>OX276359.1:24512873-25712873 GCA_946251885.1 Cosmia pyralina
TTTTCAACTCAAGATTTTTTTTCTAAGGCAAATAAAACGGTATTCAAAAAAAATGGTATCTTATAACATTAGTAAGCTATTCAGAAATGTTAAATAAAAATCATACCTAAAAATGTCATCATTTGCAGCGACAGCATTAAAAAAGCTTAATTCTGGAAGACAAAATCGTAAAATTCGAAAAAAAATTAATATCCTGGTTACTGTAACGGTTTTTTTTTTTAATATTCAAATTAGTTGTTGGAAATTAGGTAAGCTACCTACCCGTTACGTTTGATCCATTATTTACGGGACACCCTGTATATAGTTCTTTACCTATGAAATTGCCGTTTTGTATGACAAAATTTAAACGAATTTTTTTCATGCATTTTTTATTTGTATTAATCGAAGTAATCACCCATGCAATCAATGCATCTTTGCCTACGCATTGGCAGTTTATTGATGCCCTTCTTAAAGAAATCAGCTGGACGGGAGGCAACAAATTCTTCAAAGGCATTTTGTACTGCCTCTCGGGTATTGAATTTTTTTCCCGCCAAGAAGTTATCCAAATTCTGGAAAAAGTAGTAGTCTGTAGGCGCAAGGTCTGGTGAGTAGGGCGGATGACGGAGAGCTTCCAACCCCAGTTCTTGCAACTTGGAGACCGTCTGCTGTGCAGTATGAGGTCGCGCGTTGTCGTGCAGGAGCAGCGGAGACGAGCGATTGACCAATGCTGGTTGGAGATGTGCCAGCTTCTCCATCATTGTGTTCAGTTCTTCACAGTACACATCTGAAGTAATGCTCATCCCGTTTGGTAAGAAGCTGTGATGAATCACACCGGCGCTAGACCACCAAACAGTGACCATCACTTTTCTAGGGGTAAGTTTTCGTTTAGGGCATTGTTTAGGTGCTGAACCAGGATCCAACCAACTTGCTGACCGCTTGCGGTTATCAAACAGAATCCATTTTTCATCGCAGGTAACAATGCGGTTCAAAATTCCTTCATTTGTGTGTCTGTTGAGCAGTGCAAGGCACGTCTCGACGCGTACTTCGCGCTGGCGATCATTGAGTTCGTGGGGCACCCATTTGTCAAGCTTTTTTACCTTGCCAATTTGACGCAAATGGACCAATATTGTTTTGACGCTAACGCCGAAAGCTGCTGCTAATTCAGCCGTAGATTGTGTATCATCAGCTTCCACAATCGCCTTTAATTCGTCATTGTCGACCAAAGTCTTCGGACGACCGCGAGGTTCATTTTTCAGGTCGAAATTTCCAGAACGGAAGCGAGCAAACCAATAACAAGTGGTGCGTTGGTTTGTAGTGTTAGCTCCGTAAACGTCGTTGATGTTGCGTGCCGCTTGTGCCGCGTTGCTGCCACGACGGTACTCATATTCCATAATTACTCGAATTTTTAACGTATCCATGATGACGAAAAAGATTGAAATGCGATGAAAATGTAACACTAATCAATAAACAAATGACTACTTTTGGAAAAAAAAATCCATGTTTTTAAAATAAAATTAATTTGAAATTAGAATTCTTAGCCAAACAAAAATTATTTTGATTTGAAATGGCCAGTACTGCAGAACGGCAATTTCATAGGTAAAGTCCTAATATAAAAATGAATCCCTATTTCCCTTGGTCATCGCATCACGCGTGAACGGATGGAATAATTTCGCTAATTCTTTTTTTGTTGTGTTTATTATTGTCAGGAGAAGGTTTTTATGAAAGAAAAAATTGGAAAATTTCAGAAAAAACATTTTAACTTCACGCGTTTACATTAGAATATTCATAGCCATGACAGGACAACGTCTGTCGGGTCAGCTAGTTCATTATAATATTTAAATTCGACGGACAACTAATAGATCAGGGGACTTACTGTGAGCTCTTATAACAGGGCAGAAGTTGAACGGTTCCAGTGTGAGAGAGAGAGACGGAGCTATATACGACCAATAGCACCATCCTGTTTTCTCAACGGATCCATGATGGATCCATGTTTATTCACGTCATAGTACGGCCCCAGGTTGCTTGCGGTGTTTAATTGCCGATATCGTTGTAATTACAAATAACACGAGATTTTAGTTCGTGACACTTCAAAAGTGCATTTTATTAGAGTCAATCAATCAGTACAAAGTTATCAATCATCAATCAGATACAATATGCAACACAATAAATATAGATTATATTACACGGACTACACAATTTGTGACTTTATTTCTACATAAAATAAGGCTCAATTTTATATTATGCTTAATTTTAATTTTACATTGTATGTATAAAAGTACATATTGTTCATACTCGTAAATTCTTATTCAGCACATCAAACAGGGTGGAACACATAGTTATGGGATATGGAATTATTTTATTTAATAATTTTACGTCCAGTTTAAATTAAGTAAATAAATTATTATCATTGCTAATACCTCTATTATGTGAGTATTTTAATGACATAGGTGCATTATTAATTCCTTAAAGTATAATAAAATATAGTTTTCAAATATTTATCATATTCCTCTACTCATTTTTAAAATACTTTATTTTTGACCGAGCGACCGAAGCGTCTCTGCTTCAAGTCTGGCAAAATTAGCTTTCGTCAGTCAGTTTGTTGCTACTCCTTTACAGGTCATTTTTACAACCGATCTGGCGAAACTTGGTATACAAGTTTTACGACTTTATAGAATTT
This sequence comes from Cosmia pyralina, assembly GCA_946251885.1. Lineage (NCBI taxonomy): Eukaryota > Metazoa > Arthropoda > Insecta > Lepidoptera > Noctuidae > Cosmia > Cosmia pyralina. Next base: position 24,515,530 of record OX276359.1, read on the forward strand.
TTGTGTCGTCGGGGATTTTTCATTGGAGGGGTACTTCTTCTAAAAAGGGGCAAAAAGGATATTGGATATCTCCGCCTTGTGTGATCCGATTTTCTTCCGATGGTTCTTTTTTTAATTGAAAGGTAGTTGACCTCATGAAAATTTGGTGAAGATATGATGAAAAAAAGTATGGTAAAAATCCCGTTTTAGAGAACTTTAGTGGTATATTAATTATCACAAAAAAGTTTGTGCTCGCGAGGTCTACTGTTCGCAGAACTACTACTACATATTATGCCTACACCAGGCTTCAAGTTTTATGAAGTTGTCGTTATCCATATTCTCGATATTATACGCTCTAAAAGTCTAAATCATAACTTTATCTTCTAAAATGATGAGGTCAAACGTTCCACCCTTTAAAAAACTCAACAAAAAATCTACTTTGAAAACCTGACTTGCAAAATAAAACAATAGTGAGATGAGTATTTTTACAAATTAAAATTAAAAGAAAACAAGACTTATTACTACTTAATATTAATTACAATTACTGTGATACATGGCATCGTTAAACCCTACATTAAATTTGTACTATTTGCAAATTTTATTATGGAGTTACAATATTCGTCAGTTCGTGTATTTGTGAAAAAAGTGACTTAGAACTTAACACTGTTAACGTGCTTTGTGATTTATTATAACAATTTATTGTGGCTACATTTATTTTTGAATTAACAAATATTTTTTAGGGATACGTATAAAAGTTGAACACATTACAAAAAAGTATCATTTGTAGCCTGTAACCTGTACCAACTACAAAACTATAATAATTATTACGTAAGAGGTATTTTGATACAATATTTTTTAGCAGCTGACAATTGTTTGCTTCACTCTATTTTTAATTTTGTTACAGCATGCGGGATTTCGAATGCGTTATTCAAAAAAATGCGTTTCTATTTTTAATTCAATGTACCTATTATAACATTTCAGATTTGTAAACGTGGTCGTTTTTAATCACATTTTTTTCAGGAGGCAAGTTTATTTGTTCCCGTTTTCTATTGATCTGCTTCTCTCCTTCTCAAACTAAGCTGGACGCTCCTATCTGCCCTCCCATAATCTTCCCGTTGGGCACAATACTAACTCTTTGCCCAGACATGTTATCTGAGCCCTCCGCATGGCCTGACAAGCTCGGTGACGGTCCCTGAGAGCTTCCATACACCTTTGTACTATAACCCGAATCGTTGTGCGACTCCCTGTCTGTCTGACTTTGGGTCTCTGTCAGATTGGTGTTTATCGCCAAAGACTGCAGCCGACTGTGAAGTAAACTGTGGTCAGGATTCGGTTTCCTGGTCATTCCATGCGGGTTCCCCCTAAAATTCGGGTACATCGGGTCGTAACACATCCGAAAGTCATTCTGATTCGCGATCTCCACCTCAGTGTTCTGATCCAAGTGGTCGCTGTAGCAGTGCGGTATGCGCTCCATCTCTCTCATTATGTGGTCTTGCATCATCGCATCGAACACTCCAGTCTGATGGTGGTATAAAGGGTTCCTGTTCCGCGGTTGTATTTGGTTCGGCAACCCTGATTGGTTGTAGTCATACTGTGGACAAGGGAACTGAGGTACAGGTAGACCGCTGTCCATGTACGGCATCTGTCTGTTGGAGATGTCGTGGAAGTAAGCGTCTTTGGGTATCATGGCTCGCAAGTCATGAGGGTACGGATTCTGATTAGCCATTTGAGCTGGTGATGGAGATTTTGAAACAGTCTCAAAATTCGGCATCGGTAATGTTTGGAGTAGGTTCGTGTTCCTCATGGGTCCTGGCTGCATGGAACTTCTAATTGGATTATCTTCCTCGTCGCTACTTTCCGAGTTATTGCCATTTTCTTTCGGTGGGTTCTGAAAGGTTTTTCTGGTTGGAAATGGTATGAGATTGTGTAAGCTGAACCGTTTGCTCTTCGGTGGTTTCTCTTTCAAGACAGGAGCTGGTCTTTGGGGTTGTTGTGGCATTTTCAAAATGCCGGGGTTCTGTTGGCTTGTTGATGGTACAGTTTCTATGTTTTCGGTGGGCTGTACTTTTCTAGTTATGGGTTCTGGAGATACGGATCTTTGCTGTTCCACTTGCGCCACTAATTCTTGCACTGATTTTCTCTGCTCTCTTTCTACCTCATTTGTGTTTTGATGGCTGCCTTGTTTTCTTAGTTTTACGTAGCCATCTTGTGAAATGTCTAGAGACTTGTTGGTTCTAGACATAACTTCAGCCATTTCTTTCTCGAAGGCTACCCGCTTTCTGATGTCATCTGCTGTTCTCTGTAGCACCTGACTTTTCCATAAAGGCACATTCTGGTCTTTAGGGCTTCTAACGTCTTCTTCTAAGTCACTGGGCTGTTTGTGACTACTGCTCGGTGACTTGGCGTCAGAATGTCGACTAGGAGAGCGATACCTTTGATTGTGATAACTTTCTACTTCCATGGACATTGGTGATTGTGACACTGACATTTTGTTCGCTTTTACATGAATTTCTGCTGTGACATTCTGATGATGGCCTTCCTTGTTATTCTTAGAAAAGGGAGGAATTGAAAGCCTGCTGGGTCCAGCGTCTAACTGATCGCTGCTCTTGGAGTTCTTCAGTAGATACCTTCGTCTAGGACTGGGAGGTTCTCTACTGTCCAAGATCTCTGTGCTCTTAGACGTGGCTTTGCTATCATTCAGATCTTTGGCATTAGTTTCGTAGTGTTCAGCATTTTTATTGAAGCTCTTTATTATCCTGTGCACTTTATTCCACTCTTCTGTATCCGCGTCTAGTAATTCTAAGCTTCTAGTACGTTTAAGTGGAGGTATATCTAAGGAGCCTTTAGGACTGAAATCTAATTTCTTTACTCGTTCTGACGCTCGGAACATCATGCCTCTCGTCAACCAATGCTCCAAGTGTTTGTGCCTTTCCTTACACATAGCTCTTTCAGCTGCAACAAATCTCGTCAATTCTGATATTTGACCTTGAGTTTTCATTTCCAAATCTGTTACCTTTTGATCTAGCCTATCGTGAGCTCTGTCTATATGCTTTTTCAAGTCCTTTTTATCTTCATTCAATTTATCCTCCATGTGTTTGAAGAACGGTGCGCAATAGCAAGTGTACCCAGCACCTATCGGACCCTTTTTAATGTTCCCAGCCAAATCTAAATAGTACTGCTCGCCTTTTCTTAGTGGTTCGGTGGGTAGCGAGCTTAGTTTTGGTTTCGGGAAGAACTTTGGGTCGGGGTAGTAATGACAGCCGTAGGGGGACCACTGGACTTGAGGAGTTGTTTCGAAGTGCACGTTTTTCTTTTTTTTGTCTTTGCCTTTGTCTTTTTCCTTTTCTTTCTTTTTGCCTGCGTCTGGTTCGTCGAGCGTTCTCTCTTTGCTCTTGTCTCTGTGCTTCTTCTTGGCTTGCTTGGCTACTGGCGTATTGACGATGCTGATGATTTCTTCCAGACCTTTTCTCGTGGCTATGTCTCTTGCTGTCTCTCCTTGATGGTTGCGTATGGACTTGTCGCAGCCAGCCTCAAGGAGTATCCTGGTTAGTTTCCTTCGTCCCATGGCTGCGGCGATGTGTAGCGCTGTGTCGCCGTTCTTGTTCGGTTCGGAGACTCTACACTGGGCGGAGATGAGGATGCGAGTGACGCCAGCGTGCCCGTACCGAGCCGCCGTGTGGAGAGATGTGTCGCCATACTGAAAAATGAACGACGACAAATTAAAAATGTATTAATTTTACAATTAATGTGGTTCGTGGTTATAAAAAGCTTTGACAAATAATAGGGAATTATCCGGAATACATAATTTAGCCCGACTATCAGTACCTAGTATATGTTGGTAGTAGTATATGTTGGAATTAAGAAAACTGTTTAATTTAATGTGTGTGCCTGTAATCTTTCATATTTTTCTATTTGTTGTTGGTCTTGTACCTTTCGCATGCCTAGTGGTAAAATGTGGCTGAACTTGTTTAATTATGCTTTTTTTTACACCATGTACTGTACCCATATTTGCGAAATAAAATATCTTATCTTATCTTATCTTATCTAGGGTTTAACTCAATAACGAGGGTCGCTCATCAGCAACAGATAATTAATTGTGTTTTATTAATCAAGGCTTGATAGTTTATGCTTGAAAATAATATCCATTTGATTTTTTATGTGTTTAGTTGGTAATTAAACCTTCACAAACATATACAAAAATTTTAATACGATTTCATGTCATAAGGTTATGTCCAAGGGGTACCTATCGTATTACCCAGCAATTAGGTTGTAGAGGTCAGATAGCAGTAGCTCCATGTAAAATACTGGTATTCAGCTGCATCCGGTTAGACGGAAGCCGATCCCACCATAGTTGGGAAAAGGCTAGGCAGATGATGAAGAGTATGACTGAACACTTAGAGTATTCTACGTACATTGTTCTGCAGATCAGGCGGCGTCCCCGCCAGCAGTATCTCCCGACACGACTGATTGTGTCCGTTCTGGCAAGCAAGGTGTAAGGCCGCGAAATCCGCCGCATTGCGCGCGCGCAGCTCGGCGCCCGCGTGCGCGAGTAATGCCACACAGCGCGAGTAGCCCTTCCAGGCTGCCTCGTGAGCCGCGGTGTTGCCATGCTGAAATTTAACGGAAATATTATGTGAAGGATTTGCTGGAAGGTTTCGGAGTGAGAGATTTGTTACAGCATTGCAATGTGTTACTGAAAAACCGAGTTTCTAAACAGCCAATCAACACAAAAATTTGCTAACAGACTGGTACTAATACTACTGGAATGACTAATACTATGATTGTCGACTCAAATAACAACAGCCAATCAAATCCACCCCACTCCCTCTTACAGAGAGGAGGCACTGTTTTCCAGCAACATTATAGGCCGATTGTGCTTGACGGACGGCGCGCCCAAAGTTTTGCGACGCTAAAATTACGGAGTTGATTTTAGAACAAATAGGTATGACAGCTGTCAACTTGACGTAATTCCGGGTACCTACTAAGGGTCTGAGGCGGCGCGGCGGCTCGCCAAAATGAAAAACAAATGAAGGTCGAGGAGATCGATTGAAAAGCTGGCATTTTTTAGGGTGATCATTGTGATCCATGCGGTGCAGTGAGTTGATTGATTTGTGCTCGCGTCTCACGTACACGGTGGAACGATTATTGTTCATTCCCTAATGTGATCAGAGACTTGTGATTTTCCTGAATATCATTGTCTTTAATTTACTTACATCTCCTCGCCCCCAATAAGATCTCTTCTAAAAAAGACGACGTATTGCCTTAATGCTACAGACCGTTCACAGTTATTAAACACTTGACCGTTATTCGAAGCATAATTAAACTATTGAGATAGGCTGAACCATGTTTCCTGTGCCTTTTTTCCTTACGTTTCTAGCGATATAGCTCTGTCTCGCTCTCATGACGTCACCAGGTCAGAGAGGGGAGCGCATTTTTGAGCTCGCGCGCTCGGTCTTGTTCATTGGCGTTCTTTTCCTTGCCGGAGACGGTTGCTGCTTAGCAGGTGAGTTATCTATATTTCTTTTTCACAACCGTCTATATTTTTCCTTTCGACGAAAGTTGGCATACTTACCAATTTACAATTTTTATTAAAACTGTTTCTAGTGAATGATTTGATAATACAGTGAATCAACGTTGATATTTTCAGAATTTAACGGTTTTCCGTTCGCGTGTTGTTTATTCTTTTTCTTTTCCAGTGTGTGTAATTCAATTGTTTTCAGTATAATACCGAATATGTAATGGATAAAGAAATAACGTTGATTTCGCAAGATAAACCGGTCGCAGGTCCTTCGAATACCGCTAATAATAGAGAATCTAGTGCCAAACGGATGCGTTCACATCCGAACAGCAGCAGTAGTAGTAGCTCTGATAGTAGCGATTCTAGTTCCAGTTCACCTAGTTCTTCTGACCATAAGTCTAAACATGCGCGTCGCCGTCACCGTAAGGGGGGGCAAGCACAAGCATCGCCGCTCGGAGCGTAAAGTGAAACATAATATAAATAATAGTATACCGCTGCTCGACGACGCCCTTTCCCTTTTCACGGAGGATGATTTAGAACTGGAGGGTAGTAGTCTTATAAATAATTTAGATGTTGAAACTAAGCTTAAGGAACCGGCTGTTCCAAAGACAGACGAGCGTTACTTGAACATTTTAAGAGAAATTCAGTTTTAAATCGTATAACCATAGCCCGGGTTTCGTCGAACTCGAGGCAAACGAGATCAGACCACGGTATTTTAAAACAAAAGGAGAAGGAACTTTGTGCATTTTTGACATGGATCCGAGACCAGAGAGAATTAACTTCGAGGCTATAAAAAAGTTGAATGACATTTTCACTTCTGGTGAGTTCAGAAGGTTTCGGCAGACCTATTGCAAATGATTTGCGGCCATAGTGCTGAATCTATACAGATGCGCAGAGACAGCATAACTAATGACTAGTTCGCGATCCCATCTGAGGTTAGCTTATTCAATTCTTAGCAGTTAGTTGTTGCATTAGAAAAAGCTGGCGGTATCAAAAAAGCCTTCTGGCCTGCTTCTAGATCGGCTGGTACATCTACAAAATCGGCTTATGGTAATACCTCAACTTCGCAAGTTGGAAAATGGCTCAAACGTCCCTCGCATGGGCAATATTCAGTTCCACCCTCACAGGGTAAGAACTATAACTCAAGCATGCCTTCACAAGGCTGTAAGAACTGTAACGTCCCCTCGCAGGGTGGCTTTTTGCAGCATAATATACAGTGTCCTTCGCAAGGACCAGCACATGCATATACGTCCCTCGCAGGGGCAATATTCAGTTCCACCCTCGCAGGGTATAGAACTATAACTCAAGCATGCCTTCACAAGGCTGTCAGAACTGTAACGTCCCCTCGCAGGGTGGCTTTTTGCAGCATAATATACGGTGTCCTTCGCAAGGACCAGCACATGCATATACGTCCCTCGCAGGGGCAATATTCAGTTCCACCCTCGCAGGGTATAGAAATATAACTCAAGCATGCCTTCACAAGGCTGTCAGAACTGTAACGTCCCCTCGCAGGGTGGCTTTTTGCAGCATAATATACAGTGTCCTTCGCAAGGACCAGCACATGCGTATATACGTCCCTTGCAGGGGCAATATTCAGTTCCACCCACGCAGGGTAAGAACTATATAACTCAAGCATGACTTCACAAGGCTGTCAGAACTGTAACGTCCCCTCGCAGGGTGGCTTTTTGCAGAATAATATACAGTGTCCTTCGCAAGGACCAGCACATGCGTATTGCAACTATCCTCAACAGGGTAGTGGCGTAATGGATAGAAGTTCCTTTCGCTCCCGCGGGGCAAAACAAACCCAAAGATACCACGCTCATAAACGTGGCGGAAATAAGCGAAGGTCATCACCTTCAGGCTTAAATGCCAAGAGAAGTAAATATTGACATGAAAATATTTCAAGCCGGTCAGTTATCGAATTTCGTCGATCATTGGAAGGAAATGCAAGCACCAGATTTTCACCAAAAACTTTTGCCAGTTTGACAAATTGGATTGCCCAAATTATGAGAAGCCAAGGTGTGAAAATATTAGTATTTCTCGACGATTTTCTTTTGGCTCACCAAGACCCAGCAGTTCTCGCAGGCCATGTAAGTCTTCTCGTAAAAACATTAAAATATCTGAGTTGGCAAATAAATTTCGAAAAATCTATCCTAACACCAAAGAAATCCCTGGTTTACCTAGGAGTACTGTGGGATCCTTGGCTAAACCTCGAACGTCTGCCAAGGGAAAAAGTAACCTCATTACTAGCGAAGATTCGCGAAATCGTAGATTTGCGGAAGACAAACCTAAAGAAGTTGCAAAGAGTAATAGGAGCACTAAACTTTGCGAGTTTTGTTGTCCAAAGAGGGAGATTGCACTATCGAGCTCTATTGAAATTCCTAAACACACTACAATTGGACAATTCTGTCAAGGTATACACTGTACCTGCAGATGCAATAGGCGACCTACAATGGTGGAGCCACAATTTGCAACATCCGTCAATTCTACACCACGCACCAGCGACTAAAACGGACGCCTCCGACTTAGGCTGGGGGGCCCAGATGGACAACCAGTCTCTATGGGGAACGTGGTCCCAGAACGAGAAGAATTGTCACTGCAACGTAAAAGAAATGTTGGCAATATTGAAGGTTTTTCAAAGTCATCCCGTGTATCTGAGTTGATCTACGGTCACCATACAATGCGACAATCGCACGGTAGTAGCGTATCTCCGTCACGCAGGGGTAACCAAATCCTCGCGATTGATGGACATAACATACGACCTGTTTTGTTTGATAGATCAGTACCAAATTCATATCAATGTGTACTACATTCCGGGGAGGTACAACAACCATGCCGATAACCTATCGCGGTTTCGCCAGGTCCCCGAATGGCATCTGATACCCGAGATTACCAAGATAATATTTTTAAAATGGGGAATTCCCCAAGTGGACCTGTTTGCTTCCAGCAACGGTCACGTAGTCCCTCATTACGTGTCGAAAGATCAGAACGACAAACAAGCTGTAGCCCACGATGCATTCTCGATTGCTTGGAAATTCGATCTGGCATGGGTGTTCGCACCCCCGTTCCTGATTCCCAGGGTTTTTGAGCTACCTCAATCGGGCATCAGGAATTTACTTGATAGTAGCACCGCGATGGGAGAAAGTCTTTTGGCGCGGAGGTCTCAAAGCCTGGGCTCTGGCCCCACCGTTCACAATACAGAACCTGAACAAAGTATTGATCGATGTGACAACGGGACTGCCACCTCCTCGCGTCCAGGATCTAGTGTTGGAAGTCTGGAAATGTGGGGGTGGACACATCATTTAGGTAAGTGGAATAATTCTCAGATAGATCTTTTGAAAAGTTCTTGGCGCGATTCTACCCTAAGAACTTGCAAACCTGCATGGAACCGCTGGGTTTCGTGGTGTAGAGTCATATTAGCCCTAAGAATCCCTCAGGATCTGACCTAGCTCGTTTTCTGGCTGATCTGCATATAAAACATAAACTGTCTTATAATACAATATTGTTACACAAGTCTGTGGTCTCCACCCTTTGTAATAATGTAAATGATTCAGGTGTTCTAAGTAATCATGCTTTGGTGTAACATATTTTGAAATCGATTTCAATCAAAAACCAATTGTTTCTAAGTTACCCGTGTGGAATATTGATGATTTTGTATGTTTTCTTGGCGTTAGAACAATAAATCATGACTACATTTTTGATGTTTCGAGTCAAGCCGCTGCCCTCTTAGTACTCTGTTCTGGTAGGCGTATTCATGACTTGACACTCCTAATGACCGATAACGATAATTTGGACCCCGTATACTGGGTTGAACAAACTGTATCACTGCTTTCCACTAGACGTCACGAAGCTAAATGTCCTAACTTGTTTGTCACCACGGCTCGTGCGGCCTCACGAACTATTATTGCAGGCTGGATTAAAGCTCTGATGCGTCAGGCAGGTATTGTTGCTAGTCCTGAGTGTCCCTTCCGCTGTTGCTTCCAAGAATTGGTTGGACAACTTCCCCATGGAAGATATTATGGCTCGGGGAAATTGGAGGTCCTCAAACACTTTTAATCGATTTTATAAACGACAGGTTTCGGGCTCTTCTAGGAGTGACAGCATTACTGCTCTATTTAAACCTGTCTCATAGTGAATTATGTTGATTTATTGATATTTTGTTGAATATTTTCAAACACATCTTTTCTTTTTTCTTGATCTTTCCCTGCACATTGGCGTTCGTCATGAGCGTCACCAGGCGATAACAGACAATATCTCAATAGTTTAATTATGCTTCGAATAACGGTCAAGTGTTTAATATCGGCGTTTTACCTGAAATAAAACGCTTATTAAACTACTTACCTTATTCGAAGCATAATATTAATTTCTGCCAGGTGACATAGTCAATCATCCAATGAACAAGACCGAGCGCGCGAGCTCAAAAATGCGCTCCCCTCTCTGACCTGGTGACGTCATGAGAGCGAGACAGAGCTATATCGCTAGAAACGTAAGGAAAAAAGGCACAGGAAACATGGTTCAGCCTATCTCAATAGTTTAATTATGCTTCGAATAAGGTAAGTAGTTTAATAAGCGTTTTATTTCAGGTAAAACGCCGATATTTTACCTCTGACAACTCTGACAGCAGCAACCCAAAAGCAATTTTATTTCAACGAAAATAAAGATACTGTGATTTTGACAGACTGGTCAATGGTAGCAACTCTGGTAGCAACCCAATAGCCAATTTATTACTACGAAAATAAAGATCACTGTGATTTTGACAGATTTGTAAATGGTAGCAACCCAAAAGCAACCTTTTTACAACTAAAATAAAGATCACTGTGATTTTGACAGACTTGTCAATGGTAGCAACCCAAAAGCAACCATATTGCATCGACAATAAAGATCACTGTGATTTTGACAGATTTGTCAATGGTAGCAACCCAAAAGCAACCTTTTTGCAACTAAAATAAAGATCACTATGATTTTGACAGATTTGTCAATGGTAGCAACCCAAAAGCAACCTTTTTGCAACTAAAATAAAGATCACTGTGATTTTGACAGACTTGTCAATGGTAGCAACCTAAAAGCAACCATATTGCATCGACAATAAAGATCACTGTGATTTTGACAATGATGCAAAATCAGAGGTAAAATAACTTTTAACGGTCTGTAATCAAATCATTGACCTGTGTTTAATTTTGACATTAGCGTTTCAGAAACAGGATGTAACTGTTGCAAATAATTTAATACAGATACTTAACTGATTTCCGTTTATTACCCGTGGTATTCCCATTGTATTTCTCGGAGGGACCACGGGCACAAAAATTCTCCACATCACACACAATACATCAATGTTGAAGTTACCATAAACCGATGTTAATTGGTTTTAATAGGGTTAGTTTATTATTTACTAAAGCCCGGCTTACGGCCTTACCACATTGTCCTGTTTGTTGGGATCAGCGCCATGTTGCAGCAACAGTTGTACCACTTCGACGTGTCCATCCGCTGCCGCACGCTGCAACGCTGTGCATCCATTCTGTAACAAGGTTTGAAACGTTGCAACGTTACGCTAATGTTCAGAATATGTAACAATCTTGAAGAAAATTGTATTTTGTTTTATGGAGGTAGGTACTTTGGCATTTGCTCGAGGTATGCCCTGCGTGGGCTTCTGAAAGACGGGTCCTAGTCACCAGGATTGGGCGAGATTTATCTCTGCCAGCAGTAGTTGGGGCAATGCTGGCAGTCTGAGAACTGGAGAGAAATGGCCTCCTTCTGTGAGACAGTGATGATTCAGAAGGAGGCTGCCGAGCGGGATCGTGAGAGGGCTGGTCCCGCTCGGAGGAGAAGGCGTCGGGGAGGCAACCGCCTCGGATGCCTAACACGCCGAAACCCCACCTGCATCCTTTAAGGCAGACGGGAATTTAGGGTCACGGGCGCTCAGAGTGGGGACTCTGTCCGTCCACTGAGTGACCTCAGGAAAGACGGCGCACAGTGGTCAAGTGCTGCCTTGCACATTTGCATAGTTAGGTTTCGGGGAGTTCCCTTTACAGTCTCCCAGAGATGTGCCCTAACAGGCGTTGCACAGAAGCTGTTCCGGATTGGTGTTTTGAGAGGTAACTGTGCCCCTTCCATGTGCAGAGAAAAGGTATAATACCTTGATCTGTAGCCGTGCGTACATATATAACTTAACAGATTTCAATAAATCTAAGGCGTTGTACACCGAAATTTAACAAAACATGATAAAAAAAAAAGAATAAGTACGAGAAATTAGCAAAATTTACAAAATAAGAAACAATGTAGAGATAAAAATGCAATCAATAGACAAGTACAAATTTTTACTTGTCTATCTTTCATCCATAGAAATAAAAAAAAGATTTCATCCCTCATCTCGCAGAATATTATGAGCGCGCGGGCTGGCAACGTCGCCGACGCACGTCTAAAGGTTTTTCGTGATTATTTTAATAAATATATAATTATCAAAGGACAATTTCCTCTCTCAGAGTAGGTTAATAAAAAAAGAACTGTCAAAAAATAGCAAACATACCTACTTATAAATACCTATGATCTAAGAATTTAAGAGTAGAAATTGTCCTTTGATTTAAATTTATTAAAATAATCACGAAAACCTTTAGAAATGCTTGATGTCAAAAGTGCGAGCCCCCGGCGCCCCCGAGCGAGGAGCGAGTTAGCTCGTGAGTCGTGACAATGAATGTGCGTGGTGCTGGCGTGCTGAAGGTGTGTTGATAGTAAAACTACGTTTATGGTAGAAATGTCCATTTTGAATCTCTCTGGTTTATGTTTTCAACATTCAGCTACAATATACGTTTATGAACATGTAGAAAGCTTTTACAGAAAAGATTCTCTTTTATACGTTTCGTGTATAGTCCTTGAAGTGTTAAGTATTAGTTCGTACAGGTTTTACGAGCCAATATAACGGTTTTTATGTACACTCACGCTAAAATGAGTATATTTATTTTTACTATTTGCTCGTGTCATTTGCAGAAAAACCTGCATAAAAAATTAATAATTCATAAGCATTAGATAGAACAGACTTATATATTATCACTTTTATATACTTAGCCAGGACCAATTAGACCAGTGTAAGGGCCTGGCGATTTTAATTAACGCATTACTCGAGTTGCGACATTTTTAATAAGTAGTGAGGTGAACCAACGGCTGGCGGCCATAATGGGCTCCCGATCATTTTCTGCACCAATAAATAGTCAAGGTAGGTAATTTTTATACGTTATGAAACAGGCAACATTGCAGGAAGTAGGTAGGTATTGTGATGCGTTCTTGGAATAAAACTGCCATGAGCACGGAATAAATATAATTTTAGATTCAGCATTGGAGCGAGGGTTAAAGGCCATGCTGCGGCAGGCATGCCATGTCGTGTACCTAATATCTTAATTAGAATAGTTCCTGAAACTTAAAGAAATCGAGAATACATTTTCTAGATTTTTTATATCAGACACGTTTTCCAACATTGAGACTTAGGGCCTGTTTCACTAACTACGATTAAGTTCCTGTTAACTTACTTGGCAGATAATTTCATATAAATTTTTGAATTTATTCGGTACCTAAGTGTAGTGGCTACTCGGACATCGTAAAATACTCGTAGGCCACGCACGATCGAACAAAAACATAGTGAACACGAACATCGAACACTTTAAATGTTCAAAAGGGTCCTGAGTTTCTTCAAATATTCCGTGATCGATGTTCGTGTTCACCATGTTTTGTTCGTTCGTGCGTACACGGCTTTATGTAACTAAACTACGACTGCGACATATCAACTTTTGAAATCGAGCAATTACCTACATATCTATATATCAGTGGCGCCAACGCATTTAATGGATATTGGTACACTGGTTTACTAGTTGAATTAAATAAGATTTGCCTTACTTACTACTTGCGAAAGCGAAAACATTAAACACATTATTATTTAAACACTTGATTTACTCTAATTGCAACATGGCTTGATAAACATGTTCAAAAAAAGGGCCAAACTGACAAAAATGCACAGCCTTGTTTGCCATGTAGGTGGTAGTGAGAGTGGCCCTTACCATCAGTGCGATTGGCTCATTTGCAGATGTCTATATAGGTAGGTGGTAGTGACCCTACCATCAGGGTGTGCGGTCGGCTTGTTTGCAGATGTCTATGTAGGTAGATGGTAGTGACCCTTACCATCAGGGTGTGCGGTCGGCTTGTTTGCAGATGTCTATATAGGTAGGTGGTAGTGACCCTACCATCAGGGTGTGCGGTCGGTTTGTTTGCAGATGTCTATATAGGTAGGTGGTAGTGACCCTTACCATCAGGGTGTGCGGTCGGCTTGTTTGCAGATGTCTATATAGGTAGGTGGTAGTGACCCTTACCATCAGGGTGTGCGGTCGGCTTGTTTGCAGATGTCTATGTAGGTAGATGGTAGTGACCCTTACCATCAGGGTGTGCGGTCGGCTTGTTTGCAGATGTCTATATAGGTAGGTGGTAGTGACCCTACCATCAGGGTGTGCGGTCGGTTTGTTTGCAGATGTCTATATAGGTAGGTGGTAGTGACCCTTACCATCAGGGTGTGCGGTCGGCTTGTTTACAGATGTCTATATAGGTAGGTGGTAGTGACCCTACCATCAGGGTGTGCGGTCGGTTTGTTTGCAGATGTCTATATAGGTAGGTGGTAGTGACCCTTACCATCAGGGTGTGCGGTCGGCTTGTTTACAGATGTCTATATAGGTAGGTGGTAGTGACCCTACCATCAGGGTGTGCGGTCGGTTTGTTTGCAGATGTCTATATAGGTAGGTGGTAGTGACCCTTACCATCAGGGTGTGCGGTCGGCTTGTTTGCAGATGTCTATGTAGGTAGATGGTAGTGACCCTTACCATCAGGGTGTGCGGTCAGCTTGTTTGCAGATGTCTATATAGGTAGGTGGTAGTGACCCTACCATCAGGGTGTGCGGTCGGTTTGTTTGCAGATGTCTATATAGGTAGGTGGTAGTGACCCTTACCATCAGGGTGTGCGGTTGGCTCATTTGCTGATGTCTATATAGGTAGGTGGTAGTGACCCTTACCATCAGGGTGTGCGGTCGGCTTGTTTGCAGATGTCTATGTAGGTAGATGGTAGTGACCCTTACCATCAGGGTGTGCGGTCGGCTTGTTTGCAGATGTCTATATAGGTAGATGGTAGTGACCCTTACCATCAGGGTGTGCGGTCGGCTTGTTTGCAGATGTCTATATAGGTAATTGGTAGTGACCCTTACCATCAGGGTGTGCGGTCGGCTTGTTTGCAGATGTCTATATAGGTAGATGGTAGTGACCCTTACCATCAGGGTGTGCGGTCGGCTTGTTTGCAGATGTCTATATAGGTAGATGGTAGTGACCCTTACCATCAGGGTGTGCGGTCGGCTTGTTTGCAGATGTCTATATAGGTAGGTGGTAGTGACCCTTACCATCAGGGTGTGCGGTCGGCTTGTTTGCAGATGTCTATGTAGGTAGATGGTAGTGACCCTTACCATCAGGGTGTGCGGTCGGCTTGTTTGCAGATGTCTATATAGGTAGGTGGTAGTGACCCTACCATCAGGGTGTGCGGTCGGTTTGTTTGCAGATGTCTATATAGGTAGGTGGTAGTGACCCTTACCATCAGGGTGTGCGGTCGGCTTGTTTACAGATGTCTATATAGGTAGGTGGTAGTGACCCTACCATCAGGGTGTGCGGTCGGTTTGTTTGCAGATGTCTATATAGGTAGGTGGTAGTGACCCTTACCATCAGGGTGTGCGGTCGGCTTGTTTACAGATGTCTATATAGGTAGGTGGTAGTGACCCTACCATCAGGGTGTGCGGTCGGTTTGTTTGCAGATGTCTATATAGGTAGGTGGTAGTGACCCTTACCATCAGGGTGTGCGGTCGGCTTGTTTGCAGATGTCTATGTAGGTAGATGGTAGTGACCCTTACCATCAGGGTGTGCGGTCAGCTTGTTTGCAGATGTCTATATAGGTAGGTGGTAGTGACCCTACCATCAGGGTGTGCGGTCGGTTTGTTTGCAGATGTCTATATAGGTAGGTGGTAGTGACCCTTACCATCAGGGTGTGCGGTTGGCTCATTTGCTGATGTCTATATAGGTAGGTGGTAGTGACCCTTACCATCAGGGTGTGCGGTCGGCTTGTTTGCAGATGTCTATGTAGGTAGATGGTAGTGACCCTTACCATCAGGGTGTGCGGTCGGCTTGTTTGCAGATGTCTATATAGGTAGATGGTAGTGACCCTTACCATCAGGGTGTGCGGTCGGCTTGTTTGCAGATGTCTATATAGGTAATTGGTAGTGACCCTTACCATCAGGGTGTGCGGTCGGCTTGTTTGCAGATGTCTATATAGGTAGATGGTAGTGACCCTTACCATCAGGGTGTGCGGTCGGCTTGTTTGCAGATGTCTATATAGGTAGATGGTAGTGACCCTTACCATCAGGGTGTGCGGTCGGCTTGTTTGCAGATGTCTATATAGGTAGATGGTAGTGACCCTTACCATCAGGGTGTGCGGTCGGCTTGTTTGCAGATGTCTATATAGGTAGATGGTAGTGACCCTTACCATCAGGGTGTGCGGTCGGCTTGTTTGCAGATGTCTATATAGGTAGATGGTAGTGACCCTTACCATCAGGGTGTGCGGTCGGCTTGTTTGCAGATGTCTATATAGGTAGGTGGTAGTGACCCTTACCATCAGGGTGTGCGGTCGGCTTGTTTGCCATCCATTAACATCAAAAACTTCTCGTGTGTTAAACTTACAAAACGATCACTATCACTCATTATTATGTACCTTGGTATAGTGTATCCAATCAATCAATTTGCCTAGCCTTTTTCCAACTATGTTGGGGTCGGCTTCCCGGATGCAGCTGAATACCACTATTTTACATTGAGCGACTGCCTATCTGACCTTCACAACCCAGTTACTGGTTAATACGCTTTGGAATGGCCAACTAGCTTCATCTTTCTGATTGACCGACCCCTTGACAGTTCAAAAGTGCCTGTAATTGGTTTATTTGAGTTGAGTTGAGTTGATACGATACCCCTTGGAAAGATCCACAAATGACACAGCCGGGATTAAATGCTTAGCGTGCTTTCCCAGGCACGTAGGAGTCTCGGTATGTAAAGATGGTCGCCCATCCACGGACCAACCCCGGCTAGCGTAGCTTAACCTGATGGATCTTTGGTATAAGTAGTGTATGCAGTTCAATAATATATATAATCCATCCTTGGATATTTTACGTCAGCGTGGTTGGTACTTGGTATAGGAGGTAAGAGTTACCTACCTATAGTCTCCGTCAGATTTTTTAATTGCTCTTTTCAATAATTATAAATCTACCTTTTTAATTATCCTTGTTGCAATATACGATTTAAACCTTCTCTTAGCCTCCTTCGTTTAATATTTATGCTGTCCATTCATAAGATTTGCGACCAACGTAATTGGATACTAAATCGATCTAAATCTAACGTTTGCCTTGTATATCTACCAAATGACTATTACAAAAATTATATCTGCAATTTCATAGCTGACAGCCTTATTTCGTATGAAATAAAGTTTAGAATTGAACAAAAATATGCTCAGCACCTGTTTGTCTAAATGAGGCTATTGCTGTCAGAGCTTTTGTGATATTCTAAGATATTGGCACGACTAAGCATTTTGTCCTAGAATAGAAAGATTTCGTAGATAATGTTCATTTACCAACAGTGTTTTTTTCTTATCACCCGTTGGGTACCTACCCAATAAATCTGGAAATTAATATCGTGTCGGCTGGAGCGTTATCAGAAAAGTTCATACACGTCGGTCATATCGTCCTTTTCCGTCTGTATGTCAGCCTGTCTAAAATCCAGCCAGCAGAAACAAACCCAATAAAGTTACCACCAGCAAGCTGTCCCCAAGCCTTCACTCTGTAAAGGGGATTGGGCAGATATTGTATGATCTGAGGCCGAACCTAATCTACCACCAGTGCGGGTTGTCTATTGTAAAATATTTATTAATAGGAAACTTTAGTTCCATTATCTCAATATACTGTCGGACACTTTCCCGCTTAGTCTTCCAATAACTGTAAAATAGTATTGTTAATGAATTCAGTGAAGCGGGCTCATCTGGCGCATTTCAACGTGCCGGCCGCCCGGACCGGTCGCCGCCATGTTTTTTAAGGACCCCAAGTCCTCGTATGAATGTCGTCGCTATTATATTATAGAGGGACTTCTTGATTATAGACGTATCAGTTATTATTTTAAACAGGAATGTATGTAAACAAGCCTGCCTGCAACTATCTTAAAGGTCGCTCCAAAAATTAAATTCTGGCATACCTACCTACCTAAACATAAACTAATCTATGGTTATGTGCATGCGTTAGAATGGTAAGACTTAAATTTATTAGATTGATTAATCCTACATAATGATAGAAGGTATAAATTTAATTATTGTGTCATTATAATTTAAATGTTTGCTAGTTAGCCCTCAAAGTTTGCGATGCCTGGAAAAGGCCGCTAAGTTGTAAGTACCTACTTTTGTAAAAGACCTCAAAATGTACACTTAGTATGCAAATAAATCTTTGACTTTGACTTTGTTATAATAACTAATGTGATTAGTATAATCTACCTACTACGTAAACGGCGTGTACTCACGTACTCACCTTAACATAAGATTAAAGGTAAATGCAAGCCAAATAAGCGAAGGAGCCGAAAGATTAGAGTTTTAGAATTACTTGTATGAAATCCTATGCAACCTCGCACGAATCGGACGAATCGCCGCTGCCGGAAGAATTACGAGTACTAGGAACTTCGTTTCGTTCGGCGCGGACAAGTGTGCGTTTACCTTTAAAATACATAAATTATACCTACTGTGTAGTTGGCGCCTGATCATCTTTCTTTGGCAGTAGCAAATTACACCTGCCTGCTTGAACGCACCTAATAGGATAAAATTCTTCTGTTGAGCTTCCGCGTGCGAATCAGGTAGAAAGGCAAAGAAATCTATGAATCGACGCCTTAATGAGTGGATCAAGGTATCAACCATGTAACTCCCCACCATGTCTATGCCCTTTTTATGCTGCTTTACTTATAAGATGGGCAGAGGCAGGACGTATAGGTACCCTCGGCGATTTTAATCAACTCCTGGGCGTATAAAAATGTCAACGTAGCCATTTTCATTAGTAATTATTGAAACTGGGCAACTTGTGGGAGATGGATTACGTTGTCAGCGCTAATAACGGGTTAAAATAAATTGCGTACCACAGAGTTTTTAATGGACTATTTATTCAAGCAGTTAATAAAGGCCGGGAATTTTTTTGTGAGTTTTCAATTCGATACCGTAGACTGTGATTTCAGTCATCTTAGAAGAGAAGGCACCTAACGAAATTAGTCTTTATAGATTTATGTACATATTTATAGTCAGGATTTGCTATCCCAGCGCCATCTTGGACTTCCTATAAGAAATCATGAATGAGCTTAGAATTCTGGTGGGATGCAGAAAAAAAAGAGTCGCAAGAATATTGGTTTTTTGGATTCAAGCAATTTTGATTGTTAGATTTTACGATGGATCGATGTTATTAGGAACAATAAAACTAAACCAGTTCTAATATCCTATATGTATAGAAAAGACGAGGTCACTGTCGGACTGCATAGAAAAGAAAGAGAAGCGCGATAACACAATCTGTATTGTAAAATATGAAACAATCTATTTATAAGAATCTATTGATTGGACTAAAAAGTAATGACATATGTATGTATATGTATTATTCCTTATTATTTTGAAGAGAATTTTATAAATTTATGAACACGAAGTGAAAATTGTAGGAGTAATATGGCAAAAACTAGAAAAAATAGACCTGATTTAGTTTTTAGTTCTACGAACTAAAATTATTTCAGGACAAATGAAATCACTTCTTATGTATTGTAGATTACTGTGTATTTTTTCGTATCAAAAAGATGCTTTATTTACTGTAAATGATTGACACAAACTTGCTTAGTTTCGCCGTATTTTACAGAGGACAAGCCTTAAGTTTCAGTGAGGTACGCACGGCTACAGATCAAGCTATACATTTCCACTATAAGCTGATCTCGCATTGTATAGGATTTCCTTACAATAATAGGTCAGTGTAAACTGGAAATATATAGCTTGATGGGCAGCCGTGTGTACAGTACCGATTTGGAATTGAAATACTAAGCCCACGCCCGTGTTCTCCTTATCCGACACTCGATTTAGTGCAGCGCCTACATTTCTTAGCAATACCTACACATTATTACGAGGTAAACCTGGATATATTTCTTGTAACTGAAGATAGAGTACCTACCTAACTCATTTATCCCAAATTAAATAAAATAAATAAAAATAAATAAATAAATCATAATCATAATCATAATCATTTATTTATTTATTTATTTATCCCAAATTGGGAAAGATTTACGAAGGAAAACTCTTTACTACCTCGTTAAACAATAAGTATTCAAATATTAAGCCAATTAAGTTAGTGCACTTGGCTTTGAAATAGCAACAGCTGGTCTATGAGCCAATGAGCTCGTGGCTAAGTAATAACAGCCGCACGGGTCTATCCATCAGATTAAGCTAAGCTTGCCGGGGTTGGTCCATGGATGGGTGACCATCTTTATATACCGAGACTCCTCCATTCCTCGGAAAGCACGTTAAGTCGTTGGTCCCGACTGTCATTCGTGGATCTTTGACAGTCGTTACGGGTCGTCAGAAGCCCGAAAATCTAACAACCATTCTTACCAAGGGGTATCGTATTACCCAGTTACTGGGTTGTGGAGGTCAGATAGGCAGTCGCTCCATGTAAAATACTGGTATTCAGCTGCATCTGGTTATACTGGAAGCCGACCCCAACATAGTTGGGAAAAGGCTGGCAGATTGATTTTGTTCTATGAGACAATTGGGGTAAATTTAATCGTCGAAGGCCATATTACTGAAGCTGTAGCTAACCTTTGCCATGATATCTACAGCTTAGACGCTAAAGCGTAATAATCAAGCGTAGACTCTAAAGTTTATCTAACCCCAGATTGAACAGAAAGCAGGAAATGAAAGGAAACTCTGTTTCTGTATAAAATTAGTCTTTGGTAGTTATCGGGACTTGCGTAACACACAGTTTACAGTAGGAATCGATTTAATTTTGACAGTTCAACAACATTAATTGCGTTATTTACGCTGTTGAGCAGACAAATTTTTCGAACAACTTTCACATTACTGTATCAATTAGCACTTCCAGTTTCCCACCAAAAACTTTACATAGAGATTTACATACCAGCTATGTTTTTCCTGCAACTCATCGACGCGGCCGCATGGTAATGACCAGGCAATCATGACATGCCGGAGATGCGCACAAACTCATCAAAAACCGTTACCGTACAAGATGGCGACAATCATGCAACACATTTGCTATGAAATGTACGGTGGTGGAAAAAATAATATTAGGTACTCGATGTTATGTGTTAACAGTGTAGATAGTCTAAACATACAACGAAGAAAAGTACGTTCGCTAGCGCATCTAGGAGAAGCTGCACCACTAGATAACAACTTAAATGCAGCGAAAATGAAGATGAAAAATAAAAGTCTAATTGGACATTTTGAATAGGTATTCAGTTATTTGTATTGGAGAGTTTTAATCTGACTAAAGAGGATTGAGGAAATTGTAATCTTTACATTAGGAATATTATCTATGCATTAGAAAATGTCGTGCTTATCCACCTCCTTTCTAGAATAAACTCTCTCGTTAATCTCACACTTTATTAACTCAATTTATTTTAATGCTGGGACACCCCATGGACTGAATGGCTATAGAACATAGAACTAAATTGGGAAACACTCTTAAGGCTGTGACGTCGTTGGTCTGTTTATTTCAAGGTAGGTTTATTCCGAGGTTATTTCCTCTCCTCGCTTCGAGCTTTCAAGACTCTTGCATTTCGGTTAACGCTTAGTTTGTTTTTGCAATTCCGCCTATTCTTACGATCGCCGCTTTTGAACTGTGACTGTAGACTGCAACAAATCCACACCGGAGAATAATGAAGATTGCACAGGCGAATTTATACCTTGGTCGTCTTGATCGCAGTGGTCATTATACATTGCAGTTTCCTCGAAGCAATTGTCTCGGAACGTGGTTGTACAGCGCCGAATGGACACGACAGAATGGCTGGGAGTCGTGCGCGGTGGAATGCCCGGACAAGAGACGATTGTTACGCAAACGATTCCCGGCCCGAGGCGTCGTGCCAGCGATACAACTCTAGCTGGTGATGTGAAAATGTCGATAAATAGTCGATGTCTGACTTTCGATTTATAGGTATTGTTGCTTCGGCTGCTGTGGTCGTATTTCACGGCGAATGTGCTGGACGGTCCATTTGGCTATATGTTTAAGTAAGTGGGGAACTATAACTAATAGAAAGGTACGCTTCATCCTGCGTGTCAAATTATTGACTGGCATATTCATGAGCAGCTTTTGTTTGCAGTTAACTTTTATGACTTTTGTGTACTTAGGTAAGTCGAGAGCTCTTTCGTTCTTTATTAATTGATGGTTACACTACTTTTGTTAGCTACTTATGCAATAATAACTGCCTTTACAAGTACATTTCACACAACTAGAATTAATAATTTTATTGATATAGAAGTCTAGGTATATCCTCAGATCTACTAGTAGGCAAGAAGCTACCGTTTATCCACTATCCGACCCGTCGCGCATGAATTTTTCATAAAACTATAGATTGACTCGTTCTCTGCGATAAATAATAAAAAAATATAGGTACCACCACATCACACGCAGATGTCAACACCTCTATCGTATATCATTTTTATCACGTATGAGAACCTTATTAGCATTACTGCGTATCGCCATTGCCTCGCATCACTAACAAAATGGCCGCTTTTGCGCGGTCTTTTTTCGCGGCAAAACGCCCTGTAAGTGACACGGTCCGTATTAATTAAGTAGCTTCATAAAAAGTGAGAATGTCCCACGGAAAGATGAAGTTTGTCTAATTACGTGTAACAATTTGGAGCTAATTTAAAATGTCTACAAACACAATTAGAAAATAACACGAAATCTTTGAGGAAAGCTGGCATAATTTATGATCTCATGACGTTTTATCATAAAGAGATTTGTTTTGTAATTGGAAGATAAAATGGTTTTATCACCTGCCACTTACCGTTATTAATTGATCCAGTTTAAGCATAGTTAAATTAATAACGAATATAAAAGTTTAGACGTGTACTAATCTCCCTAGAACAGGGCGATTGCTACCTGTTTACGTGTTTAATGACGCTGTAAAGTAGTGTAAAGCCATGCTTGCTACTAACAAATGGTATGATAACGGAAGCTTGGACGTAAACCAGCAATAAACAAGCTATTACGAATGATAACAAGCTGTAAAGGCTTGAAAGCGCCTAACTTGACACTTGACAGGTGAGAGCCGCCATAGATATCTGCCGCCCACTGTAGCTTTGTAGCCTTGGAAACGGGCTTCTGGTGTTTTAGAAATTACGATGGAGGTGTAAATTGAGGTGTAGGTAAACTTCCGTTTATTAGTTTTCCACTTGTTGAAACGTATAATACGTTTCCACCTTCCCATAATGATCATTGCAGAGGCATGAGAAACAGGGTGTAAAGTTTACTCATCCTCCATAGAAGAGGGAGGATCCTCCGACCAGACGGGTGTTGTGTCTGGTGGGCAACTGCCCGACGATTGATGTCGGGATGTTGTATATAATATACTAGTCGCACGCTAAACTCTGATTGCGCGATGCAGGATTTTGCGTGACGTCAGTGTGATGCGTATTTCGCATGTGGCGATTTAGATGCCGCCATATCATCAATCTTGCCTTTTCTCAAAAAGTTAAGGCCACACACAGGGGACTATTCCGTTTCCCATACCTTTTTAAAATAAAATAAAATTAGCAACTAGGGTAAGTGCTCCAGTGAATGAACACTTAAGCGATCTTCGAACTTTAAAAAAATATTACAGTATGTTGCCTCTAAGGGATACGGTCCAAAGCTATATTTTGGTAATAAGATTATATTCAAAAATAATTTTTAAGTTGATTTTACGACATAGCCTGTATACTTACTTAGATATTTAGCTATAAATTGAAAAAACCCTAAAACACCAGTGAATGAACGAAATTTTCCAGTAAATGAACTAAATAAAACTAGTAAATGAACACAATCTTTGTTTAATTAGTAATACAGAAAAATCTTTATTTTTATAATAAATGCAGTCCAATAATCAACTTAACAAAACGTGCATAAATTCTCTGCCTGTAAATCTGTTACAAACATTAAAAAATATATTTTTTACAAAGAAAAGCCTTCAAACTCTTACCTAAACAATATAAACCTTTATAGGCCTAGTAGGCACATTAATATCTTTTAATTCAAATATAATGTAAAATAATGAGGTATCAAAATATAAACAAAAAACAGTCACTAATTAACTAGGTAACATAATTGTAAACTTAGACGTAATGTTAAAACAAACTTTACTTAAACTTTGATCAATAGGTAACTAACATAACTAAAATCACAATAATCAGTCTCAATACAGTAATTTTTATTATTCGGCATTAATAATCTTTATTCTACATCTCTAAATGTCACATTGTGAAAAGAGATCAAGCCACGTCTGGAATATTCAGGTTCACATAACACACGTTCTATGTCCTTAAAATCAACTTCTGTCACATCCGGTACGTGTGGTTTTACAAAGCTGACAATATTATCACATACAGATTTTTTTCTAAGAAAATCTATCTTATATTTCTGTTCTTCATCGTTTACCATAAGAACTTTACCTACATAATGACGTACTCTTTTTTCTGTCTTGAATCTTGCCATAACATACTTCCCGTATAAATCCTTTGATGCTGATACAGACTCATCGATTTCAATTTTATCGTTCGGCTTAGCTTTTTTTACCTGACTTTTGTTGTTAAGATTGTTTTGAGAGCTTTCTTCGTGCTCCTTATTGTTACGCTTACGCGAAAGCTTTTCTTCTTCTTTCTTTTTCTTTTTGTTTTCTTTGTCTTCCTGTTTTCTTCTTTTCTCATTTTCTTTCGCTTCTGCTTTCCTTTTCTTTTCATTTTTTTTCTCTTCTTCTTTTATTCTCTTTTCCTCTTCTATCATTTCAATATGTTCTTTATACCGTTGACCGGTTAATCCAAATGGCATAGGATTAGATTTCTTTGCGTGTGTTTTCTTCATTGAAGTGATTGTTGGGTAGCTCAAAAAACATTCGATTTTATTGGTATCCATTCCCGGTTGTATTTCTTCCTCATTGATCGTACACCCGTCGATAGCAGGAACATTATTTTCAATTTCCGGATGCCTTTCAGTAAAAACCTCAGGTGCAAATGAAGATGTAGCAAGCGCATCACTTACACATAATTCCGGATTTGTAGTTGTTGTTTTATTAATACCAGTGCTCTCTGACATTGTGCTAGCTAATGGAGTATCGTACCATGGAAGAGGAATCACGGTTGGCAGGTTTAATTCACTATTAATTATTAGGTCCACTATATCAGTCGTCTCATTGAAATTCCATGTGCACTCTCTAAAATATTCAGAAAAATTTGTAATATTATTAAAATCAGTCAAATCAGTCACAGTAGGAACAGTTAAATTAATATCTTGAGTGTTATCTACTACATCATTGTTTTGATTATCTGCAATCTCGATAACTATTTCGGAATTACATTCGGGTTCAATACTTTCTTGAGGCAGCTCTGCGTTTGTGTCAGTTAAGGACTGTCTAAAAGAACTAGATGTGTTAGATAAATCAAGAGGGACATCATGTGAGGTATTAGTTGCTATAGTCACATCTCTAGTACCATCTATTATTTTTCTACATTTAACCCATAAGGGAAAATATGGATGCTGATGCGTTTGCTTCGATAAATAAGTCTGAACGAATTCATTTCTTAAAGTTTGTCCGATTTCTGTTTCAATGACTTTAATTGTACTTCTCATATCATCTCTTCTTTCCTCCAAATTTTGGTTTTGTTGATTTCTTAAACTTTGTTCATTTATTTCCTCTCTTCTAGTACTTATACATTTTGAATAGTTTACAGCATCTGCATTCAAAGGAAATAATCCGCATGCTCTAAAAGCATTCTTTATAGTTTCAACTTTTAAACCAGCGGTATAAGCTTCTTGAAACTTTTTAGCGAAATTTTGTTTGGTTATGGAGGTTGTAGAAGATTGCTTATTTTTTCGTACCACTTTCCTCCAACTCTTCTTTATAGGTCCAAATATAGCCACGTCACAAGGTTGCAAGATGTGCGTGGCATTAGGATATAAACAATATATAATGATTCGCTTTTCTCGACAAAATTCGAACATTTCCTGATTTATGTGTGATTTATGCCCATCAAGAAAGAGTATTACCGGTAGTTGAATCTCATTTTGTACAAGCCAATCGTAGAATAATTTAATATATGAAAAAAATGTGCCCGATACCATCCATCCGCTATCCGATCGACCAATATACCAGGAATCCGGAAAACTTTGAACCACGGCCGGTGGCATTCGCTTATACGGATATACTACAAATGGAGGAACATCCTTTCCATCGGCAGCAAAAGTACAAAGAACTGTAATAGATTCTTTTTCTTTACCACTGGCGATTTCGTAGGTATTTCTATAATTCTTAGGTCCCAATATGATTCCGGTTTTGGGGCAGGTCATAACGCCTGTTTCGTCAGTGTTAAATATCCGACTAGGATTGTTTTTAATATCTAATGCATGTTCTTCGGTCAAAAACTGTTCTAGTTCCTTAAACCAAGCCCTGATAGATGTTTCAGTAACTGCGGCTCTGCCTTTAGAAATTACTTCCGCATTTCTTTTAGTAATCTCAGGATGCCTGTTTAGAAATAACTTGAGCCACTTTTTTCCTGGCCTATTCCCTGTAAACTTGCTTGTTCTATTGTTGGTATTTAAAAAATTTTCAACAGTATCAAAAACTTCCTCTGGGTGCATTGGAAAACCTAATTTGGCTTTATTTATTATCCACTCAGCAATCTTAGCCTCTTCACCCACAGTGAGTTCGGATGGAGGACCCATTTTTCTTTGCAAGGGAACTTTATTAGTGAATTTATTATGTAAGGTGGATTTTGGTATCTTAAAAACATTACTTGCTTTATTTATAGTTAGTTCTCCATTAGCAATGGACCTAAGAGCTCTTTCCAATGTTTCTTGGGTATATCGAAACCGTTCGTATTTAGTTTTATTGGAATCCATGGTAATCTAAAGGGACAATAATAGAAAAAAATAAAAATTAATATAATAATAAAATCTAGGTTTTAAAAGGATGAAATCTAGGTCAAAATGTTGTGTTCATTTATTGGTTACATCTTCATGACAAAAGCTAATATTTGAACATTATGAAAAATGTTAGTTCATTCACTAGATTTTATGAACCAATTAATGAACATACTTGTCCCAATACTGGCCTAAAGATCAGAAATCTATTTTTAAAACTACTCCCACCCAAAACATGAATCGGCATGAAAATAAATAACACACCTATTTTAATAAAAATATGAAATTGACGTTTGTCCAGTGAATGAACGGTTGTTCATTCACCGGATCTCAAACGATTTTTAGTTCCAATGCTGGGACACCTAATAATTTACTTAAAACTGGCTAAAATGGCAATTAAATCGATTTGAGATACATTGTATAACTATCCTTTAATAGAATTAATAAATAACTTATAGTACATAGTTCAGTTACGGCTACAATGTGATATCAAAAATGTTGCGTCTTACCCGAGTCCTAAATTTTTGCCCGAACAAATACACAGTTCCACAAACACTGCCAACTTTAAACGTTCGCCATTTTAAAACAAATAGTGACATAAGAAATTACTGTTGCCACTATAATAGAAAAAAGAGTTGCAATTACGAAAAAAAATACTGCGTTGGGTAGAAATATTTTAATTTCTTATTTTTTGCAAAAAACTCCGTTTTGTTCATTCACTGGGGGGTGTTCATTCACTGGAGCACCTACCCTATATGAATTCTCTTCCCTGACTTACCATGTCTCTACTTAGGTTTAGGGTTACTAAACTTTTAAAGCTGCAATCCGATTTCCAAGTTCCGTTTGCTCGCTACTTTTCTCGTGATTGATTATCGATCGAAACATTCTGCCACTTCGTCCCGTCATAACACCTGTCAGATTTGTGCCTCACATACCGACGGTATGTGACCTCCATTCTACGCCACAACGGTTCTCTGACAAACGGTGTAGCCTCATAAATCTCTCAAATAACTAAAATTAAAGCTAGCAAGCCCGTAACGACTACACGAAATTATAGCTTCCTATTTTTAACGAGGCTTCAAAAATAGTTGTAAAGTTAATCAATTTTAATGTGAAACAGGATTGTGTTCGGCTAATCATTGTGTTTGTAAAATAAACCCACAATACAATCAATCGAGGATTTACAGAGGATCAGTGAGCGCATCGAGAATGACGGAACGGATTAGGACGGTGGATTTAAAATTTGATTCGGTTTATATGAATGTGGGTGTTCTATTTCTGGAAACTGCAAAAGTTATTCGCATCGTCGTCGTATGAATACCTAGCGATGTGTATGATTAAATTTTGTATGCATCTCCTAAGTGCTGTGGTATTGTTACAAACGCCTGCCTTTCATTCAGGCAAGGGAAGTATACGGACAGCGGTATATTATACGAGCTATTCTAGTTAGAGAGCAGTGGTGGCCCAGTGCTAACGGCCGCAACTTACGAGTTGTAGGCCGTGGGGTTCGACACCAAGCAGGCACTTTGTGTAAATTATTTCATCCGCACTGCTCTGAAAAACATCGTGAGGAAACCGAAATGCCCTACAACCAAAAATTCGAAGACATATGACATCGACCAACCCACACTGGACCCACGTGGTGGGTTACGGCCCGCTCCCTCTTACCGAGAGGAGGCCCGTGTCCCAGCAGTGGGAACATTATAGGCTGATTATGTATGTAAAGTAGGTAGGTACCTACTGTCTTCTATTCTACCCCCGATTATTGAAAGGCTTCTCAACATCGTTTCAAAATTAAACGTATATTAAGTGATTTAATGCTGGCTGTTGTTATTCCAGCGTCAAATCACTTGATCACAGCAGCAGTGGACATCATCATCATCTTCCTGCCCTTATCCCTCGTTACTTGGGGTCGGCGCAACACGTTTTCTTCTTCCATTCTCCCCTGTCAACCGTCACGCTATCATTCACTCCCTTCTCTTTCATATCATTCCTCACACAATCCATTAATCTTTATTTGAACGTACTTAATATTAAGTTAAATTGTTAAAGTTTGACTGACATGCATTCCAAGAGATACTAAGATCGAAGGATGCTTCTATCAGTGGAAAAGAGATAGAGATGTCAGCAGTGACGGGGTCCAATAGGGCCGATGCCGCCGGGGTCGCGGGTAGTTCGAAAGAGATACCGTGGCCCTGGCACGGGCAACTGAAGGAACACGGGTGGGTTTTAGTCAGTAAAAGTCTGACACGCCCTCCCGCTCCGCCCAGAGCGGGAGTAGTCATTTGATGATTTCCCATCCACAAAAAAAAAAAAAAGTGGAAAAACTCCCAATAGTTACACGTGCTCTAAAAATAACTACTTATAGGACTTATAGCAACAATATGTACCTACCTATAGCAATAAACTACTTGTGCTACAGTACTTAGAAAAGCATTAAAACGAGTTTCAAATGATTTGCCATAGTAGGCGTCCAGCTACATTCTACAGGTGGATTATAAAAGTGGATATAGACTATTTTTATTTTTGCGAGACAAGACAAGTCCTAGATACCTACAACACAGGTCTCATAGAGTCAGGAACAATGTGAGTCAAAGTTATAGTATACCTGTTTCTATAAAAATGAAGATGATTTCCTCAAAGTAAACGCGGGCGCAGTCACAGATGGAGATAAAGATATTTTAACCGGCTCTATTATCTCGCGTCAGTTGAGAGACGATCAGATGACTCGGTGAAAGTGTTGATTAGGATACAAAATGGACGGAGTTTAGTGGAAGCAGGTAAAAGTTTGCTTAAAAATATTGAGAGATCAAAAAGCACGGAAAAAATTAAACATAAAAAAATAAGTCGTTTTACGTTCATACAGTACGTACGTAGTGTTATATTATGTGTGATACAGTCTAAGAATAAGCTTAAAAAGTTAATAACCAATTAATTCCACGAATTATTTAAAAAAATATAAAAAAAAAATGCTATAAATTTAATACAGTTTTTAACTCATTTCCAATAAATTTCACGTTAATAACTTTATTAAAGAAGAATTTAAAACATCATTTTAGCTACTTACTTAAATGTCATAAAATATAACATTATACATACCGATGGCTCGTTTGAACTCTAGATGTAGAGTAATAAAATTATAATTTAAATAATTATTGATACATAAAATGGCGCTTTGCATTTAAATAAGTAACAGTTTCTAATTGGCCAGCGTATTTTTAATCTTTCGCAATCATAAGTACCTCAATAATGTTACCAGTTTTCTCTTTTTGCTGTCTTTATTTTATTTCTTATAATTATAATTCTTTCGTTAAAAAAATAATGGATTGATTAAAAAAACATTACCCTCCTTCTGGGACAGTCGGATAAAAATGAGTTCTAGTTTTCACACATATTTCTATAATTTAAAATCGATACCTTATTTAAATAATGCTGCTAATTTATGTCTATCTTAAAATCCATTAACTTTATCTTAATTTGCTTTGAGCTTTTGTCTTTCCTTGATAAATGTTCCTGACTGATGCTGTGTGTGGCCATCTGCCGTTACAGCCGGTATGTATAAATCTCCTTTAGCATCACACGTCAATTTAAATGAGTCGCGGAGTCTGGGACGTGACCGCGCATCTCAAATACACTCCTACCAACTTATCTGTGAAATGGCGAAAATTGGAACTAAGGCCGTCATGTTGAAATGTCTTCGATTGTGCCGACGCATGTCATTCGATTGTGTCGACGTATCGACGGTGGCGTCCTCTTTCAGTTCACAGATAAGTTGGTAGGACTGTACATGGCCAATGACTTATTAGCTTTGACATACAGTTTGAACCTGATTGGAGTCATGGGTAGAGACAATATTACCTAAGGGACAAACCTTGAAATCGCCAAAAAAAATCAGAGCAGATGCTCCCTACATTTTGTCGAGTTATGCGAACATAACTGAACTCTGAACATAAAAATGTATGGAGTAGCAGATTTTTTTTCGCTACTTCATGTTTTTGTCTTGTTCGTTGTGTTGCAGGCTTCTGGCTAAGTATCTAATAAAAGCCGCACGGGTCGATCGATCAGGTTAAGCTACGCTTGCCGCGGTTGGTTCGTGGACGGGTGACCATCTATACATAGCAAAACCCCTCTGTGCTTTGGAAAGCACGATATGCATATTCCCGGCTGTCATTTGTAGATCTTTGACAGTTGTTACGGCAGTTACGGCTCGTCAGAAACCCGAAAGTCTGACAACGAGTCTTACCAAGGGGTATCGTGTTACCCAGTAACTGGGTTGTGGAGGTCAGATAGGCAGTCGCTAGATAGGTATTCTGTTGCATCCGGTTATAATAGACTGGAAGCCGACTGCAACATAGTTGGAAAAAGGCTAGGCAGATGATGAGGTTTGTTGCCATAGTAACAGTTGTTCATAAAGACGAGTAGGTACAATGATCCCTTTTCAATGTAAGTATAACTGCAATCATACAGAAATCCATCAATGTATATTTTTTCTTGTCAGTTTGTCCAATCTCGACTACTTTGTTCACAACCAATTTTCTATATCACTTCGTCGAACCGGTCGAACCGTTTAGAAACAAAGTTATTTTGACATCACAGATGCAGAATAGATAAAGTGGGGTCCAACAAAATAAAATAGTGTGCGTAACGAGAGGGACCGGTCCACTGAAAGGACTAGTTTTTTAATGATCTCGAGCACCCGGTGCGGGAGGTTCAGTTGCTCAAAGATGACAGGAGATAACGATGCTGATGGTGAATACATTAATTGTTTGGAAACTTTAAGACGGCCACCTCTTTGGATCAGAAGTAAGTACTACACTGCTCTAGTTGAAACTGGTTTAGTAGGTAAGTCACTGACTGGTTTTAAAAATTATTTAAAATCTTCGCGCTTCACTTTTTTTCTTTGCTTGCATAATGACAGCGTCGGTTTGTCTACGAATTGTTATTCACGGGTCGGTTTCCACCTGAGGTTTCTAGTTTCTACTACCGGTTAGTTAGGTATCTTATTCTAACAAAAGTTTCTGCCGATATGATCAAAATCGATCAAAACTGCAACTCATTTTATTAATATTAAAAGAAAATTCTGCCTTAATTTTTCGAATTGCTGCGTAACCTTAACACCTTAGAATATTCTAAGCTTAATACCTTAACCGAAATTGGAAACTATCGACGAACTCCTTGATGGTTGTGGTTCGCATGAATAAAGTCGTGAGGTTTTTTTTATGTCAAAATTATGTAAGCAGGTTATATTTCAATCATAAAAGTTTACAACCTATCGGAAGGAGTAAAATAAGCTCGCATGGCTTCGAAGATAATGATCAAATGCAGTTTTATTACTGGGGCTTAGTAAGGTTAATATTTCTGAAACCCAGATAAATTACATTCTTTTAACGTTGTTGTAATGTGAACCTGCTAACGTTTCAGAGCATAAAATTTTGTGAAACATAAATTAGAATTTAAAATAAAAATACTATGATTTGTTAATTCAAAGTTTCTAGTATCTACCTAAGTCAAACAAAGCCATAAAAAAACACTACACAAAAGCTGACTTCATCATTTTCTCCATAGAAGACTGCAGACATAAAACGCGTCAAATAAACTAACAAGAATCTTGAGCCAGGTAGTTTATCTCGCGCAACACTGTAACTGCTAAGCCTTAAAATACTGTCAAGATCCCTGATTATGTCAAACGCATACTCAAGTCGAACACACTGACCATACAAGGCTGAATAAACACACGCCATGATCAATCATTTCCGTAGGAGAACATGAAATGATTAGTTTCCGCACGAATCGTGTTATAGTGTTATGTCAACAATTTGAAACGGCGGGCGACTACTGGATTTGTATTTTAACGAGGGACTGGTGTCACCTGTTTCTTCGAAACTCGTTATTTATGAGTTAAACAACAAACTAAGTAATGTAATATTTAATATATCCTGTTGCGTTTGGTTTGTATAATACTTCCTGTGAATTAAGGCTTGCTCAGAGCGAATGTTTGCGACGATGCGATGTAACCGCGATACGGTGGCAAAGCGGTCGCGAATCGCGATGCTAACACGCTGCAGTAGCTGATCTTTGACTTTGCTTACTTGCGTTAGAACAATTGCAATTCTGTACCTGTGTTATGCACTTACGCTAATGGAAAATATCCAGTCTCAAACTCAAACTCAAAGCATTTATTTCAATTAAACCAATTACAGGCACTTTAGAATTGTCAAGGGGTCGGTCAGTCAGAAAGATGAAGCTAGGCGCCCATTCCAAAGCATAGTAGGTACCTATGGAGAAGAACGGGCAAGAAACTCCACGGACACTCTTTTAAATCAAGATATGATTACAAAATAATGGTTACATCATTCATGTTGAAATTTTACATGTGAGAACGATGCAGAACGTTAAAAGCGTCCTTAAAAAAAAAACAATTCAAATATTTAAATTAAATTAAAATAAGCCGTGGCCGCTAAGGTATGCCCAGCCTTCACTGACAGCGCTTGTTCACGAACCTGACGCATGGATTAGCTAAATGATCCAACACGCGCCACCATCAGCGAGACATTAGAGTCTAGTCTAGGTATAGGAATAAGTCTATATCAGTTATGTACTTAGGTATACATATTATTATGTAAGTAGATGCTATCGAGGTACCTATTGTAAAGACGTTGAAAAAAGTTGATCGGTATCATTGCAAAAAATAATTAAAGAACTGTTGATAGTCCTTATAAAAAATCTGCCTAGCCTTTTCCCAACTATGTTGGGGTCGGCTTCCAGTCTAACCGGATGCAGCTGAATACCAGTATTTTACATGGAGCGACTGCCTATCTGACCTCCACAACCCAGTAACTGGTTGTCAGACTTTCGGGCTTCTGACGACCCGTAACAACTGTCAAAGATCCACAAATGACAGCCGGGACTAACGGCTTAACGTGCTTTCCGAGGCACGGAGGAGTCTCGGTATGTAAAGATGGTCACCCATCCCGGACCAACCCTGGCAAGCGTAGCTTAACCTGATGGATCGACCCGTACGGCTGTTATTACTTAGCCACGAGCTCCTCCTGTTGATAGTCCTTATAATAAAGGTTTTTTAATGAAACGTAAAATACTTCTTAGGTGCTGCCAATAACGGGTAAGTACATGCATAAAAAATAATTAACAATAAAAATTAATGTAAGACTTTAATTATTTAATTTAACGAGTGTATGAGAGTAATGACATCGCTTTTAATCGCCGCATTGTCTGTTATTATTGTAATTGACGGTAAATCTTTATTTGATAAAATTGTTACAGAATATGAAGTAATTACCGTGTTCTAGTTTTAATTGCCTGTTCTCAACGGTCATTTTATAAAACAATAAGAAAAAAATAAATGGTTAATGGTCGTGTTAGAAAAACTGGGCCTAGGTAGGTAGGTACTTTGATTGATGATGCTGTGCTGTGCGTGGGATCCAATTAGCTCGCTTGTAATATCTATGGGTGGACAATTACGATTGTTTACTTTTTTATTTGCTGCAAAAAGTTGTTGAAAGCTGCCATTTTGGCACAATAGTGAGTGGTGAACAAAATGTAGATAATTACGGATTTAAACGCAAGAAACATCATTTTTTTTTAATGAAATTGTATGGATAATAATTATTGTGATCGTTTCGTCAAGCAGAAAAAGTACCTATTGAAACAAAATTCAAACAGGTTCGCACATTAATTTCTAATACATCCAGCTCACAACTAATCAGCTTTGCTTGCAAATGCATCTTATACTCCGAGTAGTCGATTAGACTCCATGTTCATTAATTAAATTAATTACTTATTAACTACGGGGCGGACTTCTTGTATGACGAATGGACCGCAGGATGCTGAAAACATTGTCTGTCGTGCACAATCTGCACAGCGGCCTGAAGTTTTTTATTTCTTTATGAACTGAGCATACAAATTACAATATCCAACCCAGCCTGTAGCGACACGGTAGATAAATCGGCACCGACACACGATATATCGATGCATTTTAATTATTTATTAATCGATTCCGAAAGGGACAACTATGTGGACGATGGGAACACACTGGCCATAAATAAAATGCTTTACAGAATCACTTAAGATGCTGTTGAATTACAAGCTTTATTATGATGATTTAGGACTTAAATTGGCTCGTTTGATAGGTACATTAATTTCGCGAGGTATTAATTTGTTCGCGGTTGGGTGCCGATTCGATGTTGAACGATGCTACTGCGTGGAATGGAACGCAGCTGACATTGTTGGGTGAAATAGCGCGTTAATGTTTATTATCCTCCCGCCATTTATCATAAATACAATTTATTGCCTTTTGTATAAAATATAAATCCTTTTGTAAGTCGGTTTTATTGTGAGGATGTTTGTTGTTGTTTTTGTTATGGTAACACTCTCGTTGTGTTGCCGGTTCATAAAAATAATATGGAAAGTGAAGCTCTTCATTCCTATTAGCGCGTAGGCGGTGCGCATCCGATACGACTGACAAAAATAAAGTAAGAAACATGTTTTATGTTTTTCGAGACAGCTAATCCATTTATTTATTCTGACAAAGAAGATAAATCTCGGTCAAGAAATCGTTTTATTATCGCGTTTCCTGTTATAGTTGAGTAAAACGATCTATCTAAGTCATGCTCCACATTAAAGTGAGTTTAATAAATAAAGAAAAAAACTTGCCTGTGATGAGAGGTCAATTAAACAGGCTGTAGTATTCACACTTTAGTTGCTATAAATTAAACTGAGGATGGTAGTGATACTCATTAGAGTCATTGGTCTTATCTTATCAAATAGCGCTAATTAATTAAATCGAAACACTGACCACCTGCCTACACACGGCGTCTAAACCGCTCCGTAGACAAAACGTGTCTGTCAACAATCTTCCATAATGATCCATACAACACTGACGACCGTGCAGTAATATCTATACACACTCTTGCGCACTATAATGTCTGCGGACTTGGCTAATCTCCGTTGAGATTGGCTGCCATGGCTGAAATTTGGTCTGGTATATTTACCTCGTCAGTGACATTGATGTCTCGAGCGTCGGCGGCCAGCAGGCTCGCCAGCCGGGCCGCATCGCCGCGCGCAGCCGCCTCCAGCAGCGCCGCGGCCAGACCCATACGGTCTCACACCATCACTGCAACAATACAAAGATACAGTTAGTTTTGGATACTCTTCTCTCTTCTTCTTCTCTTCTCTTCTTCTCTTACAGGGTCAAATTAAATTAGCTAGCGAAACTACGGACATGTGATGGGTATCGATATAAAAAAAAAACTGATTTCCTCAACTCTTATTTCAATTACTCGTAACTACACTAAAAAATCATCAAATCTCGTTTTTAGTAATGCCCAAGTTAAGGTATGGATTCCTATCACTTCTGCGGAGTTTCGCTAGCTAATTTAATTTCAACTTATCACTTTCGTGACAAGAGGAGCTCGTGGCTCAGTAATAACAGCCGCACGGGTCGATCCATCAGGTTAAGCTACGCTTGCCGGGGTCGGTCAGTGGATGGGTGACCATCTTTACATACCGAGACTCCTCCGTGCCTCGGAAAGCACTTTAAGCTGTTGGTCCCGGCTGTCATTCGTGGATCTTTACCTACGTGTCTTCCGAAGCCCGAAAGTCTGACAACCAGCCTTACCTACTAAGGGGTATCGTATTACCCTGTTACTGGGTTGTGGAGGCTTATCGTGCTTTCCGAGGCACGGAGGAGTCTCGGTGACTCCTCCGTGCCTCGGAAAGCACGTTAAGCCGTTGGTCCCGGCTGTCATTCGTGGATCTTTGACAGTCGTTACGGGTCGTCAGAAGCCCGAAAGTCAACCAGTCAACCAGTCTTACCAAGGGGTATCGTATTACCCAGTAACTTGGTTATGGAGGTTGGCGACCCCAACATAGTTGGGAAAAGGCTAGGCAGATGATGACTTTCGTGACATTTCACTAGATCAATTTCGTGAGGGCTGTGTTCACAAGCGTAAATAATAATAAATTCATAAAAAATCAGTCTTTTTCTCTGTGAAACTCTAGATACGACTCTAGATAAGTTGTTATCTGATATAGATGCTGTGGAAATAGCTTGCAAGTTGAAATGGCGATGGGCAGGATACGTAACCAGGGCCACAGACGGACGCGGGAGTGAGAGCTTGGTACCCTCGTGATGCACCAGGGCACCACGCACCCGGGGCAGACCCAGGCGCCGCTGATGGGACGATATTGTGGTTGTGGCGGTGACCGGCCCCACGACTGCACCCAATTACAAATGAAAAACATTTTTTAGCAAGTTTATTGGAGTTTACTCCATGATCCGGCACTCGCGCCGCGTACTGAACTGAAGTAGGCTCGCGAGTAGTTGCCTCGCGCATTTGATAGGTATTTAAACACAGTAATTATTTTAATTATTTTATCATGACAAACTCAGCGAATTGTGGTAAATAAATTCATTAAAAAAAAAATTGAAAAAAAAAAAACGTCTGTTTTGTAACTATGAGATTGATTAAACATTACGAAAAGGGGTAACATTGGGATTATTTTCTATCCAGCAAAGTAAATCTAATCTAGTTATTAGAAGCGATTGGCTATCCGCCAGATCCAAGATTATATCTTTTTTCAGAATTTTATAACACTTTTTTATGTTTCCCATGGATTCAAAAACCTAGTAAGCGCAGTCTCTGTCGGGTCATAGTTTCATGGTAAGGCTCCCGGTATGGAAATTTTATGAGGAGTGAAGTTAATACAAGCGTTAACTCAAAAGCATTGCGTTTTTCAGTGCACCATACCTTGCGCATTTCATTTTGAAATCTTGTACATATGTGTACCTATACTTGTTTTGTTTATTTTCGGCCAGTCTTCATTGTAGCGGTCAATCATCATGTACCTACTTAGGGAGTAAACTCCCGTCGTGCGTCGGAGCTGAGAGTCGACACACACACTTTTTTATTTTATTTAATCTGTCAAAACAATTTAGTATTTATTTAATCTATTCTCATCCAATTATGGTTGAAATGCATGTATAAATTATTGTAATGATTGATATTATAAGTACATACATGTTTTTTTGGGAAAGAAAATGCTTAAATAATAAATAGGTAAATAATAAGTACTCTACGGAGCCGTAAAGTTAACGGTCGAGAATTGATTAGGTAGGTATTAAAAATTCTTATTTTAATATATTTTGAGGTCGCAGTGACGCCCACCTTTCACTGCACTCTTCGTTATTAGCTGCAAGTACCTATACAAGACTGACGAAACTTAATACAGCTTGTTTGTTTTAGTCAGTAAATAGGAGCATTACATTCTCGTAACAATCTTTTCGGTTCATTTATGTAATCGGTTTATATCTGGAAGAACAGGGTCCCATCTCCTGTTGCGTCGTAAAAGGTGTTACCTGCGCCATACAGCGATGACAATCTCGAGCAATTAACGTAACCTGGCTATGTTAACGTCTGTGAATAATGGGAATCAAGAGCTAATACAAAGTACAGCCAGGGAAATTAATTCTAAAGCAAATTGACACTCTACCCCAATTTTCCTTAACTGTCAAAAAATTATAGATGTGATTTGAGTAGATACTTACATCTCAAAATCAATCTGCCTAGCCTCTTCCCAAATATGTTGGGATCGGCTTCCAGTCTAACTGGATGCAGCTGAATACTAGTACCTACCTATTTTTACATGGAGCGACTGCCTATCTGACCTCCACAACCCAGTAACTGGGTAATACGCTACCCCTTGGTAAGATTGGTTGTCAGACTCGGGCTTCTGACGACCCGCAACGACTGTCAAAGATCCACGAATGACAGAGGGTAACAACAGCTTAACGTGCTTTCCGAGGTACGGAGGAGTCTCGGTATGTAAAGATGGTCACTCATCCACGGACCAACCCCGGCAAGCGTAGCTTAACCTGATGGATCAAGCCATGCGGCTGTTATTACTTGACCACGAGTACACCTTTACAAACGCTTTAAGTTGGTACCTAGTCAATTTGCTTAACAATTAACTTCCCTGTCTTTACCTAAGGTCTGCGACATTCAGACGGAGGCAAATGTTATTTTATAGAGCGGATGCGCAAAGGTAGCCCACGTTTTATATTTGGAAATAAAAGTAGGTAGTATTCTAAGTTATTTACCTGTTGTTAACTAACACTTAAAATCTCAAACCATTTTTACATGTACCTACACATTAAACACAACTCCATAGAAAGTCTACATTTCTAAAGGACGCCGGTAATCTTTGTCTTATAATAAAAATGATTACACAGGCATCCTCATTTGGATCAAAGCGCAGTGTTTTCATAAAAGAGTATCATTAAGCCGACTCAAGTTAAATAACACTGCAATAAGATATCCCGTTTACAGACGACTTCCATTCACTAACCACAAAACAAATAATATATATTTACTTTTACTAAGAACAGACTTTAAACTTAAACAAGATTTACACAGGGTTTAAAATGCTTTGCAGTTAGATTTAAAAGAGTGTTTTTATAAAAGGCTCAGCATGTAACCAGCGAGCGGTGTTGCTATAATTCGAGGCTGTCTGCCTGTTCGAAGCAGGCCTGCCTATTTTGTGTAACTGCCCGAGTCGGCGTCGTGAGGGTGAGATCATAGGATGCAATTTTATAACGTCAATAGAAATGAGTTTTATTGATTTTTCTTTCGTGATGTTATGAAATGGAGTATCTTTTTATCTGTGTATTAAAGTGTTACATGTTTCTTCTTTTAAGTTTGGTCTGCGTGCAAATATGATACATCTAAGGGGGATATTACACTATCATAATCTAGGATATATATTTTGTAATAGTGTAATGTGTGTAAGGATTTGATAGGATCAAAGATACATGGCAATGTCAATCAATCAATCAACTCAGCCT
The DNA here is from genome assembly GCA_946251885.1 of Cosmia pyralina. Lineage (NCBI taxonomy): Eukaryota > Metazoa > Arthropoda > Insecta > Lepidoptera > Noctuidae > Cosmia > Cosmia pyralina. The sequence continues at coordinate 24,555,118 of OX276359.1, forward strand.
ATCGTAGTCCACTGCTGGCCATAGGCCTCTCCCAGGCTGCGCCACAACACCCTGTCCTCCGCCTTCCACATCCAGTCTGGCCCAGCCACTTTCTTCAGGTCGTCGGTCCATCTAGCTGGGGGGCGTCCCACACTACGCTTACCGATACGTGGTCTCCACTCCAGAACTCGCCTGCTCCACCGGTCATCGGCCCTTCGACAAACATGGCCAGCCCACTGCCACTATTTCGGTTACTCCGGTTCTTTTCCGGATAACTTAATTCCTGATTTTAATGGTAATGTAGAATAGACATATACCTACTGATATTTCCTATATTTCATACTTAAGGCCCTACCTTGAAAATAAATAGTAGTGTAATGGGCGTGGCTTATTTTCCCCGCACGCAGGGAGTGGCAGTTCCATCTTCCGTGGTCGGTCGGTCGCCGCGCCGCCACAAACTTATCTGAACCAGTGCAGTGCTCCAAACTGGAACTAACGATATCACTGACCGGAATTTAAAAACTTTACTTACTTACCTTGGGCTTTGGCTAAGCATTATTTTTGTCATTGTCGCACAACTGTCAAATTAAAAATCCAAGATAAAGATGGAAACACATCTAAGCAAAAGTGCGTGCTAAGTAACGTCATTTATCTCAGTCTATGAAATTTTATGAGATTTTTTTTTTTTTTTTTTATGAGAGTGATGACATTACTTTTGATAGGCAAAAGAAGGGATGACGATAATGTGTGCGCGCTCGGAATCAAACAACGTATGTGCCAAATCGAATTGCCGTCTTTTCTAAATAAAAAGTATTATTGAAACTAAAACTGTTTTCCTTAAACCTTGATTCGTCTACTCTCTACCTTTTAAAGTAAACTTTACTGAATAATTCATAAGCGTTACGCTTTGGTACTCAAAAAAAGATAAAAGTAGATAGAACTTTGCATTATTTTTGTGTTGAGAAAATTTCATTGTATCGTGTATTCCTTTTCTAGGATACTAAGTCATATAGTCAAAAAACATACACTAAAATATTGAATCCCTATTCCTTAAACCTAATAAGGTACACGATAAAGAAAAAGCACATTTTTTTCAGTATATCACCTTAATAAAGGAAATACACTGAATCTCACAAATATATTTCATACTGTAAAAGGATGTATATGTGTACTGAATCTCACGATTCATATTACGTCTACTCTACATTGCATCTCATCTTTGACTCATAGATCTATGATCCTAGATATGATAGTGTAATATTTAACAGATATTTACTGGCAGTTTTAAAAGGATTCGTTAAAATAGCTGCAGTTATAGCCTATCTAAGAATTCAATTAAATAAATAATAATAAATAAATAAATAAATGTTTATTTCAAAACTTACAAATGTGTTACATATTCTTTAGGGAATTTCCATTTAAGTTAAAGTTTTTACTTGTGTTAGGAAAATTCCGCCCTTCCACTAGTTACAGTGTAAGCTATTGAGTAGACATTCCAATACTTAGGTTATGGATATAGTAAAAAGTTATACAAAATCAATCAATCAAGTCAATTAAAACACTGAAATGCGGAAAAGTCTTTCAGCTCATAACTAGATAATATTAGGTCTTTACCTATGAAATTGCCGTTCTGCAGTACTGGCCATTTCAAATCAAAATAATTTTTGTTTGGCTAAGAATTCTAATTTCAAATTAATTTTATTTTAAAAACATGGATTTTTTTTTCCAAAAGTAGTCATTTGTTTATTGATTAGTGTTACATTTTCATCGCATTTCAATCTTTTTCGTCATCATGGATACGTTAAAAATTCGAGTAATTATGGAAAATGAGTACCGTCGTGGCAGCAACTCTGCACAAGCGGCACGCAACATCAACGACGTTTACGGAGCTAACACTACAAACCAACGCACCACTTGTTATTGGTTTGCTCGCTTCCGTTCTGGAAATTTCGACCTGAAAAATGAACCTCGCGGTCGTCCGAAGACTTTGGTCAACAATGACGAATTAAAGGCGATTGTGGAAGCTGATGATACACAATCTACGGCTGAATTAGCAGCAGCTTTCGACGTTAGCGTCAAAACAATATTGGTCCATTTGCGTCAAATTAGCAAGGTAAAAAAGCTTGACAAATGGGTGCCCCACGAACTCAATGATCGCCAGCGCGAAGTACGCGTCGAGACGTGCCTTGCACTGCTCAACAGACACACAAATGAAGGAATTTTGAACCGCATTGTTACCTACGATGAAAAATGGATTCTGTTTGATAACCGCAAGCCCAACAATGCCCTAAACGAAAACTTACCCTAGAAAAGTGATGGTCACTGTTTGGTGGTCTAGCGCCGGTGTGATTCATCACAGCTTCTTACCAAACGGGGTGAGCATTACTTCAGATGTGTACTGTGAAAAACTGAACACAATGATGGAGAAGCTGGCACATCTCCAACCAGCATTGGTCAATCGCTCGTCTCCGCTGCTCCTGCACGACAACGCGCGACCTCATACTGCACAGCAGACGGTCTCCAAGTTGCAAGAACTGGGGTTGGAAGCTCTCCGTCATCCGCCCTACTCACCAGACCTTGCGCCTACAGACTACTACTTTTTCCAGAATTTGGATAACTTCTTGGCGGGAAAAAAATTCAATACCCGAGAGGCAGTACCAAAATGCCTTTGAAGAATTTGTTGCCTCCCGTCCAGCTGATTTCCTTAAGAAGGGCATCAATAAACTGCCACTGCGTTGGCAAAGATGCATTGATTGCATGTGTGATTACTTCGATTAATACAAATAAAAAATGCATGAAAAAAATTCGTTTAAATTTTTTCATACAAAACGGCAATTTCATAGGTAAAGACCTATTATCAGTGATTGCTTCCAGGAAGAGCTCGTGGCTAAATAATAACGGCCGCACGGGTCCATCCATCAGGTTAAGCTACGCTTACCGGGGTTTGTCAGTGGATGCATGACCATCTTTACATACCGAGACTCCTCCGTGCCTCGGAAAGCACGTTAAGCCGTTGGTCCCGGCTGTCATTCGTGAATTTTTGACAGTCGTTACGGGTCGTCAGAAGCCCGAAAGTCTGACAACCAGTCTTACCAAGGGGTATCTTATTAACCAGTTACTGGGTTGTGGAGGTCAGATAGGCAGTCGCTCCATGTAAAATACTGGTGTTCAGCTGCATCCGGTTAGACTGGAAGCCGAGCCCAACATAGTAGGGAAAAGGCTAGGCAGATTGATCAATGATTGCTTCCAGTGATATTGAAAATGACTTCCATTATTCCTATTTCTAGAGTAATTTCACTTTTACTGATCATAATAACGCTCATTAGATTTCGCTACACAGGTTTGTACCATCATCTTATTATCAGATAATATAGAATTATGGTTAATGGCCACATTATCGCCACAAGAATGGAGTTCCATGTCCCTTTGCATATAACGGGTTCTATTTTAATAAAATATGAAGCCAGTGGAGGCTATCTTCATCGGTTCAATTAACTGCGTTCTGCTTTGCATTACATCATTATGCATACAGGCTATTCAATTCAGTTTTGCTAACGATGAGCATCATGCATAGTTAGCCAAGAATTGAAAATAAAAAGGTGTGAAGAATTGTTAATGGATGCGTGCGTCTTTAGGCGCCATTGCGGTTTAGAATGCATTAAATTGTCTATGGTTGGTGAAGAAAATGTTTTTTTTAATAACGTGGTTGAATGTGGTACAGTCAGCAACACAAGTCGATTAACACTTGCAGTTTTTTAATCTTAATTATTAAGCGTAATATTTAATTCAAATCGGAACAGAAGTACTTAAAATTTTAAGAACATTAACTCTTAACCGTTAAACGAAAAAAAAATAGTTTATTGAATCATTTTGTGTTAATTTAGATCAGGTATGGGCAACCTTTGACATGTTGAGGGTCAAACTTTAGCGTGCAAATACGTTCGCGTTAGTGCATTTTAAAGTAGTGATAATATTTTTTGCGATAGATATTAGACATGAAATAATACGACAATGTTATTATAGTACAATTTATTAAAATAACAAAATGAAATTTAAAAAAATGGTACTTTATAATTAATTATTTGCAATTGTTACAAACTACGAAAGTTAAATACACCGAAATCGATGAGACATTTGAGCTTGTTGGGAAACTAATCCATCGATATTTGGATTAATTCCACTGATACAAAGACGTAAAGAATTTTCCAAATTATCGTCAGTCAGTCTTGTACGATGTGTTGACTTATTAACTTTCATCAACGAAAAGAACTGTTCGCATTTATAAGTACTGCCAAACGCACAAATCAATCTTCTTGCGAATTTTCTAAGCTGCGGAAAATTGTCATCTTCTAGGTATTTTTTGTAGAAATCGCACAACTCTACGTCTTCAAATTTGGATTTTAGGAGTGAGTTTTCTTGAATCTCGATTAGATGATGTCAAAAAGTAGCAGTGTTAACCGACTTCTGTTGCTGACCGTACATACTTAGTAAGTTCATCGATAGAAAATAATAAGTAATTTTGGTGATACAATAAGTTTATCATCACATACTGTACTATTGTTATCATTAGTTTCATTTTATTCTCGAGTAGATATTTTTGTAAATTTTAAAACATTTACTGAATTTTTACATAAGTATACAATCGTGTTAGAAGGTTTGCTACCATCATAGATATAAGAAATATTCTATGGCTACCATAGATACTTATAAGTGCTACCTGCTTTGCTACTTATTAATGTTAACAAAATATTATGACCCGCGTGTAATTAATTAAAAACATGTTTTCATAATTTTACAACATAATCAATTAAGTTAATCTGTATTAATTACCTCTAATACTTATTTATTTCTAGTTTCTACAGCCTATTTTACATTACATTTAAATTCTATGATTTACATAGAAACATTAATTGGTCAATACTTAGTAACGAATGGGACATAATAAGTATGCGGGGAAGCTTTAATAAATATTTTAAAATATGGATAGGTAGACACTACACGTTTTTGTCGTATGATCATAATATTTAATTATACACCGAAGATAATTGTTCTTAGGGTTCCGTACCAAACGGAGCCCTATTGCTGTCACTCACGCACGTGTACGTCTGTCCGTCGTCTGTTACACAGATTTTGCAGCCCAACGGTTGGAGCTAGTCTTGAAATTTTTACAGTACTACTACTGACGATACAATCATTCTTTTTTATATTTTTCAGATGATTTCACCTAGGACAATAATTGTGGGTCACCTTTCACGAATTTATAAAATTCTTCACAACTCATGTGAAGAACACACACACACACACTCACTCACCACACACACTCACACATCACACACTCACTCATGTGACTCATGTCTGTGTGTGTGAATACCACCGCACCCCGCCCGAAACGCGCGTCCACATCATAGCGTATGCAAATCCGAATCGCGTATTCGTCGATTCGGTGTGTTCCATATAAATCGGGATGCTGATGTATTTGTCGGGACATTTTATAGCTTGTCGGGACGTTGGGACACCACTGTTAATAACGGTGACTTGTCCCGAAATATCAGGACGAATGGCAACCCTAGCTGGGTATTGTTGTTTAGAAATCGTTGAGTACTTAGTTAATGATGTATTTTTTGTTTTAAAAAATATTGGAAAACAAAGGAATGGGAAAGAAGCCACCAAAGTCAGCTTTATTACAAAATTTTGTTCCGAAGAATTTTTTTATTTCCCATTGAACTTGAAATTTGGCGATAATGTTTATTAATACGTATATTTTACTAGCAAGTACCAATATATTGATAAATCGTATTTGGTACGGAACCCTTAATGTGCGTAGTCCGACACGCACTTGGCCGATTTTTTTAATGAGATACGCATCACTGGACCATGCGTTTTTATTAGTATAACAATCTGAGAGTTCCGTATTTTAGTACCCTTCTCTCATGATTCTTCGTAGTAGGTAGGTAGGTATATAAATTAGAAATTATCGTATAATAAGAAAATCTACACTATGTTTGTTTTATTACAATTTTATAGACAGAAGCAATTATAATTATTCTTCTTTAATATTTTACGTGTAGATAGAAAGACGTAGATACTCGTACCTACCTATAAATTCAATAGTAGGTACATGGGACGTACCTACTCACCTATCAAAAAAAGTTACCAAAACAAACAGTTCATAGCAAGTAAGTAAATGGGACCATTCACGGCAGTCGGCATTGCCGTTCGCCGCTTTATGCAGGATTGTGAATGTTGACGCAGCCTTATGGCGTGGCGTCCGGCAATACCGAGCAGGATTCATCTTGCATCCTGCAAGAGGACGGCAAAGCGGACTGCCGGAATTGCAGCTGATTCATTTAAATAAAACTTATAAAAAACATAAATATAAGTGGCTGTGTTTTCCTCCAAAAAATTTGAGAAAAGCCATCAGTTTTATTTTTCTTTTCTGTTATTTTTTATTGACGCTGTAGAATGGCCAGCATCTTTTAATTAATCGCCAAGGACCGCAAAGACTTTTTTCACAAACCTTTTTACAACTTACTTGCATCCCAACTGCAATAAAACTTGCAAGTTCAAGTAGACACGTGAACGAGTAAACTAATCACTTGCAACACGTCACTGGCACACGAGACATCGCGTGCGTTTAGATCGGCACTAAACACTAATACACGACAGTCAACATACTTGTTTTACATAGATAGATGTCGATCGTTACAGATTATATCGGCTGTCACATGCTGTGGGCGGGGAGCGGAATGTGCGTGAGCGGGATTAAAAAGAAATTATTGAAAAAGTTTTTGAGGAAAAATGTTTGTAATGTTTGTTTCCCATGCAATAGTGTATCCGTTTGATCTATTTGTGTGTGTTCGTAATGTAGGTACTGCAGGTTTTTTTGAGGATACCTACTTTGTTTATCTTTATTATTTCCCGCCCGACAATTATAGTTGGGTAATATTATTTTCCTTTCTATGGGTTTCTGTAACTAAGGGATTAGGTACTTGAAAGGGATGGAAAGCATACTCTGACAGCTAATTTACAAAAGAAATAAGGTAGTCTTATTTGTTTTTAACTGACTTCAAAAAAAGGAGGCTTCTCAATTCGACCGTATATAATATATATTTTTCTTTTTATGTGTGTTCGCGGATAACTTCGTCGTTTATGAACCGATTTTCATGATTAATTTTTTTTTGGAAAGGAGTTATCTCTAGGGTAGTACCATGATAAGGAAACCAAGATCTGATGATGGGATCTCAGAGAAATTGAGGGGAACCTTCAAATTTTATAGGCACACCTACAGCGATTTGGATATGTTTTATAGTAACTCGTGCATTTGCTCCCGGAAAGCACCATTTGATGAAGTGAAACTGATGAGGAAGACCACAGATGGCCATCAGAACTACTCATTAATACATATTTCACGGGTTGCGATTTGATTATTGCTAGGCAATTTATGCTCGTTACAATACATATGTTGAAGTGGAGCTGATGGTGACTTCACCATCAGTTCCAGTTCTCTTGGTTCCTTACTGGGAGAACTCCTCAACAATTAACGTCCTTGTATTGGGAAAAGCAATATTTTGTAAAAGGTGATGAGCAGTTGACATTAGGCTATTGTAACTAAATTGCAGAGTGACCCCCTAAAACGTGAAAAATAAAAAAACTTTTTTCCAAAAAATAAAAACAACCGACTTCCATAAAAATACTACAAAGTGAAAAATAACTTTAATTTCGGAAGTCGGTGGCAATAAACTAAAATACAGATCCAAAGACACCGACTTCCGAAATTAAAGTTATTTTTCACTTTGTAGTATTCTTTTCTTTTGGAAGTCGGTTGTTTTTTTTTTGTAAAAAAGTTTTTTTTTTAATTTGGCTACATAATATAATTATCAAGCTGTGTACATTTCCGTACAATGAGAGGCCAGCTTAGACTGGAAATGTATAGCTTGACAATGTAGCCGTGTGTAAGCATCGTGTCTATGAAAATTGATTATTGTGTCGCGACCGTTACATAGCGGCATTATTTTATCAAATCAAATCTCAAAACATGAATAAATATTTTATTAATATAATGCTCAATAGAAAATATAAGACTAATAGTTGTGAGTTATGACTTATGACTGTATCATAGAGAAAATAACTGCTATAGTCATTTGTTTTATCAAAGATAATGTTACCAATAACCAAAGCTACCGTTGTATTTTATTGAAAGATCATATCAATTGAGCATTAGGTAGGTTGAGTGGTGCGCTTGAGTTACGATTTGATTGTGTGCTAATTTGATACACTATTGTTCTTCAGCAAAATATACATAATGTACTATATAACTTATCATACTTATAATCTCTGAGGCAATAACAATTAGTGATAAAGCTCTGAGCAAAACCTCGATTGGGATAATGTAATGGGCCAGATTTATTTTTAATATGCATGTACCAGCCCGTATTTGGCCCACAGTGTTCAGGTTCGACGATCACTCAAAGAAAATCGGTCCAGTCATCTTCGAGTAATCGGGGAAAATACATAAAAAAAAGATTCCGACGTACTGAGAATCTCTTACTTTTTTTGAAGTCGGTTAAAAATAATCAAAGAACGAGCAGTGATCTCTGCACTTGCTCACTGCGCGTTTTCTTACTACCTAGTACAAAAACATTCCTGAAACGTTGTACTTCTTCTTAAGAGGATATGTTGAAACGTGATTTAGCTCGACGTGTAAGTGAAATGGCGTTATGCCTGAGTTTGACGCGAGAAAGACAGAAGACTCTCACACGCACCGGAACCACAGCGGAACTAAAGGATGTATATTTATGACAAAATACTATAATTAAATCAAGTTTTAGCTTAGTAAGTTCTTAACATATTTAAATACCTTCGATTTAAAGCAAATTTTACTGCACAATGTGAAAGAAACTGTTTACGTAATATTCGCATAAAACAGAAAAAAAAGAAATGGATTTTTTTCTATAGAAAAAATTTCAAGTAAATAATTTTGTTTCGGTTCAAGTATAATAACACCATGGAAAATCCAAATGATTTAATCATATTCATTTGGTTATATAGGAATTTTAAAAACACAAAATTTATCGATGTAGTGATCCCCTTAACTGCCGGTAGTGGGGCATGTGCCTTATAATGTCTTGTTAACAAACAAACAACAAACATTTCATCATCACCAGTGTCAGGCGCAAGTTTTGCTATTCCGTTAATGTCGTAGACGTCAGCTATTGTTAGAATTAGTTGATTGATTGACTCAAAAACTAGAGCTGTTATAGATAAATTGAGGGTATATTTGAAATCAGCGACCTCGGATTAGTACACAACAGCCATAAAATTCCAAGCAACAATAAGAAGCTTTTTTTTAAAAAAAAAAAAAAAAACAACCGCCTTCCAAAAAACTACAAAATGAAAAATAACTTTAATTTCGGAAGTCGATATCTTTGGATCTGTATTTTAGTTTTCTGCCACCGACTTCCGAAATTAAAGTTATTTTTCACTTTGTAGTGTTTTTTTTTGGAAGTCTGTTGTTTTTTTTTTGCAAAAAAGCTATTTATTTTTCACTTTTTAATTATGGTACCACCCTCACCAATTCGTGTACCACTACTTGCTATGCAAGCAATAGTGACAGCAACTGCTAGAACATCATCAAGATACACAAAGTAGAAAATACGTATTATCGAAGCTAACTCAAAAACTACACAAGCACAGTTAATACAACTTATAAGGGACCACCTCTGAAGTATAACTTAAGAAACAAAAAAGAATAATCATATTCAATTCATAGTTGGCGGAAAATCGTGTCAAAAAAAAAAATATTGAGATCCTCCACCTTTATGCAACTGGTTTAAAAACAAAGTCTAATTTTGTTCCCTTGTGTTATCGAACTATAACAAAACGAAATCGCTTATCGCTCCCGCTCTGTTCACCACGCGGCACTCACCCTTCCATAGTAAACAATAAGCAATTACGACCGCTCCAGTGGTTCTGCCCAGCCCTTCCGCCGCTAAACGTCTTGAGGATGGACCAATAAGTCGAACACTTTATAGGCTGCCTGTTTGTTTGTCAGTACTTCATGCTACTTGTACCTGATTAGTATGCACTTATGCAGGTTTTTACTCTCTTTGTTCTGATTAAAAAACTTTTTTACAAAAAAGTACAACCGACTTCCAAAAACATCACTACAAAATGAAAAATAACTTTAATTTCGGATTTTGTAGTGTATTTTTGGAAGTCGGTTGTATTTTTTTGTAAAAAAGTTTTTATGTTTTACTTTTGTACCTGCAAAAGAAATTAGAACATCATCCACATAAAAAGTGGGGAAAAAATACGTATTATTGAAGCTAACTCAAAAACTTACCCAAGTAATGTTAATAAATTTTATATGGGACCAACTTTGAGGACCAACAACCCTCTCGAATAAAACAAAAAAATTTAAAATCGGACTAATCTGTAAAAAGTTATGCGTGGTCATATAGCACGTCATACATAAAGCGCGGTTTTCGTAATCAAGTGTTAATGTATTGTGATGTACAGTCACTCACTGTACGTATCGTATACAAGGGAAGTGTAACGTGAAAGCGTATTATGTGGTTAACAAATGTTTCCGCATAAAGGAATGTTTCTCCCAAGACCCAATGTATTGCTTGTCAAGGTTTATTTGAGGTTAGCGTAGAAATTGGGGCATTTTAAGTAATACGCTGTAGAGGCATGAGGAACAGAGTGTAAAGTTCACTCATCCTCTGTTGAAAAGGGAGGATCCTCCGACCAGACGGGTGTAGTGTCTGGTGGGCAACTGCCCGACGATTGAAGTCGGGACGTTGATGCTAGTCACGCGGTAAACTCTGATTGCACGATGCAGGATTTTGCGTGACGTCAGGGTGATGCGTAGTTCGCATGTGGCGATGTAGATGCCGCCCCAAGCCACAACGCAAACTGGAGTTAGTAACTAATCTTAGGCTCTGACAACAGAGCGACATGAAAGCAATGGCGCGGGACGGACCGCCGGGCTGGACAGATGTTTCAACAAATTGATATTATTAGCGTTAAAGCAAGGGCGAAATTAGTGGGTAAGCATGTTGTAGTATAGATAGCCTAAATGTACAACCAGCAGAACTTAGCACATAACTTACAGCGGACAAAGTTTCATCGCCACTCATAGAGACTTTCAATGCACTGCCGTGCATACACCTAGCTACACCTACGTACACCTACCTGCATGTACTGTCGACAAATCGGATACCTTTACACCTTAAAGTTGCTTTTCGTATACACAGATTCATTATAAAGCCCTGCCTCTATGGTCCTTTATTTTACTTTGTCAGAAGTACAAATTGCAGCTTGCAAGCAAAATTGTTTCAAAATTGGGAAGCCGCACAGTTACATGAATGAATCCTCTTATTTATCGTAAACATTGGCAGTTAATTGCAACACGTCGAGTGACAACACGGTGTTGCAACCGTGTCGCTGTCCGCGACTTGATAGGGCTTGTTATAATATTACAAATTACTGCTAGGGTTGTAGCCGTTTCTTCCACTATCTATAAAGTAAAACGCGTTTATAAATACTAAGATAAAGTTAGCTTTTAACAACGAATGGGACTGCGTTAAGCTAAGTAGACTAAATAATGCAAGAACTAGGTGTTTGTTGTTCTTTGACATATCGCGGGATCCTGGGGTCCCGGACCTTTGGAAGGCGTACGAGGGGCCGAAGGCAACTCGAAGAGGACCCTTGGCCCTTAGACAATATTAAGTGTTGTGGCACCAACCGACGATTGTCCCTGTTAGCTCTATGCAAGTGCACCTAAGGAGAAACCCCGATTGGTGCGGGACTATTGCAGAACTTGGGAAAAAAAATTGTTGTTTTTATTGTTATAAGGACAATATATTCTCTGCCGTATCTTGAATCTACTCACGATTATTACTCTGTTTGGCAATGGCCGATTACGACACTTAATTGTAGCTCTATCTTCTGCCTAGCCTTTTCCCAACTATGTTGGGGTCGGCTTCCAGTCTAACCGAATGCAGCTGAATACCAGTATTTTACATGGAGCGACTACCTGTCTGACCTCCACAACCCAATAACTGGGTAATACCCCTGGGTCTTTCCCCTGGGAAAGACTGGTTTATTTTTATTTATTATTTTACTACATTGGGACACAAAACAATTACATGTTATAATATTACTATAAAAGTTATGAGGTGAAGTGGGCTAGGGTAAACATGTAATCCACACTAATGTCCGCGGAATAAATATACTAGGGTAAGTTTGAAAAAGAACGCGCGTCAGGCCACAAGCAGCATTTTGAGGAATTGAAATTATTGAAGCAATTCGACGGCCATTTTTTTAAATTTTGTAAGGGATAAAGAGAATAAATCAAGATCAATAAAGTGTGTGTTATATGTTTGTAAGAGATGTTTGGTTGTCAGTCTTTCGGGCTTCTGATGACCCGTAACGACTGTCAAAGATCCACGAATGACAGCCGGCACCAACGGCTTTTAACGTGTTTTCCGAGGCACGGAGGAGTCTCGGTATGTAAAGATGGTCACCCATCCACGAAGCTACCCAGGCAAGCGTAGCTTAACCTGATGGATCGGCCCGTGTGGCTGTACTTTGCCACGAGCTCCTATAATACAAAATTATGATGATAGTTTTCAAAATACAAATGATTTCATAAAAAGTACCTACGAGCAGCCCTGACATAATGTCCGCACATGACATAGCCGCGAGGTGCCGCCATATTAAACAGATATTTACGTTATTAAACTTATTACACTGTACAGTGCCTCGCTCCGGAGAAGTAATATATGTACAGGAATATATTGTACGATTACATTACTATTGGCATGTAATATAATATGCATGTGCTGTGTGGTCTGTATAATATTTGTGGCCAGTGAGTTTGTCGTGGGTGGCAGTGAAAGCGAATAAGGGATAGTGATTCAACCATGTTTTATGCTAATAGATGAAGTTGAATTTGATTATACGTATTTTAAGATTTGACAAAGGTTTTACGTATTGTAACTTTGTAACGAACGGCAAACATTATTAGCAGCATTTTTATTTTATGTTGCCAAATAGTGGTATACAGGTGTATCAGAAAGGTGAGGTCAAATTTAAGGATGTGGTACATACCCTCAAACTGAACAACTTTCTCAATGGGAACAACATCTTAATTGAAAAAAAATATATCAGCCGTCCCATACATTGAATTTTTGTACGGGACAACTGATATTTTTTTCTCGATTACGATGTTGGTCCCATGGCGAAAGTTGTTCAGCTTGATGGTCTATACCACACCTTTCTGAAACACCCTGTATATAGTAAAAGAAACATTCATTATAAGCCGCAAGTATTCAATCAGACAGAAGTAGAACTAAATGGAGACTAATCAGTGGTCACGAGTTAGAGAACAAAGAAGATGACAGTTGCCACAAATTCAGTTACCATTGGAAAACAATACTCTACCAAAACATACTATGTGCTTTTGCCAAAACAACAATCTACTTCAACTCCTGCCTACCTCCTCTACACTAGCTAGCGCAATACACCCGGATGTGACGTGCGTGTCACTTCCGGGCGCCACGCCCACTGCGCACGAGCTGCCAGCCGGTACCTACTCACTGCTCACCTACATACGCATCTGTCGCTGATTTACAACCTTATGGCTTTGTTGTGGATGGTGCAAGAGTAAAGCGGGAGCGGGAGCGACAAAAGTACTTTGGATGCTTTTTAGGAGGAAAAACAATTTCTGAGGAATGAGACTGGTGAGGATACCGAAGGGTATTTAAATTTATTAAAGGGTATTTTAGCTGAACCAAGAAAAGCGTATCTGGCTGAAAAAGCCAGGATCGATAAAATTTGCAAAACCCAAAAATTAGGAAGATGTTTGCAAAGGAATCAAGTGAAAATCTTCCATAAAATCGCTTTAATTAGTGATTCCGTGGAGCAATAATGTGAATAAATATCTGATCGCAACATGTAGGATAAATGCAGCGATAAATCTTAATCATACTTGCCAAATAGTAAAGACCAAGTTTTTATGACGATAAACTACTCAATTCCTCTCTTGATAATATTTGTGAATTTTTCTGATATTAATTAATTACCTTACCTTACCTCGCGCCACAAAAACAAAAACCTTATTATGTGGGTGTTAAAGTAAATATTGCCTTATTTTAACAGCAAACAAGCATGGTGTACAATGCTAATTCGTTTTGAAACTCGTGCGCAGTGTGGCACAAACACCTGGGTGTTAAGAATTAGGAATTATAAAATTGATTACGCCACTTTTAATTTAATTCGACCTATAACCGAGCACTATTTCTCTACTATCAAAATGTCAATCAAAATAAAATGTAGGTATGTAAATTGCATCAAATCGTTGTTCATGATATCAATTAAATAGCTGGCATTACACAGAAGACAAATCACACACACAGGTTGTTTGTTTAGTACAGACACCTTCGAATACACTTCTTTCTGCAATTTTCTATTTTTTTTACTTGGAAAATTGTTTTTGTGAACCGTAAATGTTTTTTCTGAAGTAAAAAAAAAATATACATATTTATTTTGTTAAGGTATTCATTTTCTTAACCGACTTCAAAAAAAGGAGGTTTCTCAATTCGACCGTATATATATTTTTTTTGTGTGTTCGCGGATAACTTCGTCGTTTATGAACCGATTTTAATGATTTTTTTTTTGTTGTAAAGGAGATATCCCAAGGGTGGTACCATGATAATGAAACCAGGATCTGATAATGGCATCCCAGAGAAATCGAGGGGAACCTTCAAATATTATAGGCACACCTATAGCGATTTGGGTATTTTTTATAGTAACTCTTGCATTTGCTCCCGGAACGCACCATTCGGTGAAGTGGAACTGATGAGGAAGACCACAGATGGCCATCGGAACTACTCAATAATTCGTATTTCACGGATTGCGATTCGATTATTACTAAGCAATTTATGCTCGTCACAATACATATGTTGAAGTAGAGCTGGTGTTGACTTCACCATCAGTTCCAGTTCTCCTGGTTCCTTACTGGGAGAATTCTTCAACAATTAACGTCCTTGTATCGGGAAAAGCAGTATTTTATAAAAGGTGATGAGCAGTTGACATTAGGTTATTTTAACTTAGATAAATTACAGACTGACCCGCTAAAAAGTGAAATATAAAAAACTTTTTTACAAAAAAAAAAAAACCGACTTCAACAAAAATACTACAAAGTGAAAAATAATTTTAATTTCGGAAGTCGGTGGCAAAAAGCTAAAATACAGATCCAAAGACACCGACTTCCGAAATTAAAATTATTTTTCACATTGTAGTATTTTTTTTGAAGTCGGTTGTTTTTTTTTGTAAAAAAGTTTTTTTCCTTATAAAATACATTTTTAAATATTTCTTAAAAAATATATATAAAACATTTAAAAATACCGGTGGTTAGGGCTGCAGAGACAGGAACCTCCTCACGATGCGAGCTGTATCGAGGAGTACCTACTGCCTTCTGAATCAGGCCCTTGATCCAACCGCCTTTTTTTTTTTTTTTTTTTTTTGTGGATGGGAAATCATCAAATGTCTTCTCCCGCTCTGGGCAGAGCGGGAGGGCGTGTCAGACTTTTACTGACTAAAACCCACCCATGTTTCTTCAGCTGCCCGTGCCAGGGCCACGGTATCTCTTTCGAACTACCCGCGACCCCGGCGGCATCGGCCCAATTGACCCCGTCACTGCTGACATCTCTTTGAGGCGCGCGTGGAACATAACGCGCCATCGACCCGGGCCTGGTCCTTACCGGACGGCGAGCTGCCCATTACTCGTCGTCCGCAAGCCCGCGCCTACGGTGGCCGGGAATCGGCAATCGATTCCCGCCGCCCAGGGCGTCTCCTACGGCGGCTAGGGGCGCGAGGGCGCGGCTGTTGCCTCTCCCTCACGCGTTCCGCTTCCTCCTTCGCGAGCATTACTGCTTCGCAGAAGGAGGTGACGGCTTCCCATGCACTCTCGCTCCGCACCATGGCCTGGACCAGGTTTTGACGCGAGAGATCGCCGCCGCCGATCGCCTCCGTGAGAACACGGCGGTGCTCCGCCCAAGCCGGGCAGACCTCCACTGTGACGGCCAGTGGCCTGATGGCAGAAAGCCTCGGCCAACATCTCTCGAGTGATCCAACCGCCTAACGCGAGCCTCAAGAGATGTTGGCCGAGGCTTTCTGCCATCAGGCCACTGGCCGTCACTACAATGACAGCCGTGCTCACATTCCCGAGCCTCGTGAACCTCGTGAGCTAAGTCGAGATATTTTTAACCGACTTCAAAAAGGAGGAGGTTCTCAATTCGTCGGAACCTTTTTTTTATTTTTTTTTATGTATGTTCCCCGATTACTGGAAGATGGCTGGACCGATTTGGATTTTTTTTGTTTTATTCGAGAGGGTATACATCACAATTGGTCCCATATAAAATTGATTAACTTTGCTTTGGTAGTTTTTGAGTTAGCTTCAATAACACGTATTTTTTCCTCACTTTTATATGGATGATGTTCTAGTTTGTTTTGCAGATAGTGGTATTAGAATTTGTGTGGGGTAGGTACACAACTAAAAAGTGAAAAATAAAAAC
The DNA here is from genome assembly GCA_946251885.1 of Cosmia pyralina. Classification (NCBI taxonomy): domain Eukaryota; kingdom Metazoa; phylum Arthropoda; class Insecta; order Lepidoptera; family Noctuidae; genus Cosmia; species Cosmia pyralina. The sequence continues at coordinate 24,571,680 of OX276359.1, forward strand.
GTTTTTTACAAAAAAATACAACCGACTTCCAAAAACAACACTACAAAGTGAAAAATAACTTTAATTTCGGAAGTCGGTGGCAAAAAACGAAAATACATTTAACACCGACACCGATACCGACTTCCGAAATTAAAGTTATTTTTTACTTTGTAGTGTTGTTTTTGGAAGTCGGTTGTATTTTTTTGTATTAAAGTTTTTTATTTGTTTCTCTTTCTCAGCTTTCACGAGGTTCTCGTCATGAGGAATGGTAACATCAACAATCATTGCGCGGCGCGCTATTTATTTAATTTTTATACTTGGCTGTTTGCAAGATCCAAAACGTTGCATAAGTTTGAGTTGATCAACATTACCTAATCTATATTTTTTAGAGCAGGGGCAAAACCACAAAAACGAAAACTATAAGGTTATGAAATGAGGCTCTACTAACATAGATATAAATATCAATCTGCCTAGCCTTTTCCCATTTTTGTTGGGGTCGGCTTCCAGTCTAACCGGATGCAGCTGAATACCATTATTTTAGATGGAGCGACTGCCTATCTGACCTCCACAACCCAGTTACTGGCTAATACTATACCCCTTGGTAAGACTGGTTGTCAGACTTTCGGGCTTGATCCACGAATGACAGCCGGGACCAACGGCTTAACGTGCTTTCCGAGGCACGGAGGAGTCTCGGTATGTAAAGATGGTCACCCATCCACTGACCAACCCCGGCAAGCGTAGCTTAACCTGATGGATCGACCCGTGCGGCTGTTATTACTTAGCCACGAGCTCCTCAACATAGATATAAGTATAGCCCTGCTTAATACTTTGGAGAAAACCGGCGTGATGTCATCTTAAGTTGTGTTATGTTACAATAACACACAACATAACATCACGGCCAGTATCCCTCGAAGGGTTATGCACAAGGTGCACCTATAGCACACCCACATTTAGCCAGTAATGTTTAAGTCCCATGTAATAGGGGGCGCGCCTATTATCATCAACCGGGCACTAATCCAGACTCCGGACTGCTACTGGGAAATTCCTGATAGAAAAAAAAAATCAATAACACTTTGCTCGACCTGGGAATCGAACCCTCATGCGGTTGCGACCACTAGCCCAACGAGGCAGTCGAGGGTGATAAGTTGTGTTAAAACTAAAGATAAACTGTGTGGGAAGACAGCATGGCTTAGCTTTTGCCTAATAATGTAATTAAACAACATAACATGAACAAGGGCGGTAGCATCGCACACTAAACTATCATCACTTGCTCTCAGCAGGGAGCAATCCAGCATTCCTAGTGCGTTAATTGTCACACATACATTATTCATGGCGCACGCGCAGTATGGCCGCTACGGCTTCCGGAAAACCATAGACTTATAGCGCTGGATACGTCTAGCTTTTTATGATGCCTAGGATAACTGCGCATCCGGTCTAGATTTCCTTTTTCCTGTATTAAGAGGGCTCAATGGTTAGTGATCTATATCTTCTATATATATACAGTACGAGTATATAAACTGGTAAACTAACTGACTGACTGAGTGATATATCAACGCACAACCCAAACTGCTGGGTCTAGAGATTCCAAATTTAGCACGTTGGTTCCTTATGTGGTCTAGAGGTGTACTAAGAAAGGATTTTTCAAAATTCACCCTCTAAGGGGGTGAAACGGGGGTCCAAAGTATGTATGAAAAATCTTATTCCTTGAGTTAATAGACTTAAAACTTGGCACAAATATTTATCTAAGTAAATTATAAAGGTTGTCATTTTTAGTTTTCCTAAACTACCCCCTAAAAAGGGATATAGGGGGATTCAAAGTTTGTATGGAATAATTTTAACGCGCGGTCCGATTAACTCGTAATTCAGTATTTATACTTGAGATCAAAAATGAAGAATAACGTGTATCAGGGTTTTTCGAAAATCTACCCCTAAGGGGGTGAAGAGGGGTAGTCAATTTTACAGGGCAAGTTTACTTGTGGGACTTTTTTTTTGGGGCTTGTTAACTTTTTTTTCTTTTTTTTTTTATTATTCAAAAACAGTTTACACACATTAGGTTAACTTAAACATACCACACAAACCATCGCGGGTTTAACAGCGGTATGGCCAGACACGGCAACTCTGTGCCAACTACATATTAATATTATTATTTAATAAATACGTATACTTGGCGTCAGGTAAAAAGAACTCAAAAATTGGTGGTTATAAATAATCTTTCAGTCAAGTTACGGAAATATCCCAAGCGGTTTTATTAAATTCCACCCTTGTGGGGTTGAAAACAGGGAATATGGGTTATATGAAATATCTTATTCATTTAGTTTATTAACTTGAAACTTGGCACAAAAACTTGGCAAAAGCAAGTACAGAATTTAGTAGCAGTAGAATTTCAGAATTTTGGCAGAAGCTATCTATCTATACTATATAAATAAAAAGAGAAGTCCTAGACTGACTGACTGACTGATTGACTGACTCATCAACGCCAGCCATAACCCTTGGAAAAAGCTTGGAGAAAGCTGAAATTTTGTACAGAGGTTCCCTTTACTTAAACCTATTTCATGTATAGCTACAAATGTTAACGGAGCGAAGGAGCCTGGATCTCACGCCACAGGGAATCCTAGTGTGAGTTCCAGGAAACAACACATTGAATGTAATTTCTTAAACAATAAATTATTCTTATTCTTATTCTTTATAATGTAGACAAGGAATAAGGAAGGAATTACCGGTAGAACGTTCCCGTGGGATATTTCCCGACATCCACGCGGGCGAAGCCGCGGGCCAAAGCTAGTGTTATAATAAAATTGTAATTGGTCTTTACACCTGGCTATTGAACCATGTAATTACAAACGATCATTTGAAATAAAAGATAATTGTGAAGAGAATAGTACTATGAAAGGAGATGTAAGAGCAGGCAGGATGTTCTTTTTAAGGACAAGTTAGTTTTGAAGTTATAAATACTTAATTGTTTGTAAATTGTTTCTTTCGAGGTCCTAGTATATATTAGTAGTATTTGTATTTTTAGCTACGTCTTTAGGGGCTCGTGGCTAAATAATAACAGCCGCACGGGTTGATCGATCAGGTTAAGCTGCGCTTGCCGCGGTTGGTCCGTGGATGGGTGCTCCGGGCCTCGAAAAGCACGTTAAGCCGTTGGTCCCGGCTGTCATTCGTGGATTTTTGACAGTCATTATGGGGCGTCAGAAGCCCGAAAGTCTGACAACCAGTCTTAACATATCAGTGGTATCGTATCACCCAGTAACTGGGTTATGGAGGTCACATAGGCAGTCGCTACATGTAAAATACTGGTATTCAGCTTCATCCGGTTAGACTGGAAGCCGACGCCAACATAGTTGGGAAAAGGCTAGGCATATGATGTTAATATGATGTAATGTTTATGTGTGATGTGATGAAGGTTTTCGTGAAAATTCTCGCCACCAGGTGGCACCACTTTGACAAGAGGTCTTCCGTTTCAACAATAGGCTAGTTGACAGTAACAAAAATACCTTCTGAATTTTATTATGTAGATGGTTGCGAGCTAAAAGTATCAAAATTCAACTTAATTTTGTTAATGATTTCAGATTAATTAATGTTTTTGAGAAATAATTATGTAAAAATATAGCCATTGGTCACGTGACATTGAACGCCAATCAGAGCGCGACACGTCTCACTTTTCAGTCATGTCACTGACAAAATAACATTGTTCCAGGATTCCCACCTCAATATATTTTCCCCTAACCTAGGGGATTTTTTAGAAAAGTAAATAGAATGATAGAATTCGCATGTCTATAGGCATAATCAGAAAATATATGATTGAAATGTACGGTTCTAAGAATTATCAAACCGAAAACGTCACGTTTTGAAAATCGAGCTATTGAGTGTCCGTTCCGCTTGCGTTTTAGATAATTAGATCACTGTCATCACTTCTTTATTTTGAAATCGCAAGGAATCGATATAATTTGACAGAAATAATCGATGAAATCGTTTTTTTTTTTTAGATTCGTTATTTAGTAACAATAAAAACTTACAAATAAATAATCAATTATTTGAATCGATATCGAACATCATACGGGAAATCCAAAAGCAGATGATGGAAACATTGATTTTTGTTTTTTACTTTTTTGACAGCAGACAGACAGATTTGATGACTAAGGGCGAACTTCACCTACTTTTAAAACGGCTATTTAGTTAATCAGTTCTTTCCGATAAAAACTAACCTAACCGGTGGTTTGAATGTTGATGGAACACAAGTCTATAAGGATGATGACATCACTCGAGCCGCCATCACTGTGTACTCCGTTTTGAACTTTTGACTACGAAAATTAAATTGAGTTTTATAAATGAAAAATTTATATTATTACTGTTAGTAATAGATTTTTACCTATGAAATTGCCGTTTTGTATGAAAAAATTTAAACAAATTTGTTTCATGCATTTTTTATTTGTATTAATCGAAGTAATCACCCATGCAATCAATGCATCTTTGCCAACGCAGTGGCAGTTTATTGATGCCATTCTTAAAGAAATCAGCTGGACGGGAGGCAACAAATTCTTCAAAGGCATTTGTACTGCCTCTCGGGTATTGAATTTTTTTCCCGCCAAGAAGTTATCCAAATTCTGGAAAAAGTAGTAGTCTGTAGGCGCAAGGTCTGGTGAGTAGGGCGGATGACGGAGAGCCTCCAACCCCAGTTCTTGCAACTTGGAGACCGTCTGCTGTGCAGTATGAGGTCGCGCGTTGTCGTGCAGGAGCAGCGGAGACGAGCGATTGACCAATGCTGGTTTTAGATGTGCCACCTTCTCCATCATTGTGTTCAGTTCTTCACAGTACACATCTGAAGTAATGCTCACCCCGTTTGGTAAGAAGCTGTGATGAATCACACCGGCGCTAGACCACCAAACAGTGACCATCACTTTTCTAGGGGTAAGTTTTCGTTTAGGGCATTGTTTAGGTGCTGAACCAGGATCCAACCAACTTGCTGAGCGCTTGCGGTTATCAAACAGAATCCATTTTTCATCGCAGGTAACATTGCGGTTCAAAATTCCTTCATTTGTGTGTCTCTTGAGCAGTGCAAGGCACGTCTCGACGTTCGCGCTGGCGATCATTGAGTTCGTGGGGCACCCATTTGTCAAGCTTTTTTACCTTGCCAATTTGACGCAAATGGACCAATATTGTTTTGACGCTAACGTCGAAAGCTGCTGCTAATTCAGCCGTAGATTGTGTATCAACAGCTTCCACAATCGCCTTTAATTCGTCTTTGTCGACCAAAGTCTTCGGACGACCGCGAGGTTCATTTTTCAGGTCGAAATTTCCAGAACGGAAGCGAGCAAACCAATAACAAGTGGTGCGTTGGTTTGTAGTGTTAGCTCCGTAAACGTCGTTGATGTTGCGTGCCGCTTTTGCCGCGTTGCTGCCACGACGGTACTCATATTCCATAATTACTCGAATTTTTAACGTATCCATGATGACGAAAAAGATTGAAATGCGATGAAAATGTAACACTAATCAATAAACAAATGACTACTTTTGGAAAAAAAATCCATGTTTTTAAAATAAAATTAATTTGAAATTAGAATTCTTAGCCAAACAAAAATTATTTTGATTTGAAATGGCCAGTACTGCAGAACGGCAATTTCATAGGTAAAGACCTAATATTTAGATGAAATATTCATGTTTTAAGGAGAATAGACCATAACGGAAAATTTTTAATCGGTTTCCTAAAAACTGTCAACCAGCCTACTAATATAAAAATATGATGACGTTCTTCATTCGTTTCATTAATTCGTTCCTTATTCAGTCATCATGACATTCATAACTAAAGAAAATATAGGCGCTTTGACACTTTTGACCTGACGTCTCAGTGCTGCCAAAAAGCCCTCATTGCAACCCAAGTTTTGGTTATGGGATTAACAAGTAGTTTTTGAATGACCACAGTAAGTTGTCAATGAGTAGGAATAACTTGCTAATTGACAAGGTTTTGATTAGGATGATTACAAGTGAGGATGGTAAGTACTTACCTACTCCAAATCCAGGTCCATATGGTTCTCCCCCCCGGAGGGTTCCCGCATTGTCGAGGCGGGGGGGCTCAGTAGCCGTGGCTTGGTCACCCACGGTGAAACGAAGAGGAACCCGAGGCGGGGGCCGCTCGTCAGGGCTTTTGCCGATAAGCCGACGACGTAGCGGCCAGCGGGTAGGTTGCGGTGGCCGTATGGGCGACACCGCAACTGAGCCGGGCCGCGGTGTCTTATGGGAGGCATCGCGGCTGAGGATTGGAGGCCGCGGCGGGAGAGGAGTGCCGGTATTGCGGTGCGCCGCTCTCTCTACCTTCCGCGGCCTTGACGGGGCCGCCACCGTTTGATGGCGGACGCGGTGGGGCCGCAGGGGAAGAGGAGTGTCGGTATGACGTTGGCTACTGTCCCTATCCTCTGCGGCCGAAATTGGGCAGGCGGCGGAGCGCGCGCGGGAGGACGACCCTCACGCGGCGCCGCTCCGAAGGCGGAGGAGGGGTCGGAGAAGACGTCAGTTTGATAGTCATCTCCGACTCCTCCCAGGTGGAGGCCAGCAGGCCAGGTGTTCCCGGTCATTCCCGTAACCCCCCAGCCTGGGGGGCATGCGGGGCCCGCCATTCAGGCGGGCATGCGCCGGGAGGGTTGTGGAAGTAAAGGCTGAGCCGGTTTCCCATGGCCCTCCCATCACGGCGATGTGGGAACACTGCTGAGTTTTAGCGGGTATACTGTCATTCCGACAGGAGTCCCACATACCCTGTCTCATCCCCCACGAGCGGGAATTCATAAAGCATTTCTCAGCGTCAAAAAAAAAAAAAAAAAAAGGTTCATATGGTTCTGATGCAACCTAAAGTTGTTTAGACCTTCATAAACCCGCATACACAATATATCACTCAATATCAAGAATCCATCACTCCTATCTCACTTAAAGGTGTCAATTTAAATACCGCATCATTGTTTTTACCTATCACAGACAATCACAGTAACTTCCGCGTCGCTGCGCGCGCGCCGGCATTTTAATGAGTTTTTTAACGTCACATTGTATGAGATAGTTTCTTGACTATGCATCAGTTTGTTGCATAGATTGATGATCTACGTATCATTGTTCTATTGTAGAGGAATGTTGTTGTTTGTGTTCATGTTGCTATGATTAGTAATACGGGTTGGTATCCGCAACTCCACGACAATGCGCGTATTTGGCGTGTGGGTGGGAAAATCGATTATTCGAACCACCTCATTTCCGCAAAGAAGGCCAGCAGCACCTTGATGTTACTGACAACCTCACGGAGGGTACCTGGGTTACTGAAGTACTTTGCCCTGTATGCGGCGACCACCGGGCAGTTTAGAAGCGCATGAGTCGCTGTTTCGTCGTCCTCTATGCAGGCCCTGCACAGCGGACTGTCTGTAACTCCTATGACAAAGAGGTGTTTATTGAATGACCCATGGACAGTTAAAGCAGCTGTGACTGTACGCAGCTGTTGTTTAGTTAGTCGGAGAACCTGTTTCGTGAGGCGGCCATCAATTGTAGGGAGTGCTTCCTTAGCCTGTCTACCCTCACCTTGGTCCGACCATAGTTTGTGATGTTGGTCCCAGGTACGTGTTATGTTGTTATGATTTAGAACTGTTTTAATAATAGCGGACACAAACTGCTGCTTAAGGTAGGTTAGTTAGTTAGTTAAGTATGGCATCTCGCAGTTGACCACTGAGGGTCGAGACTGCTCAACCGGGCGTTTCCTGTGGGTTCTTTAAGCGAACATAAAGCCCCCGGCCAGGCTTAAAACTAGGGTAAAATATTAGTCGACTGAGCGTCGCTAATTATAGGACAGCCAGACGGGGCAGGCTGGATCATAATGGGGGGGAATTAAGGTAGGTACGTATGTATGAGGTAAAAAGTTGCATCAACTGTGCTTTCACAGTTGATGCAACTTTTTAATAATATTTTTTTTTACACCAAAGGGTGTGAAATTAATGAATGCCAATGAAATTACAGGAATCACTTGACTTACACACAGTACACTCACTACTACTCACTCACTACTCACCCACTCACACACTCTCTCTCTCTCTACTTACTCACTTGTCTTTATTGCAGTTGCAAGGTGGACCATGACAATGTCAGTCCATCATTGTCAAACTAAAATTGAACACAGTACCTACGCTTGGAAAGAGACAGAGAGAGAGCAATGGAGAGGAGTATGTTAGGAATTAAACTCCGAGACCGTAAAAGAAACAAAGACATACGACTATGCACTAAAATAATAGATGCTGTGGAATTAGCTTGCAAGTTGAAATGGCGATGGGCTGGACATGTAGCTAGAGCCACAGACGGACGCTGGAGTGAGAGGGTCCTCCATTGGTACCCTCGCGGTGCACCACGCTCTCGAGGTAGACCCAGACGATATTGTGGCCGTGACCGGCCCCACCTGGACTAGAATAGCCCAAGACAGAGAGGTATGGCGAAAGATGGAGGAGGCCTTCGCCCTTAAATGGGCACCCAATACATAATATTAATTGATCAAGAGATTATTTATTTTATTTTATTTTATTCAATCTAATTAATTTATTTATTTAAAAATCTATTTTTATTTACCTAATTGTTGTTAAAATGCATGTTTAAACTAGAATGAATTTTTGATATACATATTAATATTTTTATAGTATAATGAATTTTTTAATGTAATTTTTAATTTTATTTTTTTGGGAAATAAAAGGCTTAATTAATTTACCTATGCTTAAAAAGAGAGTTTACAACCATATCCTCAATCAGGAAACATCATTTAGATATTTTTCTCCATTTTCGATAGAGTTACAGCATTTCAGTATGCTATGCCGTGCAACGCTATTATCGCCACTTTGCGAGAAAAACGTGACATCTCGGAAAAGGTGATTTTTATTATTATTCGATAATTGAATATTCGATTGTAAAATCTTTTTGTGTATTTTTTAAAAGTTTATTAGGATAACTCATTTAATATAAAAACACATTAATTTACTTGTCATAATTTTTTTAAAGTTTACTTTTCACTTCCTATAAAATTAAATTTTTAGAGATAACACGTTTCTCTCGCAAAGATGCATTATGAATATAGATGGGCCTGGGTTTTTACCCGGGTGGGTGGATACCCACCCGGGTAAAAACCCAGGTGGGTTTAAACCGGGTGTTTTGGGATAAACACCCAAATTCCACCTAAATTTCGGGTGTAAATGATTTTTATACATAAATGACATTTAGTTTTTAATTATTATTCTTTTATTGAATTATACATAATTAAGTGAAATAAAATAATGCAAGAAAAATCTTTTATCTGGTACTAATAAAAAAAAAATTACCTAGTTAACAATAAATCTCTATCGGATTCTCAATTATCATTGTTACAGATGACAAAATGTAAAGGCTGTCGGCTTCCCCCGACGTTGTAGTCGTCCAATATTATCGGGTCTATAGAACTCTCTATTCCGGTTTCATTTTCATCATAGCTCTCATTAAGTTGGTCTATAGACCTCTCTATTCCAGTTTCATTTTCAGAGCTATGCAGCTCTCATTAAGTTGGTCTATAAAACTCTCTATTATGTTTTCGTTTTCATTTTCTTCATCTAACTGAATGTATTCATTATTATGTTTAAGATTCCAGTTGTAACAAATATATGAAATTTTTGCGGCTCTCCGTTGAAAGTCGATTTCTTTTGTTATTATGTATTATCCTTGAATACTGAAGGAAAGCTCGGTTGCTGTTGATGTACACGGAGATTTGCCGTCACCAACAAAGCTACATAGACCAAGTTCTCCATCTATTCGTTCTGTCCCCACGGGTATAAAAAGAAGGAAAGAATTAAAAGATAACGCAGTTAAGAAGTCTAATTGTTCAGAATGGGCTTTATATGGAGAGGGAGAAGATAAAAGAAATGAGCTCTTCGGAAAATTAGTGGCGGAGGAATTTAAGCATATTAAGCCATGTGTGCGCACCAAATGCTATGAACAAATCTTAAAGTATTTACAGGAAGCTAAGGGGTATCATGTAAATCAACTTACAAATGAAGAATATGACAACTAACACGCTTATGCTAGAGTCTTCAACGCTAATTACAAACTACAACATAAAATAAGCTATTCAAAAGTTGAAATAATAGAAAATGTGATTTTTTTAAATTTCGTTTTTATCTCGTACCATTTTATTTTACCCTCCCTGATCTTACTAATGTTGCCTACAAAGAAATGAAGTGAATGAAAATCACTTTTAAAACATATTTTTTAACATCACTAATTTAATTTCATCTAATCAAATAAACACCCAATTATCTGGGAGTTTATGGGTGCTTGCGGGTGTTTATCGAAGCATGGATTGCCCATCTATAATTATGAACCTATGATGTAATAGTTTGTTTAGCCGTAAAACCACAACGTTATGTAACTTTCACAGTTAAAGAAGGGCCAGAAAATAAATAACTTTCATAAGTTCATAACACAATACACAGCCATGTTCTGTTTACTACTCCCGCGGGTAGTTAACACAAACAAAGCAGCGCATGGTACGCCTGCAGCTTGAACAAAGAGCTACAACTTACGAGCACTCAAGCTGTTCAGTTTATGCTGAACTTTGTTGTTCAGACGTGGTTATATTTGACATTCTGTTCAGTATGCTGAGTGAGGGAACGTGACAGTGCATATAATTATGTCATTAAGTGCCTTTTAGTAATAAATAAATGCAGGACTTTCCATGCGTCAGTTGTGTTTATTAGATTTCAAGCAAATAAAACAAAGGAATTTGATCTCGGAGGCCCTAAGCACACCTCCGCCGCGAAACTATAGCGGCGAAACTGCGGTAGTTCAACTGACTCGCATGATGTTCCACTACCCGAGTAGCGGAACATCATGCGGTTTCGCGGAGGAGATGAGCTAAGGCCCTAAACAGTGCACTATACAGTATGTGTATGACCTATAGGATGAGCATACAGGGTGTCCAGTAAATAGCACGACATACTGCAGGGGGTGATAGCTTGGGTCAATACCTACCAAAACAACACAATATATGTTCAGCAAAATCTTACGGATTTACAGTTTTACAAAATTTTCCGCAATATCGAAAAATCTCTACCTTGAAACAGATTTTTAAGCATCTCGTAATGAAAAATTCCTTTTCTATTATTTTTTTTACATCAAATTATTCGTGAATAGTTACTTTACTCATTGATAAGTCTTTTTTCTATCAAAAACAAGAATGTTTTCAAGAAATAGTATTTTTTGTTTAAATTTTCACATAACGATTTTCTTTTCGCATAACTTTAACCTACAGTGGTGAAAAAAAATCCATAAGATTTTGCTGAACATATATTGTGTTGTTTTGATAGGTATTGACCCAAGCTATCACCTCCTGCAGTATGTCGTGCTATTTACTGGACACCCTGTATATGTAGCTTAAGTTTTAGTAAACATAACATAGCCATTTGTATGTTGGCTATGCTGTATTGTGTCGAGCGGACTATATTGAAGTGAGTTGAATGTTAGTTAGTCCGCCGCCTCCGTCCATGTATTTTTTGCTATTCAGCAACAAAATTGGTGAGACGATCCTTCCTTCCATAAAACAATAATAGCTTGAGTAGAACTGGAATATTAACTTATTAAAAGTAGGCATTAAAAGCTATAAAGTGTCAGTTTATAGTTTTAAACACTCGTAGCTATGATTATAAGCTGTTATTAAGTGCGTAACTTACTTTGTTGCGGTACTTAACTTAATGTTTCTTTACAAGCTAGGCTTTACATCCAGAGTAAGTTACTAAAGATCATGTAATACAACTTGGTTCGTTATTTTTAGGGTACCATACCTCAAAAGGAAAAAAACGGAATCCTTATAAGCTCACTTCGTTGTCCGTCTGTGTCTGTCTGTCAGTCTATCAAGAACCTTTTTCTCTTTTTCAAGAACGATTGGAGGTATCAAGTTGAAATTAATATCAAATACGTATTTGGTCCCTTGTAGCTCTAAAAAAAAATCAAGCTTTAAAGTCAACGCAGTAATAAAATACTGCCATTTATATGCGACATATTTTGATACTCGCAAGTAAATCAAAACCTTAGGCTGACCTAGAATCATGACATTTGGCATGAAGCAAGGTCTCACAGCACTAGTAAAGGGAAAAGTCCGAAAATTCATTATTTGTAATTTTATCGTATAATTTTTTTTTTTTTGGTATTTCTAGTTTTTCAACTGCAATGTTAAGTTTGTTTTTGGGATAAATTATTTTCAACTACGGAACCCTTCATTGTGCGTGGTCCGACACGCACTTGACCGGTTTTTTTATCGTAGCATAGCTTTAAAGGTAAACGCACACTAAACTTGTCCGCGTCGAAAAAGAATCGATCGCGCCTAACGAAACGAACCGGGCGGCGATTCGTCCGATTCGGCGCGGATAAGTGTGCGAGGTGTCATAGGATTATATACAAGTAATTCTAAAATTCAATTCTTTCGGCTCCTTCGCTCCGTTTTGCTCTGATAAAGGTACTCGCACACTTATAATATAACAAAATATAACATAGCATACTTTCAATAATAAATAATCAAATAAATAAGTAACGCCTGTACTTCCTGAAAAGGGATTATGTGCTTTACCTATTGTAGATACCTATATCGCTATCGAGTCACAACAAATACTTTTTCTTTCTTTCTTTTCTTTTGGCCTCGTACAGGACTTTCTGTTTTTAACTGACTTCAAAAAAGGAGGTTCTGTATTCGACCCGTATGTATGTTTGTATGTCCGCGATTTTCTCAAAAACTAATGAAAACAACATCTTAGTTTGGCTCCCCGACTTCAAAAGCTGTTAAGTTTTCTAAGAAAGTTATTTTATTCGTTTTAGGTTTCGAAGTTGTTTTTTTTTCTCGTAGGTTGTTTGCATCCTCTGGGAAAATTGGTACTTTTTTGATTAATCACAAGCATGAGAATGGCACAAATAGAACATGCCATGAATCCTAAATTCTAGTAGCAATAAACTGCGTGATGTTATGTCTAATATAATACCTACAGTTTGACCCAAAACCAGCTCATTGTAATTCTTGGCGTGTTTCTCAGCGCAACGTTCTGCTCTAATAACAAACAGTAACACATACACATACCAAACAGTATCTAATTAAAAGTATATACACAAGCTTGCAGTGTTTACTGTTGTTGCCTTACAAGTGAAACTTAGTTGGTAGGTACCTACTGATGGTGAAATTAGTAAGGTGAGAATATTTAAACTGTTAGAGAATATACAAGGTATAATTTAAATAAAACACAACCTCTTAGAGGGTCTTTGTTCTCTTCATTATGAACAACTTTTATAATGGAAACAAAAAAAAACGCGGAAAAAAAAGTCATCTGTTCCCATATTATGTTCGCTTAACTCGTCACAATTTAGGAAACAGCTGATTTTTTTTCGTGATTTCCTGTTTGGTGCCTTAGTAAAAGTTGTTCATAATGATGAGTGCAATGACCCCCTAAGAGGTTGTGCATTATTTAAATTACACCTTGTAGGTATATTATTATGAGTTAACAGTGATACTGATAAGACATCCAGAAGTAAGTTTTCTTAATTCTACACGGATTTGGAACAATTTCACATACTATTTCACTAGGAAGAGGTAAAAAAAAACATTGGTTGTTTAGGAATCATTTATGCAAACTTATCAATTGGATAACTACATAGGATCTATTGCTTGAGCACATCTTGAGTACATATACGTAGGAGATTTGTCTTTACAAAGAGTAAGCAAATTATTTAATAGAGTTACAGAAGTAACAAAGCGGGCTCATCATTAGTCTTTAGTTTAGGTGCGTTGACATTGCGATGAATACGTTAGTTGTTATGAATTGGTAGGCCAAAACAACAACAACCATGGTAGGCAGGGTAGGTTGTTTCAAACGGTTGGTTAACGTAACATAAGTAGGTGCGTTAAATAATGACGACGTAACATGTTTAACGTTCGTTAAATACAAAGCGTTGTTCCAGTAAAAAAAAAAACGATTGTCTGTGAAACTACGCTTATTGTGGATTTGCGATAGTTTTGACGTGGACGTGATCAACTCGCCCGCCGACGTTCACACGGACGTAAAAATATCGCGGCAGGATTTCACGCGATTTTCAACTCTCGGTGTTGAGCCGAGTTTCGAGAATCCAAGGACATGTAGTGGTATGTTTACCCACACATGCACACCACTTGCGAGCTTATAAGTATCTATGACGTTCACCGTCACCTTCAGTTCGAAGTCACGCGTTGTCACGACAACACATATTACATAATCGTTTACTAACGGCTACTCGCGTCAATCATCATATATATCATTTCATACTAATCATCATAAGTAATTGTACCGTGTTTAGTTGTAGTAAATACATTATTAAATTCATAGTGTAAATCTGAATGGACATTTAATTTCTCACTATAGAACCTACATCACGTCCCAACAAAAGTTCTATACTAACAACAACAGAGTGCATCCCATCGCGACGAAAAACACAATGTCGGATTTTCAACTCTCGGCGCTAAGCAGAGCGTTGAAAATGCAGTGCATCCATGCGAACGTCGCGTCGGCAGAAGACAATGTTGACATAATATGAATATACCATTTACAATTACATTGTCTTCTCGTAAGACAAGCCCAAACACATCTCTCACTCACTCTAAACTGAAGCATTTCCCAAGTTTCCACCTGCCTAAGAAACCATTTTGCTCGAAGAGTCCAGATACACATCTCCGCCTGCTATCTCACTAATTTGTCAAATGGTTCGCATTTCCATGCATTGTGTAAACTCGTCTCAGAAAGTGTGAACAATGTTCGGTCTGCGAAACACAAGGTACCGTTGCAAACAACGTTGTACACTCGCTTAGTACTCATAGTACTTCAGAGCCAGTTCCTAAGGTTACTGCTGGTTGCCGCACAGCTTATCTTATTTGCTGGTATGGTTAGAAGCAGTAGTGTCATGACCATGTTCGGTTTTCGCTTTATTTGGGAGTTAGGGCCAGTTTCTTGATCCGTAGTTAACTCAACCAAAGGTTGAATTTTGGCTAAATGTGAAACAAACAAAAAAAAAAACAAAAAAATCAAAAAAAAAAAACATAAATGTATGCAAACAACACAATGTATGATAAACATGAATGTATGCAATATGCATGTTAACTCATTCATGTTAAAAAATTGTAAGTAATGGCATTTTGGCAAACACATTTAGCCAAAGTTGAACCATTAGTTACTATGTTTAACCATTGGTTGATTTAACTGCGGATCAAGTAACCGGCCCTTAGTGAGAAAATAAGCAGCTATAGTATAACGGTTATAGCTCGGACTAGTGCGTGAGAGGTCGTTAGTTCGAACCCCACCCGTGGTACAAGCAAACCCACTCCTGGCACAGATAATTTGTTGGAAGGGTTAACAACATCTCGCTTCGTAAACACCGGTAGCTTGCACCCTGCTCCCGACATCACTAGATCCCTAATTTTTATATGTTTTATTATGTAGGTATATAAATATTTTAAAAAGTAACTGATATGTAAAACAATGAATGAAGACAGTAATATTACAATGCAATTGTTTGTATGCAAGCAACGTCTAATAATGGCTTCACCGACAGACGGATGGAGACTCAACAGGGGCTGTACAGTACACACGGCTACACATCAAGCTATACATTTCCAGTTTATACTGACCTCTCATTGTAAGTAAATCCTATACAATGCGAGATCAGCTTATACTGGAAATGTATAGCTTGATCTGTAGCTGTAGCCGTGCGTACAAAACATCGTTACGAGACCATCAAAACATATCTTGAACAGTAAAAACCATTAATTTGTAAAACAAATTAGACATACTACGATGCACTGAGAACCCGAACACTTCCGACATTCATAATTATTATATATTTTGTTTAGTAATTAACAAACGTATTGTACGGACAACAAAAAAGATCTATAGATAGATAGAATATTACATATACACCACGTATTGTATACTAGCGACCCGGCCCTGCTCCGCACGGTTTTTACGATTTTACAAAACATTATTTTAAGTACATTAAAAACCTTCCGGAATAAATTCTCTAAATGTTAAGTAGTGAAAACCACATCAAAATCCGTTTGCGTAGTTTAGAAGAACAACGCGGCCACACAGACAGACATGAAAAGGGACTTTATTTTATAATACAGATTGTACACCAAAATTGTACAAAAGCGACTTATGCAAAATAAATTATTTTCTTGTCTGCTCTGTAAATACATGATAGGAAATAGTTTCCCTTGCACAGGTCGAGGTCATCATATCATTCTCCTGCCCTTATCCCAATCTATTTGGGGTCGGCGCAACATGTCCTTTTTTTCCATACTTCTCTATTATTCGTCATCTCAGTAGTCACCCCCTTTTCAGTCACCGGTGCCACTTTTAGACTTCCTCTTATGTACTCATTTCTTATTCTATCCATTCGTGGAACACCACACATCCCTCTTAGCATTCTCATCTCAGCTGCATGCAACTGCTTTTCATTCATCCCTTTTGTGGCCCAACATTCTGATCCATACAAGACAGCAGGTCTAACCATTGTTTTATACCCCTTAAGTTTAAGGGGAATGCGGGAGTCGCAGACTAGACAGAGGTGACTAACTTTAACATAAGACACTCAGACAAACCATGCCTAAAAATAGACTCGACATGCATACACGCCTACATGCTGAGCATACGCAACGCATAACATGAGTTAAAACTTAGTTGGAGTTAGCTGCTGGCTTACTTATCTCATCTCTTGACTGTAGGTACAATGTTTGAGTAAGCCCCCACTGGGTAACTAAGCGATCTTCAGCAATGTAAACACACGCTAACTCGTACCATACAGGTTCTAAGTCGGAAGTCGTGTCGTTCTTATGGTCAGAAAGCGAAAGGACGATACAGGTGCTAAGTTAAGAATAAGTAAAGGGTTTGTGAATTAATACTGAAATTTGTTATGAAAATATTACATAATGTGACCATAGAAACATGGTTAT
Source organism: Cosmia pyralina (assembly GCA_946251885.1). Classification (NCBI taxonomy): domain Eukaryota; kingdom Metazoa; phylum Arthropoda; class Insecta; order Lepidoptera; family Noctuidae; genus Cosmia; species Cosmia pyralina. The sequence continues at coordinate 24,588,646 of OX276359.1, forward strand.
AAACTTATAACAGCTATAAAGTTATAACTTATAGCAATCGACAAACAATCTGAAAAAAAATTTTTTTACAAAAAAAAAAAACAACCGACCTCCAAATAAAACTGCAAAGTGAAAAATAACATTGATTTCGAAAGTCAGTGTTTTTGGATCTGTATTTTAGTTTTTTGCCACCGACTTCCGAAATTATTTGTCACTGCAGTTTTTTTTGGAAGTCGAAGTTTTTTTTTTTTTTAAAAAGATTTTTAGTTTTCACTTTTTAGTGGGTCAGTTTGTAATTTATCTAAGTTACAATAGCATAATGTCAACTGCTCATCATCTTTTACAAAATATTGCTTTTCCTGATACAGGGACGTTAATTGTAGAGGAGTTCTCCTAGTAAGAACCAGGAGAACTGGAGCTGATGGTGAAGTCACCATCATCATCATCAGATTCTGACTTGGTGACAATGGAACCACCTGGAGAGCATACACTATCAAATTAAAAAAGAATTTTCAAAATCGGTCTACAATTGACAGAGAAATCGGTGTACTATACATACATAAAAAAAAAAATATATATTATACGCGACATTGATAACCTCCTCTTTTTTTAAAAAGTCGGTTAAAAACTAGACTACATTGTAAAATGAAGTTAGTTAATAGAATTATTTTTCAGGCTAGCAAGTCAAACATACATAAGGGACAAATTAAATTAAGTAGCTTGCGAAACTCCGCAGACGTGATGAAAACATAATTATCTTAGCTAATAATAGGTCTTTACCTATGAAATTGCCGTTTTGTATGAAAAAATTTAAACGAATTTTTTTCATGCACTTTTTATTTGTATTAATCGAAGTAATCACCCATGCAATCAATGCATCTTTGCCAACGCAGTGGCAGTTTATTGATGCCCTTCTTAAAGAAATCAGCTGGACGGGAGGCAACAAATTCTTCAAAGGCATTTTGTACTGCCTCTCGGGTATTGAATTTTTTTCCCGCCAAGAAGTTATCCAAATTCTGGAAAAAGTAGTAGTCTGTAGGCGCAAGGTCTGGTGAGTAGGGCGGATGACGGAGAGCTTCCAACCCCAGTTCTTGCAACTTGGAGACCGTCTGCTGTGCAGTATGAGGTCGCGCGTTGTCGTGCAGGAGCAGCGGAGACGAGCGATTGACCAATGCTGGTTGGAGATGTGCCAGCTTCTCCATCATTGTGTTCAGTTCTTCACAGTACACATCTGAAGTAATGCTCACCCCGTTTGGTAAGAAGCTGTGATGAATCACACCGGCGCTAGACCACCAAACAGTGACCATCACTTTTCTAGGGGTAAGTTTTCGTTTAGGGCATTGTTAAGGTGCTGAACCAGGATCCAACCAACTTGCTGAGCGCTTGCGGTTATCAAACAGAATCCATTTTTCATCGCAGGTAACAATGCGGTTCAAAATTCCTTCATTTGTGTGTCTGTTGAGCAGTGCAAGGCACGTCTCGACGCGTACTTCGCGCTGGCGATCATTGAGTTCGTGGGGCACCCATTTGTCAAGCTTTTTTACCTTGCCAATTTGACGCAAATGGACCAATATTGTTTTGACGCTAACGTCGAAAGCTGCTGCTAATTCAGCCGTAGATTGTGTATCATCAGCTTCCACAATCGCCTTTAATTCGTCATTGTCGACCAAAGTCTTCGGACGATCGCGAGGTTCATTTTTCAGGTCGAAATTTCCAGAACGGAAGCGAGCAAACCAATAACAAATGGTGCGTTGGTTTGTAGTGTTAGCTCCGTAAACGCCGTTGATGTTGCGTGCCGCTTGTGCCGCGTTGCTGCCACGACGGTACTCATATTCCATAATTACTCGAATTTTTAACGTATCCATGATGACGAAAAAGATTGAAATGCGATGAAAATGTAACACTAATCAATAAACAAATGACTACTTTTGGAAAAAAAAATCCATGTTTTTAAAATAAAATCAATTTGAAATTAGAATTCTTAGCCAAACAAAAATTATTTTGATTTGAAATGGCCAGTACTGCAGAACGGCAATTTCATAGGTAAAGACCTAATATTATAAATGTGAAAGTAAGTTTGTTTGTTACGGTTTCACGCTAAAATGGATGAAAGGATTTGGACGAAATTTAGTACATGGGTGGACTATGATCCGGAAAAGGACACAAGCTACTTTTTTTTTTTTTTTTTTTTTTAATTATTTTAAAATTATATTTGAAACCCTCATAGTAGTAAGCCCTTTCATTTGACATGCCACATGGTGTAGTTTGCAAAACTTTTTTTTTAAATTTTCTTATTTGCCCCCCAAAAGTGACCTCTATATTCAAAATTCATTTATTTACTTTACCCGTCCGTATTTGGCTCACAGAAATTCATATGTGTACCAAATTTCAACTTAATCGCTCCATTAGATTCGGAGCAAATTGGCTGTGACAGACGGACAGCCAGACAGACAGACACACGAGTGATCCTATAAGGGTTCCGTTTTTTCCTTTTGAGGCACGGAACCCTAAAAAACATTAGTTAGCTTTAAACATCCAAATCACACATCTTATCTTATTTATTACCATATTTACTACACATTCTAACTATATACTTTGACCTTATAATAAGCCTATAAATATGTAGGTATTGACTATATTGCCAGCGATGAATCTTTTATAATGGCCAAGTTAAAAGTGTACGATTTGAAATAGTTATGCTAAAATACTTTTTGTTATACAAGCCACGACTGGAATGTGTACGTTGTAAAATAACGGATGCGTCATAGTGCCATATTCATATTTTATTTGTAAACTAGCTTTTGCCCGCGGCTTCGCTCGCGTGTAACTCGGAAATTATCCCCGGGGAACGTACTGCCGGAATAAAAATTATCCTATGCTCGTACCCAGGTCAAGGCCTATCTATCCGTTAAGGTGTGAAAAGGTAACAAATAGACAGACAGACAAATAATAAATTCAAATAATCTTTTTTATACATAAAACAGGTTTGTATGATTCCAAGGCCCGCTTGCACCAAAAACCATAAATACAGTTAGCGCTGAACATTTTTAAAACATCATTCCATCCCTGACAACTTCAAAATTAACAGAAATAGAACAATGTTTTCAATTCGTTTAGCGCTCAACGTATTTTGTGATTATTCATTTTAATATGATCACCATTAATTTTTGTGATTGACTACCACTGACCCCGTAGCCCGTAAGTGAATGACACATTCAACACACGTACAACGTGTTAACAAAGTTTTTCTTGTGACTATAAATTGTAATAACTTTGACCGAGTAGACCAATTTTAATATGACTATTACTGTATTTATAACCTTTAAATCTCTTAAAAATATCAATATTACATGTGAATTTTAAAATCATTCCCTGTTTTAACCCCTTGAAAAAACGCTGAAACGCGTAATTCTTTATGCCTAACTTAACCCAAAAAAAAAACCCAAATGCTAGGTTTCCCTTACAAAGTTTTATCCCCTATATCACCCCCTCTAGGATTATTTTTAAAACAAAAAGTAGCCTATGTCTTTTCCTAGGATGCCATCTATCTTTTTGACAAATTTTATTGAACTCCGCTCAATGGTTTAGGCGTGAAAAGGTAACTTAAGACAGAGTTACTTTCGAATTGAATTTATCAAAATCCTATTTAAGCGGACGTCTTCATCATAGTAGCTCCAATCTTTAATTTCAGTTCAATCAGTCGAAAATCTAAGAAGATTTATACAAACTTTCATCCCCTATTTTATCCCCTTGGGGGTAGAATTTATCAAAATCCTTTCTTAGGGTATGCTTACGTCATAGTAGCTATATGCATGCAAAGTCCCAGCCCGATCGGTTTAAAATTTACAAAGTTTCATACAAACTTTCATCCCCTATTTTATCCCCTTGGGGGTAGAATTTATCAAAATCCTTTCTGAGTGGATGCCTACGTTATAACATCTACCTGCATGCCAAATTTCAGCCCGATCGGTTTAAAATTGACAAAGCTTCATACAAACTTTCATCCCCTATTTTATCCCCTTGGGGGTAGACATTAACAAAATCCATTCTTGGTGGATGCCTACGTCATAACATCTACCTGCATGCCAAATTTCAGCCCGATCGGTTTAAAATTGACAAAGCTTCATACAAACTTTCATCCCCTATTTTATCCCCTTGGGGGTAGCAATTAACAAAATCCATTCTTAATAGATGCCTACGTCATAACATCTACCTGCATGCCAAATTTCAGCCCGATTGGTTTAAAATTGAGAAAGTTTCATACAAACTTTCATCCCCTATTTTATCCCCTTGGGGGTAGCAATTAACAAAATCCATTCTTAATGGATGCCTACGTCATAACATCTACCTGCATGCCAAATTTCAGCCCGATTGGTTTAAAATTGAGAAAGTTTCATACAAACTTTCATCCCCTATTTGTCCCCCTTAGGGATGGAATTTCCAAAAATCCTTCCTTAGTGGATGCCTACACTGTGTAAGTTAACTATGTGCAAAATTTCAAGTCTCTAAGTCCAGCGGTTTGAGCTGTGCGTTGATATATCAGTCAGTCAGTCAATCAATCAGTCAGTCAGTCAGTCAGGACTTTGAATTTTATATATATAGATAAATTAGTAGACTTAATAAATATTGACGTGAAGTGCTTTGGAATTTTTAATTTGTAATATAACATTACAAATAAAAAATTCCAAAGCACTTGATTTTTTTATTTTATTTTTATAATTTATTGTATTATGAATTTATGAATGTGTTAGTTTTACAATTTTAATGAACGTGATTTTATTTATTTATTTATGATTTCAAACACAATGTGAATTGTTCCTGAATAAAATTGAATTGAAATTGAATTTATTCAGTTGCATTTAACACCTGCTCTTATGCATATAAGTTAATTAACTAGTATATCACGATTATTTATGTGACTAGGCAGTTAATTGACAGACGTTGAAAGAAGTAAATAATAATAAAATACGCAGAATTCCAATGGTGATTAATCTGATCTTCAAGTTAAAACTTACTTTTGAAATCATTGTTAAAACTACACTAATGATTGACCAAATTCGTAATAGTAAAATTGGTTTCAAGTTCAATTTTTCCATTATTTTCCTTTTGTTTTGGCAAAACAGAATGAATAGTTAGAATTTTTATTACCAGCCCGTATCTTATACAAACAAATTAAATATACCATATTAAGATTAAGCTATAAATTAGTTTAATATCTCCATATGTCACGCAACATTGGGATTATTTCTGACAAAACACAATAAAAATGGCCGACGCTCGTGATATGAGCCCAAACAAATAAAATGCTTCACATGTTAGTTTACAACTTAATTGGTTTTACGATACGGTATCAATTACAAGCTTTGTGTTTAAATTACATTAAAGTTACAGCTTTACTTCGGTGTTTTATATATGAGCACTTAAAAATATCCATAACTCACTGACATTAATAGGCCTCAACTAATTATTTCTTGATTCAAGCATTTGCTTTGTTTACATTAAACATCTCTGGGCTCTTTCATCGACAAATAAGGAATGCGCTTATAGCTCACTGGACAAGCAAAGTTTTTAGTAATCCGAGTATTTAAAAGAACCGTCACCGTTATCACCACACGAATAAAAGATCAATACAATACACAATAGCTCTTGAGAATAAGTAGAGAAATAAACACGTATTTATAATCAAGCAATTACTTGCTGCTAAGTAATTTCTTAATGAAGTCATTACTTGAGGGTAGAATTCTTCATTACAAAATCTTATTCTATAGTCGAGTAATGCACGTTACTTACTTGAGTAAATGCTTGAGTAAGAATATACGCTTGATAGTTGTTTCGTTCTGGTAACACTCGGTTACTGCGTTTTGTTTCATTAGAAGGCATAAGTAAGGTGTAGATTATTTTACTTTAACATCTATAATATTACTTAAATTTTATTTTACTTTTTAATTCTGATAAAACTATATTTAAAAAAACAATTTTAATTAATAATTTCATTTAATTTATTTCTAAAGAAAAGAAGTGATTCTTGGGAGAAACAAAACGTTTGACATGACATAACCCAACAACAATGGAAAGTATCTTTTTACACATGAAGTATTTTATATTACATTACAGATTTTTATATTCATAGCTTGTATAGCTGTGTTGTGTAGCTGTGTGGGTTTGAAGTCTGGTGTCATTACGGCGAGTTCAAGATCTGTTATGATATATGATATTATAATGTATGTCTGAAGCAGGAAAAAACCATTCTAGAGTCTGGAAAAGGATAAATTCCTAAATGTAATTCAAAAATATGATGCTATTTTAACTTCCAAAGAAACCAACGCTACGAGTGCTTTGAAGAAGAAACATTCAATCAATCAATCTGCCTAGCCTTTTCTCAATTATCTTGGGGTCGGCTTTCAGTCTAGCTGGATGCAGTTGAATACCAGTATTTTACATGGAGCGACTACCTATCTGACCTCCACAACCCAGTAACAGGGTAATACGATACCCCTTGGTAGGTAAGGCTGGTTGTCTGACTTTCGGGTTTCGGACGACCCGTAGGTAAAGATCCACGAATGACAACCGGGACCAACGGCTTAAAGTGCTTTCCGAGGCACGGAGGAGTCTCGGTATGTAAAGATGGTCACCCATCTACGGACCAACCCCGGCAAGCGTAGCTTAACATGTTGGATTGAGCCGTGCGGCTGTTATTACTTAGCCACTAGCGAAGAAGAAACATTCATGGGTGTAAATAAAAGAGGAATGTAATGAGGCCTCTATTATTAGTCAATATTTTGTATAAATAAAATAATTAATTGGTGATCTAGGCCAAAGTTTTAGGCATTTTTCAACTTTTAATTTTTAACAAAGATCTGCTACGGTATCAGCTATGCTAATAACTTAAATTCCAGTAAAGTCGCGCCGTAAATCCTTTTTGAATTGTATTTTACATTAAAAAAAAAAACTAAAAATCTAACTAACTCAAAAGCTATTGAATTTCGATAGAAGTTTTAGTGGCTTAATTTGTTGCATCTTAACCCTAGCTACTATGACGTCCTGCACGCTTAGCATGACCGCCACAGAAACGGGTTTTGTCGACAGAAGAATAGACAAAATGAGATTGCCATGCTTAGACGCGTAGAATGCGTAGAAATATTTCTACTATCTGCCATTTTGTCTATTCTTCCGTCGACAATATCTGTTTCTATGGCGGTCATGCTAAGCGTGCTGCAAGGAATACGTCGAAGTAGCCCAGTATTATAAAATGTATATCATTCTTTGTTCCTAGTTACTCAATTAACAAATTGGGATAATACGAATACCAAACAACCGGGAAGGGAAATGAGATCTCACTTGAATAACAGAGTTAAAAGACTAAACTTTTCATTAAACTCACAGCTTTTTAAAAACCCAAACTCCGCTTAGCCTCTCAATTAGATAAGATTGTCAAACCTGCATGCTGGTGGCGCACATTTGAAGAGCCAGTCGTTCGCCCGCGCTGGTTACCTGCCTCTCCCATTAATGTGAAGTATCACTCCTGCGCTCGATGCACCGACTTGTTAATTACTAGCCGAGCAACGACCACGACCATATGGTCGTTGTAGCCGAGTAATAATCAGGGCTGGCAGAGTAAGAACTTATAGAATAAAAAAATTAAATGTTGACACTTATGAAGCTTTTTGAATGCTATTATCCTTTTGTCATATTTATTGAGTGACTCTGGCGCCGTTTTAGCTGTGAGACATATAAACAACGTTTTTATTTAATGTGCTAATAAAAATAAACTGGTAATAAATACACCGTGTAATGATTATGTACTCTTGCCTTAATTTTTCCTGTAACTTGTGCGAAGTATACTTGAATATAATGGATTTACGGTCTCATTCACATATCAAGACAGCATATTTCAAAAATGTTCACAACAACCCAGTGTATGAGACAGCCCTAAGTCCTCACATAGATGGGATGAGATTTAACAGTTTTTTGTGATTCGGAATGTGGTCCAGATATTAATGCCTCAAATATTTTATAATTATTATAAGCTCAGCGTCTGTTATGATCGGTCTTTTTTAAGGACATTCGATTTTATTCTCATGGACTTATTCATTAAGAAATCTATTTTGGAGATTTATCGCACTGATTGGAATTAAGAAAACTGAAAACTTTACTAATTACTTTTGAGCTGTACACTGTGATAGTGTTGTCCAGCTGTGAAGATAAATAAACTTTATTATATTACTAGCTTTTGCCCGCGGCTTCGACGGTGTGGAGGTCGGAAATTATCCTATGTCCTAAACCAGATTACGGTCTACCCATGTGCCAAATTTCATCCAAATCCGTTCAGTCGTTTTAGCGTAACAAACAAACAAACACAATCACTTTCGCATTTATAATGTTAGTTACGATAAGGATACTTAAACAACTTTTTGTAGACACGAAGTACACATTTCTTGTATCAGACCATAGATCGCACATGACGCTGCCGCGCTGGGTGGAAATTGGATATTTTTTTATTACATGATTTTCTCATGTGATCCTCTTTTATGAGAGTGAAGACAAGAGCAGACAAAATAAAATTCGATGTTCTGTCTTGCATTCTGATCCAAACATTACATTAATTACCAAGCAACTAAATCTCCTATGTAATATAATCTTAATCACCTTCATAAACACCCAATTTTGTCTCAACAACTTCACTTAACTTACTATAAACATGTCCAAAGTATATTCGAGCACACGCGAGCACACTACGACACAAGCACACGTAACTCCAGCTTAGGACCGGTAACGGTGTATTTACCAATGGTAACCTATGGCAACGCTTCGTAAGCGGCAAGCGCCGACCATGCGCATGCGCCGGACAGCCGTGGGTGAACGGCATTGTTTCACAGATTTATCGCAACACCATTTTGGAGTTTTAGTGCTATTTAAATGTGGTTTTTGTTGACATTAACGACTTCGTGGAGGTAACTGTCGCCACACGGGATTTTATTGTAGATTTGAGTATTATTTTTTTGGTAGAAGTCTCATCAGACAGTCTAGTCTGGTTGTAGTAGGTATAAGGATGGTTACTAAACCTACCGTGTTTAGTAACCGAATTTGTTGACCATTCTTCTCCCTAGTAAACAATCTTTACATTTGGCTTATAGGCAATTTAATTCAATTCCTTTTCCATATTTTTGACTTGCAAAAGTGCCTTTTAGATGGTCTACTTAATTTTAAAATAAATAATTTGACTTTGAAATAAGAATGTTTTAGAAACATTTTATACTCCAAGCAATTAAAGTTCTAAGTTTATACTCATAAAAGTTTTATGAAGTCCGGGGACCACCTCTGAACATTTATTTACAATGTTTATTGTTACAAAAAGCCTTCGACCACCTCAAACCAAAAGGCTTCACCACAAAAGCCTTCACTCACAGTAAATTAACCCATTGTTTTTACACACACGTAACTAAACGGATATTACGTCTGGTCGCTACTGGGTAACGTATTGACTTTCCATTTGCTATGCCCTACCACAGATAATATAATACTACGTAGCCCCACGCACAGGTTCCTCCTCACTGGAAGGTTTAGTGAAGGTTCCTTTGAAGAACCCTTTGTTGACAGCAGGCATTGCAAGTTCTACCTAAAGAATTTTTGAGGTAGTAGCCTCCAACATTTGTTTTTTTTTTGTAGGCGATTAAATGTGTAATAAAAAATAATAAGCCTAAGCAGCCTACTTAATGTTACCACTGCTGGGACACAGGCCTCCTCTCTGTGAGAGGGAATGGGCTGTAATCTACCACGCGGGCCCAGTGCGGTGTCACAAGACTTCGAATTTTTAGTTCTAGGATTTGCCAGTTTCCTCACGATGTTTTTCTTTATCGTTTTGAGACCAGTGGTGATGAAATTATTTACTCAAAGTAAAGCGCCTGTCTAGGTTTGAACCCACGACCTACAACTCGTCAGTCAGAGCCGTTACCAAGTAGAATAAGGCGGTCGTAATCTCATAAGCCACTTTGTGACTGTATGACATTTAGAAGGTAATCAGTAAATTGTAAACGCGCCCGTTTTCCTTACCGGCGAACAGTGAGCGAACATTGCATCAGAGGAGCATTAAAATGCTCGATGCGTACTCCAAGCTTGCGTTATTTGTGTGCACACCATAATATGCATTCAAAATTGAACCTACTCAAACTCAAAGCATTTATTTAGGAACTTTAGAATTGACAAAGGAGTCGGTCAGTCAGAAAGATGAAGCTAGTTGCCCATTCCAAAGCGTAGTCGTTTCCTATGGAGAAGTACGGACACGAAACTTCATGGACACACAGTAATAAATCAAATTCAGCCAGTTAATGAGAAAGAGCATGCATTGCTTCATAATAAAAACAAACACTACCAAAAAATTTATAATTTATTATAATTTTAATACAGTACATTCAATTACATGGTCACCGGACATGCCGCGTTGCACGCTATGTTCAATTAAACAGTGCGCCCAACTTATGTTTGCAGGCGGCAAAACACAGAACTAAAAATAAATGTATCGAATTTGTAATGCTGGCGCATTTTTCCTTGACAACCAGCGCAACCGTGAGCTGCAAACTTAAACTGGCCGTACTGTAATTACGAACACACATTTCGTTTGGTTTTTTCGAATCTAATTGAAATTCGGAATTATATACCTATCGTGTAAATAGTAGGTACCATTATTGACTAAGTAAATATTGTGGTGTAATCTGTGGTAATATGGTATGAATGGTCGGCGAGGTCACGCGAGGCAGCTCCGAGGTCGGCATGAGTTATTGTGAGTGATGCTACATGACTAGCTGGCTACTACTGTTGCAATTAGTAAGCAATTTGGAAGGAGCTCAGTAAGGTTGAATTTTAATTTAACAAACAATTTTACATAATTACCGCGCCCCCCGATCTACCACTTGATATGCCCCATGTAACCCCATGAAACATGAGGCTCCAGGGGCTATTGTGAATCTTTGGGTTCATTCGAGCAATCGTGTCAAACTACGCTGGGGTTGGTGCATTTCATTCATTTATTCTTTTCAATATACCCATTTTATTTACATTTGTTTCGTTTCATATTCGTTAAAGTAAGTAGGTAGACTCCGACCGAATATTGTTCTAATTTTCGCCCAAATTTTTGGTAGGTCTTTAATAAATATCAAAAATACCTAATTTTAATATTAGTAAAAGATACATTAATAATGAATGTAAGAAATATTTTAATAGGTAATAGATTATCATTAATAATATTATTTTTTTATTTAATAAAGAGTTTACAGTGGATCTTTGACAGTAGTTACGGGTCGTCAGAAGCCCGAAAGTCTGACAATCAGTCTTATACCAAGGGGTATCTTATTACCCAGTTGCTGGGTTATAAAGGTCAGATAGGCAGTCGCTCCATGTAAAATACTGGTATTCAGATGCATCCGTTTAGATTGGAAGCCAACCCCAACATAGTTGGGAAAAGGCTAGGCAGATTGATTTTATAATGTTTGCAGATTAGCGGTCATCAACAAGCTACTGAACGGACATATGGATCATATGAGGAAGAGACGAAGAGACCATTGATACTACTTACCTATAGGCCAGTACATGTCGCGGTATAAGAACCAGATGAACGTATCTACAAAAAAATCAAAAAAAGTTTTTTTTCATAAAACGGTTCACAATATAGTCCTTTATGAATTGCCAAAACGACGTAACGGTAAAGTCAATATTTATCAAATTCCAAAAAAACTAAATAGCTTAAGAATAATTTTCAATGGAACCAGAAAAACGTATTATGAATACCGTTGAAATAGTTCTAATTATCTTCATACCTCTTTAGAGCTATAGGAACGTATTTCTAAAAACAATATCTTTATTCTTAGAATATAGTTTGTTTGGCAATATTATACAAACCATAAGAACGTAAAAGCTTATACGTTGTTTTGGTCGTTACAAAATTTTGTTTTAATGCTTAGTTTAAAGAGCCAGTGTAACGTTTGTGTATTTACGTTTTATTGGCACAAATATTTTTCTTAGATAAATACTACAAGAAAATGGCCAAAACGATGTATTACGATTTACGTTTTTGTGGCAGTACTATTTTGTTTGATTAGTATTATAGTCCATTGACAAAATATAAACTTACGTTAGTTTGGCACCTAAAAGTTGATGTAAGGTCTCAACGAGTTGAAACACGCAGTGCGGGGAGCCCCCTGATTTGAAGTTAGGAGAATACTTTTTTTTGCTTTTACTTCGTAATAGTGATTTTAAGTGACAATAATACAGTGATTCAATAAAATGAAGAAAAACAATAGAAATTGGAAGATTTTGGAATCGTTGAAACGAAGAGAACCATCTCAGGTTCACGACGAATTCCATCAGATTTTTGAACAGGTGAGTTATCTTTAATACCTATGTTTTATTCTTGACTGTTATTAATTTGCATTAAACGTGCTGTTCAGGGTTCGATTCCCAGGTAAGGTTAAGTGTAACAGAATTTGAGCTCGGATAATACTAATAGTAATAATAATATTGTATTATTTGTATTATAAAATGAGTGTAATTTACGATTAAAATTTACTAATGTTATAAAACCAAACCCTTTTTACTCATTAGGGTCAATATTAAGTACCTGTACCTACAGCAATGATATTATTTACTTTACAGTTAAATAAATTTTGTTTTGTTTTGTCTCAGGATCCAACTCACTCAATCGAGACCAGATGGTCTCGATGGTCGTGCAATGCTGCCGTTGAAGAAATCAACAATTGCTTAAGCCCTTGTCCTCAACCATCCTTTAGTAAATTAACGACAACTTTAGAAAATGAATCTCTCTCTATTTTTGGTGAACCTGGACCGTCAACCACAAAATTATTGACATTGGAAAATGTGTCACTTATTGATTTAAATGAGGATTTGTATTTATCACATTCGAGCAATGATGGCGAGCCCGCACCAGATGAATGTATCTTATCATCAAGTGATTTTTCAATTTCGGAAACAAGAAATAATGTTCAAATAAATGATGTTATGACCGAAAACATTCCTCATTCTAGTAATACTCTTGATACAAACATAGAAACTAATACTACCGATATTGCTGGGATTGAGTCTGTCATACCTGGTCTTCAAAATCGGAAACGCAAGCGCAGAGGTCAAGCGGAGCCCAAAGAATGGAAGAAGAATTTGAGAAAAAACAGAAGACAAAAAGGTGAACCTTACCTCTCCAGTAAAGGTGTTTTAAAACCAGGAAAATTATTGGGTGAATCGAAGTGTATGGGGATGTGTCGAGAAAAATGTACGACCAGATTTAGTGAAGAAGAGCGGCTGGAAATCTTTTCATCTTTTTGGAACATTGATGATATAAATCAGAAAAGGCAATATATTGTAGGCTTAGTAAATCGAGTACCTACACAAACAAAACGAACTGCTAACTTAGACAGTAAAAGGAAAATGACAAACAAATATTTTCTAAAAAAAAGTGGAGCCACAGAAAAGGAAAAGGTATGTCAAAAATTCTTTTTAGCAACATTAAGTATCTCAGAAACATTTGTGAGGTTTTGTTTCAAAAAACTGACTGAAACTAATGTTGTTGACGCTGATAAACGGGGCAAACACGTGCCTCATAATAAAAAGTCTGAAGATACCAGGCAGTTTATACGAGATCATATTAAATCATTTCCCCGAATGCCAGCACACTATTCCCGAAAAGATACAAAAAAAGAGTTCTTAGACCAAGATCTGAATGTAGTCAAGATGTACGAGCTTTATAGAAGTAAATGTTGTGAAGAGCAAAGAGAACCTGTTGACATAGCTTATTACCGTATGGTTTTTAATAAAGAATTTAATATTGGTTTCTATAGACAACGGAAAGATTTGTGTGACAAATGTTTTACTTTCCAACATTTGAGCGCAGAAGAAAAAGAGAAGCAGAAAGAAGAGTACGAAAAACATTTAAAAAGAAAAGTTACTGCACGACGACATCGTGATGAAGCGAAAATGTCAGCACAATCTGGTGATATACATTTCGTTGAATATGACTTGGAAGCCATTTGTAATTGCCCTTCATCATCATCTAAGCTAATTTATTATAAACGGCGAATTGCAATTTACAACTTTACCATGCTGGATTTTGAGACGGAAAAGCGTAACGTTTTCTGTTATTGCTGGCACGAAGGTATTGGAAAAAAAGGGGCTGTTGAAATCGGGTCATGTTTGTTGAAATATCTGAAAACCAAAGCTGATGGTAAACCAATTACATTTATGTCAGATACTTGTGCGAGCCAATGTCGTAATGTATATATATCAGCTCTACTACTGTACTGCATTGAAACTTTCAATATACCAGAAATTAACCAAAAGTATTTTGAACCTGGGCATAGTCAAATGGAAGCAGATAACATCCACGCAACTATTGAACTGGCTAAGAAGAATATACCTTTATTTCATCCATCTGGATTCTATACAATTATAAGAAAAGCTTCCCGAAAAAATCCATATGACGTCCATGAAATGGGAACAGAAGACTTCGTAGATATTAAATACCTAAAGACTATATTAGTTAAGAATGCTAAGGTGGACTGTGATGGCAATGCTGTCAACTGGCTAAAAATAAGATGGCTGCAGTATCGTAAAGAAGACAATAAACATATTTATTTTAAATATGATCTGGAGGATGATGATTTTAAAAGGATTAAGATTATCAGAAGAGGCAAACGAATACCTGTGGAACAAATTGTGTTGAAAAATGCATATGACAAAACCTTACCCATTTCTAGTGAAAAGTATGATGATTTACAAGACTTATGCAGACAAGGCATCATTCCAACGCCATATCATGATTTTTATAAAGGGTTTTCAGTTGGAACTCCAACAACAGATGACGAAGATAATTAATATTTTTCTAAACGCTGATATGCTGATTACAGGTTTTATTATTTAAATTGTACTATTTCAGAAGTAAATAAAGATTATTGATTTAAACTATACTATTTTATTACTCATTTTATCACTACATAGACATAATAAAACTTAAATTCACAAATGACGTATTTAAGTTTGATAACAACATAGTTTGAAAATAATTAAGGGCCACACTAACGTATGTCAACCGAATTTAAAAAAAATATATATTGCGTCTATGTAAGCATATATAAATAAATAATTTCTAATTTTTTCAAAGCTCTAAGAGTGTGGCAATACATAGAAAAAATAAAAAAATTCCATACTAGTATTTTATCTGTATTAAAAAACTGGTAAAGTTTAAAGAGCCGAATTTTCACAGTATCTTTGCTTTCCTGTAAAATTGAGAAAATGTAGATACGTTCATCTGACTCTTACACCGCGATGTATAGTATAGGTATAGTGTAGGTAGTGTAGTGTAGGTATGTATAGTGTAGGTAGGGTTATATTGTGGATAAATAACAATAACCCCATACTTCGTATGTAGGCTTAAACAGAACTACAATAAACGCCTATTCGCCTACAATCAGGTAAAACCTAGGCAGTGCTTCATAAAGCTGATCGGCATTGTCTGATAGCTGGATAGCCGGCGGCGGGTCACGGGTTAATTGCCCGCGCGGCTATCGCTCTGATCTCGGGCTATGGGAACATGGGGTTATGAGCAATTGTTGAGCACAATGTGGATGGTGTGTAATTTTTAGGATAGTGTGTTGAAGAGGAATTTAAGAGACAATGTTGTGTTTTTAATTAATAAAACATTATCCGACGATGTATGGCTCTCGTTAAAGAATAGATCAACTACATAGTATGGGTATGTTTGTTGGTATATCGTAAAAGGTGTCCACAACATTAATTTAGAATGTTTTTTCCCTTAAAGATCTATATTGCGAGATGGCTAAATCCGACTGTAACAATATTATCAAAATAAAATCAAATAATTTATTTGCATAATACATGTAAAAAAGGTGTTACAGGCTTGTATAAAAGGTACATGTTGTATTATAACCTTCTGAGGTATGTAAACTAATATATTAAGTACTAATAGCAACATTAAATATACACAATAAATTTTAAATTGAGTTACATTAAAAAAATAGAAATGTCAAATTAATATTATACACAAGTCAAATCAATACTCAATCAATCAATACTTAATCATTGTATTATGGTGCCATTTCAGATAAAATCAGTCATATTTCATTTCATTGATTAATTATATGGGATATAAAAGAATTCCTCTCAATCAATCATCAGAAACAATTCGAAAAGGAATTAAAAGCAAATGCAATGTGCGAAGAAATATAACACTTCCAGTAATTTATATTCATGTGCAAATGTTATCTGCGCAACGCCTACATAGAAATAGAACTTATCTTATCTCCTTTCTTCTTAGTGCAGACTGTAAGCAAGACTCCAGGGTACCGAGGTGTCCATTACGGCAATAAAAATCTACCCCATTAAATTAGAAAGCCTATAACTATAAATTGTACTCAAGTACCTACGCATAACTTACATACATGACATGCTAAAAAAAACGTTGGACAAAAGTGATAGTCGGGACAATCGACTTCAGAATAAAAGTCGGGACAAACGACTTCAAAATAAAAGGCTTTGTTTTAAAGTTTGAATTAATTGGCGGTAGAATGTAGACGCGCGGGTTGATCGCAGCGGGTTTCGAATAATTGCAAAAAACAAATGAATGATTAATTCAATGGCGGAGTTTCGTAAGTAATTGGGGGCTTGTGAATACGTGAATGAAGAGGAAGTGGAACCTAATACTTGGTTGGGGGAGGAAGTATACGTGCGGAATTGAGTGCATATGTTGAATGTAGGCTGGATGATGCCTAAGGTAGCTCCTGCTCTTATTAGTTTAAAAGTGCACAGGAAAGAAGAAATTAATTAAATCAGGAAAAAAATATCATAATCTTTTTTATTTTTTTTTTTAATTCCAAAAATTGTTCAAACATTTAGATTATTTAAAATACAGATTATCACGAACTACGATTGACTGAGTTGACTGATTGCAATGTGGTTACATACGAGTACATGGTATCTATAGGCGCCTACGATTTGCTCGATTTTCGATAATTTTTGTTCGTCAAAAATCTAGCTTTTCTGTAGGTATCACTTAAACATTTAAAAGCTTCACCGTGTAGACACATTCGAATGTTCCCTGGTAAAACAAGACAAAAACTTGCTAGACTAGAAAAAACTAGAAAAGTATCTTAAACTGGAAACAAACGTAGATTTCCATAGTTACAACCTTCGGCTATCAGGTCGGTGACCGCGGAGCCAACACTCTCCCACCGACAACGTTGCTGCATCTCTAAGTTATTTCATTATCATTCCATGCTCTCAATTTCTCATAACATACCTATCTACATGTATAATATATGCAAATGTATGATAGCAGAGCCGTAGAGCCGCTCTCTCCTAACCAAACAGAGAGCGCACACGACTTTAACGAACAAACTCGACACAATGGGTCTTTAATATAGCCTTTATCAGGCGACTTTCAACCTTCATAATTTGCTATAGGATTTAGTTTCCTTGGTCTTCGTTTATATGATCTTAAAACCTAAGTTTGAAGTGAAATTAATAGCGGAAACACGGATAATTAGAAAATGGAGTGTCAAATTGACATTCTAGCATTCTGTAAAGAACTGCATCTGCACCATAACTACATACATTATTATGCAAGGTCTGCTAATTTGAGTAATTGAAACTAATAGCTGTTTTTTACTCAAAAATATCTTCATACTGCTGGGCCCATTCCTCAACTGTTTCAGAATTCGTGAGCGAAATAAGCCATTAAATAGATATGCTAATCTGTGAAGCCATAAAATATCGTTAACGCCCCTTAGAAATTCGTCGAGGCAAAGGTTGAAACGCTTGACCCAACAACAAATATACTGATTAGCTATCCATCTATTATTTAGTCTGTGAGTGAAACCGAATGCGCAAGCGCTGGCAGGCTGTTTGTAGAAATGTCTGACTAAACAATAGTCGTCTTTTGTTGACTGCTATCGGACGGATCTGTAAATTAAGATGTGTATGTACCTTCCTGTGATAGTAATGTGTGTGTTTTGTATTTATGTCTTGTCTGATTGCAGATGATGAAACAGGACTACAATTGTCACATTATCTACACAGCATAAAACCCTAGAATTATTGATATTTTGTACCATTCTTTACCATCCTGCACGTATAAATTGACCTCTGCTCATCTCCCTACAGATGATGCTACGCTACTCCCCTACAGGTGAAGGAAAACATCGTGAGGAAATCGGCATGACCTAGAATCAAAATTTCGAAGACATGTGACATCTACCAACCCGCACTGGGCCCGCGTGGTGGATTACAGCCCACTCCCTCTCGAAGAGAGATGTCCTGTGTCCCAGCAGTGGGGAAGTTAGTAGCAAGGAAGACTATGCTGTTTATGCGTCTCCCTATATTAAAACAAGTGTGCACATACTTCGTAACGTCCTCACAAGTCTCTCAGAGGACGCAGGTGCACACACCAGCCGGCTTGTGCCCTTTACATCCCCTCTGCACTTATGTAACGAACACATTCCGCTCACCGGCAGAAAAAGTACCAATGGCTGGTACCGACACGTACGAGCAATGGGCGTAGTTTAGTGGCTGTTGCGACAGAAAGTGGTATTTTGTTGTTAAACCTGTTGTAACATTGGTGTTTTCAACGGTGCTAATAAATTAAGAATGATTAAAACTTTTTTACAAAAAAATACAACCGACTTCCAAAAACAACACTACAAAGTGAAAAATAACTTTCATTTCGGAAGTCGGTGGCAAAAACGAAAATACATTTAACTAGACACCGACTTCCGAAATTGAAGTTATTGTTCACTTTGTAGTGTTGGTTTTGGAAGTCGGTTGTATTTTTTGTAAAAAAGTTTTTATTTTTCACTTTTTAGTTGTGGTACCTACCCCACACAAATTCTAATACCACTACCTGCCAAACAAACTAGAACATCATCCATATAAAAGTGGGGAAAAAATACGTATTATTGAAGCTAACTCAAAAACTACCAAAGCAAAGTTAATCAATTTTATATGGGACCAACTGTGATGTATACCCTCTCGAATAAAACAAAAAAAATCCAAATCGGTCTAGCCATCTTCGAGTAATCGGGGAACATACATAAAAAAAAAAGGTTCCAACGAATTGAGAACCTCCTCCTTTTTGAAGTCGGTTAAAAAGTACAATGGAGCTAAATTTTCTGTAGTTTCTTCACGGAACAAAAATTATTATGTTTAAACTATAGATATTTTTCCAAGCAAGAGGGCCATAAGTCAAAAAAAAGTAAAATGACATTCTATCACTGATAACTTTGATGGAAAAGTCAATAAGGAGTGTGCCCTCTGAATATGTGATCTCTGAATATGTGATCTCTGAATATGTGATCTCTGAATATGTGATCTCTGATTGGAAAACCTTGTTGTTGTTGAAGTTGTTGTTTTTTGTTTAGTTACTGTTAGTTATTTTTAACTTTGGAATATCTAATTAAAAACATTACGATTTAATTTGGGTCTTAAAATAACAAACCATATTTCTAACGTTTAGGTATATTCAAATGGGATTCAAACTGGATTTGCGACCAAGGAGTAAAAGGGTATTAAATGATTAATAGGTATTATTTAAATTTTTTATGTAACACAATGGTGCCGATTCTCTTGTGAACGCACTAAACTAAAATTAGAGAATCGCTATCTTTTACTAACAGGCAGCGCGAGAAAAGGACGGCTATAGCTATGAACTAAGTTGGAGATGTCAAACTAGTTCACGCCTTGCGCTTCACCGTGTTTTTAGTCGACATGTTTTTACGTGTCGTCTAAATGTCTATGGAAAAATTAGTTCTAACTAATTTGACAGCTCTAATTTACTTCCGTCCCTTTCTTGTCATAATAGAGAGAAAAAGTTAGCAATAGCCTAAATTAAGTTTAGTTTGTGCACAACAGAATCGGCACCAATGTAGTTTGCCAGCAAACTAAATATTGGCATAACTCCAAATTGAGACCAATACGACACTGAAGAGGGCGCCTGCTGATTGAAATATATCTAATTTAATTGTGAATATTTATAACTAACACAGGAATATTTACATTTAAGTTACTGATTTTATTTGGCTGTAAATCTTCCTTGCAATAAATAAGACACATTGAACTACTATCTCTGGACTGAGTCACAAAAATTCCCAGAGGAAGTTCACGTCCGGAGTCCGGAGTTGGACCGGCATTAGGATACGTGGACCATTCACATTATTCAGCTTTGATTGTGGATTCAGTCCGGGATTCCGTTCTGGGGTTTTAACATTAATCACCATCATCATTCTCTTACCCTTCCACCAAGTTACTTGCGGTCGGCGCAATGTTTTTAAGATTTTCAATTTCAATTTTTCAATATATTTATTTGACACAAAACATTATGTAACATTTGCACAGATATACAGGACACATTCAAATTTTGTTAATTTTATATTGAAGGCATCTGTGTCTGAACTAGATAAAAATATCTCAAACTCAAACTCAAAGCATTTATTTCAATTAAACCAATTACAGGCACTTTTGAATTGTCAAGGGGTCGGTCAGTCAGAAAGATGAAGCTAGGCGCCCATTCCAAAGCATAGTAGGTACCTATGGAGAAGAACGGGCAAGAAACTCCACGGACACTCTTTTAAATCAAGATATGGTTACAAAATAATGGTTACATCATTCATGTTGAAATTTCATATGTGAGAACGATGCAGAACGTTAAAAGCGTCCTTAAAAAAAAACAATTCAAATATTTAAATTAAATTAAAATAAGCCCTGACCGCTAAGGTATGCCCAGCCTTCACTGACAGCGCTTATTCACGAACCTGACGCATGGATTGGCTAAATGATCCAACACGCGCCACCATCAGCGAGACATTAGTGTGAGCGTCACATACTCTCAGTCGCCAGGGCACATTCAAGTCAAACAAAGACGTACCCAGTAAATGGTAGCTTTAGAGTATGTACATAGTACTCACACATGTGCTATGCAATTATATAATACAAAGGAGATTGAGTCTATACAATGCAATGATAGTCTTACAATCTTCAGCATCTCCAACAGTATCTTCAAATGTTAATTAATTAGTTGTGGTTGTGGAGCAGGACCAGCATTGAGCCAAGCATTTTTATCGGTTATGTAATCCCCAAACTTATAATATGCCTGCCTGCATAGTGTGCGTTTTATACAAGTTTTGAATTTAGTCTCATTGAGCTGAAGTATGTGTGGAGGTATTTTATTGTAACATTTTAAACAGTATCCCATGAACGACGTGTCTACTTTAGCTAGTCTGAAACCTGGTTGAGCTAATAGGTCCCTTTTTCTAGTACTATAATTATGCCTTTCACCTCTTTTACTAAAAAGATGTAAATTTTTCCTTACGTACATGATATTTTCGTAGATATATTGACAAGGTACCGTCATGATGTTAATTTCCTTAAACAGTTCCCTTAGAGAATCGCGCTTGCGGAGATTATATATGGCTCTAATGGCTCTTTTCTGCAGAATAAAAATTGACTCGATGTCTGCAGCCCGTCCCCAAAGTAAAATACCGTAAGACATGATACTATGAAAGTAACTAAAATAGACTAGCCGCGCAGTATCTACATCAGTAAATTGACGGATTTTTCTGACAGCATATGCTGCTGAACTTAGCCGTCCTGCAAGTGATGTTAAATGAGGACCCCATTGTAGCCTAGAGTCGAGCGTGATCCCCAAGAAAACGGTTTTATCGACGAATTCTAGTTTCTCTTGATTCAATACTATCTCACAATCACTACTTTTTACATTTGGTAAAGAAAATCTAATGCACTTAGTTTTTTTCCCATTTAATACTAAATTATTAGCAGTGAACCAATTTTGGACCTGCAGTAGGGCGTTATTAACTTCGTCAAAATTTGTATCACGTCTACCTACCTTAAAAATCAAGGAAGTATCGTCAGCAAATAACACCATTTGTGGTTGATTTTTTAATAAATGGAGTAAATCATTAATATACACTAAAAAGAGGAAAGGACCCAATATTGAGCCTTGTGGAACACCCATTTTTACATTTAAACCAAGTGAAGTGATACCATTTATTTGAACTTGCTGTTGTCTATCATTTAAATAAGATTTTACTAAACTGAGCGCAAGTTTTCCAAGTCCGTAATGCTCAAGTTTCAAGAGTAGGGTTTCGTGATCAACGCAATCAAATGCCTTGGAGAGGTCACAAAAAATTCCTATGGCGTCTTGGGCCTCTTCCCACGCGTTAAAAATGTGTTTTAATAAGGTTACACCGGCGTCGGTCGTACAACGTCCTTTGGTGAAACCAAACTGTTGATCGTGAAGTATTTTATTCGTGTTAAAATGATTGAGCATTTGATTAAGCATTACTTTTTCAAAAACCTTGCTGAAAACTGGCAACACGGATACGGGTCTATAATTATTTGTGTCCTTACTGTCCCCGGATTTAAAAAGTGGTATTACCTTACTGTATTTCATTAAATCCGGGAAAACTCCCTGATCCACACACAAATTAAATATTAAGGCTAAGTAAGGCGCTATAGTCTCAATTATGGAGGTACAGACTTTAATAGACATTCCCCAAAGATCTTCGGTCGGTTTGATCTTAATTTGCTTAAAAGCTTTTATTACTGTTATGGGGTTAATGTGCTTAAAGTTAAATTCAATCGGGCAGGCCGAAACATTCGCCTTTACTAAATTAAAAGAAAGTGAGGGCGAGGAGTTTAATA
Organism: Cosmia pyralina; assembly: GCA_946251885.1. Lineage (NCBI taxonomy): Eukaryota > Metazoa > Arthropoda > Insecta > Lepidoptera > Noctuidae > Cosmia > Cosmia pyralina. Next base: position 24,611,353 of record OX276359.1, read on the forward strand.
TTTCAGTAGTTTTAAGTGGGATACTGGTAAAGAAATTTACAAATTCTTGAGCAACTTCTTTGCTATCGCAAATGAGACCACATGACGTCTCCAGTGTGTAATCAAAATTATGCTTTTTGATCCTATTAGTTTCATTATTGATAATTTTCCAAACTGTCTTAATTTTATTCTCTGCTGATTTAACCTTGTTGCTAATGTATAAAGCTTTAGCTGCCTTACAAGTATTCTTAAAAATTCTAGAGTAAGTAGAAACATACTTATTAAAAGATTCCGTGTTAATATAAGGCTTAAGGCCATACAGCTCGAAAAGTCTTTCCCTACTTTTCCTGAGTCCTCTAGTTGCCCAGTCACTAAATAAAAACTTAGGGCTTATAGTTTTTGTGATCTTCTTAAAAGATTTATCGAACTCTGTTTGGACTACCGAAAAGAATTCTTCATACAAAATATTAACATTGTTCATTGTTAGTTCTTGGTCATTTAACTTACCAATTAAAGTGCTATTAAATTTTTTTAAATTAGCAGATGTTATTGGTCTGGATTGTATCTGCACTTTTTGTATTGGTATGTTGGACTCAAAAGTTACAGTTTGACCGCTGTGATCAGAAGGGAGATAATTAACGATGGATTTATCTAAATAGTCACAGCAACAAAAAACATTATCAATACATGTAGCAGTAGTCGTAGTAATTCGGGTTGGTTCTACAAACACATTTGACAAATTGAATGATTTAAACAAATTTAACAATCTACTGGTATTTGAATTGTTTTCTAAAATATTAATATTAAAGTCACCACAGATAATTACTTATTATTATTATCTGTATCTCAGACTCAGCGCTCTTCCTTATGATGACCATTGCATTACTAACATAATTAGACATATTACTAATGGGAGATATATCAATACACAGAAAAAAGAGACTAAAAGTTTAAAACAAAATAAACAAAAACGGTGTGTGGAGTGTAAACCTCTCGGTGTGTGTGTGTGAAACTGAGGGAAAAAGTGTGAGAGGGTGAGTATAAAAGAGTTATTCTATTTAACTACCTTTAATAAGTTTTCTGTCTCTTCATATGTATGTTTACTAACAAAATTAAAGATTTTACTTTTACATATTTTTTTATTTAGCGGGTATATTTCTAAAGCGTCATTTATTTTATTATATAAGTACGGTCCCAAGAAGCAAAAATATTTGTTTACATAAGAATGCCTGAAAAAAGGTTGGTCGTTATTACTAATAATATTACTTCGTCTTCTAGCTAGATCAGTCTTTGAGAATTGTAGTAAAGAGTGTTGCTTCATAACCACAAGAAATATAAACAACTGGCGAACGGTCAGAACCTCACACAACTGATAAACAAGATGGGTTGGGTACAAATAAGGGCGAAAAGTACTAACTTTGAGTACAGCCCTCTGGGCTATTTCTAAGGGCTTTAATATAGTTTTATGTGCACCTCCCCAAACGGTGATACAATATTGAAGAATGGATTACTATGTTTTAGGGTTAGTGATAGAATTCTAACAGTTTTCACTCACTAACATTATGCCTGTATTTCCTGACGGGGTCGGCAGAGATGTCTATTCCACCGACATGCGACATTTCACATCTTTATGTTTAAGTCCCTTACGTTATGGAACTAAGAGCGATCCTATTCCATTCTGATTTTACTGCGGGACTAGTTTAATAAATATTATTCCACTACGCATATTGAGACGAATAAGACATTATTGTTCAGGTCAATCAAATAAGCTATTATCACGATACGCACTCTCAAATACTTTCCCACGACAACGCCATTGACCGCAGATTTCCAAACGGATGTCTTTACTATAAAAACAAGGTGTTGTGTAATATTGTCGCTTATGTATGTTACGTATGTGTATCAGTCTTTATAAAATATATATTATCTGTGGTATTTCCGGATCCTGTTGTCTTGTCACCGACTCCGATCGCTCGTCATGCAATGGCTGAATACACGATACATAAAATAGTCTGGTCGTCTTATTTATTTATAATATCTGGCCACCCGTCGTAACATGGTGTCAGAAGATACAGAAGAAAAAGAAGTCACAAAAAACCACAAAAGTAAGTGCCGCAAACAGTCAAAAAAAAAAAAAAAAAAAAAAAAATTTCGAGTAAAACGTCGCCGCGTGGTCCAGCCCTAAAATGCCGGAAAATAAAAACGCAAATAATACAAGTTATCCCCTGCCGCCGAGTAATTTCAGCTTAGATATCAACAACTCGAACATGCCATTGGCTTGGAGAAATTTCAACACAAGTCTAGAGATTTACATGATAGCCAACAATTTAGAAGAACAACCAGACAAACGAAAGGTAGCCATTTTACTACAAATCATAGGCCCAGACGCTCTTCAGATATTTTACTCGTTTAACATACAAATTGACAAGATCACCTATAAGGATTTACTCGCCAAATTTGAAGACTACTTCACACCACGTGTCAATATTTCCGTCGAAAGACATAAGCTGTTCAACAGAAAACAAGGTCCAGATGAAGAAATTGAGACATATGCCACGGATCTCAAGAATCTAAGTATCCAATGCAATTTTGAAGGTCTTGCCGATGATATAGTAAAGGACATATTCTCATGGAACTTAAATTCATCTTGCTCGTACATCAGAGAACGTATCCTGATCGAGAAACCATCAACATTTGATGCCGCCGTCAGTCTCGCTAAAACACTAAGAAATACTAGGTTACAGGCTAAAGCTTTATCAAGCCAAGAAGTAAGTGTCGTTGCCAGTCGTCAATCGCATCACAGTCGCCAAACACATCGTAGTCAAGAGAGTCGCAATCAAAAAAGTCACAGTCAAAGAAGTCACAGTCGTCAAAGAAGTCATAGCCGTCAAGAAAGTCAAAGTCATCAGTCTCAAACAAGTCAAAGTCGTCAATCAAGTAAAGCATCGTCCAGTCAAGAACCTCAATCCAAACAGTCAACCAAGAATTGTTCCAGATGTGGTCAAGTTCACCGAACAAAATGTCCAGCCATAGGAGTCATCTGTAACAACTGCCACAAGCCCAATCACTTTGCCAAGTGTTGCCGCAGCAAACATGTGAGATCCATAGAAGAAGAAGAAGAAAGTACGGGTACTGATACTTATTTTCTAAATAGTCTTTTCACTAATGAGATTTCTGTCAGCAAAAAAAACCCTTATCATACAACTTTGTCCATAAATAGTAAGAATGTAGACTTTTTACTTGATACAGGTGCTGACACTAACATTTTATCATTTAACTCTTATAAAAAACTTAATTTGCCATTGAGTAGTTTAAAGAAAAGTAGTCACAAACTATCAACCTTTAGCGGTGAAGTATTACCGACTGTAGGTCAATGCATTCTGTCTGTCACACATAACAACAAACTATACAATGTTAATTTCCACATTATAGATATACCCTGTAGGAATATTATTGGTCGCAACAGTTGTGAGAATTTAAAATTAGTTAAAAGAGTCCATAATGTCCAATTTCATGAGTCACTCAATGTATCACAGCTTGACAAATATAAAGATCTCTTCTCAGGAATAGGTTGTCTTAAAGATTATGAATGTCATTTGTCAATGAAGCCTGATGCTGTACCGTCTATAGATGCCTGTCGTAGAATTCCATTCAGTCTCTTAGAACAATTAAAAGAAGAATTAGCCATGTTAAAAAAAAATCAAATTATAGTCAAAGTCGAGGAACCTACTGAATGGGTAAGCTCAATTGTAATTGCATCAAAGAAAAATGGTAAACTACGCCTGTGCATTGATCCAAGAAAACTTAATAAAGCCATTATGCGTCCTCATTATCAATTTCCAATTATTGATGAAATTAAATCCAGCCTCTCTGGTTCACAATATTTCACTACCCTAGATGCAAACAAAGGTTTTTATATGCTAAAGTTAGATGAAGCTTCCTCAAAACTATGTACATTCATCACACCTCAAGGTAGATATAGATTCCTAAGACTTCCCTTCGGGATAAATGCAGCCCCAGAACTGTTTCATTCCATCATGACAAATAGATTCAGTGATATTCCAGGAGTCAAAATCATGATGGATGATTTCCTAATTTACGGTCAAACTAAACAAGAACATGATTTTAGGTTAAAACAAGTCTTAGATAGAGCTAGAGAAATAGGAAAAATTTAATAAAGACAAGTCTAATATATGTAAAAGTGAAGTCAAGTACCTAGGACACATCTTTTCTAAAGATGGTGTGAGAGTTGATGAAAACAAAGTGAAAGCCATTTGCAGTATGCCACCACCAACAAATGTCACAGAATTACAAAGGTTTTTAGGTATGGTTACATACTTAGGCTCATACATAGAGAATTTGTCAGATAAAACTTCTAATTTAAGAACACTTCTGTCTAAAGATAATGAATGGTCTTGGCAAGAGAGACATAATGTAGAATTTAATGAATTAAAGGAATGTATAACAAAAGCCCCTGTCTTGACATATTATGATCAAAATAAACCAATTACACTGTCAGTTGATTCGTCTAAAGATGCCATGGGTGCAGTGATTTGCCATGATAAACACCCCATAGCATATGCTTCAGCTTCATTAAGCTCATGTCAACAGTCATACTCTCAGATTGAGAAAGAGCTGTTAGCAATCCTATTTGGTTGTACAAAGTTTCACCAATATGTCTATGGTCGCCACACTTTAGTTGAAACAGATCACAAACCAATAGTATCGCTGTATAAAAAACCAATTTATAACATTCCACCCCGTCTTCAAAGAATAATGCTAAGATTACAACCATATGACCTGAACGTAACTTACAAACCAGGTAAATATCTTTATGTAGCTGATACTCTGTCTAGAGCAGCTTTACCAGAACAGTCATTACATGATCTAGATTCTGATCTAGATTTACATGTCAATTTAGTCATTAGATCACTGTCAGTTAGTCCAAATAAACTTAAATCTATTCAAGAACAGACTTCCCAAGACAATGAATTGTCACTCTTAAGTAAATATTGCATAACAGGTTGGCCTGAACATAAAAAATTGCTTCCAGACATACTTAGGCCCTATTTTCCTTTAAAAACCGATATACATATAATTAATGGTATTGTCTTCAAAAACAACAGTGTCATTATACCAGTAGCCATGAGAAAAGACATTTTGAAACAGATACATGAAGGTCACCAAGGTATTCATAGTTGCCAAAGATTGGCAAGAAATCTAGTATACTGGCCCAATATGTACTCTGATATAGAAAAATATGTTAATAATTGTCATAACTGTCTCACTAACAGACGCAGCAATTCCAAAGAGTCACTACAGCCCCATGAGGTAAAACCAATCCCTTGGAATAAAGTCGGAGTTGATCTATTTGATTTCAATTCAAACAAGTATGTCATAGTCGTAGATTATTTTTCCCAATATGTCGAGCTTGTAAAGCTAGCAGGTGGTTCTACTAGTAAAATTGTCATTAGTCACCTAAAGTCTATATTTTCCAGACATGGAATACCCAACATTCTAATTTCAGACAATGGTCCCCCATTTAACTCAAAAGAGTTTAATCATTTTGCTTTAGATTGGCAAATACAACATATTACATCAAGTCCCTATTATCCACGGTCTAATGGTCTTGTAGAAAGAACCATAGCCACGGTTAAAAACATATTAAAGAAATGTCTTACTGATAATACAGACCCTCATCTAGGATTATTACAGTATAGGAATACACCTAAAGAAAATATGTATTCGCCTGCCCAATTACTAATGTCCAGGACACTCAGAACTAAGCTTCCAGTCTTAGAACAAACTCTGAAACCTAAAATACCTAACTACAGGTCTCTAACAAATAAAACTCAAATAAAAGTGAACAAATCACAGATTTATTATAATAAACATACTAAACCGTTGTCTTCCCTAAACATTGGTGATAAAATTTACTTCCAGAAACAGCCAGACAGTATTTGGACACCTGGTACTGTGTCAGACATAGGTCCACAGCCTAGATCATATACTATTGTCTCCCCGGAAGGTACTTTTCGCCGTAATCGCCAACATATCCTACAGCCAAAACATTCACCAACTGAGTCCGCTCCTAGTAGAAGAAGTTCACTTCAATCCCCATCAGTTCCACTTGACACTGATCCACCGTCGCCTTCCAATATACTGCCGTCGTCATCTCCATCTAATTATCAATCTCCTTGTACAAGTAATCCTGTCCAAGAATCTGAAACAAAAACAAACACATCACATACACCAAATAAACAAACTCAACACACAACTTATTCTTCATTCGGTAGAGCAATAATAAAGCCCCGAAGATTTTGAAAATTGGTCTAGATTAAGTTCTTAATTTGTACTTAGTTTTAATTTAATATACTAAATGTATTGTTTGTTGTACAAGCATTGTCAAACCTAATTTTGTTTTGTTAGTAGCTGTCAAAACTTAGTTAAGTCAATTTGATAGACGTCACTGTCAGAACTGTCGCAATGTAAATGTCAGTCAAGTCAACTTGTCACTTCTTAGAGATGTTCCGTTCCACTTAGTCTACTAGTATATAAGAATTTTGTTAATGTTAAAAAAAAAAAAAAAAAAAAAAGAGTATACTTACGTACCATGTTCCACGTAATGATTCCATTTTCTTTTCTTAATAAGGGAGATGTTACGTATGTGTATCAGTCTTTATAAAATATATATTATCTGTGGTATTTCCGGATCCTGTTGTCTTGTCACCGACTCCGATCGCTCGTCATGCAATGGCTGAATACACGATACATAAAATAGTCTGGTCGTCTTATTTATTTATAATATCTGGCCACCCGTCGTAACAATGTACATACACATATATTGATAATATCATCGTATGTGTTGTGATATGTTATGTAAATGATCGGAGGGCGGCCGACGTGGGCGGGCTCTCGGTAAGCAGTCGCGTGATTGGCTAGCGGATGGTAACTTAATGAACTTAAGTCTTACTTAAGATTGGAATGCTTCTGTGTAAGTTACGGAAGGCTTGGTTGAAGTTAAAAGTTAGTTAACGTATTTGTAATGGGAAATATATTTGTCGATAATTAATAGTTAATGCTCATTAGAATTAGTGAAAGTTTAAAAGTTTGTTGCTTAATAATGGTGTCGGTTGAATAGATTTGGAAGTAGATTTTATCTTGGATTAGTATGAGATTTGTAACTTCAGTGAATTAATAAGCTTTCAGGAGGATAGAGCCGCATTTCAAGTTATGTTTTCTTAAGATACTTAATTAGTTGACCACATATTCATCTTAAAATGTTTTGAGAAAAGAAAATCTTCTTTATTTTTATTTTATTTTATTAGAATCTCCAACAAAGAATACACCTTACATGCTATATTATAAAGGACAAGAACATAAATCTATGTGCTCCCTCAATTATAGCAGACCACATCATGCAATAGTAACAAACAAAAAATTATATATTACTAGCTGCGCCCCGCGGTTTCACCCACGTAGACCGGGATAAAAAGTAGCGGTATGAAAAATAGATGTTAGCCGATTCTCAGACCTACTCAATATGCTCACAAAATTTTATGAGAATCGGTCAAGCCGTTTCGGAGGAGTACGGGAACGAACATTGTGACACGAGAATTTTATATATAAGATTATAAGTAGATATGTTATTATAAATCTTGAAGTGGTGTCAACATTTATTCTACTAATTTCATGTATCCAAAAAACACTGCCTCTCTCAGAATTAAGTACATATTCAAGCTATCATAGCTAGCTCAACAAGCTGTCACTTTATATCTACATATTTACTATTTTCTGTAAAACAATGCAATAATAAAGTTAGTCTGTATATCGTCTTGTATTATTTCAAGATTTCATCTGCTGTGCACAATAATTCCTGGCATTAACCGTAGAGTAGAGACAACACGAGATAGATGGCATCAGATACATCGCAGTATTTGTTAAAATTATAAAAACTAAACGCGATATCTCCTAGGTAAATTACGAGTTAATAACGGTATTCGAACTTTAAGGCTATAAGTAACAAAGTCCAAATTACTATAATTTTGATTTATAAAATCAATTTCGCTCAACCTGACTTGGATACAAATTCCACAAGATCTAGTTTAAAAGATTTTTAACCTTATTCTGTGTGGGTTACAACTGATTTTAGTGTGAGTTGTAAATAAGGATGTATTCGTATCGTTATCGCGTTTATTGGCGACATTGACGTTTTCATGGCTTCATGAAACGCTGGAGGTATGCAAATAACCACTTTTAAGTATTCTCGTGTTTAAAATAAGATGTTTAAGAGGTTATTTAAGATTTGATTAAAATATAGCAAGAAAACATAATTTTGGGTGATTTCCTGTCAATTTATGGCTCAATAAACATTTTAAGAGCTTTAAAAACTGTCGAGGACTCGGCGTTTAAAAACATTTGACATTTCAATGATCGCATACCAATTTATTAAATGGATTTTGTAATAATAACTTTATCCAACTTTCTTCTCACTGTGAATTCCAAAGCTTTATCAAAAACGAGTAGACAAAGAGCAAGTAAACATCCGAATATAATTTAAAAATACATATACAACATACTTAACCCAAAAATACACAACATTTAGCACAAAGATAAGTACTTAAGATTGCCGCGTTAGATAACTTTCTAACGTAAAAATTCTTTGTGAAAATACAGCACCTTTACAATGCGAGCGCGTTGATGTCTTTTCTTAGATAACATCTATGATACGCAACTATCTTTGCATATCCAAATGGCGTATTTTCAAGTTCATATTTCATTTTATGTTTCGTTTCGTTCGACTTAACGATCTATTGTCGCTAACGATTTTATCGTTGTTTTGATTAATGATCTGTATTATTAATACAACGCTGATGTGAGAGGTTTTTTCGGTTCGACTATTTCGGTTATGTGAGGCGTAGAAACACATATTTCCTAATGACTGTTTTTCTGTATGGCGTTTTTTGATAGTGTATTTTTTTATTATCACGTGTAATTGTCGGAATTTCCATTAAATTTTTATGGTAGGGAGGAAAATCCACAGATTTTCCTGTTAAGGAAGTAATATTATTCCTAAAACTGTTCATTTAAACTACGGCTACGGTGCAGTCGCGCGGATTTAGATTGTACGAAGTCGAATGGTACAATGTAAACAATAAAACAAAAATACTATACCTCGAGCAAATCCAATAATCATCACCGTGAAGCAACACGACAGACGAAACACAATCAAACACAAAACTGCACTATATTAGTACTCGAGTACACATCCAAACTCCCGCGCACGGAGCACAACCTGACAACACACACTTTACACTTAAGTAAGTATCACCACTTTGTAGAAGAAAATTTATTACTTTAAAAAAATATTTAGAATCACTCGACGCGACTGTTCCGTCGGGAGGGTTCCGTGGACTGACGCGGCGCGGCGCTGCGGACGCGGCGCGCGCGCACCTCTCGCGCTATCGATCTCTCTCTTTCCTTCTCACACGCTCTCCCATAAGTGGCTGCAACAGACAGACAGGTATGATTAATGTATACAACTTTGACGACGAGCGAAAGCTTTTGGTAAAAAAGTTGATTTGTAATTTTATGAAGGTTCGCGATGGAGACAATCGGGTCTCGTAACGTGTTGCTAGTTCCAGTCATGTGTGTGTCGTATCGTATCGTATGAGAGTCAGAAGCACTTGTTTTTTGATCAAGAAACTGTAATTATATGTGCTAATCGATTTTTATTGCAAGTACAGGCACAAACAGCAAAACGTTTCTTATTATATAGTTTTATATTTCTCAGCAACGATCAAGCTTTGCTACTTTTTAATAATATAATAAATGAGAAAACTTTCTGAAAGCTCTTGAGCTTTACATGTTTTCCAACTAAATCTTGATGTAAGAGGCAAAACTTTTATTTATACAATCATAAAATGAAACCTGAAGAACACCCAGGCCATGAGAATCAAACACCAAAACCCAATGACAGAAACCTATATCTAATTACACCCCGTCACCAACAACAACCATCCTAAGATTAATAGTTCATTTGAAATGCCAGTTGTTAGCAAGAGCGGTAATAGCTGCCATCACCTACCAAGCTCCCATTACATCGACGGCGGTAAAAAGCGACCGCAAACTGTTATGATAATGGTCGACTCTGTCACTGCTAAATCACTCAGCGTTAAGCAGCTCTGACGGAGTGCAGTGTTCGATGGTTTTTTGACTCCTTCTTTGAATAAATTCTTTGGAAAGCGTAGTGCAGGTAATTTGCGAATAGGCTGGATCTACTTAATACTACCGTGTTGGTAGTATAGATAGAAGGATAAATCAATCAATCAATCTGCCTAGCCTGCACCCAACTATGTTGGGGTCGGCTTCAGTCTAACCGGATGCTGCTGAAGACTAGTATTTTACATGGAGCGACTGCCTATTTGACCTCCACAACCCAGTTACTGGGTAATACGATACCCCTTGGTAAGACTGGTTGTCAGTTTGTCAGACATTCGGGCTTCTGACGACCCGTAACAAAAAAAAAAATTAAAAATAAAAATAATTTATTTCAGACATTTCGTCCATATGATGTTAGCATTGATGTTGGTACTACTTATAAACTATGTTAGTAAATTAGTGACAAATCTTAGACATTATTATTAATTCATGTATCTGTTGCGCTCACCTGACGCACCAGGCACATGCACATGTACATGTACCCAATGCCACGATGCCATGATGCCATTGTGCCAATGTAACGAATGTCAAATATCCACGAATAGCGGGGACCAACGGCTTAACGTGCTTTCCGGAGGAGTCTCGGTATGCACAGAATGGTCACCCATCCACTGACCAACCCCGGCAAGCGTAGCTTAACCTGATGGATCGACCCGTGCGGCTGTTCCCATCCACGTGGACATCCCTAAGCAACTATTACAATTCTATTTTAATTAATAGCTTTTGCTCGCGGCTTGTATTGAACCCTAAATATGCGAATTCCGACACGCGCTTGGCCGGTGTTTTTATGAAGGTATAAATTAGGATATATAAAACTATAAGTTGACGTGCTCAAGTGCCAAATCAAGTCAATATCCAAGGAGGTACAAAATTGAGTATCGATTCCGTACATGTTGTGAATCGTAATAAGGTATCTTACTTGGACGTAAGCTTCGGCGTATTGTAGTAACTTATCGAATAATCTTTGTTGATATACACTGCAGTACCTATTCTGAATTAAACCTTGCATTGAATCTTGAATGTAGGCAAAAGTGGAGACTAAAGTTGACAAAAATTGGAAAAACAGATCTAATCAATGGAAGTCCCTGTAGCATTAATCACATCTAAAAATAACTGTAATTGGAGTAGAAAATAAGACATTTTAAGTATGTACTAATATTTTAAATGATAGTGTAGCATGTTCCAATTAAGGTCGCCATGTTCCCAAGCCAAAAAACATATAATAAGTTTACACATTTATTTATAAACTACACACACACACTACACACTACAACACTACACACACACACACTACACACACTACACTACACTACTACACACTACACACACACTACACACACACACACACACCCACACACACACACACACACACACACACACACACACACACACATACACAAACACACTCCACTACTTTATATTTTTCTTTCTTTCTTTTCTTTAAAAAAAGAAAGAAAATTACCATTTCTATTTATACTATAACACATAACATAACATCACGCCTGTAATCCTCGAAGGGTTAGGCAAAGGCGTACCTAGATTACGCCCACATTTCACCAGATATGTTTAAATCCAAGTAACAGAGGGTGAGCCTATTGCCATCAACCGGGCACAAATCCAGATTCCAGGCTGCTACTGAGATATTCCAGTTACAAAAACCTAATAACACTTTGCCTGACCTGGGAATCAAACTCAAACTCAAAGCATTTATTTCAATTAAACCAATTACAGGCACTTTTGAATTGTCAAGGGGTCGGTCAGTCAGAAAGATGAAGCTAGGCGCCCATTCCAAAGCATAATAGGTACATATGGAGAAGAACGGGCAAGAAACTCCACGGACACTCTTTTAAATCAAGATATGGTTACAAAATAATGGTTACATCATTCATGTTGAAATTTTACATGTGAGAACGATGCAGAACGTTAAAAGCGTTCTTAAAAAAAATAAAAAATTCAAATATTTAAATTAAATTAAAATAAGCCGTGGCCGCTAAGGTATGCCCAGCCTTCACTGACAGCGCTTGTTCACGAACCTGACGCATGAATTAGCTAAATGATCCAATCGAACCCAGGAGCTCAGCAGTACTAAACAGTGGGACAAAATCATAATTATAACTGCGAAGAAGTTACAGTGAAAACCTATTTCCAATAAATGTTACGATCATTGTTAACTTATCGCAGGACTTATCTTTATGTAATTTATGTGAAAGTAAACGTATCTTGCAACAAGTAGCACTTTCGTCGACTCTGCCGGTGTTCAGTAAAAAGCCGCGCGATAGAGTCGCACGTGCGCGTGCGCTTCGTAAATAATATCAGATAACGACGCTACATAACACTGCAGGCTCTTACTAAATGTTGAATGCATACTAATTTAATTCTTACCAAAGAAGGATTGTGTAGTTACTTAAAGATGATGAAACATACCAAATATGATTTAAAATAGTGTCCGTAGAGTTTCTTGCCCGTACTTCTCCATAGGTACCTACTACGCTTTGGATTGGGCAACTAGCTTCATCTTTCTGACAATTCAAAAGTACTTGTAATTGGTTTATTTGAAACTAGCTTTTGCCCGCGGCTTCGCCCGCGTGAATATCGGAAAGTATCCCACGGGAACGCACTACCGGAAAATCCTTCCTTATTCCTTGTCTAAATTATAAAGGGAACCTCTGTGCAAACTTTCAGCTTTCTAGGTTCAAGGGTTTGGGCTGGGCGTTGATGAGTCAGTCAGTCAAGACTTATCTTTTTATTTATATAGATAGATAAATGCTTTGAGTTTCTGTAGTCTTGGTCAGTAAGCTGAATATTTCTCACGATAACTCTTACTTCTTAGCCCCGGCCCTTGGTCGTAACATACGGTTTTCGATAATATTAATTCCATTTATATATTTCCCGGGAATTATATTGTCGACTGGCTTTTGCGAGCGGCTTCGCCCGCGTGGATGTCGGAAAATATACCACGGGAACGTACTATACATTATAAAGGAAACCCTGTGCAAAATTTCAGCTTTCTAGGTCCAAGGGTTTGGGCTGGGCGTTGATGAGTCAGTCAGTCAGTCAGTCAGTCAGGACTTCTCTTTTTATTTATATAGCCAGATAGATAGATAGATATTTACATAGATATCAGTTTGTCTGAACTCTGAAAAGAAACGTGATAGTAGAACTCCTGAGTTTCTTCTGCTTACATTTTTTTCCACTTTTCAGAATGAGAAACTTAACAAGTATCAAACTGTATTTATTAGATCGTCCGGGATCTTTTCAAAACCACACCTCAGGCCACGCAGCTGGTTTTTAGAACGAAACACTATCATGAACCTCTCAGAACTATTCCAACACAAAAACCTAAGCTATTTTCGCTCCGCTTTACATTTTATGTAAGGTCTTCGACCACATGCCCAGACCCGTTCACCGACTCTAACCATAAACTCGATGGGAAACGCAGACATTATAACATGATGCGGGCGAAACCGCAGGACAACCTAACCTATGTTGAGTACTTGTTTCTAAAGTATATTTCAATCAATCCAATTTTATAAAAATGTAAACAAATGCATAAGAAACGAGTAAATAACACGACCGTGGTCCCGGGGATGGCATCACAATCATTGTATCCTTAAATTATTATTTTTTAAGCTCCGTAAACATGTTGTTCATCTGAAAAGCGATGTTATTTAATAAACTTTCAAATAAAACATGAAAATTTTAATGCAGTTTTTTCAAGTTAGTATAGTCTCTTTGATCAAAGAAATATTGTTGGAAAAAGTCGTGAGATATCAATTTGAAACCTTCAAAATACACGATGAATGATTTCCCTTTTATGAATGATTATGTAAAAAAAAAACTATTTTATTACAATGCTTTGGAACAAACAGTATTAAAATTTATAACATGATGCGATCCAAACCGCAGGCTAAGCTATGAAGTTCCTAGTACACTTATTAAAAGCTCTCTGTATGCGCAGGAGTCGAGCGCGAGCGGTGCGCTTTCAAGTCCTCTAAGGAAATGTTTGAACGTTATTGTTTGAAGTTTTAAACAATAGTTTGTTAGTTTTAATAGTTCTTAGTAAGTATTTGTGATTTAGGTGAGAAGGCTTTGATGTTTAAAATGCCTTGTCACTTGCTGTAAGGCTTGGTATTAACTGACTGTTCGGTGTCCAAAGACAGTTGAATTGTTTCCCTGGGTCTCGTCGAACTTCATTACCTCGCACAGTGGATCGTCCCCATACAAGAGGTCGGACATAGAATTAAAAATTGAAAAAGTATTTAATTGAAAAAAATGAAATATGCAGTTGCATTACTCTATTAAGGAACTACAAAAAATGTTACTACAATTTTTTTATTTGACCAGTACTTTATGAGCAATTCGATGAAAAGTGTTATTTTTCTATGGAAATGGTCACAAAAATGTCTGTATCTCATGATTCCCTCCTTGTTTCGATTTGCGGTTTTCACTACTGTTATCTACCCATTTTATGCCACATTTTCTTCAAGGACACATGGTGCCCCCAGCGACCCCCTTCCGAGATATTTTGCTTTTAGTAACTTTACTTTTTATTGTATAACTGATGATATGGAGGTACATTAAGTATATTCATTACTGAGAATAAGTCATCCCTAAGTAGTTCCTTAAATAACAGGTGCATTTACGATTACTTTAATGACTTATGAACGCTTCTGTTGCCATACAACAAACGCGTTAATGAGTCCTTAAGTGAAGATTCCCAGTACTTGCTTAATCTAATTAGTTATTGTAATTACTATGTTAACAGCCCTTAATCTCTGCATTGTGATTGTCTAATGTCATCATTAGCTTAGTAATGACTGAGTCGCATTTACAATAACACATCGAAAAGAAATAGAGTTTTATGATCAAGAAGAAAATATGTAGGTATAAATATATTTTTTATTTATATAATATAACACTGTAAAAATAATTTAAAAATAAAATAACTATGTACCCTAAAACAAACTAAAAAAATAAACAACTACTAAAAACTAAATTATAATAGGAAATTAATTAATTAACACGACCATGTAGTTACTAACAACAATAGAAAAGAAAGAAAAAAACCATTTATTGGCTGATGGGTGGCATAACACAAAACAAAAAAAGAATAAAATTAAAAAAAAATCACAAAAACTAGAATAGAAAAAAAGAATAGAATAAAAAAAATACACAAAAACTAGAAATTAACAAAGAAACTGCTTGTAAAATAATAATATTAGGTACTATAAGGCTTAAACTATATTTTCTTCATCTTCATCAATAACGACATCATGATCATTATCATCGTCATCATCTTCTTCAACGTCACTACATGCAGCAAGTGTATCAGTTGAAACGTCAATGAACTCCAATTCACTCTGATCACGTATGAGTAAATCGTCTAGTTCTCTAAATGAAGACTTTTTGGCTTTATTTGTCATCTTCGGTCGTAAGCTGGCGAGAAGAGGATCGGAAGATAATAGCAGATTATGAAGAATGTCTTCATTAGTGGCGATGCTACTATGCTTTCGTGTATGACATTCTCTAAATTTGCG
Organism: Cosmia pyralina; assembly: GCA_946251885.1. NCBI lineage: Eukaryota > Metazoa > Arthropoda > Insecta > Lepidoptera > Noctuidae > Cosmia > Cosmia pyralina. Next base: position 24,627,090 of record OX276359.1, read on the forward strand.
AAAGTCCTTGTTTCTTGCTTCAGATGCTTCTTCAGACAAAAAACCTATAGGCACTACTGATAAGTGGTCCACTATCTGTGATCCATGAATCAGCAATTTGTGTAAACTTGCTGGCATGTTATACCATGGATATAATTCCACGAATAAATTTGCTGTTTCATCACAATATGATTTGAATTTTTGGACTTGAATTTTTTCGCCTGAGGAAATGCATTGCAAAATAACGGCGAGTCTTCTAATTAAATTAACATCTAATTTAGTAATTTCGGCAGTCGTTTCAGGGTTTGCAAAAAATCTTCTTGCAGCATTTCCAGTGTTTGTGTTGCCACTACCCTGCTTAACAACGTCTAGAAGTAAGCCTGTTCTTCTTCGGAAAGCTTCTTGAATGGCTTCTTTCTTATCTTTAACTTTTTTTTTATTTTCGTCACCTTTTGCTTGCCATGATTTTATGTCCATTCTGTAAGAAATGTGTAATAAACATTCCATGGACCGAATCCAAGCATGCAATGAACTAAATCCATGCTTGTATAAATCTGTATTCACGGGTTTAGCTCTCACTTCTTCCAAGTTATTCATTTCGCTTGGGCGAGCTTTGCACAAATCACACACTGCTGCCGATGTACCAGATATGATTGAATGTACCTTACCATCAATCATGGTTAGCCATAGATTGTGAGTAACAGTAGCATTGCCGCAATCAGTCGGGTTCCGTTCACGAATCTCGGTCTCAAATATTTCCATTTCAGCCTTAACATTCGCTTCCGTTTCTTTCATAAATGTAAATGAAATCGGGCGACAATATGTGGTTGACGATGGCCGATCATTCTGCCACACTATACTTCCACTAGAAGTCACTAACTTAAGTGGTACAAGACTTGCCATAAATACACTGGATAAGTCTTGTTCACTTGTTGTTGTCGTTTGATGGTAAATGCTTTGACTTGAAGCTCCATCAAAACCCCATTTACTGTGAAGCACAAGTTGTTCACCAGCATCAAAATTTGATTCAAGTGAATTGATCAGCCTCCTAACGGTGAGATCAAGGAGGGCTTGGATACGTATCTTTGCGGAAGTTTCAGTCACAGTTATGTCTTCTTTTGCCGGGTAGCATTTAAGCTTTTCTTTAACTAACAAGTAGTAGCTTGGGTATTTCGCATGACCTTCTTTTAAACTAAAGTCCCGAAGTGTGATGTAACGCCACTTGGATAACTGCAAGTAAACGTAAAGAGCAAGTGCTTTGTGAGTAGGAACTTCACGAAGCGGAGGATTCTGCTTAGTTTCCAGGACATTTATAACTGTTGAGACGTGTTCAGGATTTTCCAGCAAATTTTTCATTATTCTGGCTATATCATTTTTTCCGGCAGACTTAAGTATACTTTCAACAGTATGCAAAAGCTCATCCGGACGACTGCAACTAGTAACATTTTCATTAACACGTCTTCTTTTGTGTCTAGTTGATAAATCTTCAAAGCGTTTGCGAGGAGATGTATATGTTGAAGTAGATGCATCTGATTTTGATGGACTGACTACCTCTTCTGCCTCATTTTCATTTGCTTCTTCAGTGTCAACAACATTTTCTTTAAAGCAATCTGGCCAAACGATATCGGAATTTAACCACTCTTCGTTCTTGTTAATGAACCTGTCAACTGTCCTTCTTGATTGCACCCATTTGGTGTAAACCCTATAGCAAAATCGTCGACACCAGTTCTTGAGATCCGTCACATCACTTTCACTTAACTGGACGTTAGTATTCGACTTCAATGTGTTAAATAAATGGTCATAGTCACGAAGATCTTTATGATTACGAAGAGCAACGTAAAGATCTAGGTAAGTAGAAAACCCACGGAAAGCCATAATGACAACACTTGGTAAAAGTTATAATTACAACTGAATTACATTTGCTAAACACACTCAAATATATAGGGCAGCAAGTAGGCAACTAGCAATGAATTTGATAAGCTAATGATGACATTAGACAATAACAATGCAGAGATTAAGGGCTGTTAACATAGTAATTACAATAACTAATTAGATTAAGCAAGTACTGGGAATCTTCACTTAAGGACTCATTAACGCGTTTGTTGTATGGCAACAGAAGCGTTCATAAGTCATTAAAGTAATCGTAAATGCACCTGTTATTTAAGGAACTACTTAGGGATGACTTATTCTCAGTAATGAATATACTTAATGTACCTCCATATCATCAGTTATACAATAAAAAGTAAAGTTACTAAAAGCAAAATATCTCGGAAGGGGGTCGCTGGGGGCACCATGTGTCCTTGAAGAAAATGTGGCATAAAATGGGTAGATAACAGTAGTGAAAACCGCAAATCGAAACAAGGAGGGAATCATGAGATACAGACATTTTTGTGACCATTTCCATAGAAAAATAACACTTTTCATCGAATTGCTCATAAAGTACTGGTCAAATAAAAAAATTGTAGTAACATTTTTTGTAGTTCCTTAATAGAGTAATGCAACTGCATATTTCATTTTTTTCAATTAAATACTTTTTCAATTTTTAATTCTATGTCCGACCTCTTGTATGGGGACGATCCACTGTGCCTCGGCGCAAAGAAGAACTAAAAATAAAACTCTGACTACTGATCACCCAGTACATTTCAACATAATATAACTTAGTAGAACTCGATCAACTATCATTCCTGTCTAGGCACTAGGCAGGTATTCGAGGCATCTGCCGGTTCACGGTTAATGGTCGCACTACTCGGGGGTCGCGCAAATCGCGGCCATCCCACGAACACATGACATGTCTCATTGCGATCGAGTTATCACTGCAAACGCGATGCTTTCCAAAGCCTTTTACGGAAATATGTTGCCAGCTATCTTGTTAATACTCTCGAGGAGAAGCTCGTGGCTATGTAATAACAGCCGCACGGGTCGATCCATTAGGTTAGGTTAGCTAAGCTACGCTTGCCGGGGTTGTTCAGTAGATGGGTGACCATCTTAACATACCGAGACTGCTCCGTGCCTCGGAAAGCACGTTAAGATGTTGGTCCCGGCTGTCATTCGTGGATCTTTAAAAGTCGTTACGGGTCGTCAGACGCCCGAAAGTCTGCCAACCAGTCTTACCAAGGGGTATCGTATTACCCAGTTACTGGATGGTGGAGGTCAGATAGGCAGTCGCTCCATGTAAAATACTGGTATTCAGCTGCATCCGCCCGACCCGAATATGGATGGGAAAAGGCTAGGCATATTAATTTTATCTTGTTAATGTTCCGTCCTAACTCCTAATAGAGTATCCATGAGGTTTTGAGAGGACCGTCGTGTGGTGACGTGGTGGGCACCAGAGACGTTCATTTTAAGGAAAGTTGATCATTCGGTCACAATAACAGTAGCACAGCAGGATCACAAGTCACAACTAGGTAATCAGATCTGCCAAGCCGAATACGCTATATTCGAGCACATCCAGCTTAAAGATCAGTAATCCATCTGCCAAAAGTTATGATTAAATATTTAATTTCCCCTTTGAAAGATCACTGTATTTGTCGGCGGAAATGGTTGGATTAAAAAGAAGTTAGGGTCTCGTAAAACAGCAACAAAACCTCCATCTTGTTTAATCACGATCGTAAAGTTAACGTAAACAAACACCTCGATACTTAATATTTGTATCACGCATAGATCGATACACGCTCATAATACCATATTTTTTGTCACGTCGCCATCAGCCGCGCTACTTGATCACGTAAACCGCCACACGTGACGATGTCGGTGATACACTATCGGTTCAAGGCCTTATATCCTGGAGTTGTTTATGTAATCTGATCTTGTTCGGGTTCCCGCATATTGGAAACCCCTATTGTATGGAGTAGAGTTTCTTATCCTACTATCGAAGTTAGCGCTTGAATGACTTACAAGTCACTCTACACACTCTATGTATACTACACTCTGTACTCTAACTGCTTTTTTTTTTAATTCGGAGCTTTTCTACAGGGTTATTGGTTATTGAGTAATAACCTCTTAAGGGGTTACTGAACTCATCATTATGAATAACTTTTACAATGGGGCCAAATCTGAAATCGAGAAAAAGAATCTGCTGTTCAGTACATTTATCTACATCAAACTCTTCAAAATGTAGGGAGCAGCTGATTTTTTTTCGCGATTTCAGGTTTGTTCCCATAGTAAAAGTTGTTCATAATGTTGAGTAGGTACAGTGACCCCTTAAGAGGTTGCTGGTGTTTTACCAATAACTCGGTATAGTAATTCGAGTGTGATGTACTCGTAGTATAATTTCAAAATCAAAATAAAAAATCAAGAGTCATTTATTCAAACTAGGCTGAGAATCAGCACAGCTGTCTATTCTGTAGGGACTGGTCATCTCTTAGTTGCCACGGCTTATTTTTATTTTATTTGTTATTATATATTATTTGTTTTATGTTTACATCTTTTTATTATGGACGCTTTTAACTTGTACGTCTTTCTACATTTTCAACATGAATGACGTAACCAATATTTTATAGCAATATTTTGATTATTGCTATAGAATATTGGTTACGTCATTCGAAGAAGTGTACGTGGAGTTTCTTGCTCTTGCCCGTTGTTCTCCATAGGAACCTACAACGCTTTCGAATGGGCAAATAGCTTCATCTTTCTGACTGACCGACCCCTTGACAATTCAAAAGTACCTGTAATTGGTTTATTTGAATTAAATGCTTTGAGCTTGAGTTCAGTTACAAAAACTTGATTCTGTAAAATAGTACGCAAAAAAATGTACGCTATAAAACATTAAATTAAATGATTTGCCATATTTAAAATCAATTCCTATTAATTTATTTGGTTTAATCAACAGACAAAAATTAAGTAGGTACTCTTTTACGATGCTTAATATATGTAAAGGATGGTGTTTTGGGACCCAAACGATACAGCATTTAGAAAGGGTCAGCTTATCTATTAAAAGCTAAGTAATTTCTTATAACAATCATCACAACTTTAACAAATCACTTAATTATCAAATTAGCATCAAATTATCAACATTCTTAAAAACTTCCAAATCAATTTCCCTCAACATTCTCTGAATGACATCGTAATCCAATAACATATGAAGAACATCGCACGCCGGGGATAAAGTCGTAGTCTCCCGCTGCGCTCTGATCGCGGCTCATACTCGTATGCCTACTAATTACCTAGTTATGAACGTTTAATTAATTCAGACATAATTCGCGTTAGCTCAATTAATGGTGCTGCCTGCGGTAGCTTTGTAGTACGGCTGGGTTCAGATGGAGCGATTTTATACGATGCAAATATTGTGTGAATGAATTTGTACCTTGTGTCATTTGAGACGGATTAAAGCTTTTCTTTGAGAGAATGGCTGTTAAGCTTTACATTAATCAAAATTGCGTATTAAGTTTACTAATAATCATACATAATATATCACACTATCACTTATGTCAGCAAAAGTAGGTAATTCAAATTCAATTCAATTCAAAAATAATTTATTTTCTCTTCACAAACAAATGAAATGATGAATAAATTAAAACATGCTTAAAAATTATATGACAAAGTTTGTGAGAGACTGGTGTCTGCACTAGGAATACCTGTATAGCAGATCACCAGGGTCCCACCACACGGAATGTTAACATAATTTTATATCGTAAGTGTGAACGAGTTGAGCACAATAATATAAATCATATAGATACTTAAAAGATAAAAACCAAATCAAAGTAAAATACAAAAAACAAAACAATAACGCGGAAAAGTTTGTGAAATTATTATTTGTGGGGAAATTAGCGGAACAGACTACTTTGGATGAGCAAGTAATTCCTCAGTTGCTATGTCATCTAAGTTAAGCAGCAATTCAACTAAAGTACTCTTACAGGCCTTTTTTGTAAGGTGATAAATCGTGGTAATGCGATTAATTTTATTATATAAGTGGGAACCTAGGAATGCATAGAATCTATGAGAGAAGCTCGTTCTTAGACCCTTAGCTGTACTGCAAACACAGTATTTTCTGCGTTTTCCCAAGATAGAGAGGGGATCAAATATTAAGGAGGAGTGCTTCTTGACAACAGTGTAAAGAACAAATAGTTGCCTCACTGACAAGACTTTGAAGTTTTTGTAAAGATCAACAGTAGGATACATGTATGGAAGAGAACAGGCCACCTTCAGTACCACCCGCTGGGCTCTTTCCAGTTTCAAAATATTCGATTTGGGAGCACCCCCCCATGATGTTATGCAGTATGTCAGAAGACACTGACACATCGCATAATATACAATGTAATCATTATGTCTTGATAAATTGTCAATTTATGTGTTGTAGTGCTGCCAACTAGCGCCACCATTGAGAAAAAAATCAGAAGTCTAGAGATATGGAACATTTTGTTTCCTATGTTCACATTTTAGGTCAGGTGAGGTCAAAAAAATCAACACTGAACTTCCTAGGTTCGAAGCCTTAGCAGTTCAGCTAAGGCTTCGAACCTAGGAGGTTTAGTGTTGATTTTTTTGATACAAATCATTCTACCTCATCTGACTAAAAATGTGAGCATAGGAAATTTCAAAATGTTCCATATCGCCAGACTTATGATTTTTTTCTCAATGGTGGCGCTAGTTGGCAGCACTATTCGCTTTAATATGCTATTGTTATTCAGTTCTACTTACCTACTCCTTCCACGCATTTTCGCAAGTCCTAATGTCGACTAAGAGAAAGGGATTATGTTGTAATAACTGTAATTTGTGGGTCCGAGGTACTGATAGGCTGCTGACCTGTAGGAAGACATCAGTATGTATGTAAGGTAAGAGAGTCATTTCGGTGATAAGAAATACAAAAGTATTAAGGCCCTTCATCGAAGCGTGGTTGAGCTCGGTGTGTTAGTGAAATGGCGTTATGGTTGTAGAAGCTCTCACGCGCACCGGAATTTAAACGCGCTTCGTTTAAATGTAGATTTATGACAAAATGCTATACGTAAATCGATTTTTAGCTTAGTAAGTTCTTAACATATTTAAATACCTTCGATTTAAAGCAAATTTTACTGCACAATAAGGAACTGTTTACGAATAATCGTATAAAACAGAAAATAGATGATGCTCCTTTGGAATTTTATTTTTATTGAAAAATTTCACATATGGAAAATCCAAATGATTTAACCATACTATAGTTCTTTTTTTTCTTCTCTCCGATGCTCCTGTGTGGTTGAATTAAGCCCCAATAGTTGGTGCATCTGAACAAAGCTTTACATCTGCTGTGATTTCTTAATCAGCATTATTACTAAGCGGAATTTCATGCTGTTTGTAATATAAAAACATTTCTATTGCTTTTCAAAGTATATACTTAATTATGCGCTGTGGTAGCCCGCGAAATTCAAATTTTCTTGTGTTTTTTGCAATTTACAGGTCATTAATTAGGTTGTATGTTCTCTCAGTTAGTTTCCGTGCGGATTCGTCGGATTTCCGAAGTCAGACGAATCCACACGAAATCTAACTTAGAAAGATGTATTGATGATTTTTATGGTTAAAATTATGTAAATACATATTTGACAAAGGCGCAAATTAAAAAAAAAATATCAACATACAACCTAATGTTGAATTTCGCGGGCTTCTACTGCGCAATTACCTTAAATGGGTCCATACGGTATTCCTTCATGCTCACGATTATTACTCGAAATGTATCGTTTAATTCATCTTGGTACTTTTCCAACCTAAGTCTTAGAAAGAAAAACTACAAAGTCCTTCCAATCAACAATCCCAATTACTGCTATAAAATAATCACTAGATGTGGCGGCTGGATATTTAATCGCAGCCTCAGCTTGAATGCAAGTAGCAATGAATACCGTACTAAGGAACACTTCCTACGCCTACATGCACTTCAGCTAACAATTTACAACCCTGTACAAACAATATCACGCGCAAACGAGCCGAGCCGATTACAGGCAGATCTTAGATATCTGCCGATCTGTTATTACTTAACAATTACAACTTCGAGCCAGCACATACATTACACTATGTTGCATGCAAATTACAGGGAAACTGATGAAGGGCTAGTTGGTGACGCCCTCTACATACATTGGTCTGCTAACACGGGCCTGGAGTGCACAGGATTATGGGCGAGATCTACTTACTACACGTCTGATGCACAATGGGCAGTACCTGGTCTCAATCCTGCAATTACCTTGCTGTCTCTCTAACATTTTTACCAGAGCATAATATGCTATTTATATATCTTATATAAATTATATCTCATATTGTTTGCATGTTGCGAGTGAAGTACCTACGGCGTGTATGATTGATGGCACTTGTTTGACGTTTGCATGATTTCATGTGAGGAAAAAAAATGCTGGAGGTTTAATGTATCGAATCAGTAAGCCATCTTATCTATATATACCTAATATTATAAATGCGAAGGTGAGTTTGTTTGTTTGTTTGTTACGCTTTGACGCTAAGACGGCTGAACGGATTTGGATGGGTAGACCATGACCTGGAAAAGGACGTAGGTTACTTTTTACCGACATACCACGCGGGCGAAGCCGCGGGCGGAAACTAGTATTTTTATAATTTGTCAGCTGTCTCAGGCGCCAGTGTTGCTAGTTTAGATTAGTATTGGAAAAGTAAAGGGGCGATGGAACCTCCTGTCAATCCCCTTATTGTGAGGAGGTTCAATTCTCTCAAGGCTCAAATATCGGTAGCTTTGACCCTCTTTCCAACGGCGGCAGTGGCCTACCAATTATTTTTTTTACACACTTACCCAACTTATACGCCTGTCATCACAATTCCCAAAGACCTTAATCTCTGCTTATCCTTATTATCTGTAGCTACGCTTGTAATTAATTTGACAGCTACTGTCAACAGTGGCACGGGAAGCCCTCGACCAAATGTAACCTGAGAGGTGTTTGTAGTGACGCGCCGCCCACCCGGGTGCCCAGATTAGTAACGTGATAACTAGCATGGGTAGGTTATTAACTGTTTTCGGTGATTAGGTGTTCAAGATTTTTGGGTGCCGTCTACAAAAGATCCGATGTTCCATACCAGACCTATTGCTGTTCCCAGCATAGCAATTATATCTGTAGTCCTTCAAAAAAACAGATAGTAATTAGAATTTTGTACCCAATTTCAAATGGATAATGGTATTTTTTAGACTGTTGACCGATAGGATGAGCTACACTCTTATATTGTAATATATTTTTAGGGTTCCGTACCTCAAAAGGAAAAAACGGAACCCTTATAGGATCACTCGTGTGTCTGTCTGTCTGTCTGTCCGTCTGTCTGGAGCGATTAAGTTGAAATTTGGTACACATATGAATTTCTGTGACCCAAACACGGACAAGTAAAGTAAATAAATGAATTTTGAATATAGAGGTCACTTTTGGGGGGCAAATAAGAAAATTAAAAAAAAAAGTTTTGCAAACTACACCATGTGGCATGTCAAATGAAAGGGCTAACTATGAGGGTCTCAAAGATATTTTTTTTATAATTTTAAAATAAATTGTTTTGAAGTTATTTAAGAAAATAGACGAAAATTGACCATTCCCCCCCTTATCTCCGAAACTACTAGCCTAAAATTTTGAAAAAAATACAGAAAATAGATCTTTACCTGTAGATTACAGGAAAACCTATAAGAAGTCTGTGGTCTTAAAATAACATGGTAAATCTATCAATATTGTGAGTACAAACTTACATTTACAGTTGGAATGTATGGGAGAACATGTTTTTCAACTACAATGTTAAGTTTGTTCTTAAGATAAATTCATCCCAAATACGGAACCCTTCATTGTGCGTGGTCCGACACGCACTTGGCCGGTTTTTTTTTTTTATAAGCATAGAAATACGTTGCTCTTTGATATTTTTATGGGAGACGGAATCCTCGATGATAGGTATACAAGACCGGCTTACTCTTGACCATGCACTGTGTTAAGGCGATACCAAAATAAATTGGGGGATTTCACTATTGCAGCATGTATGTAGGCACCTATGGATTTAATTTTTGGTTATATGTTTGTTGACTTGAGGGGCTTGTGGCTAAGTAATAACAGCCGCCCGGGTCGATCGATCAGGTTAAGCTACGCTTGCCGCGGTTGGTCCGTGGTTGGGTGACCATCTTTACAGACCAAGATTCCTCCGTGCCTCGGAAAGCACGTTAAGCCGTTGGTGCCGGCTGTCATTCGTGGATCTTTGACAGTCGTTACGGGTCGTCAGAAGCCCGAAAGTCTGACAACCAGTCTTACCAAGAGGTATCATATTACCCAATAACTGGGTTGTGGATGTCAGATAGGCAGTCTCTCCATGTAAAATACTCCGTGGTAGTCAGCTGCATCCAGTTAGACTGGAAGTCGACCCCAACATAGTTGGGAAAAGGCTAAGCAGATGATGATGATGTTTATTGACTATCTGATTAATACTCGAACTGAAGGAAAACACAATTGGGTTAGATTTCCTCGATATAATTTAATTCCGAACAGACCTCTACCTTTTTATGTTTTCTTCTGTAATCCTAAGTAATTTAATTGCAAAATTGCATTAAAAATGTGCGTAGGTATTAGGTAGGTAATTGAAAACTGACTGAAAATATTTTTCATAGACAGCTTAACTTATTTTTAAACAATTTTTATTTGCTTTGGCGCTTTTATTTTGGTTCCAGCGCATTGTTGCGCTCTCTTTTCGCATGTGGAAGAAATTATCTCTGTCACTTTCTTATTCCCGCCCAGTTCGCTTTTTACAAATCACCTTAAGATCATTTGACGGTTGTCTTATAGAGTGACATAACTTTCTAAAGGCAAGTGTTTTATGGTTTTATGGTTTTCTTTAACATTTCTATTTATGGTACTGTGTTGTCTATGATCCTAATCTTTATGGTATGTTTTAGTTCATTAATATCTTTTAATTGATCGTTGATTAGCCTTTGATGTTTTTAAAGCCGCTCTGCTTAAAGTTTGAAGATGTGGGTGTAAATAACTAGGAAGATTTACTTGCAAGATCGATGCTAAATTATCTACGGCGTGCTACATACTCGTTCGGGAACAAGCCGCTCGGCTTAGCTCCAATAGGGATGATGACTAACAAATTTTTCTGTCCGTCATGTAGATTTTAAAAATATTGGACAAGTATTTTTTTATTTTTTTACGTAATGAAAAGATTACCGCAATACACTGAGTCAAAATATGGCATGACGTCACGCCTAGCTAGATTTTATACGTAGAACTCACACTCCCCAGCTTTAATGCGTGTGATCTAAATATTTTTTTATTAGTAGGATAAAGAAAAAATACGTGTCTATTATTTTTTTATTATCTGACTGACGGACTAAATAGAATTTTTTTTCTAGGCATCATCCCTATTGTACTGAGCCGATCTGAACATAACGCGAGGGTAGATGCCGAATGGAGTTCACCGATCTGCCCGAGACGAATATGATTGTGTAGAAATTGCTTCGGGTCGGCTTTGTTACTGCCGAATCGGATATGCCCATGATATGCCGAACCGAACCATGCAGTATGTAGCACTCCTAATAACGCTTATTATATTACACTCATAATATCATTACATTTATATAGGTAAAGCGTATCCGATGGCGACGTAGTACCTATTAAACAATGACCTTGCAAGTTGCAAAGGTCAAGCAACCATAAACTACAAAATTGCATTTTTCAACACATCTAGTATTATATATATATATATAGCCTGTGTGATTTTTTGTAAATTTTTTAAATATTAAACGTTTATTTTTATTTATTTTTTTTCAGAATATTTGAGTGGTAGGTAAGTTAACATAAAATCTTTTAACGTTTTGTAAGAATTTATGTTTATTGCTATTTGACGCCCACCATCTCTATTAGATTGTCTATGGAAAATATTTTATTTATGAATGAGAATGTATCATTATGCTAATATTAAATTGTGTTTAGCATAAGAATAGGCTTCGAGTAAGGATAGAAATATCATTTTTATATCTACGTGGAAATATTGCAAGCTAATAATATAAGAATTTGTGTTTGTACGAGTATGTGCGAATTAGAATAAGAATTTCTATCAATGTTTAGCATAAAAATAATACCTTTCATTGCCACATGTCCCGATTTCCAAAGCTAAAGTCTACTATTTTCTTTCAAATCAAAGAGGCAGCTTATAATAATCCATCTTTAAAATAATTGTTGTTTTGTTTTTCGTTACGTTTTCTTGAAGATCACCATAATTAACCCTTACTAATCATTTAATTTTTATTTGGGTTTGGTATTTTAGAATGTCAAACGCTGGAATTTGTTAAAATCGAACAATGACAATGCAGAAGTTTTGTTAAAACTTAATAAGTACTCTTTCTGACAAAAAAAATAAAGAAAAACAAACATTACTAACAACATGTCACATTACATGTCACATTAATCCCTCTCGTTAACACAGGCATGTCAACACAACACTTTTTATCTCAAGTGTTGCATATGAAAGTGTGCTAATCTGCAAGATGTATGGAGTGAGAGGCTTCACACCTGCGCAGGCGCCGCGCGGAGGTCTTATTGATGGCCGCCGTACTTACAATTAATTGCGACACGATATAATCTCAAGTTTTGGATCGTTTTATTTATGAGACGATAAAGCTTAAGTTTTGGGATGTTTCAGATTCTTTCTACGAGTATATTAATTTTTGTTTTTGGAGCAGCTGATTTACTCCGCTGATGGAAACGCCGTCCACGTTATATATTTAACGACCTAAGATGTTATAGATGTGCTTTTCAAAGTAGTTTGGTAAACCTCATGCGGGATGGGATGTCATTATATTTATTTATTTATTTATTTAACATGTGGAAAACCAACAGCTTAACTTACAAACAATAAATATACTAAAATAAGAAACATGAAGCCAATTACAGGTTTTCACGGCTAGCTATACAGTAATTATAATAAGAGATCTTACACACGACAAGACATCAAGAAAAGATGAGCACCAATCGTCACATCGGCACCGCCAAACAATAGATTAGATTAGATTAGATTACAAAAAAAATTAAATAAAATAAGAAACAGAACTATAACACTAAGAATTAATTTTGAAAAAATTCCAGGTTCAGCCTATTGCGTACGCTTGAGCCTTTGGTTGAAAACAAGTCAAAAGAGAACTGCTTGCATAGGTCATTAAAGTCTTTACTCACTCGCACTAAATATGAGTTTTGCCTGTAGTTTGAAGAAGACAACGGAATAGCTATAGGAGGATTAAATCTGAGAGTTCTCTGGGGAACATTAAAGTACAGTTTACGTAGAAGCTGCGGACAGTCCACCTCATTTGATACAATTTTGAGCAAAAATGTACAATCTGCTAATCGACGACGGTTAGTAAGTGGTTGTAGGTGAAATTTCCTGCAGAGATCCAAATATTCACAACTGTGGTATGGTATGCGCAAACGATAGCACAGAAACCGAACAAATCTTTTTTGTACACCCTCTATGCGATCAATGCGCACGCCATAACGCGGGTTCCAAATTTGAGAAGCATATTCTAAATGACTTCTCACAAATGAGCAATACAATATCTTAATAGTTTTTACTTTCTTAAAACACGCTGCTAGTCTCATAACAAAACCTAATGCTTTGGATGCTTTAGCCACTATTTGCTCAACGTGAACATTAAACTGAAGTTTAGAGTCATGATATACGCCCAGGTCACGAACACCGCCACATCTCTGCAATAGCTGACCTTTCAGCTTATAGGCGGTATGAAGTGGAAAGCGTTTTCTGCTAAACGAAATTACGAATTATTTATTTACACTTTCATATTACATTTATTTCTGTCGCTTTTTCTACGAATGTTATGTATTGTCTAGACACATGGCCAAGTGATATAAAAGCTTGTAACCGTATCGAGACATAGCGTCACTTAGGTAAGACATAGCGTCACTTAGGTAAGACATAGCGTCACTTAGGTAAGACATAGCGTCACTTAGGTAAGACATAGCGTCACTTAGGTAAGACATAGCGTCACTTAGGTAAGACATAGCGCCACTTAGGTAAGACATAGCGTCACTTAGGTAAGACATAGCGTCACTTAGGTAAGACATAGCGCCACTTAGGTAAGACATAGCGTCACTTAGGTAAGACATAGCGTCACTTAGGTAAGACATAGCGCCACTTAGGTAAGACATAGCGTCACTTAGGTAAGACATAGCGCCACTTAGGTAAGACATAGCGTCACTTAGGTAAGACATAGCGTCACTTAGGTAAGACATAGCGTCACTTAGGTAAGACACAGCGTAACTTAGGTAAGACATAGCGTCACTTAGGTAAGACATAGCGTCACTTAGGTAAGACATAGCGTCACTTAGGTAAGACACAGCGTAACTTAGGTAAGACATAGCGTCACTTAGGTAAGACATAGCGTCACTTAGGTAAGACATAGCGTAACTTAGGTAAGACATAGCGTCGCAAAGGTAAGACAAAGCGTCGCTTAGGTAAGACATAGCGTCACTTAGGTAAGACATAGCGTCACTTAGGTAAGACATAGCGTCACTTAGGTAAGACATAGCGTCACTTAGGTAAGACATAGCGTAACTTAGGTAAGACATAGCGTCGCAAAGGTAAGACAAAGCGTCGCTTAGGTAAGACATAGCGTCACTTAGGTAAGACATAGCGTCACTTAGGTAAGACATAGCGTCACTTAGGTAAGACATAGCGCCACTTAGGTAAGACATAGCGTCACTTAGGTAAGACATAGCGTAACTTAGTGTTAGATATGCAGTTATAGGTGGGTAAGGTACGGACAACAGTCAAACACGCTAGTCAATGACACACTGACTTTAATAACTCAAGCAGGTATTACTTAGCCGGGACGCAGCCGCGGTACGTTACACACACATACATAACATCCCCTTCCCTTTATTTAGCAACTATAAAACAACCCCAATTAAACAATAATTAAATGCATAAGTACGCTAAGGTATAAAGTTGTCGGGAGACAACTCGAGACGTCGTGGATTTATCACTGGTGCGGGCGTCAGCGCATCAACAGAGCCGTCTGACTCAGCCAGGGGCGTGGCGAACGTTGCATTTCGCTCTGTACCGCATTCACCTTCTCCCTCTCCCCTGAACGGTGTACTGGTGACTGATGATGATATCGTTATGTGTTCTGGTGGTGGTGTACCTACTTCCTCTAAATCTGAGTTGTTGTTGTTGCTGGTTCGGTCGTCGTCATCCAGTGTCGCTTGGGTTGCGGCTGATTCTTCGCTCTGAACATCGGGAATGACATCTGTATCCCAGTATGAGCTGTTTTGTGACGTTTGTGTTCTGCCGTGTGCCCGTATCTGATCCTGGTGTCTTTTTTCCAACCGTTCCCTTTCTGGAATATAAACTTCGTATATTGCTTTTCCGATCTTTTTCTTAATTATACCTTCGATCCATACAAATTTCTTATTATTTAAATTTTTCTTTATCCACACCACTTCATTTTCTAGGAATTGCTTCCGTTCTTTTCCTTTATAGTATTTACGCTGTAAGCACTGGTTTTGTTCCACGGTTTGAGCGAGGCTAGTGGTTGATGGGGTCGACGCTGCGGACGTCGCCGACGCCGAAGTTGGCGACAATAAATCGAGCCGCGTACGAAGCGACCGGCCGTAAACGAGCTCAGCGGGTGATTTCTCGGTGGTACTATGCCTGGAGTTCCGATAGTCGAACAAATACTTTGATATTTGTTCCTTTAATGGTTTCCCTTTTTTATTGAGGATTATACTTTTGAGACCCCTTTTAATAATTTTAACTGAGCTTTCCGCTTGTCCATTACTGGACGGATGATATACCGGAGCAAGCGTATGAGTAATACCATTCTTCAAACAAAAATCTTTAAACTCTAGCGAAACAAACGAAGTACCGTTATCCGTTACTATAGTATGTGGAATACCGACTCGTGACATTAAATCTACAAGTTTCTCTATGACTGCTTTCGAGCCATACGATGAAGTCATTATATACACTTCTACCCATTTACTATAAGCGTCTACTGCGATTAGAAACATTTGGTTATTAAAGGGCCCTAGAAAATCTAAATGTATTCTGTAGAAGGCATGGGGAGGATGTGGCCAGGGCGTGAGCGGGGCGTGGGGCGGCGCGGGGCGCAGCGCGCTTCATACTGCGCACGCGCTGGCCAGCCGCTCCAGAGCGCCATCCACGCCCGGAAACCACAACCGCTTGCGCGCCTCTGCCTTCATCTTTACCACTCCGAAATGTGAACTGTGGAGTTCATTACATAGTTGTTCTCTCAATTGCTCTGGTATGATAACTTTGTGGCCACGCATCAAACATCCGTTTTCAACCGATAGTTGGTTACGACAGTAAAAGTACGGCTTCAGATTGTCGTCGTTTACTTTTCGTGGCCAACCTAACACAACATAATCTTTTACTTTTCCCAAAGTTGTATCTTTCTCGGTTTCGTTTTGTAAATCTGTTAGCGTAACAGGCAGCCCACCGTCAATGATAAAGTTAACATATGTGGCGCGGTCATCAGCGGTGCGCGGCTGGTCTCGCTGTCGCCCTGCCCCCGCGCGCACACCGCCGGCGCCCGGCCCTGCGCTACCTACTAATGACTGTGACTCATTCCCTACCGGAGCGCGCGATAGATAATCTGCACTGTTATTTTTACTGCTAACATATTCGATGACATAATTGTAAGCAGATAAAAATATTGCATACCGCTGTAGTCGGTTAGCTGATATCTCTGGTATACCGCGATGTGGACCGAAGATGGTTATTAGCGGCCTGTGATCCGTTCGCAAGGTGAAGGGCACCGCCCGGGCATATAAATACTGGTGGAAACGCTTTACCCCGAATACTATAGCTGTTGCCTCTTTTTGTATTTGAGCATATCTTTTCTCGGCTGCTGTTAACGTCCTAGATGCATAGCTAATCGGACGTTCGCACCCATCGCTTCCTACTTGTGATAGCACCGCACCTAACCCGTATGGAGATGCGTCTACCGTCAAGATTAATTTCGCCGCGGGGTCAAAATGTGCCAGCACGTCATCCGATGCCAACTGTTGTTTAATTTTTTTAAAAGCATTTTCGTGTATTTCTGACCATTCCCATTTAGTCGTTTTGTGCAACAAGTTATATAACGGTGCTAGTATGGTTGATGCGTTTGGAACGAAATTGCGATAATAATTTGTTAATCCTAGAAATGATTGCAATTGTAATACGTTCTGTGGTCTAGGTGCTTTTGAAACTGCTGTGACTTTATGTGGCGACTTTTTTATACCATTTTTGTCTATAATATGGCCTAGATAGTTTACTTCATTTTTGAAGAACTCACACTTGTTTGGTTGTATTGTGAGACCTGTGTCCGCTAGCCTTTCTAGTACCGTGACTAACCTGCTCATGTGTTGTTTTTTATCTACTCCTGTTATCAATATATCGTCGAGAAATAAGACTACTCCATCTAACCCTGTTAATATACATTCCATTGCACGTTGAAATATTGCTGGTGCGCTCGACAAGCCAAATACCAACCTTGTATATTTATATAGTCCGCGATGTGTATTGATACAGGTCATATTCTGTGACTGTTCATTTAAACAAAATTGGTTATATGCCATGGACAGATCTAATTTGCTAAATTGTACGCCACCATGCAACTTTGCAAACAAATCATTTACCGTTGGCAACGGATATTTGTCGACCATTAGTTGCTTATTAATTGTCACGGAAAAATCCGCGCAAATTCTCACTCCACCGTCTTTTTTTAAAACGGGTACGATTGGTGACGCGTAATCTGAGTACTTGACTGGTGTTAATACTCCTAGTTCGAAGAGTCGATCTAATTCGTTATCAATTTTGTCTTTTAAGGCATATGGTACTGAACGTGCTTTTATAAAAATTGGTTTCGAGTGTGGTTTTAAATGCAACTCCACGGCGTACTTATTAAATTTTCCTAATTTACCAGAGAACACGGTGGGGAACCTTGTTGTTAAATAGTTTACTATTGATTTTTCATTCGATTGGCTAATTGATTTTACTGTAGGCGCAAGTTCCAAGTTAAACGTGCTAATAAAATCTCGGCCTAACAATGATGGGCCACCGTTTCGTACAACAAACAAATGTAGTTTACGTGTCATTTTGGAATATTCAATATCTAAATGAATAACACCAACTGTTTCTAAAAGTTCCCCCGTATAACTGAATAGTTTTTTATGTGTAACTAATAATGGTACTTTGTTGAAATGCTCATTATATATCTGGTGTGATATGATACTAACCGCGGAACCACTGTCTATCTCGAACTCCAACCCTAGTCCACCGATGAATACGCTCGCCAGCATCGGTTGACCCTTATCACAACGTATATTTAAACACAGCTTACCGTCGTCGCCCTCATCATCCACTTTACCTTCCTCTACGTGTTTCACTTTCGCGTCACTTGAGCACATCCGTCTTAGATGTCCCTTGTTGTTGCACTTTTTGCATTTATAGTTTTTAAATCGGCACTGATTGGTTTTGTGATTAGCATAGCCGCACACACTGCACTTTTCCTTAACCGCGAAAACGGAACCCTCATCGACGCCGGCGGCGGCCGCGCTCACACCACGTGCTACGGGTGCGGCCTGGGAGGCGCGCCGCGCACAGCGCACGCTCTCTGCTAAATCCACCGCCTTGGCTAACGACAAGTCCGTCTGGTCCTGGGCAAAGAGCTTGTCTCGTTCGGGTCCTGGCATCATGCCCATGATGAACTTATCCAGTAGCGCTTCCTCCAAGTTCTTAAACCCACAGTGTGCCGCCAATCCCCTAATTCTCGCCGCCCATTGAGTGTGGCTCTCGTCTGGTCGCTGCACTGCTGAGTAGAAAATCGATTTTTCTGCGAATCCGAGCCGCTTTGGCTCAAAATGTCGGACCAGAAGTTTTATGATTTCTTCTAGATCTGTTTCTTCTAACTTCTTAGGCAGCACCAGGTCCCTCGCTAGCATATAAGTTGGTTCGGTGAGAGCGCTTATGAGTATTGCCCTCCGTTTGACCTTCAACTTGTCCGATTCGTCCGTAAAATCGTTGGCAATAAACCATTGTTGTAGCCGAGACTTGTAACTTAACCAGTCTTGGGATAAATGGTCAAAGTTCGTCATTATACCGAATGAAACACCAAAAGCAGACATTGTGCACTCGTAAATTCGTCCTCGTCGCCACTGTTAGATATGCAGTTATAGGTGGGTAAGGTACGGACAACAGTCAAACACGCTAGTCAATGACACACTGACTTTAATAACTCAAGCAGGTATTACTTAGCCGGGACGCAGCCGCGGTACGTTACACACACATACATAACACTTAGGTAAGACATAGCGTCGCAAAGGTAAGACAAAGCGTCGCTTAGGTAAGACATAGCGTCACTTAGGTAAGACATAGCGTCACTTAGGTAAGACATAGCGTCACTTAGGTAAGACACAGCGTAACTTAGGTAAGACATAGCGTCACTTAGGTAAGACATAGCGTCACTTAGGTAAGACATAGCGTAACTTAGGTAAGACATAGCGTCACTTAGGTAAGACATAGCGTCACTTAGGTAAGACATAGCGTCACTTAGGTAAGACATAGCGTCACTTAGGTAAGACATAGCGTCACTTAGGTAAGACATAGCGTCACTTAGGTAAGACACAGCGTAACTTAGGTAAGACATAGCGTCACTTAGGTAAGACATAGCGTCACTTAGGTAAGACATAGCGTAACTTAGGTAAGACATAGCGTCACTTAGGTAAGACATAGCGTAACTTAGGTAAGACATAGCGTCGCAAAGGTAAGACAAAGCGTCGCTTAGGTAAGACATAGCGTCACTTAGGTAAGACATAGCGGCGCATAGGTAAGGCAAAGCGTCGCTTAGGTAAGACAAAGCGTCGCTTAGGTAAGGCATAGCGTCACTTAGGTAAGACATAGCGTAACTTAGGTAAGACATAGCGTCGCAAAGGTAAGACAAAGCGTCGCTTAGGTAAGGCATAGCGTCGCAATGTCGCTTAGGAAAGTTTTATTGCCAAAGCCAGAATAGAAACGAATTATTATAGATTTAATATTGCAATAGCTCAGGCGGCAACAGAACGGTTATTTAGATTACCATTGCGTCCATAAGGGTCCTACAAACAGGCGCGATTCGCGTCGCGTGTCGCGCCTGCTTGGAGGAGCCTTATCACGATGTTCCATGTCTGCAGTTTAAAGATTTATATCTTCAAATGAAACCACACATATTACATCGATCGAACTTCACTTAAGAAGTTCGTTTGATCATATATTAGGTCTTTACCTATGAAATTGCCGTTCTGCAGTACTGGCCATTTCAAATCAAAATAATTTTTGTTTGGCTAAGAATTCTAATTTCAAATTAATTTTATTTTAAAAACATGGATTTTTTTTTCCAAAAGTAGTCATTTGTTTATTGATTAGTGTTTGCGCCTGAACCTTTGCTGACTTTATAGTGTCCGTATCAAGTTGTTGCTGTTTCATTTTCATAAGGCGCACCTAAGTGGCGGTAGTTCGCGAACAAAATAATTCAGCTAAGGAAAAATTTCTACCTGACTTTATAAAAAGTAAAGTTGGCAAAAAGACTCTCAAGAAGGTGACATCGGTCCGTACAAGTCTGCACAAAAAAACCATTCATTTTATACCTAAATATATCTAAATCATAATAGAACGAAGTGTAATGTTTTCTACAGTTATTTAAATTAAATTCACTGTTTAAAGTAAACCACCTACGTTTTATTGAGCACCAAGCTCCAGTGTCTCGTACTAGACATAATTGGCGACCGTGACAGGACACGAACGTGCAATCTTCGGATTACCAAGGTCTAGCTGGAGCTGGCCAGCACCGCGCCGCAACTAGCCTTTGGGAGAAACAAGTATATCGGAAGAATACGAGCAGAACTTAGCACCGCCGGACCTTGATGCTAAATACAGCGTCACACCGCAGCGCAGCAGCATTTCTGCAGCTAAGTGCCCTTCCTTAATTCCTAAACTTCCGTTTAAACCACGTAGCCTACGTCCTTATCAAATTTCTGTATGGTTTTTTCACTTGTGCGATTTCACATTTTTATAAAGGTCACCTTTGTCAAGGTTACAGTATTGCGTCATACTTTCTCAAATGATATTTCTTTCTTTATATTTTCATAAATCCGCTATTATTTAGTGTTATTGACAATTCGCAGCGGTACTACGTTATATTTTCCTAATTATTTACCGTTTTGGTGAATTTCAAGCGGATATTTCAAGTACATTTCATATCTCAAAGTACCTACAACATACCTAAAGTTATTAGTGTATTTCTTTTAGGAAATTAATTCCACAGGTTGCCGTGCCTATCTAGTTCAGTTTAAAGATTATTCCGCCGAACATTTCAGATTTGCCCAAGTTTCCCGTGCATCGCTGGGTGTCGTTGCCGCAGCGCGCAGCGCCCGCGCAGCGTCCGTGCAGCCTAAGGCTGTCCGCAGACCGGTGCCTGCGACTTCGGCCTCCCGTGCGGCAGAGACCACCAACTAGGGGCGTGAGCGTATTCTTTTATTTTATTTGTTTAACATTAGTTTTTCTTGAGTTTATTTAAATCTTACATAACTTTAATTTCTTTTTCGTGAGAATTTTGTTTAATCTAAACAATCATAATGGGTTTAGGCGATGATGCCAAGAGCTTGGCGGAATTAAATGTTAGACGTAGTTCCGTCAAGGGCCAAGTCACAAAATTTAGAAATTATTTAGAAAAAATATCACGGTTAGACACTTTTACTACAACCCATAGGGCGGAACTTACACTTAAACTTGGTAAATTTGAAACCTTATCTTCAAGGTTTGATGACTTACAAAGTCAAATTGAAATTTTTAATTCTGGTGAGTTAAGGGATGAACTTGAAGAACGAGAAAGTATTGAGAGGGAATTCATTAGCAATATTGTAATGGCTCAAGAGTTATTACAAATGCACGGTAGGGATGAAAGCGTCCACGATTCAAGCAGTCCTCACAATATAACACATTGCGCTGTCGATCATAATGAAATGGGTTTCAAGCTACCTTTGATACAGGAATCTAAATTCGATGGATCATACTTTCGATGGATGGAATTTCGTGACACGTTCCGATCTTTAATACATGAAAATAGTAGAATTGGGTCAGTAAACAAGTTTCATTATTTAATTTCTTATTTAGAAGGTGAAGCAGCACAAACCGTTTCTAATCTAGAAATATCTGCGGATAATTATCAGGAGGCTTGGAACCTATTGCTTGAACGTTACGACAATAAACGTTTGTTGATAAGTCATCATCTCAGTGCATTATTTAACATTAATTCTATAAATAAGGAGTCTGAAAAATCGTTGCGTTTCTTGGTAGACCACGTGACTAAAAATTTGCGTGCCCTCTCCAACTTAGGACAAGCCACTGAGCATTGGGATGTCCTTATCATTCACTTAGTCGCCTCCAAGTTGGACAATAACACCTTCGTGAAATGGGAGGAACACCGTAACGCGTTGTCAACAGACACCCCCACACTTAAGGAACTTTATAAATTTTTAAACGATCGTGCAACCGTGCTTGAATCCTTACACCGCAGCAAGTCAGACAACACATTTAAACCTAATCACGACAAACAGCGTCCAGAAAGCCATTCAAAAAAACCGGAACACAAACGTCATACTAAACCATGTGCATACATTAGTAGTAGTAACCAACCACAAACACAATCATCCTCGTCGTACCTCTGCCCATGCTGCAATGCTGATCATAAAATATTTGATTGTCCATCGTTCAAGGCGAGGAGCATAAGCGAGCGTATAGTCGAGGCAACTAAATTGAAATTGTGTCTTAATTGTTTAAGGTCGGGTCACCCTACGTTTAAATGTCGTTTCGGCCGTTGTCGTGAATGCAACAAAAGACACAATTCTATGTTGCACCTTCCTACTGGTACAGCTGACAGCACCGACAGTTCTCCTGAGACGTTAGTTAACTGTAACAACCAAGGTAACAAATATGCTCTTCTTTGTACTGCCTTGATTGAAATGGTCAATCCTAAGACTAATAAACGTGAAACAGTGCGCGCTTTACTTGATTGTGGCAGCCAATCCTCTTTCATAAGTCTAGGCCTGAAACAAAGGTTATCATTAGAGGACTGCCCTATTAATGCTGCTAAGGTAATCGGTTTTGGCAACAATGAGGCAGGTACGATATCTGAATTTTGCATTGCCCAACTAAAATCGTTAAATACACCATTCAACGTTATCTCTAACTTTTATGTTATGAAGGAACTAACAGCTTTACTTCCCAATGCGGTAATTGATATTAGATCATTTAATATTCCCAAGGATATTATCTTGGCAGATCCTAAATTCTATCAGCCTTCTTTCATAGACATTCTCATAGGCTCAGATTTATTTTGGGACATTATAGGTTGTGAGCAGCGGTCATTAGGCCCCAATTATCCTAAGTTACATAGCTCAAGGTTGGGCTGGTTGATTGGAGGTCCCCTGCAACATAAACAACACAAGGATATTAAATGCAATCATGTACTTACCCATTTTTCTCATGATGAAAACATAGAATTAAAATTAAATAGATTTTGGGAGCTTGAAGAAATCCCATCTAAATCTTATCTAAGTGAAAGCGAGCAGGCATGTGAAACGCATTTTTTGCAGCACACTTGCCGCTTAGAAAATGGCAGATTTTCTGTCAAGTTACCTCTCATTGACTCACCGGATTGTCTCGGTGACTCTTACAGCATGGCCAAGAAAAGGTTTTACAATTTAGAACGGCGATTTAGAAGACAGCCTGAAGTTAAGTCGCAATATATTGAGTTTATCAGAGAATATGCAGAATTAGGTCATCTTTCTGAAATTGCACAAAATAGCATCAATTCTAATTTATGTTATTTCTTACCTCATCATCCTGTATTTAGAGAAAAGAGCGAATCGACAAAAATTCGCGTCGTTTTCGATGGATCGGCTCGCACTTCCACAGGCCTCTCTGTTAACGACATACAAATGGTTGGGCCTCAAATTCAAGACTCTCTTTTCTCCATATTAATTCGAGCTCGTTTCTATAAATATCTTTTAGCAGCAGACGTAGAAAAGTTATTTCGTCAAATATTGGTGGACGAGTCAGATCGAAATCTTCAGCTTATTCTATGGAGAGAAGACGGGCGCCAGCCTCTTAAAACGTTGCGTTTAAATACAGTGACTTATGGTTTCACAAGCGCAAGTTATTTGAGCACAAGGTGTCTTTGGCAGTCGGGTGAGGAATGCGAGGATCCACTCATTAGGACGATTATACAGCATGCTCTATACGTAGATGACTTAATTACGGGCTGTAATTCTGAGGAGGAACTTATACATATTCAAAAATCTGTATCAGAAGCCCTTAAGGCAGCATGTTTTAATCTACGAAAATATAAATCTAATTCGTCTAGCGTTCTTGAAGTCTGCTCCGAAAACTCTACAGACACGCTTATCATTAGTGAGTCCTCAAATGCTCTCGGTTTAGGGTGGAATGCTAAAACTGATAGTCTACATTATTCTTTCGAAATTCCCCCTATCAATGATAAAATCACGAAGCGCTATATTTTATCAACATCGTTTAAAATCTTTGACCCACTCGGTTTTGCCAGCCCCTGTATTGTTATTCCTAAATTAATAATGCAGCCACTTTGGCTTGACAAGGTTGGCTGGGACGAACCTCTTTCAGATGAAATAGAAAAGGCTTGGCGTAAGTTTTCCAATAATCTGTCTTGTCTAGCTACATTTACACTGCCGAGAAAGGTTCTATGTGACTCACCTGCTGTTACAGAGCTACATTATTATGTTCAGTGACGCTTCCCAAAGGGCTTATGGCGCTTGCGTCTACATAAGGTCTATTGATGAAGCAGGTATCGCGCATGCTAACCTTTTGGATACCTCGTTTGGAGCTATGTGCCGCGTTACTAGCTGTCAGACTCTGCAAAGCTGTCGTCGATTCCTTGAGGTTCCCAGTAACACGTAAACTATATTGGTGTGACTCCAGCGTGGTCCTTGCTTGGCTGCATACTAGCGCTAGAAGGTTAAAGACCTTCGTGGCTAATAGAATAGCAGAAATACTGGAAGTGTCAGATGTTTCTTGTTGGCGTTATGTACCTACCTCTCAGAATCTTGCTGATCTCGTGTCGCACGGCGTGTATCTCGAAGAGCTTAAAGATCGTAATCTGTGGTGGTCAGGGTCTGAGTTTTTACTTCTAGGCGAATCTTCTTGGCCTACCTTACCAAATAGACTCAAAAACGAGTCTGAGATTCCTGACATAAAATCGAATATTGTTGCTAAGCTAGATAATTCTTCGATCATTCCATTTCATAAATATAATAAATTACATAAGATACAGCAAGATTATGCTTATGCATTAAGATATTTTTATAATTTTCGCAATCCTAATTCTAGGCGTCTTGATGCCCTTAATTTAGAAGAATTACAAAATTCGTTTCGTCTTTTATGCCGCAAGGCTCAACAGGAATCCTTTCCTGTTGAGTACGACTTGTTATCTAAAGAAAAATCAATTAGTACAAAATCACCCATCATAGCGCTTACACTTTTCATGGACGAAAATGGTTTGATACGAGTAGGAGGCCGGCTAGATGCTTCGGCTATTTCATTTAGTGGCAAATACCCTATCCTACTACATTCCTCGCACCATTTCACTAAATTAATCTTTGAGCGGGAACACCTACACAAATTACACGCTGGCCCACAACTTCTCCTCGCTAGTGTCAGGCAATACGTGTGGCCTATCAATGGGCGTCACCTCGCTTGGAGAACTGTGCACAACTGCATCACATGCAGAAAGGTACAGGGCAGGACTTTAGCACCCTTAATGGGGAACTTACCCTCGCAGCGCGTTACGGTGGATTTTCCGTTCCGTAGTGTTGGTATAGATTTTGCCGGACCCTTTTTTGTCTCAAATAGGAAGGGTCGCGGATCAAGAGTTACAAAATGCTATTTATGTATTTTTGTTTGCTTAAGGTACAAGTGTGTACACTTGGAGGCGGTAAGTGATCTTTCAAAGGACGCTTTCATTCTTACCTTGCGTCGATTCATATCCCGTCGGGGTAAGCCTGCTGAAATTTTTTGTGACAACGGCCGCAATTTTGTGGCCGCTGCTAAAGAAATTGGCAACTTTTTGAAGCACCACCGCCAAGCAATTACAGATTTTTCTAACCACGAAGAAATTAAATTTTTGTTTTCACCTGCTTACGCTCCTCATTTTGGTGGTATCTGGGAGGCCGGGGTAAAATCCGCTAAGTACCATATAAGACGTGTAATGGGCAACACGCATTTAAATTTTGAAGAGATATCCACGTTGTTCGCACAAGTGGAAGCCATATTGAATAGTCGCCCACTTTACCCCATGTCCTCGTCTCCAAATGATCTCCTTTTCCTCACCCCAGGGCACTTCCTGCTTGGACGGCCGCTAACTGCATTGCCTTCACCGAGCTTAGAAAACTGCAACCCCACTCAACTGAAGCGCTGCCAACGACTTGAACAAATCCGGCAGCACTTTTGGAGGAGATGGCAGAGGGAGTACCTGGCGGAGCTGCAGCAAAGATCAAAATGGCGAACCAATGATACTCCTCTGAACGTCGGCGACTTAGTGCTGCTTCAGGAAGACAACTTACCACCATTGTGCTGGCGAATGGGTCGAATCAGCAAACTCTTTCCTGGTCCTGATGGAGTATGTCGCGTAGCAGATGTTCAAACAACACATGGAAGTTACCGAAGGCCCTTCAAGCGACTCTGCCCTCTGCCAGCGACGGAGCACCTAATCGAGTGAGAGTTAAAAGCCGGAGACTTTTAACGGCGGGGAAGATGTTTGCGCCTGAACCTTTGCTGACTTTATAGTGTCCGTATCAAGTTGTTGCTGTTTCATTTTCATAAGGCGCACCTAAGTGGCGGTAGTTCGCGAACAAAATAATTCAGCTAAGGAAAAATTTCTACCTGACTTTATAAAAAGTAAAGTTGGCAAAAAGACTCTCAAGAAGGTGACATCGGTCCGTACAAGTCTGCACAAAAAAACCATTCATTTTATACCTAAATATATCTAAATCATAATAGAACGAAGTGTAATGTTTTCTACAGTTATTTAAATTAAATTCACTGTTTAAAGTAAACCTCCTACGTTTTATTGAGCACCAAGCTCCAGTGTCTCGTACTAGACAATTAGTGTTACATTTTCATCGCATTTTAATCTTTTTCGTCATCATGGATACGTTAAAAATTCGAGTAATTATGGAATATGAGTACCGTCGTCGTGGCAGCAACGCGGCACAAGCGGCACGCAACATCAACGACGTTTACGGAGCTAACACTACAAACCAACGCACCACTTGTTATTGGTTTGCTCGCTTCCATTCTGGAAATTTCGACCTGAAAAATGAACCTCGCGGTCGTCCGAAGACTTTGGTCGACAATGACGAATTAAAGGCGATTGTGGAAGCTGATGATACACAATCTACGGCTGAATTAGCAGCAGCTTTCGACGTTAGCGTCAAAACAATATTGGTCCATTTGCGTCAAATTGGCAAGGTAAAAAAGCTTGACAAATGGGTGCCCCACGAACTCAATGATCGCCAGCGCGAAGTACGCGTCGAGACGTGCCTTGCACTGCTCAACAGACACACAAATGAAGGAATTTTGAACCGCATTGTTACCTGCGATGAAAAATGGATTCTGTTTGATAACCGCAAGCGCTCAGCAAGTTGGTTGGATCCTGGTTCAGCACCTAAACAATGCCCTAAACGAAAACTTACCCCTAGAAAAGTGATGGTCACTGTTTGGTGGTCTAGCGCCGGTGTGATTCATCACAGCTTCTTACCAAACGGGGTGAGCATTACTTCAGATGTGTACTGTGAAGAACTGAACACAATGATGGAGAAGCTGGCACATCTCCAACCAGCAGTGGTCAATCGCTCGTCTTCGCTGCTCCTGCACGACAACGCGCGACCTCATACTGCACAGCAGACGGTCTCCAAGTTGCAAGAACTGGGGTTGGAAGCTCTCCGTCATCCGCCCTACTCACCAGACCTTGCGCCTACAGACTACTACTTTTTCCAGAATTTGGATAACTTCTTGGCGGGAAAAAAATTCAATACCCGAGAGGCAGTACAAAATGCCTTTGAAGAATTTGTTGCCTCCCGTCCAGCTGATTTCTTTAAGAAGGGCATCAATAAACTGCCACTGCGTTGGCAAAGATGCATTGATTGCATGGGTGATTACTTCGATTAATACAAATAAAAAATGCATGAAAAAAATTCGTTTAAATTTTATCATACAAAACGGCAATTTCATAGGTAAAGACCTATTATAAAATTGACGTTTATGCCCAAATAAAATATATATTGGTATTTCAGAACTGGTTTTTGGATCTTAAATTACAGGTGACACTATGGTGTACCTATACCTACTTGTGCCTGAGTATTAATTTGGATATTTTTGTAATTTTAAACTGTGATAAGATAAATATGTATTCAGCTGTCTGTGTTTGTCTATGGTGTTGTCTAATAATCCGAAAAAGTAAAAAACTAAAATTCTTAACATTTGTTTTTATCATCATTCTCCTGCCCTTATCCCAATCTATTTGGGGTCGGCGCAACATGTCCTTTTTTTCCATACTTCTCTATTATTCGTCATCTCGGTAGTCACCCCCTTTCTAGCCATGTCATCTTTCACACAATCCATCCATCGTTTCTTTGGTCTTCCCCTACTCTTATAGCCCTCGACATTCATACTCAAAACTTTCCTCACTCCTCCGCATCACATGCCCATACCATGACAGCCGATTTCCGCACAACTTTTCAGTCACCGGTGCCACTTTTAGACTTCCTCTTATGTACTCATTTCTTATTCTATCCATTCGTGTAACACCACACATCCCTCTTAGCATTCTCATCTCAGCTACATGCAACTGCTTTTCATTTATCCCTTTTGTGGCCCAACATTCTGATCCATACAAGACAGCAGGTCTAACCATTGTTTTATATATCTTCCCCTTAAGTTTAAGGGGAATGCGGGAGTCGCAGATTGTCCCCGTGACCTGCCGCCATTTCATCCATCCAGTGTTAATCCTATGCTTAACCGTCCGATCTACTTCGCCATCGCTTTGCACGAGTGAACCGAGATACCGAAAGTCGGAGCAGACTGGGAGAAGCGCGCCATCAAGCGCTATGCCTCCAGAACTGGAGATACCGCCGAAATCGCAGAACATATAATATATTCAGTTTTGGTTCTGCTGATTTTCAAGCCAACATTCTCCAGTTTCTGTTGCCATTTCTCCAATCTGCTCCGAATCTCAGGTAAATCTTCACCAACAAGAACAATGTCATCGGCAAACAACATGCACCAGGGTACCTCTTCCTGTAGATTCGACGTCAGAGCATCCATAATCAACAGGAAGAGGTAAGGACTTAAAGCCGACCCTTGGTGCAAGCCAACTGGCATATTGAACTCGTTGGTATTCCCAGCAGCCGACCGGACGTAGGTACGAGATTGACTGTACATAGCACGAATTAACTCTACATACTTCCCGGGCAAACCTTTCTCTTTCAAGGCCCACCACAACACATCCCGAGGTACCGTATCATACGCTTTCTCCAGATCAATGAACACCATGTGCAAGTTCTTGTGTGCACGTCTGTACTTCTCGCACAATTGGCGGAGTGCAAAAGTGGCGTCCGTTGTTCCTCGACCTGGCATAAACCCAAACTGGTTCGGGGTAATTTCACTCTCCTCTCGCAGTCTTTTCTCTATTACTTTCTCCCATACCTTCATTAGTATGAAGGTGACATGACATGAGCTTTATTCCTCGATAGTTGTTGCAGTCCTGTACATCACCTTTATTCTTGAAGATGGGCACTAGCGAACTATTGCACCATTCTTGTGGGATCCCTCCTTCATGCAACAACTTATTAAAGAATAAAGTCAGCCACATACATCCATCTTCTTTTAAGCACTTCCATACTTCTACTGGTATATCATCTGGGCCCAAGGCCTTTCCATTTTCCATACTTTGAACTGCCTTTCTGACTTCATCCATGCTAATTTCCCTTACCAAACCCATATTTACTTGTACCTCTTTAAGCACACCATTCCATTCATTCTCTTCGTTCATTAGCCTTTCAAAATAAATCTTCCATCGTTCTTTTATTTCGTCATCTTTGGACAGAACCTTACCGGCGTCGTCTTTCATACATTTAATGTGAATAATATCTCTCGTTCTCCTTTCTCTTGCTTTTGTAATCCGGTAGAGCTCTTTCTGGCCTCTAGGGCTGTCCAGTGAGTCATACAACTTCACTTTTAATGTTAAGAAATTTAGATTTTGAATTTTTCAGAATTGGCAAAGTTGCAAAGACAATACTAGTTGTTATTTTTTACAAAATGTGGGTACCTACTTAGGGTCTAGGTACATAAATAAATTGGGATAAGGCCTAGAGAATTATGTAGGTAGTTAGACCGTAGGTATCTAGTACCTATAAACAATGGTTTTCTGACTCTTTCATAAAAATCAAAACGACAAGGTAGTCATAGGCACAGTTTCGCTCGGCCTTACTGCAGCTTAGGGCTAATTTGACCAGTCCGATATCTTTTATCCGTGGAATAAAATTGTCCACTGACAGTTTTTGTATGGAGAAACTGTCATTCAAAATGTATTCGATGTATTCGTATGTGTTCTGTGTTGTATAAAAGTTTGGTCGAATTCACCCTTAATCATGTAAGTTAAATGTTAAAGAAGAGATTAGAGAAAAGCACGATTACACTACCTACTGCTCTTTTAGAATGTTTGGTCGTCTCTAGCACACTTATTATGTACATTAAAAAGTAGATTCATGTTTCCAGATAAGACAGAAAAATAGTTTCGTGTCTAGACGTTTTGGCCAAGCTGTAAATAGATGACCAAACAGGTTTATAATTATAAGTTTTGTGTATATTATGGATTTCACCAACACGATTGCGATAAATCTTCCGTTCGCATAACCTTATGTCTTAGTCACGCTTTCAAATAGTTGCCGTTATTAAATGTTTGTACAACTGTCGTAATACACGTATGAACATTTGTTTGTCTGTCCAACTGTAAAATCAATTAAATATCTACCTTTGTTACTAGAAGTGGCGCCAACACTTTCTATATTAAATTACTCGTTAAATGTTATGGGAAAATGGAAAATTAACTTAATTGTTTGAAAGTAACTTCATCATCATCATCATCATTTCAGCCGAAAGACGTTCACTGCTGGACATAGGCCTCCCCCAAGCACCGCCACTTCGACCGGTTCTGTGCTTCCCGCATCCATTTGATTCCTGCGGCTTTCACAAGGTCATCGGACAACCTTGTGGTCTTGCCTTCCAATTTATCTGTTCTGTGTTCCAATGCTACGTCTTCCGGTACGCGGTCGCCACTCCAGAACCTTTCGGCCCCATCGACCATCTGTTCTGCGTGAATGTGCCCTGCCCACTGACACTTAAGTTTGGCAATTCTTCGGGCTATGTCGGTTACGTCGGCACTCCTGCGGTTCTCTTCATTTCTGATTCAGTCACGTATGGAAACTCCAAGCACAGCCTCTCCATTGCCCTTTGGGTGACTTTTAGCCTTCTAATAAGGTCCATTGTGAGCAACCACGTTTCAGATTGTAACTTTATATACAAACTGATTATTGTATTCTTCACACACTGTTTATTATTACCTACAGGCACTTAGCTAGTAGTAGCCTTTCTCGTACGTGCTCGGTATCCGTACATCAATTTAAGTGGTAGGGCATACCTTAGGATTCAAAACACAACTGTGACTGAGAGCACCCTCATCATAAAAGCCAAATTATATCGATTGACTTGTACGAGTAGATCAATTTTACTGCGACAAACTACATGTTTGATCCGCGCAGCTGATAAATTCTCTTCTTTCCTTTCGCTTGCAAATAAACACGGAATAACCATCCACATTGGTATTTCACATTAAATAAACTGCAATGTACTTTACTGAAGCATTCCCATTTCCCATAGCATACGAACACAAAGCATGCGCATTTATCACGAAGCAAATAAAACAAAACATGCCCCGCCATGCAAAACTATAGAGTTGTCAGCCGGACCGTACCGACGCCGAATTTGAATAACAACATACCAAGATAACTCCAGCACCACTCCATTTGATAAACTGCCTTATTGTTGGAGACAGAAGGTCCATGATGAACGCATTATTATGTCTGTGCTCATACAGTGGCATGTTCATGGACATATAACAAGAATTTTTTGGTGTATTCAGATTTGGACTCTAAAATCTGGCAGATAAAGTTAAATTTTATGTGTCAGCATAAACATGTGCATAAAGTTATGCATATCCTTCTTTTATCGTAGGTAAAGGTACACATTGCTTATAAGAATTTAGACATTTCAAGCTGAGGGCCGGGACGCTGTCTGCCCCGCACGGATGAAGCCCACCCATCTTCTAAAGAAATCCAGCAAAGTTTGCTTACTCTCACGGGAATGTGGGAAATAACACTATGAGAAAACCATAAATAAATAACGACGCCATACTTGTCAGTACCTCCCGCCGCCGCGCCCGTGGCAACTTGTCTATGAGTTACAACCATTCACTTAGTTTACGATGTCCACACGTCATCTTCAATCATTGCATTAAGACCTCGTTAAACTGCACTACTCATATTTTTAAAGACTTCTAGCAAACCTGTGCTATGGAGTTCACATTTCGAACTCACGACTCTCACTAGACTGGCTCCCGCAGACAGGCGTGACGCGACTCAAGTAGAACAATTTCTATGAAACTTCAACCAATGAAATTGAACAATGAAATTGTTCTACCAGAATCACGTCGCACCGTCGCGTCACGCCTGTCTGCAGGACAAATTAAACTTTAGAGTAATTGCTGTGTATGCAATCTCTGTCATCAAATCTCGTCTAAACACCATACATCACGCCATCATTACCGGATACGTCAACAGAGTGAATATAACGTTAGACGGCGCACGCGCAACTCCGACACGGATCACGTTCAATTAGTTCCGAATTTAACGGATATCGTGGTCACTGGGGAACACACGTCAAAATATTAAGACGGGTAACATCGCTTTCAAAGTAAATCCGCCTGCTCTCATTCATCACGCCCTTGGTCCAACTTCAGTTTTTGGTACATTATTACTTTATTAGTATTGAGCTTATTATAATAACGGAGGAGGCGGAAGGATGGATGGCAGATATCACGCTCTGTGCAAAATAGGTACCAGTAGTTAGCTGCGTCGTCAGCTCCGAAATAGTTGGGAAAAGGCTCGGCAGTTGATGAGCAGCTTATTATGCTAAGAGAGGTAGCATATTGGCAATCGCAGCGTGGGACGCCCTGCACCTGCTAGCTGGTTACCTTAAGAGCCCATACTGCCTCAGCTTTTTATCTCGCTCGCACGATACTGCTCGCGGACTGAGTGAGGGCGATACTGAGTGCGGTGCTGGCCGCCGATAGTTTAGGTAATTGCTTTTTACGATGAAAATAATGGTCATTTGAAAAAAATATTAAACCTGCTTTATAGTAGTTCAGTTAGTATGCAAAGTTTCATGATCTAATTTGAAGTATTTTTTGAATAGCAGCGGTTTATTGTTCGGTTTGGAGGTAAGTTTGGATTTTTTTTCTAAATTCTAATACCACTCCACAACTAAAAAGTGAAAAATAAAAACTTTTCTACAAAAAAATACAACCGACTTCCAAAAACAACACTACAAAGTGAAAAATAACTTTAATTTTGGAAGTCGGTGGCAAAAAACGAAAATACATTTAACCAGACACCGACTTCCGAAATTAAAGTTATTTTTTACTTTGTAGAACACTACAACACTACTAAAAACAACAGTTTTTGGAAGTCGGTTGTATTTTTTTGTAGAGAAGTTTTTTCGACATAACGGAGGATCATGCCAAGCCATTTGAGATATGGCTGGGACAGACTGGACGCGGAAGACGGAGGACAGGGTGTTAAGGCGCAGCTTGGGAGAGCTGCGTCTTAGACTGGGATAGTCTGAGTTGATTGATTTCACTGAAAAGGAGGTCGTCGTACAACAAGACTAGGAATAGCTTTTCATGTTTATAACTTGGAAACAAGCGTCTGATAAGTCTCTAGTCTTCTTTTGAAAACATCTGTTACAGAAAGAGATAAGTAGGCCGGTATTTAAATACTTAAATAAATAAATAAATATGTTTGGACATATCACACAACGCCATCTAGCCCCAAGCTAAGCAACCTAATGCTTGTGTTATGGTAACGAGATGGCTGATAAACTACTTAAATACATTTTTTTTTTTTTTTTTTGTAAATACATACATATTATAGATAGAAAAACACCCAGACTCGGAACAAATACTTGTAGGTCGTACAAATATTTGTTCCGTGCGGAAATCGAACCCGCGACATGCTGCGCAGCAGTCAATCGCTCAACCACTGCGCCAACCGTGTCGTCAATACCACAGTAAACAATACTTTATAGTGTACTTCAAGCCTCTTAAACATTAATCATCAATGCATTCAGTAGTGTCGACTTAAGGCGACGATAAACGACTTTTAATGATTTTAAACTGAAGATCACGTCTATCGAGTAGTGTTAATGATTTGGAAAAAACATGTTTCTTAATAACATAATAGGTGAATATTTTAGATTATGTTTGTATTACATAGATAGAGTGTAATTAATTTGCAAAGTTATGTCTAATGAGCATAAAAAACTGAGAATCACGCAAAAAACTATCAAGCGTATTTTTATGAAACCTTCACCATTTTAAAGATAATTCAATTATTTATAAGTGTTTTATTAAAATAGCTTTTGTTTTATGTATAATAAATAAATAATGCGTCTAATTTGGGACAGCGCAGCGCTCCTTGATGGGCGAGTCCTATTACTGGGTGGACGTACGACGCGTTGCGTGAGCTCAGCACAGAACACGCAAGCTAAACGCTCAAGGCCATTGGGCTATAATATTATCTGCGTCTTAACAATGAACGTTATCCACAACATAATACATTTTACGACCAACTCATATTCATAAACAGGCCATGATGTGGAATCGTGAGGTATACTTATACCTCACGATTCCACATCATAGCCCGTATGTTTCCAACCCCACAGGTTAACTTTCGAATTCGGTTTAATAACGGTCGGTGCGCGCGCGCCGTTTTTGTTTGCCATCGAACAAGCGCGTGTTTTTGAACATAACTGTCATGGCGTGAGGCGTGAAATTGACAGCAAACTCGTGGTATGGCGCATGTTATTGATTTAGAAAGTAAAACAAAGAATGATTATGATGTATGTAAATATTTAAATGTGGCTATAGCGTTATTGGGCTCGTGGAGGAGCTCGTGGCTAAGTAATAACAGCTGGACGGGTCGATCCACCAGGTTAAGCTACGCTTGCCGGGGTTGGTCCGTGGATGGGTGACCATCTTTACATACCGAGACTCCTCCGTGCCTCGGAAAGCACGTTAAGCCTTTGGTCCCGGCTGTCATTCGTGGATCTTTGACAATCGTTACGGGTCGTCAGAAGCCCGAAAGTCTGACAACCAGTCTTACTAAGGGGTATTGTATTACCCAGTCACTGGGTTGTGGAGGTCAGTTAGGCAGTCGCTCCATGTAAAATACTGGTATTCAGCTGTATCCGGTTAGACTGGAAGCCGACCCCAACATAGTTGGGAAAAGGCTAGGCAGATTGATTGGGTATAGCGTTATTGGGCGTGTTATTGCTAATAAGAATTTCTCGTGATTACACATTTAAAGATGCAGCAAAACGGGTTTATTTATTTATTTAGGGAAAACAAACAGTAGCACAATAAC
Organism: Cosmia pyralina; assembly: GCA_946251885.1. Lineage (NCBI taxonomy): Eukaryota > Metazoa > Arthropoda > Insecta > Lepidoptera > Noctuidae > Cosmia > Cosmia pyralina. The sequence goes on from OX276359.1 coordinate 24,662,843, forward strand.
AAATAGACAAAATAACTATGGGTTTCTTTGCTTATCTAACAGATTGATATTTCTGAAGCAGTTATAGGGCATTCTCATTGACTTTTAGAGGGTAACTGGTAATATTAGTGACCAATACTGAAACACACGATTATACTCATGATAACAAACAACTTTTACTAAGGGAACAAACCTGAAATCGTGAATAAAATCAGTTGTTCCCTACATTTACGTTTGCATAACTCTTCAAGATGTAGTGAACAGCTGATTTTTTTTCGCGATTCCATCTTTGGTCCCATAGTAAAAGTTGTTTGTTATCATGAGTATAATCGTGTGTTTAAGTATCGGTCACTAATTTATCAGCCACCCTATATATCATTGGGCATTCTCTACGTATTTACTAGTCATCTCTTGAGATGCTTGATGGTGTACTAAAAAAGGAGCTTAAGATATTCATCGAATATGTTCGAAATCAATCAAAAGTTATATTCAAACTAGGCTGAGAATCAGCACTTTTAGAACCTCAAAATGACATAATATGTCATTTTGTCAGACAGTCCCCGGCACGCCCGCCCTTCACCACTTCCTAGTGCTTTAGCTGGGAAGAAGTGGCGCAACAAACTGTCCAGCAGCACGGCTGTCTGTTCAGTTAGAAAAACTTGATTCTATACAATAGTAGGTACGCAAAATAATTTTCATTACGCCACCTGTTGACCTGTTTGTCAACGTTATTATCACTGACTTCACTCTACATTTTCTGCCGATGTCCTACAGACAGAAGACCACAACTCCAGAACATAAACGCCATAAAACTAAATGCTCTACAATTATTTTGTTTCTCCAAACAATCCAAGCCCAGTAGTTGAGCTAGGGTCAGAGGGTCAGAGCTCATAAACGTTAAAGTAGTAGAAGGCTATCACCGCCAAACATCGCTATAAAAGCGTGCGGCTACTGCGGCCTGCAGCTGTTGTGTTATATTTAGTAAAACTATTATAGTTGGAGAATGGAAGCTATTGCTCAGTTTACTAAACAAAATGAATAAGCTTAAACTAGTTTTTTGAGAGTGGAAAGAACGCAAAGAGCAGTACTCTCAGTTCTATCTAAGAAACCCTACAGGTATCCAACCGACACGGCACGGCAACGGCAACTCAACGGCACTCCGAACAATTCTTAGAGCACATGTTCATGTTGGTCTGCCTCCGCCAAACCCAAATAAGCGAGTAAATCTCCTTCCAAGAATCTAACACAAAACCACCTTCGCAGAACGCCAATTCTACATATTAGGTACACACATATATCAAAATGTAAATTCGCTATTAAATATTTTAAAACTAAACACATTCAAAGTAAAATCCGTAGTAACAGAGTGGCTACTACTCGTACAAAAGGACTATGCCTACACGGAGTCTTTGCTTACATAAATCACCTAGTAATCCAATACCTAGGCAGTAGCAGTCCGACAGCTTTTATACTAAAAAAACACACACAGTTAGGCTCTTATATTCCCCAATCATAAACTCAAATGTAACACGACATTTCATTTAATTTCATTTAACAAACACGTTCATAACACACACCATACATACATAACTTTTCTTTCACTACACATAGCAAAATTACAGAAACTTAATAATAAACTGGGTATAAACACCGTTCATATCTTGTATTTAATTGTTTAAAAATAAGAGACAGGGTCTATATACTTTTTATACAGATTTTGAAATTTTATGAATTGTAATGTACATTTTAAATGTGTTTCTGTATTTAAAAACAGCGCTATGAAACTGTTAGATACGGTCCTGATCCTCGCGTCCTGTCTTTCCTAGAGGAAAACTAGGACTTAACGAGTTATGCACATTCGACCAAACTTTTATACCCAGTATATGTAACTTAACTTAACTTATACTTAACCTTCAAATACATTTTGAATTTCTGACAGTTTCTCCATACAAAAACTGTCAGTCGTCAATTTTATTCCACAGATAAGAGATATCCGACTTTGGTCAAATTAGCCCTAAATAGCTCACCAACAGCTAGTTTCAAATCATGAATACCTACTACCTACCAAACGTAAACTGTATAAGTACTGTAACAACTAAGTTATAAAACCTGCGCCGGCGCAGTGGTAGATTTGTCGATATCGATAGCGTGCGCAGTCGATATCGGAAACTTGCTTCGCAATCGAAGTACAGTAGGACTACTCCAAACCTTTAACAGTCATGTTATGATGAGACACAATCTTTCTGACCTCTAGGAGGTCGGTCGACGGTTGAAAGAGAACTAAATATTAATCGTAACTAATATTATAAATGCGAAAGTAAGTTTGTTTGTTACCTTTTCACGCCTAAACCACTGAACCGATCATCCTGAAATTTTGCCTAAACGTTGTCAGGTGTACAGAAACGAACATGACCTTTCATCCCGAAAAAAGTACTGTTCCCGAGGAAAACAACAATAACGTTTTTACGATAATAGATGGCGCCACGTGTCTTTCGAATCATGATTGAATTATAATATTATGACAAGCAGAGTACAATCCGACTTGATTGTTAAATTCTAATTAACGCGAGCGAAGCCGCGGGCAAATGCTTAGTAATTGTATAGCGCTGTCAGTGAAGGCTGGTCATACCTTAGCGGCCACGGCTTATTTTAATTTAATTTAAATATTTGAATTGTTTTTTTTTTTAAGGACGCTTTTAACGTTCTGCATCGTTCTCACATGTAAAATTTTAACATGAATGGTGTAACCATTATTTTGTAACCATATCTTGATTTAAAAGAGTGTCCGTGGAGTTTCTTGCCCGTTCTTCTCCATAGGTACCTACTATGCTTTGGAATGGGCGCCTAGCTTCATCTTTTTGACTGACCGACCCCTTGACAATTCAAAAGTGCCTGTAATTGGTTTAATTGAAATAAATGCTTTGAGTTTGAGTTTTGAGTTTATAATCTTATGCGGTGGTGCAGCTCCGAGATCTTCAGTGGAACCCATCCTTTTTTTTTTTTTTTTTTTTTGTGGATGGGAAATCATCAAATGACTTCTCCCGCTCCGGGCAGAGCGGGAGGGCGTGTCAGACTTTTACTGACTAAAACCCACCCGTGTTCCTTCAGTTGCCCGTTCCAGGGCCACGGTATCTCTTTCGAACTACCCGCGACCCCGGCGGCTTCGGCCCTATTGGACCCCGTCACTGCTGACATCTCTTTGAGGCGCGCGTGGAACACAACGCGCCGTCGACCCGGGCCTGGTCCTTACCGGACGGCGAGCTGCCCATTACTCGTCGTCCGCAAGCCCGCGCCTACGGTGGCCGGGAATCGGCAATCGATTCCCGCCGCCCAGGGCGTCTCCTACGGCGGCTAGGGGCGCGAGGGCGCGGCTGTTGCCTCTCCCTCTCGCGTTCCGCCTCCTCCTTTGCGAGCATTACTGCTTCGCAGAAGGAGGTGACGGCCTCCCATGCACTCTCGCTCCGCACCATGGCCTGGACCAGGTTTGGACGCGAGAGATCGCCGCCGCCGATCGCCTGCGTGAGAACACGGCGGTGCTCCGCCCAAGCCGGGCAGACCTCCACTGTATGCTCCTCCGTGTCCTCCGGGCGATCTACACAATGGTGACACCCGGGCGTTTCCTCCCGCCTTATTCGAAACAGGAACCTCCCGAAACAACCGTGTCCGGTGAGGACCTGCGTTAGGCGGAAGGTGAGGACGCCGTGGCGCCTCTCCAACCACTCCTCAAAGAGGGGACTTATCGCCGCAATTGTGGCGTGCCCAGCGCTGGGTTGCGACAATCGCACTCTCCATGTCGCCATGAGATCCCGCCGGAGCTCTGTCCGCTGTACCGTGATTTCTCGCGGCAGCGGAGTTACGCCCCGGCGTTTCGCCTCCTCGCGCCACTCCCACACGTGTGCGAGAACTTTTGCCTCCAGATCCCATGGCGGTAATCCGGCAAGGAGGCTCGCCGCCTCACAGGAGACCGTGCGGTATCCCCGGACTAGCCGGATGGCCATGACCCTCTGGGACGCGTTCAACCGGCGGGCTGGTCGCAGCCTCAGGGAACGCGCCCACACCGGTGCCCCGTAAAGGGCCATGGACCGCACGACCCCCGCGTAAAGCCTCCGGCAGGAGGCGTTTGGACCCCCCAGATTGGGCAGGAGCCGCTTCAAGGCAGCCCCGGCCCGCTCCAGTCTGGGAGCCAAACGTCGGAAGTGCTCCACGAAGTTCCACCGGCTGTCGAGGACGAGTCCCAGGTACTTCATCGTCGACTCGACTCCGATGTGAACCCCTCCTACCGTTATTTGGGAACCCGACGGTGGCGCGTTCCGAGGACCATGAAAACACATGACCTCGGACTTGTGCAGGGCCACCTCGAGTCCCAACTGCCGGATTCTCTCTACGATTGTCGCAACCCCGCGTGTCGCTAGTTCAGCCGCCGCCTGGTGCGACCTCCCTTGCGCCAGGACCAGCGTGTCGTCAGCGTAACATACAACGCTGACGCCGCTAGGGAGGTCGGCGCGCAGCACCCAGTCGTACCCGATGTCCCACAGATGTGGCCCCAGGACAGATCCCTGTGGGACACCGCACGACATCTCTCGCCGGTTCCACTCTCCCTGATGACCGGGGTAGATGACGGCCCTGTCCGTCAAATAGGCAGTGGAACCCATCCTCCGTCAACTTTCCTTTGCTACACCAAAGTAGTTCAACAGTTTGTCTGTCGCAACTGGGTACTACATGCTGCCGTCATTCTAAGGGTGCTTCGTTTGTTGAGTCGGTAAGGGTGGACTTCCGAAGACGCTGTACCTGCCTACACCATGTTCTATGTTAGTGTGAATGAAACTCTAAACCTTCTCTATCTTCTCATAGCTGGTAGAACGGTAAGATATATCGACAAGCCGCGCACGTCGATCGTGTAACAGATATATGTCGAGCTCTTATCTCGCGAACTGCTTCACTGAAATGTTACTGCATCAGGTATTTATAGCATAGTAACCATTCCCAGTTGGAATGGAAATTAAACAACGGAAGCGTATAAAACTTGTGTTTTACTAAGCGGAGGATTAAAGGATAATGAATGCTTGGGTTATCGTCTTTTGCCGAGTGATCGTGAGTTTCTGGAGTCGATCCCATCGTAGTAATAGTGAGGAATTCTGAGTAGGTAATTCTGGTACTCGCATTAGATCTAACACTTATAATCGCCAAATTCTGTGCTTCACCCTCGACACACGACACTCTCGGGGTACCTAATACTAATCAATACATATCTTCGTAATAAAAATCCATTCACTTACTGACGTACAACACACAGCCAAAACCTAGGTCTAGATAGAGCAAGAAATATTGCACAAGAAATAATAAGGATAATTAAGTATTTGTAGAAAGTACAGGTTTTACCAGATGTAAAAATTGGTGGTATATTGCACAGTCCATATTTTGCCTGTTTAGGGCATGCAAATTAGTTTAAAACTAATAGGTAGGTTCCCCACTTAGGTACTTATCTATTTTTAGTAAGATTTACAACTATTTACTGATATAAAACACAAAACACACCACAAAACTATAAAATATTATGATCTAATATAAATTATAAAACAATTTTTATGTAGTTTGTTGTTTTTTTGTGTTTGTTGTTTGTTGTTTTTTTTTTGTTGTTGTTTGTTGGTTGTTTGTTGTTTTTGTGTAGTTTTTTTGTGTGTATTTTTTTGTGTTGTTTTTTTGTTTTGTGTTTTTTGTGTTTTTATGTGTTTGTGTTTTTGTGTGTGTTTTTTGTGTTGTATTTTTTGTGTTGTTTTTGTGTTTGTTTGTATGTTTTTGCGTTTTTTTTTTGTTGTTGTTTTGTTTGTTTTTATGGTTTTTTTTGTGTGTTGTGTGTTTTTGTGTGTTGTTTTGTATGTTGTCAATTATAATGTTTTTTCTCTATGTTGCAGAAATTCTTGCAAGTAGTATATAAAAATCAATTTTCTATTTAACCACCTGCGCAGTTTTACTCTAAAATGTTTAAATGCGCGTTTTCTTATATATTTTGGTAATTTGTTAAAAATAATAATGCAATCATAAGCATTCTTTTTAGTTAACGTTGTATTACAGAATGGAATTAAAATGGTCTTTGTTTAGTGTAATTGTCACCTTTTTAACCGACTTCAAAAAGGAGGAGGTTATCAATTCGTCGGAACCTTTTTTTTTTTTTTTTTTTTTATTTTTTTTTTTTTTTATGTATGTTCCCCGATTACTCGAAGATGGCTGGACCGATTTGGATTATTTTTTTTTGTTTGAAAGGGTATACTTTCCAGGTGGTCCCATGATCATCAAGTCAGGATCTGATGATGGGATCCTGGAGAAATAGAGAGAACTCTTCCAATTTTATAGGCACACTTGAAGCGATTTGGATAGTTTTTGGAATAATACTTTCTTGGAGTGGTCCCATTTCAATTTGGTGAAGATCTGATGAAGAACTTCTGAGATAGGCAACGGAACTCCTCAATAAATGATAGCAAATGGACTGGGATTGCTGAAATCTCATGTCTGTTTGTTGTTCACACCAGTTCATAACATAACATCACGCCAGTACGCTGTGAAGGGGTAAGCACATGTGAACCACTAAAAAGTGAAAAATAAAAACTTTTTTACAAAAAAATACAACCGACTTCCAAAACAACACTACAAAGTGAAAAATAACTTTAATTTCGGAAGTCGGTGGCAAAAACGAAAATACATTTAATCAGACACCGACTTCCGAAATTAAAGTTATTTTTCACTTTGTAGTGTTGTTTTTGGAAGTCGGTTGTATTTTTTTGTAAAAAAGTTTTTTTGAAGATAAAAAAATTAAAATATATTTATATTCTACTCGAGGAGAGTTCTAGACAACACCCCCATGCTAGGGTAAGATTTTTTTTTATCAAAATTAAATGTTTATTGTAATTGGACCCCTTTAATTCCTAACTTTATTTTTAACCGACTTCAAAAAGGAGGAGGTTCTCAATTCGTCGGAACCTTTTTTTTTTTTTTTATGTATGTTCCCCGATTACTCGAAGATGGTTAGACCGATTTGGATTTTTTTTTGTTTTATTCGAGAGGGTATACATCAAAGTTGGTCCCATATAAAATTGATTAACTTTGCTTGGGTAATTTTTGAGTTAGCTTCAATAATACGTATTTTTTCCCCACTTTTATATGGATGATGTTCTCCACAACTAAAAAGTGAAAAATAAAAACTTTTTTACAAAAAATTACAACCGACTTCCAAAAACAACACTACAAAGTGAAAAATAACTTTAATTTCGAAAATCGGTGGCAAAAACGAAAATACATTTAACCAGACACCGACTTTCGAAATTAAAGTTATTTTTCACTTTGTAGTGTTGTTTTTGGAAGTCGGTTGTATTTTTTTGTAAAAAAGTTTTTTAATCTAAAGAATTCACTATGCTTCCTTACATAAACTGATACCTCAAACAAATTTAAAAACATATTTGTTAAAGTTAATAATTTCAGTTTTTTAATAAAGGCCTACAAGATTCAAGATCACCGACACCGCATAATAATAGTCTTACACGTTTATTTTGTACAATGAATATTTTTGTTGATTTTCCACATTAGTGTCCGGTCCGGTATTAGTTTAGTGTCCGGGGTAGTCCTCCGTAAGAAGCGCGGTCACTGTCGGACTGCACAGTAGAAGAAAAGCGCGATGACACAACGCTCGCAAAATATGAAGTAATTATCGATTTACATTAAATCTATTTTTTTTTTTTTTTTTTTTTTATTAGCCTACATTGTGTCCCACTGCTGGGCAAAGGCCTCCCCTTTTTCCTTCCACACCTCCCTGTCTTGTGCGATCTCTGGCCATGTTGGCCCTGCAAACCTTATCAGATCGTCACACTTATTAAATCTATTAATTGGACTAAAAAGTAATGATATGGAATCATTCCTTATTATTTTGTAAAGAACTGCATAAATGTATGAACACTTAATGAAAATTGTAGGAGTAATATGGTAAAAACTAGAAAAAATAGACAGAAACAGACCTGGATTTAGTTCTTTTTTTCCTTAGTTCTACAAACTAAAATAGATTTCAGGACAAATGAAATCACTTCTTATTTATTGTAGATTACTGCGTATGTTTTCCTATACTAAAAAGATGCTTTAGTTACTGTAAAAGATGTTCACAATGTCACTTATTTTCGCCGTACTTGAAGGAGGAGGAGCCTTAATATTGATTCAACATATCCACTATCTGCTATGCTAAGATTTCCTTTTAAATAACGAAGAACACCCAAGAACGATTTTTGATTTTTCATCCCCTAAAGGAGTTAAACAGGGGATGATAGTTTGTGGACGTTCATCATTTTTGCAGATGGAAAATCACATCAATATTGACGAGCCTAAGCCACAAAAATACATAAGCATAGACTACAAAACCTTACCATTCGCAGGTTTAATGATTTAACACTTTCGACCTCGTCGGTCGTAATGAAGCCGTGACTGACGCGGAAATGACCAAAACCAACAGAATTGGTTTTATTATAACATTTATCACTAATTGGCTGTTTAAAGTAATGGCCGTGCCTTTACTAAAGTGTTCCGATTAATGGCGCGGCGCGTTTGTGGTGCGGCAGTGAGGACTGTGAAATAGCTTCGTTATTTGTTTAGTGTTTTTGTTGTTTAGTTAATTGTTGTAGGATTGAATGAATCTGAGATTGATTGAAAAAAGAGAAAATTAAAAAATATCAATTTAACATAAAAAACAATTCAGAAGATTACAAAAAAATGAAGAGGAAGTTAGGAATTAATCTGTTTGGAGAGTAATGAGCACAGAAAAGATAAAGAGGTTATCTGTTCTGTGGTAATGAGTAAGTAATTACAAACACTATTTTATAAGAGCCTTAGCGTGTGAACTTGAACAGATTCTGCATGTGGGTACTTACATAAAACATGATGCCTACTCATAGGTTTCAGCCTTGAAGCCTTCAGAAAACTCTATAGACGAAAATTACGGAATAGAATAGAATAGAATAGACATTTATTTCGCAAATATATGGTGTAAGGGCAAGCCTTTACATATAATGAAAATGTTAATAAAATAAATGTTACTGTTCAAGAAAGGATTTAATAGGAAACTTCACTAAATTAATGTAAAAGAAAATAATAAAAATGTTATAAAAAATGTTAGAAAATGTTCGATGTTGCGAGAGCTCGATACAAAACCGAAGACTCACGTACTTGCGTACGTGACGATACTATATTTTATTAATTAACAATATTTGCAGTATTTTTAACTAGGCCAAAGTACAATGTGCGGTTGCTGACCGTACATATGGATAATAGGTGTTAAGATACATTATGCACAGCCATTTTTCACCATTCGGCATGCAAACATGTATAATATAAAATAACAAGATTAATTAGTTAATTAACAAAATTATTGACAAGATTATTTCGTTTATTCATTTTTTTTTTCTTATAAAAAACATTTTTAAATATTTCTTAAAAAATATATAAAAAACATTTAAAAATATAAAAAATAGTAGTCCAGCGGTATCGGGAACAGGGTCCAAGCTACCGGCGGTCAGGGCTCCAGAGAGAGGAACCTCCTAACAATGCGGGCCGTGTCCAGAAGTACTGCTTTCTGAATCAAGCCCTTGATCCAGCTTCCCAACGAGAGCCTCCTTAGGTGTTGGTTGAGGCTCTTGGCAATTAAGCCATTGGCTGATACGACTATCGGCACAATGATTGCTGAGTCCACATCCCACATGTCGACAACCTCGCGAGCCAAGTCAAGATACTTGATTTGTTTATCTTTCTCGGCTTTCACGAGGTTCTCGTCATGCGGGACTGTTATGTCAATAATCATTGCGCGCCGCTCTATTCGATCCACCACCACTATATCAGGCTTATTGGCAACAATAGTCCTGTCAGTGATGATGGATCGATCCCAGTACAATGTGATATTTCCATTATTACAAGATTTATTATTAACAAGATAAAGTATTAGCAATATTCACAACAATATGTATCTAAAAGCTACAGCAATTCAGCAAAAATAACAGACACAGACAGACCACACGGACAGAGTATAAAGAGCAATTAAGTCACACATTATCACTAGTAATCACTGCACACGCGTCGACACGCACCTATACGAATTTATTGAGACCTGAATGATCCATAAGGGTTGGACCTCATCTGGCAGCACGGAATCGCCTTTTTCCGTCGCCCTTTCTCTTTCTGACGCTTAGAACTGCCATTTGCTAGACCGAGACAGAAAGCATAATGCGATAGCACGCGGCGGAATCCTCGAGGCGATCGGCATCACGGACAAAATGCAATGGTCGGCAGGGAGACTCCGGAACGCTGAAGCGCGCGATAGCATGCTAACGCATCCTTTCACCGCCGATCACTTGCTATCGCATGCTGTCTCACTCTATCGTACAATGGCGCACGCGGCCGCTCGTCAGCTCAGTGCAGCCTTTTTTTGTCTGCGGTATGCGACAGCGCGCGTTCGCATGCGGCAGCATACTGCAGCACGTGGTAGCACAGGCGGAACAAATGCGATTCCGTGCTGCCAGATGAGGTCCAACCCTAATGCTACATTCACATCGCCTGTGCCCGTTCACTACAACATGCAACTGTGCTGTGTTCCGTTTGTTTGCATTTCAATCAGTGCAGCGGTATTGTGTGAAATGTTCGCACGTTCATATTAGTGATGCTACCTACATCACTCAGGTTTGAAATATTTGGGGCAATCTGTTATTGTCTTGGGGAGAATAGACCACACCTGAAGAGCAATCTATTCTCCAATTTGTTCAAAACTTAAAATCTAGTTTCGATCTAGTCATGTCGTCGTATTATGTCAAAAAAGGATTATGTATGGGTAACAATTTTATTAGTCTTCTGGCTTTCGCAAATGCAACTAAGAGTTGACGAAAAAAAACCGGCCAAGTGCGAGTCGGATCACGTACAATGAAGGGTTCCGTAGTTGGTTAACTATTACTCGTAAACTTGAAACGCCTACTTAGCTGTGATAGTTTTCCTTTTAACTTCGTTATTATATACTACTACCGTGAATTTTTTCACCCATCCAAAACTAACCGTTTAGCTGGCAGGGGGGGGGGGGGGGGATACTTGACTCTAGCAAAAATTAGCACTTTAAAGCTTAATATTTCAGAAACGGATCCCTAAATCGAAAATTGTCTGCACAAACCCACAATATTTTTGAAGGACCCATCCAACAACACCCCACACCATGGGGTAGACGAGAAAAAAAAAACATCCTCACTTTACGTGTAACATAAGGTAAGAAATACCCAAAAGAATTTTTTTTTCATGATTTTATTTTACCACTTTGTCGGCGTGATGAATATGTATATTCATGCCAAATTATAGCTTTCTAGTACTGAGAGTCTCAGAGCTAAGCTGCGGACGGACAGACGGACACAGCGAAACTTTAAGGGTTCCTTGTTGACTACGGAACCTTAAAAATGGTACTACAGGCCATTAGTACCTTTTTTCAGCTCTTAGTTGCATTTGCGAAAGCCAGAAGACCAATTGTTACCCATACATAATCCTTTTCTGACATGATTTGAGGGTATGAGGATTATTTTATGGTGTCACTATTTGGACCACCCTGTATATGTATACAAGTGTAACTTAAATAACGCACAACTTCTTAAGGGGTCATTGTACTCATCACTATGAAGAACTTAAAAGTTCAGGTTAAAATCAGCGGTTCCCTACATTTTGACGAGTTATGTGAACATAAATGTAGAGAACAGCTGATTGTTTTTTAGAGATTTCAAGTTTTGTCCCATAGTAAAAGTTGCTCAAAGATGAGCACAATGACCCCTTAAGAGGTTGTGCGTTATTTAAGTATCTTGTATACACATGAGCTATGAACAGTACCCGCAACAATTTAATTAAGGCAAATAGTTTGCTATTTTTCGTAATCTATGCTAATATTTTCGAAAGTAATCCTGTCTGTCTGTTACCTTTTCACGTCAGAACGGATTTAGATGAAATGGCACACGAACAGACCATGATCTGCGTTAGGATAAAGGCTATTTTTTATCCCGGTAGTACATTCCCGTGGCATAATTTCCGACCAGCACGCGCGATGTCACGAGCAAAAGCTAGTCAATATTACTAATCAATCACGGCTAACTTAAATAGATTACAGTACTCATTGATTTAACTATACGTTGTCGGTTAAGAGGATACAACGATATTTATTGATTACTTCAAGCACACATGTACAAATAATTTTGTGTTTTTAAAATTCTTATAAAACCGAATGTATATAGTTAAATCATTTGGATTTTCCAGTATTTTTTGACTATATTGTCTACTGTTATACTACTAAAACCGAAACATAATTACTTTAAATATTTTCGATTGAAAAAAAAATCCAAAGTAGTACCGTGTATTTTCTGTTTTATACGATTATACGTAAACATTTAAACACAACGAGCTAAACCAACATCTCTGCAGCGCGGCGTCAATAAAAACCATAGCATTTTTCCTGCGATACATAACATAACATCTCAAGTAAATCTAAGTCGTACGCGCATGTAAGCTCGGAGCGACAATTACGTTGCGCTAGCGCATCGCTCCCCCGAGGGTAGGCAAAGTAGTAACATGGACGGCACGCGAATTTCTGTACATTTCCATAAATTACGCTTAATGGCACGTTTGTCGAGATGTATTTCCTTGATGAAAGTAGAGCTATTAGGTTAATAGTTGTAAAATCTGAAATACGGTATTAAATAGGTACCTAACGAGGATAGAACAGTTCTTTGATTTATTTGAAACCTATGGCAAACTGTCTTCGCCCTCTAAAGTTGCCAGGTACATGAGTTTTGAACAGCAACAAAATAATGATGTACTTTTTAAACGCATAATTCATTCGCGAATATAGATCTAGAGCACAAGTGAAAATGCATGTTTGGAAGAGGTCAACTAACCTGCATATACTCGTATCTATCGCTAAGTCTTCCTTTGCTATGTTCCGTTTTAAAGAGTTAGGATGTTCTGAAAAAAACTTTTAACTAAACTATGTTTCTGAATATGTTCGCATCAGCAAACCTCTTAGAGTTACTGTCTGCTTCATTTGCAGCAGTAACCACGTGCTACCAGTGACTACTTCGACTCTCCACTAGTGGACATTTTCATGTAAATATTCCACAAACGTTTACAAATATGTATTAACGTAATTACTTAATAACTTGTAACCAGATGGCGCCACTGTCGAGTGCAGTCGGATATCAATTAATATGGTAATCGTTAACCGATTAAGAAAGTAGTGATATAGCATAATTTTATTAATGGCGTCCACGCCTCGTCTTGCCTCGCCTCGCCGCCGCGCCGCCTGTGAACTGTATTTACGATGCCGCTCACTCTTACGTACGAACTTACAAGTAAATGTATTTATTTATACACGTGTATGATATGAGTGCTCATGAGAAGTATCCCAATAAGACTTCCATCAGGAAGACATTTGCGTTAAAATCGAGGGTTATGATATGATATGTGAAAGAAGCTGATCCTACAAATTACTCATTATTATCTACCAAGGATTCTTTGTCAGCAACAAAAGTCGATTAACACTTGCAGTTTTTTAATCTTAATTATTAAGCGAAATATGTCATTCAAATCGGAACAGAAGTACTTAAAATATTAAGAACATTAACTCTTAACAGTTCAACGAAAATAAGCAGTTTATCGAATCATTTTGTGTCAATTTAGATGATGTCAAAAAGTAGGAGTGTTAACCGAGTTCTGTTGCTGACCGTACAAGTATAGTTTTTTGACCGGTTATGTTTTGAATCAGAACCCTGCGCTTTATAGAGGGAGGTTCCGCATTTTTATAGGTTTACTATATTAGGTTAGTATACTTTAAGTGGATATATCGAAGCGTGGTTAAGCTCGGCGTGTAAGTGAAATGGCGTTAGTTTGACGCGAGAGAAGACTCTCACGCGCACTGGAATTTAAACGCGCTTCGTTTAAATGTAGATTTATGACAAAATTATTTACTTATTTATTCAAATCTCTCTTACACTATCATTACAGGTGTATGTACCCAATGCGACAGTGCGGTCATTTACAAAACTACTTATACTAACTTATTTAAAATTTAATTATAATATACCTAAAAAACTTGTGACATAATACTAACTTTAACACAATACAACACCTACATTAATCTATAACACAAAATAAATAACAGTGTCTTTGCGAATTCACTCAAATGACACGTGAATCAATTTTGCAATGAAGTTATGTTAAGTTATGATATAATAAATAAACTTTTAGCATAATAAGTTCTTAACCGCTGCAGCTTGCAAAGCGCGGGAACACTTTGTCGCCGGCCGGCCGGTTTCGGTTTTAGTAAAATTATCGATGTGTCCCCTTAATGTCAACTAACTCAAAATATTTTTAGTTGATAATTTGACATCAAAGTATTTTTTCACGATTATTATAGTATTGTAATGTTTATTTAGTTATTGTTGAAGCCTTCTACTAGTAATCGTAAAAATATAATTTGATTTTGTAGGGTGCTTATTTTAAGTATTTTAGGATTTATAATGAAGCCATAGAGCGGCATTATGTATGTAAGCCAAATTAAATTATTTAGCACATACATAAATGCTATATTATGTTGTAACAAAAATAAATTGGAAAGCTTCCAAAGTCTAATTTCATTGAAAACCACATTTAATTGAATTATTAACTAAAGTTAACTTCCGGTATGTTCTAAAGTTGTCATATTAGTGTCCATGACTGTCCATATCGTGCCCATTCTTCTGTCCAAAGAGGGTATTATTATGTAATTGGGCACAAAATGACGGGTTCGGTTCCCGGGCTATTAACTCTGTAAAGTATATTAACACTTATTACTGTGGAATGCGGGAACTATTGTTAATAATGTACGTGTATCTTGTTGGGTGTTTGTTACTGAAAATTCGTTTTTTTTTATCATAGGAGGCACCTGTCTTATCCCTGGATGCTGTAGGAATTTCTTATAATAACTTTGGTAAAGTTTTATGTCCAGCAGTAAGATTTGCTACTTTTAGGGTTCCGTACCTCAAAAGGAACAACCTTATAGGATCACTCGTGTGTCTAGCTGTCTGTCCGTCTGTCACAGACAATTTGCTCCGAATCTAATGGACCGATTAAGTTGAAATTTGGTACACATATAAAATTCTGTGACCCAAACACGGACGGGTAAAGTAAAAAAAAAAAAAGTAAAGTATAAATGAAATTTGAATATGGGGTCACCTTTGGGGGACAAATAAGAAAATAAAAAAAAAGTTTTGCAAACTGTACCGTGTGATATATTAAATGAAAGGGCTTACTATGAGTGTCTCAAATATATATTTTTTATAATTTTAAAATATTTTTTTTCAAAGTTATGTACGAAAATAGACGAAAATTGAGCATTCCCCCCATATCTCCGAAACTACTGAGCCTAAAATATTGAAAAAAAATACAGAAAATAATACAGAAAATAGTTCTTTACCTGTAGATTATAGGAAAACCTATAAGAAGTCTGTGGTCTAAAAATAACATGGTAAATCTTTCAATATTGTGAGTGCAAACTTACTATTACAGTTGGACTGTATGGGAGAACATGTTGTGCATTGTGCGTGGTCCGACACACACTTGGCCGGTTTTTAGGGTTCCGTACCCAAAGGGTAAAACGGGACCCTATTACTAAGACTCCGTTGTCCGTCTGTCTGTCTGTCTGTCCGTCTGTCACCGGGCTGTATCTCATGAACCATGATAGTCAAACAGTTGAAATTTTTACAGATGATGTATTTCTGTTGCCCCTATAACAACAAATACTAAAAAACAGAACAAAATAAATATTTAAGCGGGCTCCCATACAACAAACGTGATTTTTTTGCCGTTTTTATACATAATGGTACGGAACCCTTCGTGCGCGAGTACTCGAACTTGGCCGGTTTTTATTAATTGGTATTACTTAGTAAGACGGCCTGGGTGTCCACAACTCCACGTCAAAGCGAGTATTTCGCGAACGGCAGTTAATGGTTGACAGCGAACCTTAGGTATGGTTCTTCTGGGGAAACTTTGATTGGAAGATGAATTGTAGAGTAGCATATTAATCATTTGTGATAAAATTCTTACTTTGCTAGTTGCCGGTATGGAGTAATTAGAACTATAGATACTGAAGCATATGCTTAAGCAGGTTATGAGGAAGTAAGATCCAGAACTACAGCAAAATACTAAAGGAATAGCAGCCAAACGACAACAGACAAGATTTTGCAAAGCAGCAGTAAGATGGGAACAACCTGAATACTACAACTAAAAATCTCATCAATATAAGTAATGTCTACATTGTGTGTAGTCATTAATCCAGTATTACTCGACGTACTTCCACATAAAGCCCTGCCCACCACTGATCGTACAGCAGCGTAAGGACATAACGAGATACGCTGGACCAGTTGAGAGTGACGCGTGCTCAACTATGACAAGCTAACTGGAACACAGACCAGGGTTGGCAGACACTTTGTGTAAAGATAATAATTGTAGGGAAGGTTGCGGGAATCCCCTGGATGCGAGGAGCACAGCTCCGGACGACATAGCAACGCTCGAGAGAGGCCTATGTCCAGGTGTTTTGGGTAAAATATGTTCAATTATTTGCTACAAAACAAAAGAGAATCGTTTATTTTCAATCTAAAGTGGCAGTTCGATTTTGAATCATCAACATTTTAAAGTTTAAAATCATTTAGAGTTGACAGTTTGGTATAACCTGATTGCTGTTGTCTGTACCAAACACAAAACAAAAAATTATCATAATTATGTATTCTCTGAGAGCGCTGTGTTTAGACTATATCTATAATTCTTTACCATTTTCTTTGACTTCCTACATTATCACCCCAGTACCAAGGGTACCAGGAAATTATATTCGTCGGTAATGAGGCTCAAAACAATATGGGGAACATTCCTTTAAAATGATAGGGTCCACAAAACCCTCATCAACCATAATTGGGATCCCTTATAAGTCTTATAACTAATAGGTATAAGTTTTAATATTTTTCAAGCTTTACAAATATTCATATTTTAATTTTAGTAGTCACTAGGGATCACAGCTTAAAACCCTTAAAGTACCTTTATATTAGGTTCTCCTCTTTGGTAAAATAAAGTTAATTAATCAAAATTATAACCCTGCCAAAAACCCAGGGTATATGGTGCACATGAGTTGCGCGTTCGCCAGTGAAACGCACCCGCGCCGCGCCCCGCCCTATGCGACGCCAAAGTGTCGATAGAAAGCGCTGCCAATTACACTGAAACACTGATGTATAGTGATTTGTCGCATGGACCTGACCAGCAGGTGACTTAAAGAGACTATAAGGATCTGCCGGTAGCGGCGAAGTTAATGGTGCAGCTGCTGCAAGAATTTCTACGGAGAAAATTGAGTGATTATACAATATATTTATGTCCCATATAACTTCCTGTTATAAGTCTGGCGAAAACGCGATACAGTTGATTACATTACTGCTTTAAAGATGACGTGGATTTTAATTAGGTAAACGCTAACGTAAGTACGCAGAACGTAAGTGGCCTATGTTTAGCAGTGGACGTCTTTCGGCTGAAATGTTGATGATGAAGTACGCAGAGTAGATATATTCTCCTTGACCACGTTTTATCTTCTTTTTCTTTGTTCAAATGGTCGATAAAGAATTAAATCGAAGTTACACATATCTATGACACACAAAAAGACTGCAACAAAAAAAATAGCAGACTTTTTGTGCACCCCAGATTCAATCTAACAAAAAATCCGTCGTCTGCAGAAGCCCTAAATGGGAAAAACGAACATCCAACACACTAAAAAAGTTTTGAAACACAATCGGCGTAGCACATAGCATGACATGACGAGTTGGATGCTACACCAGCCGGCTATAGAGAATTAATACATTCTTGCGCCAGCGCAGGCCGCGGCTAACCATCGGGAAACATCTCAGGAACGTTCTTAATAAGCTATTACGTGGACGGTGCAAGGTGCGAAAGATCGCGATTTTTGGGATGAAGAACTTGTCGTCTAGATAAAGAACCTAAATGTTCTCGCCTACATGTTGGTCAAATAGTATTCTATTTGACCAACATGTAGGTGAGCTCAGTTACTTTATACACTGTTGGCAAACAGCCTACTATTTAATAGCAATGGGGCCTTTCAAGAGAGAATCAGCAACTAAGTTCCAGTCAGCAAAACGAAAGACAAAATGACAGATTGTAGACAGATTTCTACGCCGCGATGTCAAAAATGCAAAAAAAAGGCTAAAGTTGTAGAAAGAGATCAATTCTTTGTAAAGTAGAGAAGAAGAGAGATAGAAGTGACCATGCTGCGCGTGCAGGATATCGTTGACATTGACGTTTGGTTTTATACATGAATCAAAACCTCTAATATTTAATAACTTAAACCACAGCCAATACCTGTCTCAGGTACTATGGACCAGAGAACGTAGCCTCCGGCTACACCTTGCATCATGACACTCTACAACAACTATGTATCGATCATACACTGCTCATTACGTCTCAACTGCATACTCGACAGTCAATACATAACAAGCAATGTACGGACTAGTAATAAGTATTACCGAATAACATTAAAATGTATACTCGTTTGGTACCAGTTATATACTCGTATCAAGGAAGGAAAGTAAAACAATAGGAGGCTATACAACAGGTTTTTATTCAATATGCTTAAATAAAGCTGGACTCTTGTATTGAGTGTAAGTGCCCCGGTACACGTCCATGTTAAGTCGAAGTCAATCGTCGCAGAAAGCCGATGTTAAAGAGATACATTGCATTAAGATAAGGTATTATCGTTTGCAGCTTTTTATTTTGGTCGAGTTTTGATATGGGAATAAAAGAAGTGTATCAATGTAGATTTAATCTGATGCCCGCCTTTTGTAAAGCCGCTCCTACACAGCGGTGAACCGAATATAAATATTAACTTTGAAGAACGTGAAGTTTTTGCTACATTCATTTATTAGGGATATATTCAGACGTAAGTGACCAGGTACTAGAAAGAATTGGCATCTTTTTCAACAACCTTGTCAGAACTTTTTTCTCAGCTCAGACTTATTTAAACTATTATATATTCTAAGCTAGGCAACTCATTTTCGCTGCTGTGGAGTACCACCTTTATAAGCATCATAGCCCGAAGCTAGCCGCGTGGCAATGAATTTGATATCACAATTCTACAGTCAGTTCTTTTAACATTTTAAACCCATTGCTCCTATATCTCCAATCTACCAAGTGCTGATTGAGTGCAATACCAGGTATTTACCGCTGAAAAAAACGAAGTCGGGCTACGTCTCGTGTACCGAGTCACTAATTGCGGTACATTATTACTTAATTAAGTTTTAAATAGGGATACCCGACGGTATGCGTCGTCTACTCAATACGGAATTCTCAGAAATGATCGGAAGAAATTTTTCTTCGTCTCATTTGGTGATACTACGTTCTTGGCACAATTATTATAATTTTATTTTTGGAGAACCGTTGGAGAGAACTCTGTACCTACTTACCTATAATATGTGTGTGCCTGTGTTCAGAGAACGCCCTGTACTTTCTTTCTTCCTTCATATCGTTGATAAGAAGAGGTTCTCTTATGTAAAACCTTACTCTGTAATGGACTTGGTTTAAAAATATCATATTAAAAAAGCCTGAAGAAGCATAGAGAAAATATTAGGCACGAAATAATGTTAAAAACTTTTTTACAAAAAATACAACCGACTTCCAAAAACAACACTACAAAGTGAAAAATAACTTTAATTTCGGAAGTCGGTGTCTAGTTAAATGTGTTTTCGTTTTTTGCCACCGACTTCCGAAATTAAAGTTATTTTTCACTTTGTAGTGTAGTGTTTTTGGAAGTCGGTTGTATTTTTTGTAAAAAAGTTTTTATTTTTCGCTTTTTAGTTGTGTACCTACCCCACACAAATTCTAATTTCCACTATCTGCAAAACAAACTAGAACAACATCCATATAAAAGTGGGGAAAAAATACGTATTATTGAAGCTAACTCAAAAACTACCGAAGCAAAGTTAATCAATTTTATATGGGACCAACTGTGATGTATACCCTCTCGAATAAAACAAAAATAATCCAAATCGGTCCAGCCATCTTCGACTAATCGGGGAACATACACGAATTGAGAACCTCCTCCTTTTTGAAGTCAGTTAAAAAACTAAAAACAATACAACAAATCTAAAATAAGTCTGTCTAAAATGATGATCATCCAGTGCAACATGGACCCAAGAATAAAATAAATCTATGATCTTACCGAGGCCACACGAGGCTCTTCAGTCCGTTGTGGACACTAAATATTGCTGCATTATTCGATATATAGAGCGACATCTCAACAGCAAACATTATACATGGGCACATTTAGTGTCTTTTCTAAATCAACTGCACGTGCTCCGACCCAGGAAGAGCTTACTAAGACGGTCTTAGTTGCATTATAACAACGTGATCTACTCCTACGC
Organism: Cosmia pyralina; assembly: GCA_946251885.1. Lineage (NCBI taxonomy): Eukaryota > Metazoa > Arthropoda > Insecta > Lepidoptera > Noctuidae > Cosmia > Cosmia pyralina. The sequence continues at coordinate 24,683,305 of OX276359.1, forward strand.
ATTTGATTCGTAGTCACGAGCAAAAACACCTAAAACACTAAGCAAAATTCAAAAGCGATTTTCTCGTGAAATACCGATGGGAACTTTGAAATAACATTATTTCACCCTAGTATTTTAAAATAGGTATATTCGTTATTAATAATGATGCACCGACCCTAGCGTGGTTTGACTAGACTCGATTACTCGAATGGACTCAAAGATTCACACTAGCCCCTGTTGCCTCACGTTTCTTGGTGCTACAGAGTCCATCAATATAAAATTACAATCAATAAACCAGGAGAAAATTACTAAAACTAATTAAAATATTTTTCCCGTTACAAGAAAATCCCGAAAATATAAAACATTTTTCTCAGATTTATTCATTAAACGATTATAGTATTAGCTCAAGATATACTCTCGACTAGACCGATACAACTGACAATCATAATGAGAGATCTTTCTCACAGATAATGTAACTACCCAGCATGGGTCGGCCTGGAATAGTTTAGTAAACTAACTTAGTTAATTTTATTGCGCCACAGTTTCTTACGACAGTTTAAGCGGTTCCAGACTGTTATTCAATAAGCCGCGTATATTCGCGAAGGCGGGCGGGGTGCAGTGACACTCGTTGACGAATTGCACGCGGTCGTCGACCCGCGCCAACCCGCGGCTGCGACTGCGCACGTCTCGCGCGGCCCATTCAGACCAAACCAGACTATAGTTTATGAGGAATTTGACTTAATGTGTTATGTTTTGAAATAAGTCTTGGGCTCTCTAAAAAAAGTCTCAAAACCATGTCGTTTGTTTTAGTAAGATTTATCGACGTACCTACTCTGAAGATATAAAGATACCATAATAATAATACCGAGATAATTTGATTAATTTGGAGCACAAAAAAATAGATTGGTAATCAACTAGATAGTTTTATAAGCACGTTCGAGAGTACTTCCTCTTAGTAAATTAAGAAAGCTATCAACAGGCAACAGCACACACATGTTCCTACCGCTTCGCGAGTACCTAGCAGTAAATTAATTAAGGAGCAGATAAAGAAAGCTCTTTAATTGGAACGTAGCAACTCGTTAGGTCTAGACTAGAATCAGACCACGCAGTGCTAGGTAAGAATCTATCTGACACACTTTCTTTGATTCCTAGATCGCATTCGAAACAAGCTGTTGACGAAGCATTCGTCTACATTCTCTTTTAGTCACTTCTTTGATTAGGGGTGCGAAACAATTATTGGGATTTTCTCCCTGGAGAGGGATTTGAAAAGTGAGTACTTAACAACTATTGTAATTGCGCTGTTGTTTTGGCCTACTATGGCTTACGTTAGGCCGAAACAACAGCGCAAAAACAATATTGAGATTGGTTGTCATAGTTTGTTGTTATATTAGGTTATATTAGGTCTTTACCTATGAAATTGCCGTTCTGCAGTACTCGCCATTTCAAATCAAAATAATTTTTGTTTGGCTAAGAATTCTAATTTCAAATTAATTTTATTTTAAAAACATGGTTTTTTTTTCCAAATGTAGTCATTTGTTTATTGATTAGTGTTACATTTCCATCGCATTTCAATCTTTTTCGTCATCATGGATACGTTAAAAATTCGAGTAATTATGGAACATGAGTACCGTCGTGGCAGCAACGCGGCACAAGCGGCACGCAACATCAACGACGTTTACGGAGCTAACACTACAAACCAACGCACCACTTGTTATTGGTTTGCTCGCTTCCGTTCTGGAAATTTCGACCTGAAAAATGAACCTCACGGTCGTCCGAAGACTTTGGTCGACAATGACGAATTAAAGGCGATTGTGGAAGCTGATGATACACAATCTACGGCTGAATTAGCAGCAGCTTTCGACGTTAGCGTCAAAACAATATTGGTCCATTTGCGTCAAATTGGCATGGTAAAAAGCTTGACAAATGGGTGCTCCACAAACTCAATGATCGCCAGCGCGAAGTACGCGTCGAGACGTGCCTTGCACTGCTCAACAGACACACAAATGAAGGAATTTTGAACCGCATTGTTACCTGCGATGAAAAATGGATTCTGTTTGATAACCGCAAGCGCTCAGCAAGTTGGTTGGATCCTGGTTCAGCACCTAAACAATGCCCTAAACGAAAACTTACCCCTAGAAAAGTGATAGTCACTGTTTGGTGGTCTAGCGCCGGTGTGATTCATCACAGCTTCTTACCAAACGGGGTGAGCATTACTTCAGATGTGTACTGTGAAGAACTGAACACAATGATGGAGAAGCTGGCACATCTCCAACCAGCATTGGTCAATCGCTCGTCTCCGCTGCTCCTGCACGACAACGCGCGACCTCATACTGCACAGCAGACGGTCTCCAAGTTGCAAGAACTGGGGTTGGAAGCTCTCCGTCATCCGCCCTACTCACCAGACCTTGCGCCTACAGACTACTACTTTTTCCAGAATTTGGATAACTTCTTGGCGGGAAAAAAATTCAATACCCGAGAGGCAGTACAAAATACCTTTGAAGAATTTGTTGCCTCCCGTCCAGCTGATTTCTTTAAGAAGGGCATCAATAAACTGCCACTGCGTTGGCAAAGATGCATTGATTGCATGGGTGATTACTTCGATTAATAAAAATAAAAAATGCATGAAAAAAATTTGTTTAAATTTTTTCATACAAAACGGCAATTTCATAGGTAAAGACCTATTATTATGATCTTACAAGTTACGTAGTTTGTAGGAAAATGTCGATGTCGTGAGGAAAGTTTTGAGTATAATTGTGGAGGGCTAGAAGAGTAGGGGAAGACAAAGAAACGATGGATGGATTGTGTGAAAGATGACATGGCTAGAAAGGGGGTGACTACCGAGATGACGACTATAGAGAGAAGTAGGTAAGTAGGTATGGGAGAAGTAATCATGTTGCGCTGACCCCAAAAAAATTGGGGTAAGGGCAGGAGAAATGATGTTACCTATAGGTACCTCTCATTTAATCTATGTTACCACCTAAGTACACATTGAGGAATGCAATCAATGATTGAGTATTGAGTATCTACTTAGAAGTTAAAAATGTTGAAGTGCTATCCTTCAATCGCAGCTTGTAGCAAGCTGGTCGCGGCTAAACACCGGTATCTGCCTACTTTAGTTATCAGATCGTTTCTGTTCCAAGATAAAGGAGACAATTGTCAATGAATAATTTATTACTGACATTACTCTAAGTAACGGATACCTTAATAACGGCAGCTCTAGATTAGGTTACTGGTCTAGACGAGTGGTTTACCTGCGTTAGTGGCGGAGTTTTTTGTCTAGTTATTTATGAGTGGGCGGGTCCTGCGACCATTCTTAGTACAGTCGTTGCGTACCTATAGAGAGTACAGCTTCTTTTTAACCGTCTTAAAAAAAAGAGGAGGTTCTCAAATCGTCGCGTATGAATATATTTTTTTAATGTATGTAGGTACATTGATTTCTCTATCAATTGTGAACCTATTTTGAAAATTCTTTTTGTATTTGAAAGGGTATGCTCTCGAGGTGGTTCCATTATCACTAAGTTAGAATCTGATGAGGGGATCCCATGGAAATCGAGAGAAACCCTCAAATTTTATAGGCTCACCTATAGCGATTTGGGTATTTTTTATATAATAGTAGGTAACTCGTGCATTTGCTCTCGGAAAGCACCATTTGGTGAAGTGGAACTGATGAGATTTAACTTTATTACAAAAAAAAAATACAACCGACTTCCAAAAAAAAACTACAAAGCGAAAAATAACTTTAATTTCGGAAGTCGGTTACAAAAAACTAAAATACAAATTCAAAGACACCAACTTCCGAAATTAAAGTTATTTTTCACTTTGTAGTTTTTTTTTGGAAGTCGGTTGTTTTTTTTTTAAGTTTTTTTTTCTTGTTAGTTTTCGAAATAAGTTGTTCATCTTAGGTTTTCGCAATTAAAAGACATTGTTAATAAGTGTCTATCATTACCTTTGCTGCTAAATGTATTCTATGGACAAAGATTCGAAGTTGATTAATGCAATTTTATTTATTGTTATTGGAAAATGTAGACAAAGCAAGTATACAGAGATGTACGTGTTTCAAAAAGTTTTAAGATATAAATTGCTGCTTTGGTTACATATTTTCATGATGTAGAATGGACATGTGGACAAACAAAGACAATGTTGTCATATCCGTCCTTCTATTCACCTGTCTGGAACTCTGGATGTCTAATCATGAGTTTATAGCCTCGGCTCTTAAGGTGAGCGCAGTAGTAGTCCGTGAAATTCAAATTTTCTTTAGTTTTTTGCAGTTTGCAGGTCAGCTTCAGGTTGTATGTTGATAAAAATATAATTCGCGGCTACAACAATTAAATATGTATTTACATAGTTTTAATCATAAGAATCATCAATACAACTTTCTAAGTTAGATTTGTTCCAAAATGTCATGATTTCCGAAATCAAACAAGTTAACTTAGATAGATGTAAGTATTGATGATTCTTATGGTTATAAATATGTAAATACATATTTGTTACTGTCGCTAATCATATTTTGATCAAGATACAACCTGACACTGACCTGGAAATTGCAAAAAACGTAAGAAAATTTCAATTTCGCGGCTATTACTGCCTCTTAAGTTAACTGTAGCCATTGAATTGCATTTTAATATTTATACTGCCGTTAGTAAAGTATACGAGTCTTGGATTGATCGTCGATTTATTGCTTCGGTTCAGGTTCACGGTTATGATGAGGTGGTCGTACAAGTGTTGTACAATCGATACATGTAATAATGCTGAATAGTTTGTTTTTAGGGTTCCGTACCTCATAAGGAAAAAACGGAACCCTTATAGGATCACTCCGTTGTCCGTCTGTCTGTCAGTCTGTCACTCAAGACCCTTTTTCTTAGAAACGCATAGAGGTATCAAGTTGAAATTAATATCAAATAAGTAGATGTATGGTCCCTTGGAGATTTAAAAAAATCAAGCTTCTATGTCAACGCAATAAAAACATACGGCCATTTATGCGACATATTTTGATACTCGCGAGTAAATCAAAACCTATAGGTTACTTAACGTTGACCTAGAATCATAAAATTTGGCAAGAAGCAAGATGTCACAGCACAAGTAAAGGAAAAAGTCCGAAAACCGTTAATTTGTAATTTTATCACATATTTTTTTTTTGGAATTACTAACTTAAAACAATTGGAACATAATGTTTTTAAACTACAGTGTCAGTTTTGTAAAGTAACAGAAATAAGTCCTAAATAATTGTGTAAAATAATAACGTAGTAATAAGATAACATATGATAGTAATAAATTGTAATGCCTGTGAAAAAAAAAATTGCATGGAAAATATATATATAATAAATAATATATATAAAAAAAAACAAAAAAAAAATATATAAAAATGGATGGATTCACGTAGATTTTAAGATTAGAGTAAGTGTCCGAGAGAGGAGTTTATGATTGTACCATAGATTTAAAAAAAAACACAAATAAAATACAACAATAAAAAAAGGCGCGGACCACCAAGTCCGCGGTAGTCGTACTCATATTTTTTAGATAAATTCTTTTCAAATACGGAACTCTTCATTGTGCGTGGTCCATCACGCACTTGGCCGGTAATTTTTTGAACGCACTAATCTCTGGAAATACCAGCCGGATTTTAAAAAATATTTTAGAATGTGATAGCCCATTCTTGAGAAAGGTTATAGGACTATTTAAGGTGAGGAGTGCTGCCAACTAGCGCTACCATTGAGAAAAAATCATAAGTCTGGAGATATGGAACATTTGAAATTCTCTATGCTCACATTTTAGTCAGATGAGGTAGAATTTTTTGTAACAAAAAAAGTCAACACTAAACCTCCTAGGTTCGAAGCCTTAGCAGCTAACACCAAAAACGGCCTAAAAATGTGGGCATAGGAAATTTCAAAATGTTCCATTCTCAGACTTATTATTTTTTTTCTCAATGCTGGCACTAGTTGGCAGCGCTACTTGTCTTAACATCATGCTACCACCCATAAAGCCGAGCAAATATAAAAAAAAGTCAGAAAAAACGCTAAGCGAGAACGAAGTAAGCAGCGCGCAGGCGGGCGATAATTTCACGCGGACGAAGTCGCGTCGCGGGCTGAAGCTAGTAATAAATTTCATAAGGTGGATACTTAAAGTAGGTATGGCATCTTAGTACAACCATCAACTTTGCTAAACAATTATTTCTTTCTTACTTATCAACTTACCGTGTTACGCTGTCTTTTTCAATATGATTGCGTGAACTTGAACATGAATCTTTGTCTCTGCTAACTATAGGTGAAGAAACACCTGTTCTGAATTCACACTCACACACACTCACTACACACACACACACACACACACACACACACACACACACACACACACACACACTCACACTCACTAGGCAGGTTGATATGCTGACTGAAATAAAGGGTTCCGTACCAAAATGGTAAAAAGGAACCCTTATGGTGCGTCTCGTCTCAGTCTATCTGTTTGTCCGTGTGTCACAGCTGGATATCTCAAGAACTACTAATGCTATCAACTTGAAATTTGGAACAGTTTTACATCTAAAACTGTTCCAAATTTCAAGTTGATACGTCACGTTTGCCCAACTATTTTGCAAATAAGAAATACATATATTTTATTATTGCAACAGGGTACTACCGCAAAGTGGAGCTACTAGGGCATGTGGAGTATCATATGAAAGAGCGCAGTTTGCACATTCTCAAACATTTGCATAGGGAAAAATCCGAAATTATTGTATGTGATAGAAGTTTACAGATTACAGTGATGATGTGTCTAAATAGCACACTTTTTCAGAAATCATCAACAAAAATACATATATTATAATGGTACGGAGCCCCCGGTGCGCGAGTCCGACTCACTTTTGACCGGTTTTTTTTAATGTTTTGGCTCATGAATGATATGTACCTACTACCACTACTACCTACCTATTTACTAACGCATTTGCTTAAAAATGTCATCTGGTATAAGAAACATCCGCACGTGCAAATCACTCGACGTTCCCCATTAATCACCAGCTTATTGAATGTATGTTCATATCTATTACACATACTACAACCGTATGTAATATCATCCGCTCACCACATTCGTGTGTATTGCAGGCAGGTTCATGTACATTATGTACAAGTCTACGTCTGAACATAAGACGTATTCGATGTTTGCACGGCTTCCCGGATCAAGTGTCTTCCCGGCTTTTTATAAAATCAATGAGGTTTGGACTGCAGTAAGATTTTTAAGTTAATGGAAGAAGCCTTAGTAGTTTTTAAGACTTTCTAAGCTGATTTATTTAATTAAAGTGGGTGTTAGAAGTCTTTTTTTTTCAGGGATTAATTTATTGCGCTATAGATGGTTCAATTAAGTAGGTATAGACCATACTTAGAACTATAAAAAACTTATTTCTTCTATCTATGGTATAGAATAGACTGTCTGGCTAACTGTCTAGTTAACATTAAGATGCTCTTTGAGAAATTAGGAAAAGAATAAAGTATTCTAACAGAGTACTTGTAATTTGATCAAAAAGAAACAACCCTTTGAAATCATTTTAAGGCTCCCGCAGACAGGCGCGACGCGACGGTGTGACGATTTCTGGTAGAACAATTCCCATGAAGTTTTCATAGAAATTGTTCTACTAGTCGCGTCGTGCCTTCTGCGAGGGCCTTTAGGATTTTAGTCGTCAATCTAATGCCTATCCATAAGATGTGTAGGTAACAGGTTCAATTCGGGCAGCCTATGATTACAGTTAAGCTGAGTTTTACCTGAATCTCTGTCCAAAGACTATATTCCTTGAATGATTACAGCACAGCTTAGCAAAATACCATGCCCAACTCCCCTGAACTCACATCCCCACACATCACACAATTTTTAATAACACGTCAGCTTTTTCCCAAGTCCTGGAGACACGCACTTTTTATCCGCCATCGCTTCAATTATCAGAACAAGACGCACCGTTCTAACCGTGTGTGGGTTCGAACCCCGGCTGAGCTCCGTTTAAGGCGAGCCACGCCCGGTAAGCCGGTTTACCGTAAAAAGGTATTTATTTCCCGATACCGATCGACTTACGAACCGATTTATGTTGGATTAAATTTATCGGTTGCTGGATAGACTGCCATTTGTAACGTAAGGAGTTCAGCTAGTTCATTGAAACAGGCGACCGATTTTTGTTAGATATATTATATTTTGTGATAAGTAATTAATTCTTCATTAGGATTCCGTACCAAAATGGTAAAAAGGAACCCTTAAGGTGCGACTCCGTCTGTCTGTCTGTCCGTTAGTCACAGCTGGATATCTCAGGAACTACTAATGCTATCAACTTGAAATTTGGAACAGTTTTAGATGAGGTTTGCCCAACTATTTTGCAATCAATCTGCCTAGCCTTTTCCCAGCTATGTTGGGGTCGGCTTCCAGTCTAACCGGATGCAGCTGAATACCAGTATTTTACATGGAGCGACTGCCTATCTGACCTCCACAACCCAGTAATTGGGTAATACGATACCCCTTGGTAAGACTGGTTGTCAGACTTTCGGGCTTCTGAACGTAACGACTGTCAAAGATCCACGAATGACAGCCAGGACCAACGGCTTAACGTGCTCTCCGAGACACGGAGGAGTCTCGGTATCTAAAGATGGTCACCCGTCCACGGACCGACCCCGGCAAGCGTAGCTTAACCTGATGGATCGACCCGTGCGGCTGTTGTTACTTAGTCACGAGCTCCTCTATTTTGCAAATAATAAAGAAATAAAAATACACTTATATATTTTTCTTGCAACAGAGACTGAAAGGAGGTCTTAAAAATTCGAAGTGGGGCTACTAGGGCATGTGGGGTATCATATGAAAGAGCGCTGTTTGCACATTCTCAAACATTTTTTTTTCTTTTTTTAGGCCGCATAGTTTTCGACTTTAGATGAAAAATGTAAAAAAAAAAATACCGTTATCTCCGAAGCTTGCCTAGAGAAAAATCTGAAATTATTCTATGTGATAGAAATGTCTGTAAAGATTACAGGAAAACTAAAACAATGTCTCTAAATAGCAAAAACTTTTCAGAGATCGGATCGGAACCCTCGGTGCACGAGTCCGACTCACTCTTGACCGGTTTTATTAAAATGCTTGTAAAGAAAGAAAGAAAGAAAATACGTTTATTTGCGGTAAACATGACGCAAAGGACAACAAAATAAAATAGACAAAGTAAAAAGCAAGTTTTGGGGAAAATATGCGTCACATCTACGCAAAACGTGCATCTTGTGCTACACACTACACTCTCTTTTGCTATGATGGCATTTTGCACAACTTTTTTCGGGCCTAACGAATTTACAACAGCATAGCATCAGTTTTTCTTTTTAGTTCTTTTCTTGGACTTCCCTTTTTTAACCGACTTCAAAAAAGGAGGTTCTGTATTCGTCCCATATGTATGTATGTATGTTTGTTTGTCCGCGATTTTCTCAAAAACTAATGAACCAATTTTGTTGATTTTTTCACTAACGTGATCTACTTACTTTCAGGAAGGTTTTAGTATATAATACATTATATAATTATTCTTATGTACGAAGTTATATGCATAAATGCACTGTATCTCCGGCATTTCTAAGCGGATTTTGTTGATTCTTCTTTTGGTTCGACTTGGGCTTACCTACTTATGTAATTGTATATTATTCAACTAAAAATGGAAAAATAAATTTACTTTTAAAAATGTAAAAACCGACTTCAAAACCAAAAACGAATAAAACAACTTTCATAAAGCACTTAACAGTTCGTTTTTGGTTTTGAAGTCGATTTTTTACTTTTTTTAAAGTAATTATTATTCTCTGCTAAACTAAGTACTCTACAAAATGGATCATTTTATTAGATACCTACCTAGTAAATATAAAAATACACGTGCTATTTATAAGTAAATAATAGTGGACAGGAATCCTGGCGCACTGGCAGTAATTTAAGGGCGGTGCGCACTTGCGACTATTAGGCCAATTACACACGTAACGATTGCGCGACTGTCGGCACTGGGCACTTGGAACTGGGAACTGGGCGCCTGCACTTTTATTTTCTACAAACCCTGTATGGGCTACTATTTATAAGACACGTTTTCTACACACTGCCTTTTCCTTTTACGAGGGAGCAAAAGTCTTTTTAGGGTTCCGTAGTCAACGAGGAACCCTTATAGTTTCGCTATGTCCGTCCGTCTGTCTGTCCGTCCGTCCGCAGCTTAGCTCAGAGACTCTTAGTACTAAAAAGCTATAATTTGGCATGGATATACGAGTACATATTCATCACGCCGACAAAGTGGTAAAATAAAATCATGAAAATATTTTTTTTTTAGGGTAGAACAGAAGGTACCCTAAAAAAATTTTTGTAAAAATATACAAAAATAAAATCATAACATTCTTATTAATAACGATTTCTAAATGAATATTTACGCTCGGATAACGAAGGGCGGCGGCGTGCACTACGGAACCCTATTACTGCGCGTAGCCCAACACGCACTTGGCCGGTTTTTTTTTTTCCTTTTACGAAGGAACAAGTCTTTTATGTTCAGTTGTTGGTGGATGACGCGATGACCTACCATCTGATCAATATCTACTAGCCATAACATCTCGTCTTCACATAGGATGTATGCAGGTGAATTGTATGGAGCCTGAGTATATCATCTGGATGATTCCTTCAGGTTTTATTTTGTGCCACAGCTCCGGCTATTTCCAAACTCATCAATGCATTTTGATAGCAGAAATGGGAATAGCAGCAGGACTTCCAAACTTTACAAAACCACTTTTGAGTCAGAACTAAATACCTAATTGGACACTAATGATAAAGACGTTATGGTTCAAGGTCCATTGATTGGTTCGTTCGGTTAGTGGGAAATAGGTATAATAAAAAACAAGTAATTAAAAAAATTAAAAACCCGACTGCGGTAAAAAACTTGTTAAAAAAACTGAAAAGCTAAAATTAAATAAATGTTGGAAGCAGACGGGACCCATTTAAAAATATAATAAAAATGGTATGGGTCCCTCCTGCTTCCAACATTTATTTAATTTAAAATGGGCTTGTTTTTAGCTTTTCAGTTTTTTTAACTTAAGTTTTTTACCGCAGTCGGGTTTTTTAATTTTTTTTAATTACTTTTTTTATTTTTTAGTTTTATTGTCGGGTAAAAATCCAGCTTTTTAGTTAACAAATTTGAATTATTAAAGATTTCGCAGGGGATTTAGTTCTTGGTACGTGTTTTTTACGATTTGTCACTTCGAAGTACTTTTAACCATATAAGTTGTATATATTTTTGTTATCACCTTTTAAAACCCTTTATTTTGAATCCCACTCGACAGGTTTTGAGATTATTTTTTTTTAAACTTAATTTGGCGCCAAAAATCTGTCATTTTGTTTTTTTTTTAATTATGATATACCCAGTGATACTCACAGTAAATACGAATCTAACGACACCTCTCAAGCTAAAATCCATCGAGCCGTTCAGGCCGCAGAGCGTGCCAAACAATTATACATACATACATACTCTCGAAAAACATAACCCTCCTTCTGGCGCAGTCGGGTAAAAAATAATGTCTGGCATTTCCCACTAACCCAGTTTCCATTCCCCCGATTCCTACCTACCCCCATTCCATTTTCAAAATTTACTATTATCGGTTCATTTGTTTATTTTTAGCCGACCCGCACGTGCTTAGTAGACATTAGTGAGCGGTACTCCGAGAAGGCTATCGCGATCGAAACATCGGTCACGCGACAAACATCGATTATTTCGTTTCTTTTCGTTTTATTTTTATTCGGTAAAAACTTGCTTTTGGAACGTGATTTAATCGTAATTTAATATTTTAAATCACGACCCACGAATGTTTTGTGAATTGTGTCATATTTTAAGATAAATTCCTCTTCTTCTCTCCTACCTAAAACCTACCACTCAAATTCACAATGAAATGTGTTTACTTGATTGTACATTGCTGGACCTCGTAGGGACTACTAGGGAGTAAAGTACTCGTATTAATATTGAGTAAGTATTGTTGTTGAAATGGTGTTTTCAATACGAGTATTAATAAAAACTTTTTTACAAAAAAATACAACCGACTTCCAAAAACAACACTACAAAGTGAAAAATAACTTTAATTTCGGAAGTCGGTGTCTAGTTAAATGTATTTTCGTTTTTTGCCACCGACTTCCGAAATTAAAGTTATTTTTCACTTTGTAGGTTTTTGGAAGTCGGTTGTATTTTTTTGTAAAAAAGTTTTTATTTTTCACTTTTTAGTTGTGTACCTACCCCACACAATTTCTAATACCACTATCTGCAAAACAAAGTAGAACATCATCCATATAAAAGTCGGGAAAAAATACGTATTATTGAAGCTAACTCAAAAACTACCGAAGCAAAGTTAATCAATTTTATATGGGACCAACTGTGATGTATACCCTCTCGAATAAAACAAAAAAAAAACCAAATCGGCCCAGCCATCTTCGAGTAATCGGGGAACATACATGTTCCGACGAATTGAGAACCTCCTCCTTTTTGAAGTCGGTTAAAAAGTGGCAAGTGAACACCACTTGGCTTTATTTTCGTGCCTGAATCAAGTTTGTGAGAAAATGATAACAAACACACTTCAAACTACTTTAACCTTTCGTGTATGACAGGCGTGACATTTACCTACGTTTTGTAAGGCAAGTGACCTATGATCTACAAATAGCCTGTATTTGTTTGTACAGAACCAACCAAATGCAACAGCTGTATTTATCTCTTTCCCGTTTTTAGGGTTCCGTAATCAACAAGAAACCCTTATAGTTTCGCCATGTGCGTCTGTCTGTCTGCCCGCGGCTCTAATTTGGCATGGGTACGTAGTATTATATTATCTGTGGCTTGGGTATACATATTAATCACGCCGACAAAGTAGTAAAATAAAACCATGAAAAAAAAATAGTGGAACTCCCTTGTACGTAAAGTGGGGATGATATTTTTTTTCTCTTCTATCCCAGTGTGAGGGATACGCCGTTCAAAAATATAGCTGGTCCTTGAAAACTTCTTCGACTCAGGGGGCCCTTTGCGCGAAGGCTTTACAAGTTAACGAGTACCTAATACTTAGTCTACCAACTTAAATTTGCAGTTGGAATGTAATCTATGTAGAACCAATTATGTTTTTCAACTACAATGTTAAGTTTATTTTGGTATAAATTCATCCCAACTACGGAACCCTTTGCGTGGTTCGACACGCACTTGGCAGGTTTTATTTCTAGATTGGACACCAATGCAACACAAAAACAAAATATGTCCACCATTGTACGGTTATTTTAACTCGAGCATAAAGCTTTAATAAGATAAGATCATAAGACGCAGAAAAGTAAAACGGTAACCTAATTACGTCTTGCATAATAGGCTCCGGTAGGTAACAGCCCTAATCTAAAGTAGGATACGCGGGCGGTACGGCACGGTACGGCACGGTACGGCACGGTACCGCTGATAATAATAAATTCGCTACGCTCACCGCGGGGAGTCAGCAAGCCCTTTTGTACGAGAACGCGAAACGCCACGACGCTGATTTTTATGACGGAATAAGTCAAAAGAATTGCATCGTTCCGACTTCTCTGATTTTATTGCATTATTAAACTTTAAATGTTAGGTAAATGAAGTGATAAAGGGAGACATTCAATTATTTTAAGTGGACTTTGGGAGCGAGTTTCTGTCCCTGGCTTACCTATCGTTCGTTATGAGGGACAAAATGGTTTCCACCAATCAAATAAATACAATAGTACTGACACGTTGTTAGAACATTCACATATGCAGGTGATAGACTGCATCTTCCCACCTAAATACCGACTAGCAAATAGGTAAATCTGGTGCTTCCAACTTGCTTGATTCCTTCATTAAAAATTACCCCTTACCCTCGAAAAATTGAGGGTTAAACTGAGTGTAATACCTACTGGGTGTAGGTAACTTTACTTCGCGTTTATTAATAGAGGGTTAATGATTCACCAAACGTAGCGTCTCCTTGTTTCAATAAGTTCCAGCGATTATACCCTGAAACAATTAAACAGCGCCCTTTTATAGCGCAATATTTCCGCCCTCCCAATCTTTTCGGCATGCATTGCAAAATATCACCGCGTGTAACAACTCCCGGTTAATTTATTGGCACTTATAGCACGAGCGGTACTGCCCGGTACCGCAGCCAGTAATAAATTCGCGACGCACGCTGTAGCCTTCCGCCCTTCCTCATCAGCTCGACCAATCACGACGGTATAAAGAAAGTAGAAGAAAATTTATCTGATTCAGTTAATTTTGTTTCTGGTCCAGACAGTTTTCAGAGTCTGGATTTGTACTCGATTGATGGCAATAGACTTGCCTCTTATTAATACACGAATTTACGTGGGCGGGTGTTATGCCGTATTCTGCCTTATATGTAAGAGAACAACGTACAGTTTACAGTCACATAAAACCTTCATAACCCGCTTTGTAAGAAAGCTCTCATTGCTCTCTTTGCTCGGAGCAAAGCTAGGTTTCCAATGGCCACCAGTTTTGTACATAAAAGTCAACTGTTTACGTTCTTATAATTACAAATACTTAGCTGAGCCGCTTCCATTTACCTCATTACAAACTGCCTATTGACACAGAATCTTTGAACAATTTCTCAACGTCCTAACTGAGTGACATTCGCAATACAGCGATGCAATGCGATGTGAAGATATCGATTGATAGCTTTAGCTTTTGTACACAGACATCACAGGCACTTTTTCACACCAAAGACAAGTGCCTTATATGCCTGAAATAACACTGGCAGTCTTGAAAATCTGCAGTACGACGACTCGTAAAGGATTTTCCCTCTTATGGTCCGGTAAATAGACAGCGGAGTTTTCCTTTTCCTATTTACACTTACATACTAAATTGTGTCACCCTGACTCCAGAGTCCCGTAAAAACATTCGCGTAGCATATCATAGCTAGCACTTGTCTCTCACGTAGGACGCTAGCTTATTGAATGGCGAGCTCCAAATGAGGGCTTTCGCCGTAATCGATGGATGACGCCCGACATTACAGTCACCATTGTTCCGTAAAATTGCTAACAGTACCCACAAAATGGTGGCAATACTGTAATTTAAATTCAAATTGTTGAGAAAATGTTCAGAAGTGGGTTGACAAACAGGCAGGTGGCAATTTTTGTTTCTAGCATCAGTAGGGAAAGTATGGATCAATGTAAGATAGTCTGTAATAAATACTTAAGCTATACCTATTTCTGTAACTCAAAGAAAATCAGCCACCGGAAAGTTTTTACTTTACTAGCAACTGAAAAGTATTTATAAGTGTTTGTGACAGAGCTGATGCAATGATTAACTTATGATAAGCAGCATTTTGTTGAAGGATGTATTTAAAGATTTTATGTCATAGGTATCTGAGCCAGCACTCCACTTTTATACCATTAAAAAAAACCACTTAAAAGATCGCCATAAAATAACATGGCAGAACTAGAACACTCGTTTAATTTTTTTTTTACCGATTTCAAAAAGGAGGAGGTTCTCAATTCGTCGGAACCTTTTTTTTTTTTTTTTTTTTTTTTCATTTTTTTTTTATGTATGTTCCCTGATTACTCAAAGATGGCTGGACCGATTTGGATTTTTTTTGTTTTGTTCGAGAGGGTATACATCACAGTTGGTCCCATATAAAATTGATTACCTTTGCTTCGGTAGTTTTTGAGTAAGCTTCAATAATACGTATTTTTTCCCCACTTTTATATGGATGATGTTCTAGTTTGTTTTGCAAGTAGTGGTATTTGAATTTGTGTGGGGTAGGTACACAACTAAAAAGTGAAAAATAAAAACTTTTTTACAAAAAAATACAACCGACTTCCAAAAACAACACTACAAAGTGAAAAATAACTTTATTTAAGTACGCCTTGTTTCAACTTAAACATAGCACAAATACAGAAACGGCACTATCGGCATACTACGCTTACGCAAACTCGTGGCTAAGATATGGGGTGATGTTATGGGGTAACAGCGTAAACGCAAGCGAAGTATTTATAATCCAAAAAAAATGTGTTAGAATACTGGCCCACATTGACAATACTGAAAGCTGTAGGCCATATTTTGTTAAATTAAAACTCCTAACTTTACCTTCTATATACATACAGGACCTTTGCATATTTGTATTTAAAAATAGCAACATTTTCCCCAAAACTAAACACTTGCATAACGTAAACACACGCCATAAAAATAGATTATATCTTCCACAATCTCGAATTAAAATGCTTTACCATAGCCCATACTACATGGCAGTAAAAATTTTCAACAAATTACCGGAACAAATTAAAGAAGAACCCAAATTCAATACATTTAACAGAAAATTAAAAGAATATCTAACACAAAAATGCTTTTACTCGGTCGCAGAATACTTAGAATAAAATAGTGAAAATGATAGATAGATAATTCAATAAAAAAAAAAAAAAAAAAAAAAAACACATATACATACACTTACACATAACTTATAAATAAAATAATAAAATGCTAATAACATAGAGAATATAAATTAATACAATGTAAACAAAATAGAGAATATAAATGAATAAAATATAGTAATTCATACATATTAATAAACTAATTTAATAGAGAATATAAATTAATAAATATTCATACAAATTAACGATATTGTTTATTTAATTTTAATAACTGATACAAATTAATAAAATATAATAATTAATACACGTAAATAAAATATTTTAATAACCTTACTAATTATATTACTTATATTATATTTGCTTAACAAACTCGCAATCCAGTATACCTACTGACTGGATGCTTGTTTTGTTAAAATCTACTATGTTGCCGTGCCCTAACCGGGTTTCATGTTGGAACTTACTTACATATATGTAACAACTGAATGTACACATGAATGCAATAAAGAATTTGAATTTGAATTTGAATTTGAATTTCGGAAGTCGGTGGCAAAAAACGAAAATACATTTAACTAGACACCGACTTCCGAAATTAAAGTTATTTTTCACTTTGTAGTGTTGTTTTTGGAAGTCGGTTGTATTTTTTTGTAAAAAAGTTTTTACACAAACATTTATAAAAACAACAATTCTTTCCCAACATCTAATTTCGAACTCGTTTAAAGAGCTAATAAACCAGCTATAAAATATCGATCGCCTTAAGATCATAATCCGCGATGATTTCTCAATCCCGGCGGAGCGCTCAATACCAGCCGGCCGATAATACGCTTAATGGTTAAAGACTACCATAAAACCTCTGGAAGTGAAATATCGCGGTTGAAGTACTCGCGGTATTCACTAATGAAGCCTTGTGGGATTACTCCACTAATAATGTTTGTTTTTGGTTAATATTGATCGGCTAGCGTGGGATTTTTAAGGAAGAAGTATGTTAAAGGTATGCTGCGTGCGCGTCCTTTGTGTACTGGGTAGTGAGATGATTGTGGAAAATATTTGTGAGGTTATCATACTCCACATATATTCAGTACTAGCTTTTGCCAGCGCCTTCGCCCGCGTGGATGTCGGAAAATATCCCACGGGTCGTACTACCGGGAATTCCTTCCTTATTCCTGGTCTACAAAAGGGAACCTCTGTGCAAAATTTCAGCTTTCTAGGTCCAAGAGTTTGGGCTGGGCGTTGATGACTCAGTCAATCAGTCAGTCAGTCAGGACTTCTCTTTTTTAACCGACTTCAAAAAAGGAGGTTACTCAATTCGACCGTATATACAGGGTGTCCCGTAATTAATAGATAACCTCTTAAGGAGTCATTGTACTCATCATTATGAACATCTTTTACTATAGGACCAAACATGAAATAGCGAAAAAAAAAATCAACTGTTCCCTACATTTATTTTCGCATAACTCGTCAAAATGTAGGGAACTGCTGATTTTTTTTTCGTGATTTCAGGTTTGGTCCCATAGTAAAATTTGTTCATAATGATGAGTACAATGACCCCGTAAGAGGTTATCCATTAATTACGGGACACCCTGTATATTTTTTTTTTATGTGTGTTCGCGGATAACTTCGTCGTTTATGCACAGATTTTTATGATTCTTTTTTGTTGGAAAGGAAACCAGGATCTGATGATGGCATCCCAGAGAAATCGAGGGGAAACTTCAAATTTTTTAGGCACACCTATAGCGATTTGGGTATTTTTTATAGTAACTCATGCATTTGCTCACGGAAAGCACCATTTGATGAAGTAGAACTGATGAGGAAGACCACATATGGCCATCGGAACTACTCAATAATACACTACATAATAATAATATACTACATATTTCACGGGTTGCGATTTGATTATTGCTAATCAATTTATGCTCTTGACGATACATATGTTGAAGAGGAGCTGATGGACACTTCACCATCAGTTCCAGTTCTCCTGGTTCCTTACTGGGAGAACTCCTCAACAATTAACGTCCTTGTATCGGGAAAAGCAATATTTTGTAAAAGGCGATGAGCAGTTGACATTAGGCTATTGTAACTTAGATGAATTATAAACTGGCCCACTAAAAAGTGAAAAATAAAAAAAAAATTACAAAAAAAAACAACCGACTTCCAAAAAAATACTACAAAGTGAAAAATAACTTTAGTTTCGGAAGTCGGTGGCAAAAAGCTAAAATACAGATCCAAAGACACCGACTTCCGAAATTAAAGTTATTTTTCACTTTGTAGTATTTTTTTGGAAGTAGTTTTTTTTATTTATATAGATAGATAGATTAAGTATTTTATGTTTCTGTTTCAGTTGCTCGATGACCTCAGTAGAGCTTGTGAAAGAGTGGGTCTTAAAAGGAACATGGATAAAACAAAGGTCATGTCAAATGCCCATGTAGCAGCCACTCTCATGAAGATCGGAGGCACTACACTCGAAGTTGTGGACGAGTATGTTTACCTAGGACAAACTGTCCAGTTATATAGGTCCAACTTCGAGGAAGAGGTCAATCGTCGAATCCGACTCGGCTGCGCAGCGTTCGGGATGCTTCGTACCCTTAACCTTGTAGCAGAGGAGGTAGACGTTTTTGCGTGTACGCTGAGTGAATTCACAAGGATAACATTATATGTAATAAGTTTTAGATAATAAGTTTTTAAGTTTGCTTCACTATTGCATTGGGTTACACCTGTAAAAATAGTTGTAAGTGAGGATATAAATAAATAAATCTTCTCGTCCCACATATCGCAGTGTCTCAAGACGACGACGACGGTCTTTGACCAGTTCATGTTGTTGTTGTTGTTGTTGTTGTTGTACGGTCAGCAACAGAAGTCGGTTAACACTGATACTTTTTGACATCATCTAAATTAACACAAAAAGATTCGATAAACTGCTTTTTTTCGTTTAACTGTTAGGAGTTAATTTTCTTAAAATTGTAAGTACTTCTATTCCGATTTGAATTAAATATTTCGCTTAATAATTACGATTAAAAAACTGCAAGTGTTAATCGACTTTTGTTGCTGACTGTAGGTACCTACGGCACTGAAAACGTGGTTGCTCACAATGGGCCTTATTAGAAGGCTAAAAGTCACCCAAAGGCCAATGGAGAGGCTGTGCTTGGAGTTTCTCTACGTGATCGAATCAGAAATGAAGGGATCCGCAGGAGAACCAAGGTAACCGACACAGCTCGAAGCCAAACTTAAGTGGCAGTGGGCAGGGCACATTGCTCGAAGAACAGATGGCCGATGGGGCCGAAAGGTTCTGGAGTAGCGACCGCGTACCGGAAAACGTAACGTTGGAAGTCCTCCCATAAGGTGGACTCATGACTATACTTTCGGCTGAAATGATGATAATGATCATGACGGTGTCAGTTTATTCTGGTTCCTGCGCCAACTGCTTAGTTTAACCTTGATATATTATTTTACAATTTTCCCTGTTATTTCTAAAAATTACTTACGCAATGTTCAATGACTTTTAATAAGCACCTCATGTATTAGCAACAAAATTACCACAGAAAAGATATCTGTTCTGTGAAAATTACACATAAACACGTACGGGTACGTGTCGGTATCAGTAGCTCCTACGTGTCGGTATCGGTTACGCGGTGGCGACGCGCGGTCTTCCCTCGAGCGCCACACTGTAACGCCATACCAGCGTAAGCTGGTATGGCTTGGGCGTAAGCCCTGGCCACACTAACGTCAATGTCAATGCCCATCATCGCCATAAACATCGCGGTACTTAGTTAAATTCGGTCAAGATTTGATAAAATTATCGCGGTAAGTTGTGGCTACACCTACGGCCTACGTCCTTCATCGTGATAATCAACGGCATATCCCGTTGATGTGGCCGCGACATTAGAGCTTTATACTCGCAGGTATTATGCAGGTGTGAACTCTGATCGTATGTTTTTACCTAATATGACTGTAAGCTTGGTGAATGGTTGCTGAGTTAACATAGGTACGTGCGTTGTGGATAGAGCCACTACTCACTAACAAAATATCAACTAGCTTTTGCCCGCGGCTTCGCCTGCGTGGAGTTCGGAAATTATCTCACGGGAACGTACTACCGGGATAAAAACTATCCTATGTTATCCTATGTTATGTGTGTCCCAGGTTATGGTCTACCAGTGTGTCAAATTTTATTCAAATTCATTCAGCCGTTTTAGCGTGAAAGCTGAAACATACAAACTCACTTTCGCATTTATAATATTAGTCAGGATTAGGTACCACTAGGTGATTTTTTGTGAAAGACCGTTGACAATTTGAAAGGAGTTACGATTCTCAGCAGTGAGAGAATGATTAAGAAGAGAAGAGAGGTGATTTTTTAAGTCTTATTATTTCAAAAATAGCATTTTATTTATTTTATTTTATTTTATTGTAATAGGAAAACAAACAGTATTAACAACTAACAAATTAACATCAAACTTATCAACTAGTAACCAATTATATGTTTTCGCATTTAATCTACTATGAAGAGCAAACTTGTTACAGAGAAAAATAAAAAGAAAGAGAGAAAAAAAAAAAGAATTACAAAGTGTGGTATGTACCTTAAACAATATCATACAATCATAATAATACCTCGTCATGAAGTGAAATAAAAACAGTTATTGAACCAATTCGAACCAATGCTTAGTAAGTAATCGAACAAATACATGCGGCTTAGTGGTGAACAAGTCAAGTTCAGAAAAATCAACCAATTTATTAAAGCATGGTCGTACTGTTCTTTTACTACCGATCAACACCAAAGCCGCAGGAAATTAATAAGCCGAATAAGCCTTCGTGGTATAGCGATGCTGCCAGGGTATAAAAAAACAAATTCTATTTAGTCCGTCACTCAGATAATAAAAAAATATTAGACACGTATTCTTTGCTTTATCACATTAATTCTTCTACGTATAAAGTCTAGCTAGGCGTGATGTCATGCCACATTTTAACTAAATGTATCGCAGTAATCTTTTGATTATCAGAGAATCACTGACTCCTAAGTCACAGGAGCTTACACCTAGTTTAGAAGTCAGAGTGTTTAAATATTGACCTTTGTACTAAGCCATAATAACTGTTAGTCATAAGGATATTGCTATGGGCTTTTTTGGTGAAATAAAGAATTATTATTATATTATTTTATTTGTCTTTGGTTTATCTCGGGACCCTGGGGTCCCGGACCTTCGGAAGGCGTACGAGGGGCCGAAGCCGTCGCTAGCACATAGTGACGTAGCGACAAGGGGCAACATGTCCTGAGGTACTTGAGGAGTGGAGAGGTATTCCACGGCTCTCAGAACAATCCCAGAGCCCGGAAGATGGTCAAGATCCCTTCAAGCACTTACTGGAATACTTCCTTCCTCCGAGCACGTTTGCTCTTGCGAATCTCCACTCAAGCCGGCCAATAAAGGCAAGAATGAGGTGGGAGCTCTGTTCCTCGTCAGTGTTCACTCCAGCCGGCCAATAAAGGCAAGCCAGAGATGAGGAACAAGACTTCTCCCGGGAGATAGGGTCCGTGGGGTCGCTACTGCCCAACAGCTCGCCACATGCTGCCCTGCGGGTTTCTGTATCTCTTTTGGTCTGGCTCCTCACCCTAGACCCGTTTCGGCGAAGTGAACTCTACCGACACAAACCCAGAGTTCGGAGCGCGCAAGCCCCACCACGACGTCAACGTGGAGATACAGCGATTATATTATTATTATTATATTTTTATTATTGATTACGTAAAAAATTGACAAATACTTGTCCAATATTTTTCAATAAACTCCATGACGGACAAAAAAATTTTTAGCCCTCATCCCTATTGTGAAATATTCCACTTGAAGCGTCTTCATACATGTCATTGAAAACTTGAACACTGCATTTGAAAACTTGTATGTAGGTACCATCGCGGACATATCCGGTGAACCACCTTTCAACCTTATTGCTATGGTAATAAGGTTCAAAAGTAGTTCACCGCAAATGTCCGCGATGGTACGCACGGCTACAGATCAAGCTATAAATTCCAGTATAAGCTGATCTCGCATTGTATAGGATTTCCTTACAATGAGAGGTCAGTATAAACTGGAAATGTATAACTTGATGTGTAGCCGTGTGTACCTACAGGACAGGGTACAGAGACGATTAATGTGCTAATCAAGTGCGCAGCTAAGTGCTACATTTAAAAAGATACTAGAGTCTAGAGCCAATTTAAAAAGGAGTTGAAATGACCGCTGCGTCTTAAAAGCAAATGTGTTCCAATTAAAGGCGTCGCGAAGATCATTGCCACGTCTTCATTGCCATCTATCTTATCTAAGGGTTGCCAAGAAGATGCAATCTTGCAACAAGTCTTCTTATTTGCTTATATGTAGTTACAAGTAAGATGGATTTTTTAGCAATAGTCCAGGTACATTTTACCTTGCTTGCAAAGTTTTCAAATGAATTAATGAAATGCATCGACCGCAGCGTGGTTTAACAAAACTCGATTACTCTAATGGACCCAAAGATTCACACTAGCCCTTGTTGCCTCATGTTACATGGTGCAACAGAGACCATTGCATATCAAGGACGACGACGTGCCCTTAGGATTTGGAAGGAATATGGAGCCTACCGAGTATGCACCATAGTAGATGTGTGATATATGTACAAGGATGGACACTTTTTACCACGTCGCCGCCAGGTTGATTCAAGTCCAGTTTCACCGGTGAATCTTTTGGTGGCTAAACTACGTTCATAATATAATTTAATAAAATATTGAATCTATGAGCATAGTAGCTTCACACCAAGAGAGCCAGATCCTTGCTCGCGCCACCAAAAGTGCCCTTTATGAAGTATTTCATGAACCTCTCCTAAGTTATTCAACCTTGTGTTAAGAATGGGGTTATAATAGTTCAACTAGGTAAGACTTGAATAGTTGAACCCGTGACCTATTGATCCGTAGTCTTATTACACCCAGGCTACTTCGGTAAATATTATTGATCCGCGAGTTCAATAGAGCTGCAGAATCAAAAAAAACTAGTCTGCAAGAATGTATGAATGACATAGTAACAAACAAACACAAACAAATACAAACTGCAAAATACACACAACACAACACAATACAACACGTACGAAAACATTGGCGATGATTTATGATGAATAAGGTTTACTTTCATAATTTCTCATTTTTATTTGTTACAATTATTACAATTACAATACAAAATATTTGTTACAATTGATATTTGTAATTTGATCACATAAAAAAAACATTTTTCATAAAACAAAGATGTTTGTCGAGAGTTTATTTTATTTTATTTTATTTGGGAAAACAAACAATCGTACATTGTATATTCATCATTATTCATTATTTTGTTTGTTCATTCTTTCTATTTGTTGAAACTCTACGAGACAGCTACTCACTCTAAGTCGGTAGCTGACGACGACCCTAACGTGAAAGAATGTAGTTTTTATTAATTTACAACACCTAAAGTTGTAGGTATACGGCGTGTGAGAACTCCGACCTTATTTATCAGCCATGTTTCCTACTGCCAACAAACCAGCAGAAACTTTCCACGCATGACTATTTAGCAGCTGTCAAAGTTTCAGATGTGTTTGAAGAAATAAAGAAAAGACGTTGCCGCGTTGGAGGGTGGGACTTAAGTCATTTCTTAGATGAATTTGCCCATTCTTAAGTCTAACGAAACTCAATAAAAGACGAAGTTAAACAACTACCTAAATGGCAACTAATTATATGGAAAATTGCCGCTCTATTCTTATTTAGGCCGCTTTCTAATGTAATCTTTCCACACAGCCCTACAGCTGAGATACTGGGGTACTAACCAAGAGATGAAGCACAGCATCCGTCTAATTCACGCCGCGGGCTCACTGAGTACCACTTTGTACGAGTCGGAACTCGGAACATGGCGCTGCGTCACGCACAGGCATTTGTTTTAAATGAACATGCGACCGCTGATGTTATGGATACTTTAGATGTTAATAATATGTAGTTTATTACCCAAAATAAGCTTAAAAGATAGCCATGTGATAAAATTACGAACTGCTATCAACCCGTTCTGCTATCGGCAAGAAGCAAAAAGTTCGTCGATTTTTCATCATTGTTATGGTTGACATGATGAAAAATGTATATTCATCAGAACTTAACAACAAAAACTAAATACAAAACTCAAGAAAACCAACAATAATCGATAGACGTCTCAATCTTAAGCTAATCTGAATATATCGACGTAAAGCCCACCTCTACGGGTGTCTCAATAATGCTGATATACGATGTCCATGACAGCACATCTGTTGCATTTCCCTCGTTTATCTAGCCATAGAGCTTAGAAATGAGTACCATAATACCAATAAGTCTGGCAGTTTAATACTAGTTTAGTAGTAGTGGCTTCAAAGCCAGATAGGGACGAGCAAAAAAATTTTTTTTATAGGATCTCGAGGAGAAAAAAAACCTGCCGATAAATTAGAACTATGCATGATTTACGGCAATCCTTAAATTTACCTTTTTTAGGGTTCCATACCTCATTAAGAAAAAAACGGAATCCTTATATGAAGACTTCGTTGTCCGTCTGTCTGTCTGTCTGTCAGCCTTTCAAGACCCTTTTTCTTTGGAACGCGTGAAGGTATCAAGTTGAAATTTATATCAAAAAAAATTTAAAATTTATATCTTTACCTATGAAATTGCCGTTTTGTATGAAAAAATTTAAACGAATTTTTTTCATGCATTTTTTATTTGTATCGAAGTAATCACCCATGCAATCAATGCATCTTTGCCAACGCAGTGGCAGTTTATTGATGCCCTTCTTAAAGAAATCAGCTGGACGGGAGGCAACAAATTCTTCAAAGGCATTTTGTACTGCCTCTCGGGTATTGAATTTTTTTCCCGCCAAGAAGTTATCCAAATTCTGGAAAAAGTAGTAGTCTGTAGGCGCAAGGTCTGGTGAGTAGGGCGGATGACGGAGAGCTTCCAGCCCCAGTTCTTGCAACTTGGAGACCGTCTGCTGTGCAGTATGAGGTCGCGCGTTGTCGAGCAGGAGCAGCGGAGACGAGCGATTGACCAATGCTGGTTGGAGATGTGCCAGCTTCTCCATCATTGTGTTCAGTTCTTCACAGTATACATCTGAAGTAATGCTCACCCCGTTTGGTAAGAAGCTGTGATGAATCACACCGGCGCTAGACCACCAAACAGTGACCATCACTTTTCTAGGGGTAAGTTTTCGTTTAGGGCATTGTTTAGGTGCTGAACCAGGATCCAACCAACTTGCTGAGCGCTTGCGGTTATCAAACAGAATCCATTTTTCATCGCAGGTAACAATGCGGTTCAAAATTCCTTCATTTGTGTGTCTGTTGAGCAGTGCAAGGCACGTCTCGATTCGTACTTCGCGCTGGCGATCATTGAGTTCGTGGGGCACTCATTTGTCAAGCTTTTTACCTTGACAATTTGACGCAAATGGACCAATGTTGTTTTGACGCTAACGTCGAAAGCTGCTGCTAATTCAGCCGTAGATTGTGTATCATCAGCTTCCACAATCGCCTTTAATTCGTCATTGTCGACCAAAGTCTTCGGACGACCGCGAGGTTCATTTTTCAGGTCGAAATTTCCAGAACGGAAGCGAGCAAACCAATAACAAGTGGTGCGTTGGTTTGTAGTGTTAGCTCCGTAAACGTCGTTGATGTTGCGTGCCGCTTGTGCCGCGTTGCTGCCACGACGGTACTCATATTCCATAATTACTCGAATTTTTAACGTATCCATGATGACGAAAAAGATTGAAATGCGATGAAAATGTAACACTAATCAATAAACAAATGACTACTTTTGGAAAAAAAAATCCATGTTTTTAAAATAAAATTAATTTGAAATTAGAATTCTTAGCCGAACAAAAATTATTTTGATTTGAAATGGCCAGTACTGCAGAACGGCAATTTCATAGGTAAAGACCTAATACGTAGGTCTATGGTCCCTTGAAGTTCTAAAAAAATCAAGCTTCTAAGTCAACGCAATAAAAAAATACGGCCATTTATGTGACATATTTTGATACTCGCAAGTAAATCAAAACCTATAGGGTACTTCCCGTTGACCTAGAATCATAAAATTTGGCAAGAACCAAGGTCTTACAGCACAAGTAAAAGAATAAGTCTGAAAATTGATATTTGTAATTTGATCACATAAAAAAAACATTTTTTTGAAATTACAGTGTTAAGTTTGTTTTTGGGATAAATTCTTTTCAACTACGGAACCCTTCATTGCGCGCGGTCCGACATGCAGTTGGCCGGTTTTTCTGGAGAAGACTTGCCATTATCACTCACATCAAACGGAAATTGGAGTACCTACCTATCTCCGTCTTACTCAAAATAAATGCCATGACAGTTACTTTCCAACCGAATTCCTTTTCAATAGAGATTGAGATTCGGTGATGAGTGCACTATAAAAGCACTAGAAAATCGATTAAAATTGGCTGCTAAACAGGGATGATTTATTTGTTCAAATTAGGTATAGTAAGCTCACGCAAATTAGTGATAGTCCTAATTTCGTGATAGTCCGTTTCGTTAAGTTTTACCAAAGGTTTCGATTATTAAGTAGCTATAAGTCTTAAAATAGTACCTAGTCCTAAGTAAGTTTACTATCCTAATTATTGTAAAAGAAAGACTGCTTTATGTTCCTAATTGAAATAAAAAAGAAGATTTTAGAAAAGTACCGAAGTTTTATTACATATTTTGTTTTATCACGAAATTGTATGAGTTCACTTATAGGGCCATAGTGTTCATTCTTGGTCGTGTTAAGCCAGTAGAACATATACCTATAGGGGAGTCCTTCTTTCAAGCCCGTATGTAAAAGTTGCAAATATCAGTTGCAAGCCTGGATACGTCCGCTCTTCCACCTTACTTAGTCAGCCTTATTTAAAGCTAATCTTTGTAACAGTGTCTATATTCACGACGAGGCCTGCAGGCGGTGGTCAGGCCTGATGGCCGTTAAATTGGCGGCAGTTACCACGTCGGCGGCTGTTATTGTGAAAATGACTGCTGCATGCAGTAGTTATTAGTCCATACTAACTGTTATTGATAAACAGGCTAGATTCACAACTGTTGATGATGAATTTATCGGAGTAGAAAGCAGGACAAACTGGAGAAAGTGTAGTAAATAGGAATTGATCCAGTTTTTATAATCTAAAGCCAGCGTAACTAAGGGTCGCTGTCCACCGAAACAGAGAAGAAATCTGGTTCGAAAACCAAGGTTTTGCGTTGAAGCTGCTTAGGGGTAACTAATAAGATACTAAGCAAACTATTCGTGCTCTTTCCTACACTTTAATCAGTCCAGTCGCTTTTAAGTTATTTCGATATAACTGTGCGTAATATGTTAAGCCGTCGTTTAGTCAAAGTTCTTAGTTCTGAAGACAAAGATAGGTACTGAATCACTTATAATTTAGCTAGTTGATTTATTAATTCTTTAGCGCCTAAGTAGATACTCCTGCCCCACATCATGACACAATCTTGCATTGAATCTCATGCGGCACCAATAAAAAAGACAGGGTGGGAAAGTTGTTCGTTTTACCTGATCTGATCGCCTTCAAACACGATTGAAACAATAAAAAGCAGCCGACACTTCACGACCGTAACCGAAAGCTGCCATTTATGGTGCAGTCTCATATTTTGTGTGCAAATAAAGCTATAAACAGACCGTCGTGATCAACTTGCGCCCTCATAGACCTTCGTGACATTACCGATGTCTGTATCGATCGTGTGCCCTAGGCTTTATAGGCTTTGCCCGGCATTTCGACTTGGGGTTGAACTTCCGGCTTAAAGATTTCATGTACTTAGTTTTTATATGTTAAGTAAAGGCTTTGAAAAGTCACAGAGATTGCGCTGTGGGTTCTTCTATCTCTCCTTTCCGAACGTATAAAAATTGCACACTGTAGCCAGTGTGGATAGGAAGGTACCTACTAACCCACTATGATAGTCTAATACGCGATAAAAGTAAATTATAAAATCGTGATGTTAGTCATTGAAATTATCTGCTCCTTTGCGTATAAAAGATAATTCAACTTCAACTAAGTTAACATTTTCTTGCAACACTATTTCTGGATGCCCATATTTCATCAGGATTTTCCAGCATCAAGGTGGTTTCAAGTTCTGTTAACTTTAGTGTTTCAATGCATTTTCGAGTAGTCTACAATATCAACTCAACATGCATAAACAATAGGAGGGGCTTGTGGCTAAGTAATAACAGCCGCTCGGGTTTGCCGCGCTTGCCGCGGTTGGTCTGTGGATGGGTGACCATCTCTACATACTAAGGCCCCTCCGAGCCTCGGAAAGCACGTTAAGCCGTTGGTCCCGGCTGTCATTCGTGTACCTTTGACAGTCGTTATGGGTCGTCAGAAGCCCGAAAGTCTGACAACCAGTCTTACCAAGGGGTATCGTATTACCCCAGTAACTTGGTTGTGGAGTTCGGATAGGCAGTCGCTCCATGTAAAATACTGTATCCATACTCTCTCTCTCTCTCTCTGTACTGCATCCGGTTAGACTGAAAGCCGACTCTAACATAGTTGGGAAAAAGAGGCAGATGATTATGAATGCATAAAAATATCAAAAAACTTACTTCAACTGTCTGCCCAGCCACTTCACCTTCACTAAAAAATTTCACACCATCACACCACACTGTATCACAAACACAATCACTGTTTATTTCTTTCCAAACCGAAAAACGATACGTGACATTTATCAAAAGCGAATGAAAAAAAACTATTTTTTTTACATTCGTAAGCGCTCGTGCGTCTCCAGCGAACACCGCGGGAACACAACCGCGAGGCTTTGCACCGGCGAAACATGCTGTCCTTTTCCCACATTTAGAAATTGCAGTATTATTGAAAGGGACAGGTAATGTATTCTTCAGAACTTGATAGGACTGCAAAAAAATGCAGCTTTTCGTGTTTCTCAAGCGCTTTTCCCTGAAGTTTTTGTTGTTGTTCATTGTGTTTATTAAGATTTAAATGCAGAGATCAATGACAGTTAATGTTAGGGACGCATTCCTTTGCGTTGCCTTTAAGATAGTAGAAAGATAACATTGACGCAATATTTTTGCTATGATTGTAATTAATTTTCACGAATATCAGAATGTGTATCCATAGCTAAACCTAGACTGTATTTAGCCAGAGACCACACACACACACGCATTTAAGCTGTTAATAAAATACATAGTAATATGTCGCGAGCACTTATTAAGTCCTACAGAGTTACGTAATTATAACATTAAGTTTGATACATTAAAGTTAAGTGATGTCCATTAATTCATAGGCTGCGACTACATTAGGGCCGACTTGTTGAAAAGCAGGACTCTACAAGATAAATACTATATAGTAGGAATACGAGGTGATCGAAACATTATTGGTAATTATATATGTACCTATCCAATTATGGTTTTTTTTCTATTGTTTTTTTATAGTGTTTCAACACACCATTTTAGTTTCTGCGAAACTGCGAAGTGCTACATGTCTTCAAACCCAGGTGACAGGGATCGGTAGAACGAATTATTCGCCTTGTTCACACTAAAAGTTAGAGACATCATAGTTTCATTTCATCATCATTCTCTGGTAACCCCATCTCCCCGACACTTTACCCTGCCCGCCCGGGCGGAAGAAGTAGTTGTAAACGTCGTCATCAGATGCTACAAGTCCCCATTTACTCAGAAACCAGTAGCGCCCTAAGCCTAGGTTCGAGTCCCGCCCTTAGCTGTGCCACTTACATTTTGTTAACTCGGCGAGAGGCCCTTCAGGCCCCGCCAAAGCCCGGTTAGGCAGGGAGCCAACTAGCAATAAGTCCGTATCTACCAAAAAAAAATTGGTCCTTCCCAATTTATTTGGGATCTGCGCAGCATGTCTACATCAGAGATATCATATATTTTGTCTAAGTTTTTATTTCGTCAATTTTGTCAATGTTGTTTCTTGCTTTCATGAGCTGGGCTGAATATTTAGCAAACCAATGACAAAACCGGCCCAGTGGAAAATGTGGGAGGTGGTTGGATCGACGCTTTACAAAGTTGTCTCGACGTTGACGTGACAGATCAACTAACAAATTGGTCGTTAGTATAAAGTTGTACATGTCAAACGTGATCTGTAGAAAGTTTGTAGTCTTTGTAGGTATTTCAAATTCAGTTTAGTTTAGTGCAACTACGTAACATGCAGGCCTGCAAGCGGTGGCTGGCGGTACTTAAGGTGCAGACAATACTAGAGAGAGTTCAATAAATTCCCTTCTTCTACAGAACTGAGAGACAACGCCTAAGCAAAAGAATGTGGGCTTCATATGATCTTGCACTTGTTTTAAATAGGTAGGTACAGTCAGCGTCAATAATATCAAGACGAACAGACTGTTCAAAATTATCTCAATAACTAAGAAAATTAAACTTTATCTATTCTATTTTATTTTTTATTATCGCAAGCAAAGCCAATGTCGACCATTCTGCCAATGCCGAAACAGAATTGGAAAAACAAGTGTGTGTGTTAAAAATTAAATTTAAAAAAAAAAGAAATCTATCAAATCAAGGAATCAATCTCAATTGGATAAAGTTCTTGTCAGAATGACAGTCGTCGTGTACCTCTGTCTTCTTTCTGAAACATTCCTTAAATTGTGTCATTGAGTTAATATTTAATTTATGTTTCGTTTTCATAGTTGTTTAGATCATTTTGAACAGTCTCAGTCTGTTCATCCCTATATTATTGACGCTGACTGTACCTAGTCAAAGAAAATGTTTAGGTACTTGCGATTAAATAGCTAAGGGTTCTTTTAGACTCGCTAAGCGAAAGACGAATCAAGTCATACTATAGGACTTTTAGCTTCTGTAAGGTATAGTATCCAAATAACCATTCCTAACGCTTGTAGGTACCCATTTGTGTGTAGGTTAGTTATCTCACCTGTATAGGTAGAAACAACGCACCTATTTCTACCAATTAAACTATTAAAATTTTATTTGATTTGTGCGAGATGATATTCAGCAAGAACAAAAAAAAATTTTTGAAAAACATGTTGGAAAACATGAAAAATGAATACACCGTTGCCGTGCCATCGCATTATCGAACCCTGTTCGCATGCACCTTATTAAAACCTAGGAATCTTTACAAGTGCCCTGACAAGTTATTTCTTATTGAAAGGGATCATAAATAAAATGAGGACTGGTGTTTGAAGCCATTACGATGCCTTCAACGTTGAGCGACAGGTTCTTTATTTTAGGAGCAAGCAACGAAAGAGCCGGATCACTCATCACTTGAACAGCCCTCCCCCCCTAGCTAAAAGCGAGTTCGCATTATGTAGGTGCCTATCATAATGTAGGTAGATCATGCACTGATGATATAGTAACATTTAATTAACAGCATTTTTCAGTGTTTAATTAAAGCCACACCTAAGTATATTTGAAGACATTAATTAAGTACGGAATAAATCTAGTACCGATTTTAATGATTGATAATAACTATTTTACTACTATTTATCACCTAAAAACAAGCCAAAAATATAAAAACTCCACACAGTCCACAGTAAAAGATACCGTCAATTAAATACTTTGTTCTTTTTATCGATAAATAAAAGAACTGTGAGATCAGCTCGATATTGTGCGTTCGACGTTAACATGGGTATTGGCGGCAAAGTAAGAGGGCTGCCATCTTGGAAAATGGCCGCCGTCCATCTGATGCACAAAGGAACTAATGAGAAGCGAATCAGAGATGAAGATGTAGGGGAACCATGCATACTACGTAGGTATACCTACCAGGCTATTCGAAGCGGTAGATTAGTTAGGGTATTATTACTTTAGAAGCTTTTTCTGGCGATGGCGTAGCAGTTAGTTATGGATGAATGTAATGCACCGACCCCATCGCAGTTTGACCAGACTCGACCAAAAGATTCACACTAGCCCCTGGAGCCTCATGAGGCTCAGGTGGAAACATGTTTCATGGAGCTACAGAGACCATTGCTTATCAAGGAATAGACCGTGGGGCGCGATAATGGTAGGGAAGACGTGCCCTTAGGATATGGAAGGATTATTAGAGCCGTACCGGTAAATATGCATCCTAGAGTAGGCAAAGGAATTGCGGAGAGACGGGTGATATTTTATCAATGGATGGGCATGTGTTACCGACGTTGCCGCCGGCTGGTTCACCGGTGAATCTTTTTATGAAAATACATGACTGTCCAATCTTTTGTAACCGTTCCTCTGTCCAGTAGGGTCGATTCAATATTAAAGCAGGTAGGCCAGTTAGTATTAGGTATCTAGGTAGAAACTGAATTTCAACTATAACTACAATCCACTGACTATACCTAACATGGCCTAGTGATGATAAAATAAATGATAACAGACGAAGTGGGACTAGAAGGTATATAAAATATTAGAACTATGCATTGCCTTGTAGTCACCCTACAAGGTGTGGACATGAAACCTTTGCTTTGCATATGCGCACATGTATTCTTAGGAGCATCAGAGCATGGATAGGTAGGTATCTGTTCACTTTCTAGTCTTTACACGTCTCACTCAAATACAATGTGTTCATAGATTCATGATGATAACGCTGTTCATTTTTAATGACTGACATTTAATTATAAAAGAACCTCCACCATGGTAGGCAAGCTTACTTATGTATAAAATTAAGATTCCAGTGTATTTTTAACCGACTTCAAAAAAGGAGGTTATCAGTTCGACACGTATATTACAGGGTGTAAGGGGAACGCTTCCGAAGCCAGAACGTAAATTATATACAATTGGAACTGCAAGCAAAAATACAAAATTTCATAGGTATATGCATGTATTTCTCCGAAACCGCTAATTGGATTGGGACGATTTATTTTTTATTGGCTTACACTTAGGTACTTCAACTTGGGGAACAGTGCAAGTTTCATCATAATCGGTTTAGTAGTTTTCAAGATATAGATGTGTGTGTGACGGCTTGGCTTATTGATACGAGCTAGGGCTGTGGTGTCAAAGGGAATACTTCTCAAAACCTTGGTCAAATTATATTGCAATATTTACAACAATCCGCTGGAAGCACAGAACCGGACGAAGTGGCGGTGCTTGGGGAGGCCTAAGTAGGTAGGTGTCCTATGTCCAGCAGTGGACTTCTTTCGGCTGAAATGATGTTGATTATGATTTACAACAAAACTATTAACTACTTATTATTACAAACAAATACCTATTGCAGTGTTTACTTCAGTCAATCTGCCTAGCCTGCACCCAACTATGTTGGGGTCGGCTTCCAGTCTAACCGGATACAGCTGAATACCAGTATTTTACATGGAGCGACTGCCTAAAACTTTTACTTAAAACTAAAAATTACGAAATAAAAAAGTAGGTAGGTAATTAAAGCGACTTCGATAAGAAATTAACTCTAAATTATGAAATAACTTCAATTTCGTAAGTTGGTGGCAAAAAACTAAAATAAAAATCCCAAGACACCGCTGACTTCCGAAATTAAAGTTAAGTAGGTAATTCATAATTTTGAGGTCATTTCTTTTTGAAGTCGGTTTAACTTTTTTTTAATTACTTACTTTTTTTAAACATAGGTCGGTAGGTACTTGAAGGCACCTATGCACCTACTTACTATGAAGTGAATGCTGGGATATACGATGCCATTAAAATTGCACAGCTTGCAACTTACTAAAGTTATACTTACACCTACGAGTGTAAATTTTTAGTGGGATTAAAGAAATAAAAGTATTTCTTTAATCCCACTAACAATTTACACTCGTAGGTGTAAGTATCCACTGTCCAGTTTCCACATCCATATCTAAATCCTTTCAACCTGACACCGCGACAAGTGATGCTAATCCGACAGGCGGTCAAACAGACCCATTCATCAGGTTTAGTTGGTCTAAATACCTTCTAATGCTCGGATTAGTATAGATATGTCAATAGAGTTGAGCAATCCTTGCTTATTTATCAAATCAACATGGTATGTGATAATGTGCAGGGCGATTATAAGTAACTAGATCCGCCCCGCGGTTTCACCCGCGTAGACCGGGATAAAAAGTAGCCTAAGCCAAGCTAGTAAGTAGCCAGGGTATAAGCTATCTACATGTCAAATTTCATCCAAATCGGTCCAGCCGTTTGAGCGTGAAGAAGTAAAAAACACACACACAAACTTTTGCTTTTATAATATTAGTGTGATTTATGCTACATAGGTACCTACCTACATAATTGATTACCCTCACGTAGAAATTAAATAATTTAGGTGGAAAATAATCTGGTGAATGCTATAATTGAACTAGTGAACAGCCACTAGATTTAAAACAATTTTTTATGATGAAAACTGACTTTGTCAGAGATCCATTGTCCGGAAAATTAAACATAAAGGCGGACAGATTCTCGCTAACAAAAAACTGTGTCTATCGGAGTCAGCCAGCTGGCTGTACCTGCAGACCGGCACGCACACATTCACACATTAGTCAACCATCGTAATATGGTAAGGTATATATATAAGGTATAAATACAGCATGTCTTGTGACATGTGTGCCTGTAGGTACAGCGAGCTGGCTGACTCCGATAGACACAGTTTTTTGTTAGCGAGAATCTGTCCGCCTTTTTTTATACGTCTATGCACTAAATACCTACTTAGTCTGTTTTTATTTCAAGACCAGTCAGCATACCCAGGTCATAGCCACTGTTGCTTAGTTGCTTCATTCAGACTTCCTTACCGTATTCTGCTGTCGGATCTCACACACACCCACCCAAAAGTGGAAAAACCTAACTACATTTTTAGATCACAACCTCACCTAAATAAAATTGACAAAAAACCGCATACCGACGCATATTAAGTACGTAACAATGCATAAGTAGGAGGCCGGTGCCGTGGGAACTAATAAATGAGGCACAAAGATCAGTCATGTCGCGAAGTATACAGGGAGTTCTTAAAAACACCACGCAAATCCATCAGTCAATGAGGATCAACGCTGCAGTGAACCATGTAATGATCCCACTCGCAATAAGAGAATACCAATTACTAGTAGGTATGGAAAGAATGAAACAGTTAAGGAGACAAGACCGCACTGTTTAAGAGGCGACGGACGCTGCCGTTAGATGCAAATAAATTATATATCAAAAAAACATTGAGCATAGAAATAAGAACATAGGGCTACGAAACTAGAGAACAGTGCATGTTATGTTCAGATAACGAGTTATTCTTAGCCGCGTGTTAGGATCTTTTTATGTACGTAGGTACCTATACTGAAAAATCTACAAAACAAATGACGACATATTATGGAACTGGGCATGATGGATACCTCTACCTTCCTATACCAGAGGAAATCCTTTTCTGGTATAGTTTTAACTAACGCAGGCAACTTTCCTAGGCTGCCTGCGAAAAGTTTTTATGATTTTAAATCGTTTTGAATACATGCTGTATAAGTACCTACTTGCACGCGAACTGAATTTATTGTAGTACATTGTGATCCTAATTAGATGACATGATATGCAAATTCGTTTTTGGCTGGTGATTGAAAGCATTGTAAAGTTCCGGCAAGGTCGTTAGCTAAGGGAATTGACCTCATTTATGTTGAAAATTATTGGGTTATGGTGTGGTGCAACTTGAAAGAGTATAGGTACCAGCTACGACTAGTAATAGATTGTGATAGTTTCATTACATTCTGAATGATAGCGTGGCAATTGACAGGGAGAACAGAAAGAGAAAACGTGTTGCACCGACCCCAAGTAAAATGGGATAAGATATCAGTTGCATTTGGGACCTATATTACAAACAGCAAACTGAATTGTCATGTTGAACTCCACGTTCTTCAAGGAGCATTTCCCAACCTGATCCCAAAGTTCGGTCACCTCAAAGCAACATGCCTTGCAAATAGCTGTGTAAACGGAAAATAAACAAACTAACCCGACCAATAAATAACACGGCAACATATTTAAATACAATTATAATTAGATGGCGTTGTCCGGCCACAGAATCAACTCGTCGCATTGCCGACCGCTCTCATACAAGTGTCTGGCGCTCGTCGGACAAGAAAATCACCGCGGCCGAGCTGCGTTCGATAACGTAAGATACATTACACTTCCATTTATCTACATTAGCTGTTAATTGGAAAAGTTATTACGTGACGCTTGTTATATTGATTACCCACGGGCTCTCGTTTGCAAGGCAGATGACGGCTCATCTATCTCTCTTGGACAGAAAAAAACCGAGGGTTCCGTTCCGATTTCTGAAAAATGTGCTATTTAGAGAGACATCGTTTTATTTGTCCTGTAATCTTTACATAAACTTCTATCCATATAATAATTTTAGATTTTCCTATATGCAAACTTCGGAGATACGAGTAAGAGGGGGGACCGTAAATTTGTCATCAAAAGTCGAAAACTATGCGGCCAAAAAAAAAAAGAAAAAATATATTTAAATTGTGCTAACAGCCGTCTTTCATATGATGCCCCACATGTCCTAATTACTACATACATGTCCTTACTTCGATTTTTAAGACCCCCTTTCAGTCCTGTTGCAAAAAAAAATTCTTTCTTATTTGCAAAATAGTTGGGCAAACTTCATCTAAAACTGTTCCAAATTTCAAGTTGATAGCATTAGTAGGTAGTTCTTGAGATATCCAGCTGTGACAGACGGACAGACAGACAGACTGAGTCGCACCATAAGGGTTCCTTTTTAGAATTTTTGTACGGAATCCTAAAAAGGAAGACTTGTCGACAGGTGTGGAAGAGCAAGTATGCTATTCCTCTATCGGAAGAAACTATCGTCTAACTCTAAATGGGATTGGTAATTAACAAAGTGCTGTATTTTATTACCCTTTCAACAAGCTGCCTCAATGAAGCACGCTATATATCTACTAAGAAACGGTAACGGTGTAAACGGTGAAGGAAAACATCGTGAGGAAACCGGCATGTCCTAGAATCAAAAATTCGAAGACATGTGACATTTACCAACCCGCACTGGGCCCGCGTGGTGGATTATGGCCCACTCCCTCTCACCGAGAGGCCTGTATGACACTGACCTCCTCTGCTCCTCCAATGTTCTACATTATATTATTGGGATTATGCAATGCTTATAGGCTAAGTACCAAGTCTTAACCAAGTCTTGGTTTTAAAGCATATAGCAGCTCAACCATCGCAGGACTTCGATAGACACCTCGTGTATAAAAAATCACATCATCAAACCTCGTGTACAATCCGGACATCCGTGACGTTACGTTACGATGCTTCGAGGGTTTAAAGAATCCCGCATAGAAAGATACTTAGGTAGGTATGTCCACTATGTACCTACATAGATAACACACACGTACACGTAACATACACGTGAAAAACATAAGTCTATGCTGTCACGCTGACGAATAAAAATTGGTTTTAAGACAAGATGGGCACTTCCGAACATCAGACAGCATTTTGTTAAAGTTTTGCTCTTTTCATCTAAAGCAGATGACTAAAAGTAAAAGACCTAATAAATATGATGAGATAACATCAAAGATCACCACAATTAGTCAACCAACTAAATACCGGACACGGATACTGATTAAAGTATTCGCGTAAATCAGTCTAATGCCGACCATCACTTACGAGATGCTGCAGAATGCAGTAAATCAGCATCACTGATCAGATAAGAGCCGATATTAAGAGAACTGCACACGCGACGCGCATGGTGTCAAATCGTAGCTATAAACATTAAGACACGCAATGACCACATATGTACCAAACATAATTATCTACTTTCCTATCTTCTAGCTATATTATAGCATTTCAGATTTAAAGTCTTATATT
This sequence comes from Cosmia pyralina, assembly GCA_946251885.1. Classification (NCBI taxonomy): domain Eukaryota; kingdom Metazoa; phylum Arthropoda; class Insecta; order Lepidoptera; family Noctuidae; genus Cosmia; species Cosmia pyralina. The sequence continues at coordinate 24,721,331 of OX276359.1, forward strand.
TTAACTGAATTTAAATATAAATAAATAAATAAATATGTTTGGACATATCACACAACACCATCTAGCCCCAAGCTAAGCAACCTAATGCTTGTGTTATGGTAACGAGATGGCTGATAAACTACTTATATACATTTTTTTTTTTTTTTTTGTAAATACATACATATTATAGATAGAAAAACACCCAGACTCGGAACAAATACTTGTAGGTCGTACATTTGTTCCGTGCGGGAATCGAACCCGCGACATGCTGCGCAGCAGTCAATCGCTCAACCACTGCGCCAACCGTGTCGTCAAAATATGCATCGGTCTTATGTGCAGCAGTGGGGCGGCTTACGGCTGAAATGATGATATTATATAATATAATTATTAAGATGAGGGAGGAGCCTGTGGCTAAGTAATAACAGCCGCACGGGTCGATCCATCAGGTTAAGGTTGTCCGTGGATGGGTGACCATCTTTTCATACTAAGACTCCTCCGTGCCTCGGAAAGCACGTTAAGCCGTTGGTCCCGGCTGGAAAGTCTGACAACCAGTCTTAGCAAGGGGTATCGTATTACCCAGTTACTGGGTTGTGGAGGTCAGATAGGCAGTCGCTCCACGTACAATACTGGTATTCAGCTGCATCCGGTTAGACTGGAAGCCGACCCCAACATTGTTGGGAAAAGGCTAGGCAGATTGAATTATTAAGATGATGTAAAGTGCATTTAAAACAGAGGTTTATCTTGCTGGGAAATAAATAATCATTAATTTTATTATACATTTATTAATAACTTCTTATTCTGTAATAAAAATATTCTCTTCTCTTTTAACTCTTATCTTATGCAACATACGTTTGTACAACTTCTGTCAAGGTGTTCACTAAACTTGTTTTATGTTCACAATCCAAACTCACGCGCATTTTATGACTTTTTAAGACAAGAGAATCGTTAGCAAGTAACGCTTTCGATAGCAACCTTATCACTTCATTATCTTTCAACCATATAGCTACTTTATTCACTAAACTTAACATTTGCTTCTTCGATAAACTCTTAATAGTTCTCTTTGACATAAGTCTGCATATCTTTACATAGTCAGCTGCATCTTGAACTTCTAAATCATCTAAATGTTTCAGTAGATCGTAGTGTATCACTAAAATCTCTTGTTCCACATCCTTATTGGTTCTCAATTCAATGAACTCATTTACTTTTCCATTCTTAGCTGCGATGTTTCTGGAGAAGGCAGCAATATTCATACTGTATATCATATTCTGGATGAGTCCAAAAACTCCCTTGATTAACAGCTTATCATTTGTCTGCCGTACCACTGAATGTAGCCATGATAGCAGCCCGTATCCTTCAATTAATATCTCAAAAGCTCTCGGCACAGCTACTATTGAACTCATTACGCCTAAAATTTTCTCCTTGACTTTTCTATCGCTTAAAACTGAGGAATAGAAATCCATAATCATTTTCAAGCACATCGTTTTGAACACGACATCTATGTCTGTCATGGTTTTAGTTCCGTCCCTGATGATATCAAGTATCCAAAGTCTTCTATCGATAGATTCAACATCACTATCATGGAAGAGGCTGAGGAAGTCAGGGACCAGGGTGCAGTCGACAAAACTCTTGGCTATGAGGAAGTTATTGACTGGTTTGTACAAGGGGTCGAAGGGTGCCGTGGATACCATGAGAGCTCTGGCGAGGTACAGAGCGTCAATGGCTGGAAGTTTGGGGTTCTTCATGTCTTGGCCATCGAAGTTTTCTGAGCTTGTGATGGCAGATGTGAGACTACGACGCAACGTGTTGATGAAGTCCGTCAGGAATAACTTGTCGTTTTTGTGTCGTCTGGAATGGAAGATTTTTTTTTTCATAAAAACAATATTTTAATATCATAAGTAGTAGTATTTAAAAAAGAAAATTTTATTTGACCCATGTGCCTTACACATCAAAAAAGCTTAGTTATAATAGAGTGTGCCTCATTGAGTTGAAAGAATAAACATTGAGAAAAATAAATTGTGTCTCAGTCAGAACTTAAATTTTAAAAACTAAAAAATATATATTAATTAAGTACATAAAACAAATTATCGGTTAAATGCCCACCGTTGCTTTGTTGGCAGAAATGAACTCTTTTGCATTACATTTTGCTGTAAGGGCTGCTGGATTTCACGAATTTGGCGTGCAGTTTCTTCTTTGACTTTCAGACTTTTTTTGGCAAGAATTGGACGGAATGGACTTAAATGAAAACGGAACGTATGAAAAACGGAAGAGCTCGTGGCTAAGTAATAACAGCCGCACGGGTCGATCCATCAGGTTAAGCTACGCTTGCCGGGTTGGTCCGTGGATGGGTGACCATCTTTACAAACCGAGACTCCTCCGTGCCTCGGAAAGCACGTTACTCCGTTGGTCCCGGCTGTCATTCGTGGATCTTTGACAGTCGTTACGGGTCGTCAGAATCCCGAAAGTCTGACAATCAGTCTTACCAAGTAGTATCCACCCAAGTAGTACCCAGTTAATGGGTTGTGGAGGTCAGATAGGCAGTCGCTCCATGTAAAATAATGGTATTCAGCTGCATCCGGTTAGACTGGAAGCCTACCCCAACATAGTTGGGAAAAAGGCTAGGCAGATTGATTGGACGGAATGGACTTAAATGAGATGTGGTTTCAACAGAATGGCGCCACCTGTCACACTGCATGCGAAACAATGACGTTGCAAACCAAGTTTCCATTTCGTGTCATCTCTCCGTTTTGAAGACCAAAACTGGCCGCCAAGAAATTTCGATTTAACTTCTTTGGATTATTTTCTCTGTGCTTTTTGAAAAGTAATGTCTGTGCAAATCACCCAGACAACTGAGGAACACAAAGAAAAAATTGCACGCCAAATTCGTGAAATCCAGCCAGCCCTTACTGCAAAATTTCGTCAAGAGTGCATTCCTGCCAATAAAGCAACGGTGAGCATTTAACCGATATTTTGTTTTATGTGTTTCATTACTACCTCTGTACATATTAAGAAACAATGTAAATATTTTTTTTTATTAAAATGTATTTTTAAGTTTTTTAAATTCAATTTCTTACTGAAACACTCTTTATTAAGTGGTAAGTGTAGCAAGGTACGAATTCTAACTTTTAATCATTATGTCAATTCCGCAATACGTACACGGTTGGTTTACAACATTAAAATAACTTACGTTTCAGTTTCCAGCAGCAACCAGAACCGATGGAGCACGTGGTAGGCCGTCGCTCTCATGGTGGGGCAGTGCGAGCTGAGCGCCATCACTGGCACCGACAGCAGCCCGCTCCTCAACATTTTGAAGCACGAGGCCACTGACCCCGGCGCCAACAAGTGACTCAGAAGCGGAAACACGAACACAGGATCGTATATCCCTTCGTCTTGGTCTACATTCGACACATGCAGCAAATCTCCTGCAGTTAAATTGGACATTATACCCTCGTATTTGCCTTTTACTTTCAAATTCCTCACAGCCCCCTCACCATCTTTAGTCACGCAAGGCTTTAACACTCCATCTTCAAACATCTCGTTTAACACAGATCTTACTGAATCTGTTAATTCACTCGCAACACCGATATTCAGATTTAACTCATAATGGTATTCGAATTTTTGCGACACAGGGAAGTTTCTTACAGTTCGCTCAATAACTTCTTTGTCAAATATGTTCAGAACTTGATTGGGCGTCGGGTGGGACCACAAGGATGACGATCTGTTCTTGCGGACAGCGTAATAATTTGCGGCTGAATCGCCCCACACGTAAGGTTTGTATTCGTTGACCGGCTGGCCATTCGTCTCGTAGAAATGTAAAATGGCCACAATAAGCCTGTCACATGGGCTTCTCGTGGCATGATACGCGCTTAAGTACACTGGAATATGTTGCGTTTTCATCACACTTTTGTTCTTCAATATGAGCGTGTATAGAAACTCTATCAACCTAGATTTAATATCCGAGCTGTAAAGACTGAGCATCACATTCAAGAATTCCGAATGAGATGTCACCATGTCAAATAATGTGGTTATATCATCGTGACTTTCAGGATACAACAGTTTGACCAATTCCGTGAGTAAAGCAAGAAGTTTAGGACCTATTGTGTACCCCTGATCAACCGTTTTAACTTTTAAAGAATCCTTTAACGTCGCCTTACAGAAATTCTGCCATATTGCGCTCTCGATCATTTTCTTAAAATCATCTTTTTGTTCAATCTCTAATCCTTCGACAACTTTACAAACTTGAACAACGGTATGCATGCTGGTAACTATTTCATTTAACGCATCGACCTTTGTTTCTTTTAATGCTATCGTTGTTAAATTCAGCATAGATGAGAAATAATTGATAAGATGATCTTTTTTAGCAACAGTCAAACATATCTTCAAAAATATACTTTGTAATATTTGTATGTGGCTACACTCTGCAGCTTCGAATTTGTGGATTTTATTGAACAGTTTCAAGCAATCTTGTACGTCCATGCATTCGATTACCAACTTCCTAATAAATTGCCAACATGTAACATAGATTTGTCCAGCCTTATGAGGCTTTTCTAGCATTTTTATAATATTAGATTTATATTCATTGTATACAGTTGCTAAGAACTCCTTATTGTCTAGCAAGAATTGATTGTGGTTTATGACAGCATTGCCTAAAGGCAACGTTATTTCTCTTTGGGTTAATATCTCCGGCCTAACGATTTCTTCTTTGAAAATGTTGCAAAATTTTACGTTAAACTTCAATAACACCGCTGCGAGATTAGCGGTAGATTTCCTTATGTTATTAACGTAAAAGAACTTTTTAAAATCTTCATCTGAGACACGTAATGCTTGATGCGGTTTATTTTCGAAGTATTTCGTTAACGCAGTCTCCAAGTTGTTGAGATTAGGATTCACCTCTTTATTTGAAAGTAAATTCGTATACAAAGAGATGCTCTTCTTCAACACATTAGGTTGTAGCTCCAAGCTGATTGTTTCTGAATATTTCTCTATTAAATATCTTAGTAACTCAAGCACTACACTTGGTTCCTTGTCATCTCTCAAGCAAGCATCGGTGTCTGCACTAAAAATAAGATTGAACAACTTTACGTCATCTTCAATGGACAGTCCCACTACTTCTAAAACATGGATCGTGTACTGACTGTCCACATTCTTCCTCTTATTAATTTTGATGAACGCTTTCACGAGTTCGTTATAATTCTTTTGTTGATACGATTTTAAAAGCTTATGTTTGTTATTTAAATAGTTTACAATTTCTTTGTGCTGCGTAAACACTTGTAATAAAAATTCCGTTGCGTGTAAACCTGACGAATCTTTGCCCAAATTAAGAGGTTTATAAATCTTGAGGAACTGTGGGTTTTTGCATAGCGTCAATATTATTGTCCGACATACATCTACCAAAAGATGCTTTTTACCGATCTCGATAATGCATTGGAAGTAATTCGTTATTCTCTTTTGCTGTTCTTCATTTAACCGTCCCATATTTGTCAGCCTTATTGTGCAAAATATCAGATATTTCGCCCATATCAACATTTCCGAACTGTCAACAATTTTAATACTGTCGATTTTGTATTGGACGTTATTAATTAAAAAGTCACCATCTTCTGTCACTTCTTCTAAGAACGGAAACACGGCCTTCAAAGAAACATCTTCGTTGTCTATTATGGAACTTGATATCGCTTTCAGAACAGTATCTTGTCCCACAACGGTGTCTGAGATTGACACAGGCTGTCCAACCCAACTTCCGACGTAATTCCTAGCGTCTAGTTTACAATCTCCTATCAACACTTCAGTTAACTCAGGGGTATAGTTGCTGTGAAGTAAATTAGCAATGTATAGAGACAGGAAATGTTTCAGACTCTTCTTAGCATCCTTGTGTGACTGCAAGTACTGCATGCAACCTACAATGAAAGGCGATGGCATCTTACTTTCTAGGAACACGTTATCTTCCGTGTTCTTATTTTCCATCAGGTCATTGAATAGCTTTCTCAAACTATCTTCTGTGTTTTCTGAAGAAATTTCGAAATGTACTAACTGATTTCTAACATATTCTGTCAGGTCAGTAATATTTTCTAGTACATATTCTACAATATCGCTAATTAGCGAGGATGGATTCACTTTAGCATTTCTCAAGGTGTACAATATCAAATGTATCTCATCTTCATCTCCTTCGAATATTGATGTGTTTTTGAAGAAAATGCGCAAAGTATCTTTAGCTTCGATCCAAGTATCGTCATCGTCACTCATGTATACGTCTAACATGATCAGGAAGAGCTCCTTGAACATTGGATTCTTTAGAGATATGGCAGAGCCGTCGAGGGTGAGCCAGAGCGACACAACTTTAAACTTCAAGAGAGCTACATGTCCAGTGTCTAGTGTTTTAGAGAAATCCAGAATCTTTTTCATATCTATACTCCCTTCTAATGTTTCAAAATATGCAGGATGGATGTCATTGTAGAGCAGCAGCAAATCAACAAGAGATATCAGAGCATCTGTGTCACTTATTTTAGGCAGTCTATAATCCTTAGTGGCTTCAGCATCAGTTTTACCTGATGTCACATTTTCTATCAATGATACTATTGCCGCAGGTGTCGGCAAATGCTTTGGAATGAAATACTCCAACTTATTTTGCAAATCAGCAATCTGTGCTGTTTCTTTGGTCTCCAAAATTTGTAAATACCTCTTTAGAGACTGCAACATTTTTACTAGAACTTTGACACAGTACAAAGACACTGTTTGGTCTTTCCCTAGATTCATGTTTATAAACTTTAATAATGGGACAGGTAAAGTTATAAATCTAACAAAGTTTGCAATTTGTACTGGATTGAGTTTAGTCATTCTTGCTACCATGTCCTCTGGTTTTAGTTTATTCAGCAGCTTGATGGTAAAATCTGTAGTTCTTTCCCATATTGGAGAATGTTGGGGATCAAAGCTGTGTTCCATCACACTAAATATAGCCCTATGAAGATCAGGACACTTGTAGATAATATTCAAAATAACTTCTCTCTCATGGTCATTCTCCCAGGGCCTCTTCAATGTGAGCAGTGCTTTGTACAGATTTTGATTTTTGTTTGCATCAACAGTTCCTAAAGAATTGTCTATAAAGTAAAGACCCGTTTTGTGTGATGTGAATAATGTTAGTATTATTTCGCTCAGTAAATTCATAACCTCAGGACGCAATTCATTTCTTACTTCTTGGCTCATCTCTGGGGGTCCTTTCCATGAGAACACTTTAAACAAATTATGCAGGACTTGATGACTGAAAGTCTTCAATTTGAGACTCTTTGATATCAATGCATTATCAACAACATTCTTTTTCAAAATATTTAAGAATATCATTACTGCCTCTGGTTCATCATTGATCAATCCTGGTATGACAATGGCAAGCAAGCCTTGCTTCTCCAACAGGGCTTTGATCAAAGGCAGGTGTCCTTCTATCAAGAATGATGTCATAAAGTGAACAAATGAAGTCCTCACATTATCTTTTTCTTTAAAATTAGGCTTCTCAACAACATGCTGCAAGTGCTTGGGAGTTAGAGGTGCCTGGTTCAGTACTTCAACTCCCAGATCTGAATTTAATGTCACCATTGATGTTAACAGTTTTAGGACTACTTTCCTATGGCGAGGACCAGAGCTCTCACTGATCATGATCTCAATAGTTGACATGAATGTGTTGAGGAAGTAGCGGCATGCTTCCTCGGTGATTGTTATCATGTGTGGGAGAGAAGACTGCACTTTGACAATGATCAGGTGGAAGATGTGAAAAACTGGTGTAGCTAGGGTGAGGTTTTTCTTACTCTCCGCAGTAATCTGCCGTAGTATTTCATGGGAGTTGCCACCACTTTTGAGGTACTCCAGCAAGTAGTCCGCAGGGCTGTCAGGGTTTAGACAGACTTGCAGGAACTGTGTGAGAGCTGTGAACACCAATAATAACAAGTTAATATTTTCTATCTTAAAGGTTACATGCAAGTTAATTTCATTATAATCTCAAGATTTTTCTAGCAGCCTGAATTACCTTTGCAACAGATATGCAAGAAATCTGAGGATGTGATAGTGCCTGTATATCTACTACCACAATCAGTCTGCCTAGCCTTTTCCCAGCTATGTTGGGGTCGGCTTCCAGTCTAACCGGATGCAGCTGAATACCATTATTTTACATTGAGCGACTGCCTATCTGACCTCCACAACCCATTAACTGGGTAATACGATACCCCTTGGTAAGACTGATTGTTAGACTTTCGGGCTTCTGACGACCCATAACAACTGTCAAAGATCCACGAATGACAGCCGGGACCAACGGCTTAACGTGCTTTCCGAGGCACGGAGGAGTCTCGGTATGTAAAGATGGTCACCCATCCACGGACCAACCCCGGCAAGCGTAACTTAACCTGATGGATCGACCTGTGCGGCTGTTATTACTTAGCCACGAGCTCCTCCTACCACATCTACATCTACACCATCTACTACCACAAGCAAGAGAAAAAAAAAAGAAAGAAATGTTGATACAGTTAGATCATGCAGTTAATATCACAGAGTACTTTTCTGTTAATATTTGACATTACTAGCCGAGGGGACCGACGTAGCCATTAGCCGTGTTTAAGTTATCGACTATCGACTGTACTCTTGACTAATCTATAGCTACACAAACACAACAGATTGAAATTACTTTAATATTTAGGGCAAGAAGTGTTTAAATGACTAAAAATTCGCAGGAATTTCGAGTTCAAACATACCCATTGTCTGGCCCTGCTTAGCTGCTAGCTCTTTGCGAAAATATTTAACATCAAAACTATCCTTTTTCGATACAAATGCATGTTTATTGTCGGTATCCACCACTTCATTTTGAGGTTGTACTTCGTCCACATTTTCAATGTCTTCAGATTCGCTCTTCTTGGCCTTTTTAGGCGACTTATCTTTTTCACTGTCGAATTTACGTTTGCCCATGTTTACTCATTTAATGTCTAATTAATCTTTTTATTTATAACGCAAAGAACCGCGCACGTGAAGTCGTGAAGATGTTTTGACATGTACTTTTTTAAAATATTTTGACAGTGGACTTGACACTTTAGTAATGATATTATTTAGCATCTTGCCTTTTGACAAAAATGCTGGTTTTTGTAACACATTTATTTATATTGCCCATGGAATTACTATTATATGAAACTGCCATAATTCACTAATGTCCATATTACAGAACGTCACTCAATACTCAAGCATTACTTAAAACTAGATTCAAGCGATTTGATTGGTTGAAACTTGTTTTGAAATGAAATGAAATGAAATCTTTTTATTCCAGATGTAAATCCAAATAAACTTACAAATTAATTACATATTTAACATATATATAAACAAACACAAACACACACAAACAATATCATAAATAAGAACCAAATCAGGTTATCGGCGTGTGGTAGGACTGCCATCTCATATGTAGGGGACTGTGGTTCCAGTCACGTACTGCGGCCACCAATGAATTGGCCGATTGATATATGGCGGTGCGTGCGGCGGCCGACCGGCTCCTTAGCAGCGCCTGCCAGCAGGGCACGCGGCCTGCGGTGAACATGGCGCTTGCGCTGCACCACCGAGGCAGTCGAAACATCGCGCGCCACGCGTCGTTGTACTGCACTCGCATGTCGCTCAGTGCCGCCTTGGTGTAGTTTGTCCACAAATCGACTGTGTAAACGCTTGTGCAGTAACTAGTAAACAGCTGGGCCTTCACAACGTCGCTACAGCGGCTAAACCACCTTGCTAGCATATTGCCTCGTACCGATATGGCTCGTCGCTGTCTTTCTATGTCGGCGTGGTCGGAGAGGTCGGCTGTTATTACGTGACCTAAGTATTTGACCACGTCGATTTTCTCAAGCGCTGTGCCGCAAAGTTGAAGTGGCGGCAGATCCGACCAGCGAGAAGCGTTCGGGCTTTCAAACACCATGTACAGTGATTTATCCGGGTTGTACACCATGTTGTGGTCTTTGGCGTAATTTTCACACACAGCTAATAATTTACGCATCGCCGATATCGACGGAGCCAGCAGAACCATATCATCTGCATATGAAATATGATTTGTTAGGGTCCCGTTAATCGAACACCCTACACCTGTTTGATTGAGTTTGTCCGATAGCCCATCCATGTAGACGTTAAATAGTGCTGGGGACATGCTTCCACCTTGTCTCACACCGCACTTAAGGCCAGAGGACGTCGATAGCTCATTTTTCCATCGGACACGGTTTTCCTGCTGCTGGTACCAGTTTTTCAGTACCCGCACCACCTCGTTGGGAACTTCACGGTCGGATAGCTTTTGCCACAGCAGATCATGGTCAACGCGGTCGAAAGCCTTGCTGAGGTCGAAATAACAGGCTATTACAGAAGTATTTCTACTCTTGTAATATCCCACAACCTGTTTGAGTACGTAGATAGCAGTACTGGTAGATATTAGACTTTTGAAGCCGTATTGGCAGTCCGAGGAGATTATAAAAGGTGCTGCTTGTTTATGTAAAATCTTCTCCAACAGTCTAGCTACAATATTAGCAAGTGCAATGGGGCGATAATTACCAGCGTTGGAGATGTTCTTTCTTCGGTTTTTGCATATGGGAACAATAACTGTGTCTGTGAGGGCCTTCGGCACATATCCAGATTTTAAAATGGCAGAAAACAGAATCGACAGAGCATGGAACATCCCCAGACCTCCATAGCGTATGTGTTCAATTGTTAGGCCATCTAACCCCGGTGATTTACCTACCGTCGGCTGTTTGCCTCACAGCATCCGCTATGTCCTGTACAGATATTATTGTACAGCTGTCGTCCTGAGTTGCTTTTGTTGTAAAATTATGTTGCTTCGCAGGTGCAGGTTGGCAGAATAAATTGTTAAAATTATTTGCTATTTTCTTATCGTCTGATATGCCATCGATGTGTGATGGATATTGCGTCGACGGCTTGATAATTTTATTGATACTTTGCCAGAATTTGACAAAGTTTTTGTGTTTCATATCCAACGCGATCTTGTCTATAATTATCTGATCGTTATTTCGTTGACAATAATTAAGAGCGCGTTTGAATGAAGTACGACACTGTTTTCGTTCCTCGGCTATAGGCCCGCTGGAGGGGCAACCTGCTTGGTGCCATAGAGCAAGTGACCTAAGTGTTTTAAGTAATGCTCGAGTATTGAGCGACGCGACGTTCTGTAATACGGGACTAAGAGCGTTTACACACAGGCACAGCACCGCAGCGGTATCCACCATTGTATCAAGACTCGCCGCTACCGCGTCGCCGCAGTGGCCCCACGTGTAAGGGTCCATACAAATCCAAGGTTTCCTAGGTAAGCGGTTCCGTCTTATTATAACATCCATCACGAAAATTTATCATTTTTAATACCCCGCCCCCCAAAGATTAAATCGCTTGATTTGCCCTCACCGTACTTAGTCACGCGAAAAAGTGTCCATAGTGTACTAAGAAGAGTGAGCTCATATATTTATTAAAAAGCGTTTCCAATCCAGTAAAGTCACTGCGTTATTGTGTGTCAGAGGTATCAAACAGAAACAAAAATGCGACTATCTTTTGACGCGGAACGGCGAATCTAACGATTTTAATCTTTGCCTCTGTGATAATCTCCATGAATGTCGGCACTGCGGCCGTTAAGTGCAGTTAAATGCGGTCACCGCTCTTCTAGGAAACCGTAGCTTATTAAAGCGGCAACGGTAACGGCCCTTATAATACGTCATAAGGTACCTATTTTGACTCATACTTCCTCCACTATAACAAAACAAAAAACGCTATAGCGAGAGTAAAAAATTTAATAACAATACTTAAATAAAATTGATGAAGTTTCTGTTTGTAAGACAAAACAACAGCTTTTTACTATATGCGTAGGTATGAAAGTGTAGGTACACGGTATTAAAAAAATAACTATTTTTCAAATTGTTGTTTGTTCCGGCTACTGAAACGATTGGACCAATTTTGACGAGACTTTTACTGACAGATAGCTGATGTTCTATGGAATAACTTAGGATACTTTTATTTTAGAAAAAAAATATAATTAGGGTTCCGTGCAAAAATTGTGAACAAAATCCGATTCAAATAGGGAAGTATTGTATTGACATACACGTGGGCGAAGCCGCGGGCAGCAGCTAGTTTTTTTATAAAAACAGCAAGGTGCGACAGCGTAGTTTCAGTGGTTACAAATTTTTCAATTGACTATACCCTGCACATGGCTCAGTTCATGGAGGGCGTGCGAAAGATCTTTTAATCCAGGCCAAAAATGTACGGGCAGTTTTTCCGTACACTGATATGTAGTATAGACCTAGATTGATGGGTACGAATCACTCGGGGTGTTTACAGGAAATAAAGTCACTGTACCAATGTACTGTACGCATCTTAAAGTGAGAGCGTTGTGCGAGTACTATCGTTCGAACGACACAACTCAGCAAGTATACACGAGTACCTACATAGAGACAGATGATAATGATGATAACAAGATTTTGTTACCAAAAGATGGATGAAATAAAACATCATCATCATTCTCCTGCCCTTATCCCAATCTATTTGAGGTCGGCGCAACATGTCCTTTTTTTCCATACTTCTCTATTATTCGTCATCTCGGTAGTCACCCCCTTTCTAGCCATGTCATCTTTCACACAATCCATCCATCGTTTTTTTGGTCTTCCCCTACTCTTATAGCCATCGACATTCATACTCAAAACTTTCCTCACGATATTTTCCTCACTCCTCCGCATCACATGCCCATACCATGACAGCCGATTTCCGCACAACTTTTCAGTTACCGGTGCCACTTTTAGACTTCCTCTTATGTACTCATTTCTTATTCTATCCATTCGTGTAACACCACACATCCCTCTTAGCATTCTCATCTCAGCTGCATGCAACTGCTTTTCATTTCCCTTTTGTGGCCCAACATTCTGATCCATACAAGACAGCAGGTCTAACCATTGTTTTATATATCTTCCCCTTAAGTTTAAGGGGAATGCGGGAGTCGCAAATTGTCCCTGTGACCTGCCGCCATTTCATCCATCCAGTGTTAATCCTATGCTTAACCGTCCGATCTACTTCACCATCGCTTTGCACGAGTGAACCGAGATACCTAAAGTCGGAGCAGACTGGGAGAAGCGCGCCATCAAGCGCTATGCCTCCAGAACTGGAGATACCGCCGAAATCGCAGAACATATATTCAGTTTTGGTTCTGCTGATTTTCAAGCCAACATTCTCCAGTTTCTGTTGCCATTTCTCCAATCTGCTCCGAATCTCAAGTAAATCTTCACCAACAAGAACAATGTCATCGGCAAACAGCATGCACCAGGGTGCCTCTTCCTGTAAATTCGACGTCAGAGCATCCATAATCAACAGGAAGAGGTAAGGACTTAAAGCCGACCCTTGGTGCAAGCCAACTGGCACATTGAACTCGTTGGTATTCCCAGCAGCCGACCGGACGTAGGTACGAGATTGACTGTACATGATGATGAAATAAAACAATAAGGTTATAAAAACAAAGCTTTATTTAAAGCACAATCTTTGAAATCTCTGTGTACACAGAGATTTTGTCAGACTCGCATTGAAAATGCATAATTAACTGCATGTTTATGGATAATAACAGAATTTCTAAGAGAGGCTGCATATAAAAGTACACTTTGATTCATTTAATAACACCTAAACCTATACCTACCTACGAGCTGTCGGACTTTGAGCCGGTAACTTATTAATACAATAAATCTACAAACATAATAAGGCACTTGCTATAGAAGAAAAGGTACACTTAGATGCGTCTCCTGGTTAGATTACAAATATTATAATAAAAGGTCACGGTAGCAAAATATCACAAACTCGACTACTACGTGGGAAATGTTGAACGGCGCAGGCGCGGCGCGGGCTGAGTAATCCTATAATAAGCATAATTATGTTACCACTTCTCTTGCTTACCCTACGACCAAATGCACGAGTCGTGTCAAACACGCGCAACATAATCTTACCTTCTCTGATTTTGGAATATTTGCCCAGCGTTATACTTCGTCTTTGGAAGTTGGATCTCTAAGGTTTAGATGCACCTGAAGAGTAGCGAGAAGCAAAAATCACTACAACCTCTATAAATGGTATATCTATTCACACACGAAATCTCTTAAGGGGTAATTGTACTCATCATTATGAACAACTTTTACTAGGGGACCAAACCTGAAATCGCGACAATAAATGAGCTGTTCCCTACATTTATTTTCGCATTATAACCCATCAAATTGTAGGGAACAGCAGATTTTTTTTCTAAACTAGGCCTGGCGCACTCCGCATTTTAGGTATGAAGCTACAAGTACGCGGCGGGCTCGCACTTTACTTCACACACACTCGCACTCACGCGCCGCGTCGTAAAAGAAGACAACTCTAAAGAGTCGGGAGCTACGCAATAGAGAGGCAACTTCTAGGTGAATATAACTGTAGGTAGTTCACGCTGTGGGACCTGAATTGCACTTTATTGTGTCGTAGCAAGAGTCGCTATTTATTTAAATGATTTTGCGGAGAGAATCTTCTGTGCTTATACTATCATGTATTCTGTGTGTAAACTAAAATCTACTGAGCAAGATTTGTGATCTAATTTATATTATTTGAAAATTATATGATGTTCTTACTGAATTATTAAACAACACGCAGTCACATAAATGTCAAATTATGCATTAAAATTATGACAATGTCCTTACGTACAACTTTGGTTCAACTTATTATCATACACATGAAAGACTTATGTTTATAGGTGGCTCAGTATGCGCTAAGCACGGACATACACAGATTTCTACTTTATAGTAAACAAATGGACACGAAAATATAGGATTTTATCCTTATTGTTCACAGCAACATTTTTAGATTGATATTTACATAAAATTTAAAAAAAAAGATTCGCAAATTTTAATAATCATTGCAATTTTCACATAGAAAAAAGTACAACATTTTAATAATCTATTATAAAAGTCGTCCGCCTCACACTGACTAGGCTTCAAGATACAATCAAACAATATCCATAAAAAAAAAATACTAATACAAAATGATTTTTCTTTCGTTCCCAAACTAAAATTCTTACATAATTTAACCATCTACAAGCTCTAATAGGCGGTATTTAGTCTTTTTTTTTGCAACTTTGTTCGCGCCCATCCCGGTGGCGTATAGAGCTCATAGGAAGCACCCAGATTTGTGTAATTTTAGTCTCTAGTCTTTACTCTACATCCTCTGTGCGATTATTTGTTCAAAGTTAGGTTCCAGTTCACGAATTCTGTCCAGCAACACGTCAGCTAGGTTCAGTTCTCGATCCGTATCTGTAAAAATACAGTATTGTTATATTATGAACAAGTAAAGTGAGGCTACAACGCAATATGTCATTAAAACTTTAACTAGCGATCCGCCCCAACTTCGCACGGTTTTTACGACTTCACAAAACATAGATATTTCTTTATTATGTAAGTTTAACATCAATGAACCTTCCGCAATGGAAAACCACATCAAAATCCGTTGCGTAGTTTAGAAGAACAACAAACACTAAGGGTTCCGTACCAAAAAAAACTATTCACACCACCACTACCTCTATTGGCAGTCCATTGACTGTAGGTACCTATGAAGAAGTAACAAAAACAACTTACCATCGAAATATATGAGCTCACATTTGTCCCTGCATTCTGGACTCTTTGCTATGATCTTTTGCAAAGCTTTAAAAAAGTCAGCCACTGTTTTCTCTCGGTTTATACCAGACAATTCTGAAAACGGACAATTGTTGAGATATTAGTAACTATAGACCTCTTAGATCCACTCGTTGGTGGGCCACAGTTATTAGTAAGTATAGAAAGAAAGAAAGAAAGAAAGAAAGAAAATACGTTTATTTGCGGTAAACATGACGCAAAGGACAACAAAATAAAATAAACAATGTAAAAAGCAAGTTTTGGGGAAAATATGCGTCACATCTACGCAAAACGGCTACCGCTCAGCATAATGCCGCGACCCCATGCGAAACGGAGCCCCAGCGCTGGTTTTCAGCGATAGCCGGCGTTGACGCGATGACGTCGACCGGAGACCACTTAGATCCACTCGTTGGTGGGCCACAGTTATTAATAAGTATAGACCTCTCAGATCCGCTCGTTGGTGGGCCACAGATTCACCGGCCTTGTGAATTAAATGTGGTCTCAAAATAAATGCAATTCTTTTCTTTCTGACTTTTTTGTTACCGATTTTAATACAATTTGGTAGAGAAATTAATGCCTGCCACATAACTAATTTTCTCGGTTGGCTTAGCCTTAGTTTAGAGCCGATCCCAATATAGTTGGGAAAAGGCTAGGCAGATGATGTTGATGGCTTAGTTAGAGCACAGTTCTGTGGTTAGAGGTTCGGTGCACCCTATTGTGTATGTATGTTTATTAGCACAATAATAAAACAAAAAAAAAGGAAGCAAATACCTACATTACATAAGAAGAAACTAGGGAAAAGTATGCGTCACAACCACGACACTATGCGAGAAAAGCCAACATTTATTTTCTCCACCACATAACTCTAAATTAACATATTCTAAATCGTAGTCATCCTGGAAAAGGGGACGCATTGATGAGTTTACCGAAATTAGACCCCCCAAATGAGCGAACTACATCCGCGTCTAGCCACAGCGCTGGTTTCAACCAGTTTGGCTGGTTTTAATCAGTTTCGTTCCACAGTTAAATAAACCCTCACCTCCGCTAAGGTCCCTGTTCTTCAACACCCTGTACAGTGTGTGCATGGGCGTGCCTCCGACCGCGGCCAAACACACGGGTCGGCGGTCAGGGCGGTAGATCTTGTACGCGAAGTTCCTGTAGATGCGGTTCTTTACCCCCGCCACGTCCTTCTCTATCTCGCTTAGTGACTGAAACGGTAATGATATTGGTATTACGTACCGATTGTTTGAGTATACAAGATCAAATTAAATTTACTGCAACTTCACAGATACGACAGGCAAATCTTGGTGGTTACTAAATTCTAGTTTTATTATTTACTTGTTGACCCGACAGACGTTGTCCTGTCATTTCAATAATTCATACAAAAAAGGACGTTCAGTTTTTCACGAATTTTTTTCCAGTTTTTTTGGGAAAATCAACCTAATTCTAAATATTACGATTAGCCAAATCGGTCCAGCCGTTATCAAGTTATGCGCTTACCAACGAACAGCATTTCATTTTATTAAACAAGGTATAAGTAAGTAACTTAAATAACGCACAGCCTCTTAAGCCTTCTTAAAGCGTCATTGTACTCATTATCGTCTCTCAAAACAATAATCAAAAAACATAGTTTGAAGTTTATCTTGGAAGTTAATGTTGTTAAATATCTTCACTTAAAACTCCAGTAGACTCAGTGTTGAAGTGTCAAGTGCTAGTTCACCCATTTAACGATATAAAAATACAAATCAATCTTTTATAAAAACTTTTTTACAAAAAAATACAACCGACTTCCAAAAACAACACTACAAAGCCTACAAAGTGAAAAATAACTTTAATTTCGGAAGTCAGTGTCTGATTAAATGTATTTTCGTTTTTGCCACCGACTTCCGAAATTAAAGTTATTTTTCACTTTGTAGTGTTGTTTTTGGAAGTCGGTTGTATTTTTTTGTAAAAAAGTTTTTATTTTTCACTTTTTAGTGGTTCACATGTGCTTACCCCTTCACAGCGTACTGGCGTGATGTTATGTTATGAACTGGTGTGAACAACAAACAGACATGAGATTTCAGCAATCCCAGTCCATTTGCTATCATTTATTGAGGAGTTCCGTTGCCTATCTCAGAAGTTCTTCATCAGATCTCCACCAAATTGAAATGGGACCACTCCAAGAAAGTACTCTTCCAAAGACTATCCAAATCGCTTCAAGTGTGCCTATAAAATTGGAAGAGTTCTCTCTATTTCTCCAGGATTCAAATCGGTCCAGCCATCTTCGAGTAATCGGGGAACATACATAAAAAAAAAAAAAAAGGTTCCGACGAATTGATAACCTCCTCCTTTTTGAAGTCGGTTAAAAATTGAACACGTGTTTCGCGAGCTATGAAGTGATTTACTCGAACGCGTAAGTGACGCGAAAAAGGCGCTTGGGACGTTCTTACCGTAATCGTTTTATGTGGCCGCTGCGTCGTCGCTAAGCGTATCAATCGCTGCATCGCGCCTACTGCATGACTAGACGCTACCGCTGTGCGCACTGCTTGAGTCGCTTTTTGGTACAGGTGCGGACTTGACCATCGAGCAAAATGACAATTATTAGATTGAGAGAAATATTTTATGCAAACTATGGAATTCATATGCTGTAATCAAAGTATTGATGACGGACGTAGCGAGCTGATATGTTGTAAATGTAGTGACAACTATCATATTGCTTGTACTTTTCCTCACAAGGGTGGAAATTGGATTCCTGATCAGAAGGTACGTTCATCGTGGCTGTGCCCTGCTTGTTCCAGAGGTGCATTAAGAGACAATAGGGACGAGACACCCGTACGGTCTAACCCTAAGGCCTCTGCCTCGAATTTCGCGGGCAGCGGGGCGGCGGCGGCGGCGGCGCGTCGCGCATTGTCCCGCCCCGCTTCCGCGCCGCTGTTTTGGAGGTCCGGTCCATTTGTTTTTACGCATAAAATCCTGCCGCTCCCGCTCCGCCACCGCTGCCGCCCCGCTGCCCGCAAAATTCGAGGCAGAGGCCTAAAGCTAAGGAGCGAGTAGAGGTCTCGTCATGCCACCAAAATGTTACCTTGCGAAAAAACTCTGCTGCCAAACAGGGCGATTTGATTTCGATGTCGAAGGAAACTTTTCGCAACATCATCAAGGTGGAAATAAATGAAGCTTTCACAAGCATTAATAGTACTCTTAAGGACCTCAGAGCGGAATTTTCAGATTTGCAGAAGTCTGTAAAGTTTATAAGTGTAAAATTACGATACAATTACTAAGAGAATTGCTTGTGTTGAAGAGAAAACGAAGACTGTCAGTACGTTGGAGTTGGAGATCACTGATTTAAAAAATCAATTAAAAGTTTTTAATATTAATATGGATAAGCAAGAACAGTGGGGTCGACGATCAAATATTGAGATCATAGGGTTACCCGAGAAGAATTGTGAAAACCTGAATCATATCGTGTCGAAATTAGCATCACATGCCAAGTGCCCCCTAGATCCTCAAACTGACATTGACTTCGTCACTCGCGTAGCTCACATGAATAAAGATGTCAAGAAACCCAAGCCGGTTATTGTGCGTTTCCTTGCTCGATATAAAAAGGACAACTTTTTGGCTCGTTTGAGGGAAATTAAGGACTTGGAAAGCGTCTGACATTGGCTACCATGATAACACTTCTCGAATTTATTGTAATGAACATCTGACAAGTTATAAAAAGTCGTTGCTGAATAAAGTAAAAAAAGTTGCTGAGGAAAGGCACTACAAATATGTATGGGTAAAAAATTATACAATATTGGCACGTAAAAGCGACCCCAGTGCAGCGATTAATATTTCTTCTGAAGATGATTTAAAAAAACTTGTTTAGTAAGGAATATCTGTGTGATGTATTCGTTTTTTATATCAGCTACTCGTACCTTTTGTTTTGTATTTTTAAAAATACAAAGCAAAAGGTAGCTAGACTGTTCCCTGACCATGTTCAAAAAATAACTTTAAAGTTATTTTTTGAACATGGTCAGGGAACAGTGAAATATATTGAGAATATACTATGTTTTGTGTTGTTTGTGGTTGAGAGGTTTCTTTCACAGTTAAAGATAATACATTTTCGCGCACTAACTCGTCGGATTGTTAATTCAATGTGTTTCAATATTGTCAATATAGATAACACTGTGGTTAACTCCTTAGTTTTAATGTTATTATGTTATATTGTCATTTTCTTGCGTTCGGTATTAACTTAAATATACTCGTATATTATCAATATGTTCGTGGACTGCGCACCAAAACTAATTTATTTTTTAATAATTTGTTGCTCTGCTCATATGACATAATTTGTCTTACCGAGACCTGGCTTTTGCCAAGCATATTTAATTCTGAGTTATTTGATGATAGGTATAAGTAGTGTATATAGATGTGACCGTGATTATGACTCGAGAACCGAAAAAATGGGTGGAGGGGTTCTTATTGCCATAAGAAAGGGCATAAAGGTTAGTAATATGCAGATATTACGGACCTCTATGCCCTTTCAAAAAAAAAAAAAAAAAAAAATGTGTGTGCAAATTACTTGCTGGGACTATTCCCATCAAGTAATTTGACATCTGCAGATATTTTGTCCTTATGTGTACTTGTTAAGGCACATTCACAACTATATAGGCTCAGGTTGTTTTGTTGTTATTTTCCACAATGTGGCCTCCAGCTCAATGATGAAAGTGTATTTTTCGATCGAGTCTCACAATGTGCCCTCGAGCACCCAAGCGACCGTTTTATGTTGATTGGTGACTTTAATATTAGAAATGCACAGTGGATCAGAGCAGACTGCAGTCATCCCGTTTCATTGAACGTGTTACATGGGGATTGTTTGGCCGAGTCATTATCACGGTTCCTGGCGTTTAATGATTTTATGCAAAACAACTTGATTGCTAATGTGAATAACAGGCAACTGGATTTAGTTATCGGTAACTGTAATTGTGATGTATCTAGATCTGCATTTCCATTGGTGCATGAAGACCCACATCACCCGGCTTTAGATATCTCAATTTCTAATTTAAGTTTGCATATATTACGATCGCCACCTAGAATATTGCATCTGTTCGGAAGTGCTGATTATGATTCCATTGATGACGTGCTCTCTCGGGTTGATTGGGATGCCCTCTTCGGGGACCATGATATTGACCAATGCCTTGATAAATTTTATAGTGTCTTGCAGAAAATAATAAGTGTCTACGTACCAGTAAAAACTGTTTATAACGATAGTAAATATCCAATATGGTATTCTTCAGCGTTAATAAAAATTTATAAAGAAAAGTTAAAGTACCATAGAAAATGGAAACGCTACGGTCAATATGGAGATTATTCCACTTTTGTTTTACTCAGGGAGAGACAAAAAAGGGTGGCAAAGGACTGTTATGCTTTTTATTTAGAAAAAAACCGAAGGTAATATTTCAAAAAATAGTAAATGTTTTTGGACCTATATTAAATCTAAGAAGGCATCCAATACCCTGCCTGATAGTCTTTATTTGGGAGATACTACTTCCTCGGATGGGAAATTTATTGCTGATCTTTTTAAAGTCACTTTCAGTCGGCCTTTGAGGATGACGTTTCATCCCCTACAATTACCAACTCTGATTTGAGTAGCAGCACGTCACTTAATTTTGGCAATATAGATATCCCGTATGCTACTGTGCTGAAGTATCTGAAACACCTTGATACGAGGAAGGGTGGTGGCCCCGATGGCATCCCTCCTCTGTTTTTGCAGAGATGTTATAAGCAGTTGTCTGTTCCTCTACATAAGTTGTTTAATGCGTCTTTGCGATCCGGTATTATGCCAAAACTATGGAAAAGATCCTATGTTGTGCCTATTTATAAGAATGGTGATAGACATGATGTAAAAACTATCGCCCAATTTCTAAGCTTAGTGTTATACCGCAGTTGTTTGAAAAAATTATTTGTGATATTATTACTCCACTTATTAAACCTTATACCTGAACAACATGGATTTGTTAGCAAGAAGTCCACTGAAACTAATTTGTGCGAATTTATTGATGTTGTGACTAACGCTATGGATAAGGGTTGTAAGGTGGACGTCGTGTATACCAATTACTCTAAAGCGTTTGATAAAATTTCTCATAAGATGCTTTTGCACAAGCTTGAGTACATCGGTATACATGGTGATTTACTTAGATGGTTGGAGTCTTACCATCGTGATCGTAGTCAGGCTGTTACTGTCAAAGGCTTTTGTTCATCTTTTACGCCCATAACTTCTGGAGTTCCACAGGGCTCGCACTTAGGACCTCTTTTATTTAATATTTATATAAATGATGTAATCTCAATCTTTCGTCAATGTAACTTCTTACTATATGCAGATGATAAAAAAATCTATAAAATAATAAAAAGTAGTAATGATTGTCAAGAACTTCAACACGATCTTGATAAGTTGTGTCGCTATTGTGAAGACAATATGCTCCACTTCAATATAAAGAAATGCAATGTTATAACATTTACTAGGAAAATAAAATATATAGAATACCAATATAAAATAAAGAACGAAGTTGTCACTAGAGTGTCCGAAGTGCGAGACTTGGGGGTTTTGTTGGACAGCAAATTAATTTTTGATAGCCATGTAACCTCTATTACTAATAAAGCATCTCGTATGCTGGGATTTATTTTGCGTGTAACTAGAGATTTTAAACATATATCTACTATCCTACTTCTCTATAAAGCCATTGTCCGGCCAATTCTGGAATACAGGGGATACAAAATACATTTATGAGACACATAACTTGGAGAAGGTCTACTAAGATATATAACTCTCAAGTTGTAATTAAACTCCCATCACTGGAAACCCGACGAACCGAGCGTGATTTAGTGTTTCTCTATAAAATTATAATGTAATCAGGCGGACTCTTCGTATCTTCTTAGTAAGATATGTTTCAGGTGTCCGCGTATTAGTACTCGTAAGAAATCTCTCTTCTGCATTCCCTTTACTAGAACTAACTATGGTGCTAACACATTTTTAAAAAGATCTTGTCGTTCATATAACAAACTAACGGCTATGTGATTGTATGGATATTTTTCACGTTTCCCTCTCAAAATTCACTGTTCGAGACGTTCTTGCAGCAAAATTATGATTTGTTTTTTTGATATTTTTAATATTATTGTTGTTCTTTTCATTTTCATTGTTAAATCATTTTGATATGTATTTTTCCTTTGATAGCGGCCGTCGTCCTTTCTAAATTATCAAAATTTGTATTAATAATGTGTGGAAACTATTTTCGATTATGTATTGCTATTTTGTACCGTTTTCTTATATTATTGTATCTGTTTGTTTCCCAAATAAAATAAAATAAAATAAAAATAAAATTATGAACAACTTTTACTTTGACCAAACCTGAAATCGTGAAAAAAAAACTCAGCTGTTCCTTTCATTTTGACGAGTTATGAATGTAGAACATAAATGTAGGGAACAGCTGCTTTTTTTTCGCGATTTCAGTTTTAATCCCATAGTAAAAGTTGTTCATAATGAAGTGAGTGAGTTGTTCATAATGAAGCACTCACTTCATTTTTCATTGAAACCCTTTCTTATGGTTTTGGTAGGAAATAAAGAACTGTACGTCGCTTGCTACCGCGTCACTAATCCTTACTCTCTTCATATTTTGGCTGTTGACACCAAAACTACAAACATAGTACTTAATAAAGAAAGTAAATACAAAGAAAACATATAACATAAATAAAATAGTCGAAAGCAAGGCAATGGATGGTGACCTTAGAAATGCAGCGAGAATTTTATTCTCAGACGATACTCTCCTAATAATGACGAGACTCAAGAAAGCTTGCGTGATAAACACCCATCTGCCATTCGAACCTCCTTGACTCTGAATCTCTGTACTCCATCTGATTCGACATTTCAAGTCAAAATTGAAGATACTTTGGACGCCATTATGTCGTTTCCCAATGGATCTGCGGGCGGCATCGACGGATTAACTCCTCAACATCTCAAAGATTTGGTCAGCGTGACGGTGACGTCGGCAGGACATTGTTGTGCGACATAACTAAATTTTGCAACTTTTTATTTGCAGGGACTATTTCGGATTCATTCAAACCATTTTTGTTCGGGGCACGCCTCTGCGCTTTTAATAAAAAAGATGGAGGCATTCGCCCAATTGCTGTTGGCTGCACCTTCCGCAGACTAGCTTCAAAACTAGTCTGCAGGAACATTTCTCCAAATTTAAAATCATTATTTCAACCGACTCAATTGGTATTTGGTAGTCGAGGAGGTTGTGAGGCTGCAGTACATTCGGTTCGCACATTTCTATCTCACGACAGCGAAGCGGATGTACTGCTTAAGGTAGACGTAAAAAACGCCTTTAATTGCATTGACAGGTCAACCCTTCTGAACGAAGCATCCATCCATACTCCAAACGCATATAATTATATTCGGCAATGTTATAGTTCCCATTCAAAATTATTCTACAACGAGAAACAAATTTCATCAGAAGTAGGCGTTCAGCAGGGTGACCCTCTAGGACCAGCAATCTTTAGTTTAGGAATTCATACCATTATATCTAATTTAAATTCTAAACTGAATGTCTGGTACCTAGACGACGGAACCTTGGGAGGTAAAGCTGACACGGTCAAAAATGATTTTAACAATGTTATCAACAACTTTCGGAACTTAAATTTGGATCTAAATTTAGGAAAATGTGAACTATATATATCTGACAAATTCAACCCTAGTGATCGAAAAATTCTTATTCAAAATTTTCAAGAAATTTCACCGGAAATAAAAATTCTTCAAATGGATTCACTTTACCTTCTAGGGGCTCCGTTACTCGAGAAGAGTGTTAGACCTCTTTTGGAAAAAAAATCAAGAATACTTTCGGAACACGTCAATAGATTGGGCTTATTAAATTCTCATATTGCATACACAATTTTAAAATATTGCCTTTTTGTACCAAAATTTACATATTTTCTCAGAGCATGCCCAATCTGGAAACATACGGACATTTTAGAATACTTGGATGCCACCCTCAAAAATGCTTTAGAAAAAATTCTAAATTTAAACCTCGAGGACAATTCCTGGACTAAAGCCACTTTACCTATTAGATCTGATGGCATCGGAATAAGAAAAATTTCTAGTGTAGCTCTTCCGGCTTTCCTTTCGTCGGTACACAGTGTAACAAACCTGTGTTCTCAAATCCTGAATACGCCAACACCTGAATTGCACTGTGCATCTGACGCAATAGAGGCGTGGAAAACTCTCTGCCCCAATGAAAACTTCCCGAAGGAACCAACGAGTCAAAAACTTTGGGATGTTCCATTGGTGCAGTGAGTCTACAAAAATTTGGTTCAAAATTCTTCCAGTGACTAACACCGCGCAAGACTTCTAGCTGTCTCTGCATTTGAATCGGGACAATGGCTACACGCCCTACCGTCTGTCAACCTCGGAACGCTGTTCGACAATAGCAGCTTCCGCATCGCCGTTGGTCTCCGACTGGATGCTGCCATCGTCGAGCGTCATCGGTGTTCATGTGGCAGTGACGTCGACAGGAACGGACGCCATGGACTATATTGCCAACGCAGTGCTGGCAGATTTTCCCGCCACGGCTCCATTAACGACATTATCAAACGGACGCTTGCCACCATCAATGTTCCTTCTCTATTAGAACCTTTAGGGATGGTTCGTGATGAGGGCAGGCGTCCGGACGGCCTGACGTTGATCCCCTGGGAGCGGGGAAGGGCTCTTGTTTGGGACGCTACATGTGTCGACACGTTAGCCCCTTCCCATCTCAGCGGTTCGGTTTTAAGGGCCGGAGCCGCGGCGGAAGCCGCAGAAGAGGCCAAGCGACGCAAATATGTGACGCTTTCTAGCGACTACATATTTGTACCGCTTGGCTTCGAAACTTTTGGTCAATGGGGTCCCAGTACAAAAAAAAATTTCAAGCAATTGTTTCCTCGATTAGTCGACGCCGCTGGTGACAGGAGGGCTGGCTCATTTCTCGCACAGAGGATAGCTATTGCTATTCAACGCGGAAATGCTGCCAGTGTTCTTGGCACCATGCCTCATAGACACCCACTTTTGTTCGATTTTTAAGGTTTAGTTTTAGTTTTGTATTTAATTTTACCCTACATTTATTTAAATAAAACAGGTTAAATGAGAAACATAATACTTATACAGAGACATTTTATAAAAATGTGGCTGTTATTTTAGTATACTGTGGTGTCTTCTGTTATGACTTCCACTCGAACCAAGTCGCGCAGAATTAAAAATGAAGACTAAAAATAAATGAATGTACTCACAGTACAAGCCTCCAACTTGGCGACATCATCTCTGTCAGGTTTATTCAAGTCTTCCAACGCGGGAGGACTGTACAGTGACTTGGTGGCCACAATGAACAGCTTTTTCACAGGAAACACTACTCCTTGCCTGGCCTCATACATACGGATGCTGCTCTGGAACCCGAAGAACTTAGTGCCGTCTGAAGGCAGGATGTGAATCAGGTAACCTTCGAAGTAGCTGCAAGCCATCCCCACTGCGTAGTTCACTGATACTTTCTTTTTATTTTCCTGAAATACGAGGTGGAGACTATTAATGTAAGTATGTATTTATTTGCATAGATTATAGGTACTTTAAATAAGTGGTAATGAGGTGACATAATATTGGACATCCAGGTGAAAGTCACTTAGGCATTAAAGTCAAGAAAGTGCTTAAAAATATTGATGTTCATTAATATTCTGAAGGGGTGAGGCAGGTCAATTAAAACAGAAGTTTCAGTTTTAATGTGATTTTTTGTTACATCTATTATATAAAAGAGATTTAAGGTAGGGTGATTTATCAGTGATTAGCTACTATAGTATAAAGACCTTTCTGTTCAATAAAAAAAAAATATATATACCAGGGTGTCCAGTAAATAGCACGACATACTGCAGGGGGTGATAGCTTGGGTCAATACCTACCAAAACAACACAATATATGTTCAGCAAAATCTTACGGATTTACAGTTTTACAAAATTTTCCGAAATATCGAAAAATCTCTACCTTGAAACAGACTTTTAAGCATCTCGTAATGAAACATTCCTTTTCTATTATTTTTTTTACATCAAATTATTCGTGAATAGTTACTTTACTCATTGATAAGTCTTTTTTCTATCAAAAACAAGAATGTTTTCAAGAAATAGTATTTTTTGTTTAAATTTTCACATAACGATTTTCTTTTCGCATAACTTTAACCTACAGTGGTGAAAAAAAATCCATAAGATTTTGCTGAACATATATTGTGTTGTTTTGATAGGTATTGCCCAAGCTATCACCTCCTGCAGTACGTCGTGCTATTTACTGGACACCCTGTATATAAATATAGGTACACTTACAATTTGCGGAAACTTCGCAATCACGGTCACAATTAAAATCATAAAGAAACCTTTATCGATTAAAGTCTGATCGTTGAACAGTAAGAACGCGATGGCTGCAACGAACATCATGGCATGGTGACTGTTGACCTTGTTCAAGAGTTGATCGTCTATAGCCCGCTTATGCCGTACCACTTCGTAAGTTAGCTCACAAGCACCGTACATTGCTCGCACAGTCAATATGTACAGGACATATCGTGCTAAAAAGATATAATTTTCATTTAAACTTTGACAGTAAAATTTAAACGAAGCAAGAGCAGTATGTAAGTATCGTAGCAGGTGGCGTTCTGTAGTTTCTGCCTGGCCCCATGGGAAGGCGTGAAGTATCCGTATGCATGAAACTGCATGTACTATGTACTCCCAACTTCTCAGACTCTTACGAAACCTGACTGATTATCCTGAAGAGCTGAGCTTTTATCAAAAGAAAACAAATGATCTATCTTGTATCTATATAAATAAAAAGAGAAGTCCTGATTGACTGACTGACTGATTGACTGACTCAGCCCAAACCCTTGAACCTTGAAAGCTGAAATTTTGCACAGAGGTTACATTTATAATGTAGACAAGGAATAAGGAAGGAATTTCCGGTACTTAGTACGTTCCCGTGGAATATTTTCCGACATCCACGCGGGCGAAGCCGCTGGCAAATACTAGTAGATAGATAATTAAAAACCTGACGTTTTATTTCCCGACAGTTATGTCAGTTCTGTATGTAATTAACAGATGAGCCTGTATTTAAAAATTAATCAAGAATTTAGTACTTCCTTATTAACTTTAAAAAATAATGACTACTTACCTATATTGTACATCCAAATGTGCTTATTGTTCAAGTCCAAACTCTGGGACCCTGCAACCAACAAGAGGGTTACTGTGCTAGCGACTATAACCTTCTTACACACCATGTTTGCTCACTATCACTATGGAAGTTTGACTTTAAATAAAATGATGCCTTTTGTTCCTTCCATAATACACAGTAAGCATTTTTGTTTTACCACAATACACTATTGTAGCACAGATTGTAGAGTCATCAAAACAGGGATTGTAAGTAGTTTTTGTACGATCTTGATTTAATTTATTCTGTTTACTTGTGATTACAATTAATGGTACTTACAATAATAATTTATAACTTTGACTAACACAATATTAAGTAAATATAAATAAGGAATAATTCGATGATAGCTAAATAAATAAATAATACAAACTTATTTATTTATTTATTTAGTAACATCAAATTATTCCTTATTTATATTTACTTAATATTGTGTTATTATCTGTTTTGTTGACTGCATTTTAAGGTAACATGAGTCATGGGCAGTTGGGATATAGATTGTTTATTCAAAGGAATTTTGTAGACTAAACAGTTGAGCTTTCAAGTTGTAATTCTGAAGCCAGTAACTTTGTAAACATTTAGAACAGTGGCTTTGTGTTGCATTGTTTTAAAATTAAAGTTTACGTGTGTTTTATTTATAAACAGGTTGCCCACTTTTTCTACTGCTTTTTTATTTTTACTGGGAGTTTATTTGAATTACCTACTTAATATAGGAATGATGTTTTATTTATATGTATGAGTATTTACATAATTTAAAATCTAACAGTTAAAAAAAAAATAATATGTACAAGTATAAAAAAAGGAGGGGAAATAATCATAGGGCATCAAAAAATTTGTCCGCATCGCTGTCGACAGGAAAATTGCTCAAAAGGCTGGCAGCATTGCCACGTTGTACGGCAATGCTAATTCTTTAGCCAAAAAATAGGCCAGCCCTTTGGTCACATGCCGAGTCGACCAACCGCTTGGCGAAGTCCCGAAGTACTTATTTGAATGAGTGAATATATTTTACTGAATGATAATAACTTACCAATAGCGATACCAGCAACAAGTATAACTCTCAAAATGTAAATATGCCTATTTTGATCCATTTTGGCTTCTGAAACAGTAAACAATTTGCATTAGAAGAGTTTGAATATATAATAATGTTCTGTAAACCAGCTTTGTTAGTTATCTATAATAGTTGGGTTACTGAGGTCATGTGAAGTAATTATCACGTTTGCCTATGCAAACGTGATAATTACTTCACATGACCTCTGTACGGTTTATAGTAGTTAACTCCGTACACCGATTTGTCGTGAACATTTGTAAGTTCAGTTGTATAGAGATACACGTTCCACTAAGATGCACTAAGTTAGTTAGGTTTATTTAAGTTAAGAGTAACAGTACTAGAGTGGTAGGCGATTATTTCTCTCAGTTGTTGATAGCTAAACAGAAAGCTAAGCAGCAGCTAAGTTCACTATATTTAAATTCGTTAGTCATGTTATTTTATAATACTAAATTATGACGCGCATCGTTGGCCTAAAGTAGGTTACAGAGTAAGCAGAAAAATGTACGGCGATGAGACCGTAAACCTCAGTACCTACTGACATTCAGAGGTATCTAGTAAAACTCAAAGCTCATTCTGAAAAATAGGAATCAATTTATGAATGATTTATAAATTAGGATTGGTTTTCATTTGGAGGAGCTTGTGACTAAGTAATAACAACCACACGGGTCCATCCATCAGGTTCAGCTATGCTTGCCGGGGTGGGTCCATGGCTTGGTGATCATCTTTACATACCGAGACTCCTGGTATCGTATTGTCCAGTTACTGGATAGTGGAGGTTAGTAGGTAGTTGCTCCATGTAAAATACTGGTATTCAGCTGCATCCGGTTAGACTGGAAGCCGACCTCAACATAGTTGGGAAAAGGCTAGGCAGATTAATTGATTGGTTTTCATTTGCTAGATCAGCTACTATTGGAAATGACCATTGATAACTCCAACCTCAGGAATTTGATCTCTATCCAGAACGATCATGGGATAAGTCATGACAAAAAAAAAAACTTCATTTCAGCCCCCTCTACAATGCTTTGTTACTTTGACTTTACTAAGTTTTTCCATGTACCTACTTACGTCAAAACAATAGCATTGTTCAAAAAATTAAATAGTTTATAATATAAAATAAATGTTCAAACCAAAATACTAACCTAGTTTCATTTATTCACCAGATACTAACAACAACACTTTCGCTCTGAGTGCACTTACGTGAAGCCGTGATTTAACTTTTCAAGTTTACCACTAACTACAAACTTTTTAATTTGAACTAAAGATATTTATTTATGATTAACATTAACTAAGTACCTACCACAGTTTAATTATTTACATGTTACATGAAACAAAAGTGATGAAGTTACTTCCGGAGTGCAGCATGCGCTAGCGTGCACTTATTTAATGTCACCAAAAATGTCGTCATAACTTTAGAACACATAAAATTTAAAAAAAAATTCGTAAACAAAAACCATCTTGTGATGAATGATGAGTTCATTGGTTCAGGACGAGTTAGAAAAGTCATTTTTGACATCTGCCAGTGTCAACTGTCGTCAGATTATGGTATGTACAATTTGTATTGTAGTACTATGGGCCAAAGTTCCGCATGATCACCTCAAAGGCGATAATCGCATAGCACGGCTCACGAATCGATCGCACAATACATGCGCTTTGACCAATTTGATAGGATGCACGAAGCGTATTTTAGTTCGTATTATAGCATAGTGATGTATAGGAGACACTCACACTAGAAGTGTGCTATGCTCACTTGTTTGTGTTGTGAGACGATTTTTTATGAGCACGGCCAGCGTGAGCTCTTTGTTAGTGAATTGTATTATTTTATTATTGACAAGAAGTAATTTTAGTACTCATATAGATCTTCAGTTTTGTTTAGAAAATGTGTTATTGGTAGGTATTGCTGTATTTAATTAGTATCAACTTTCCACAAAAATATAATAATTTGGAATAAGAACTGTCAAACTACAATTTATATGTATTATTTCTTCTTTAGTATTTTCCTCTCTCTATCGGGTCTATAGATTTAGGTTATTTAGGTATGAACACTTACACTGCCTCCCCAATTTTCACATTATATTCCATTATACAGGGTGTTAGTGTAAACACCGTTGTCCTTGAAACCAGTGGTTTGGTTTCACTTATAGAACGTAAATTCAATGAAAAATAACAACATTTTTTTTTAAAGAAAAATCTCCATATTTCCCCGAAAGTTTATCACCCTATGCGCAAGGCCACAGATTGTAGCGCGGGGAATACCCAACAAGCCACGTGCGCGACGCCGCCGGCGGCGCGCGACCCCTCCCTCCTCGCTCACCTCACCTCAGTCTGTCAGCTGTCTCGCTATCGAGTGCACGTAACTCTTAGACTCACAGCGCGAGCGCAACGCCCGCGCCGCCCGGCGCCCGTGTCGCCGCGCCGCGCCTCCCGCTCATGTCGCGCGTGTGTGTTAAGCATTTTCAGCTGCAAGTCAGGGCTATGCTGGATGAGGAGTTTCCTGGGCGATGGATTGGCCGTGGAGGACCAGTCGCGTGGCCCGCGCGCTCGCCAGACCTTTCACCTCTGGACTTTTATCTTTGGGGGCAAGCGAAGCGCCGGGTGTATGCTACTGAGTTCCACACTAGATCGGAACTCAAAAGGCGAATTCGTAGTGCGTTCAGAGACCTTAAAAATGACACTCTTGTGCTTCCTAGAGTGAGAAACAATTTAAGAAAACGTGCGGAGGCATGCGTGGCCGTAAATGGATCGCATTTCGAACAACTTTTACGATTAATGTAAGTGTAAATAATAAGTGTAGATACCTATTCAATCAAGTGTAAATTTAACAAGTAATTTTTAATTAAACTGTACATAACTGTGATTAACTTTTTAAATACGCCAAAAATACCTACCTAGTGTTTGTTTATTTTTCATTTTCTTTGTTGTTGAATCTAACTTACATTTGGACTGGTCACGCAACACATAAGGTAGGTATTTTTGCCTGTCCTAAGCCAGGGAAGTATGAAGGGAAAGTTACATCGCAGGTTGCGTGTACGTATTGTTTTTATCGGAAAATAGGAAAAAAAATAGGACGGGTGGCGGCCGGCAAGGGCGGCGACCTTTGCAGTGATCACGTGACTCGGGCGCAGTTATCCATGAATTTAAGGACGGTGTCGGACAGAAACTTTTTGAAATTTTTGAATGAAAATGACGTTTATTGTTTTTTAAATTCGGATAAATATTTTTATATTTAGGCCAACTACCTATGGTTTTAGTGACAACGGTGTTTACCCTTACAGCCTGTATTATAACGAACGCATTATATTCCATTCACAATAAGATGAGACATTTTTGAAGTAAACCTTTTTTACAGTCCGTTCAACCGATTTTGACTTCTATTCCGTAGGATAGCATTAAAGGCAAAAAAGTGTATACAAATGGCAGCTGCAGTAAACAGTTGGTCTGTTTACTGCAGCTGCCATTTGTCATGCCACCAACGCAATAGAAGTCAAAATCAGTTGAACGAACTTTTATGGTTTGATTACCTTTTATCTCACGGCTCCCTGAATACGGTATTGAAATAGCACAATTACAGTAATATTTGAACCAATACTTGCTTGGTTTTTTTGTAGCGCCCCAACTTTTTGCAACTGCAATAAAAATAAGTTCATTATCTAAGTCCCATTGTTATTTAGTGGGAATGTCTGGTAATCCGCTTAAACAATAGGACGGCTTAATACAAGGGCCATACGTTGGCGAAAAAATAACCAAATATTTTTAGGGTAAGTATCTACTTATATTTCATTTTCATTTTCTTTGGATTATCTCAAATGTTTTGCAGTTGTTCCTTGTATTTGGTTTAATACTTTTGACAGTTGTAATATCCGTTTTATCCATAGAACTATTATTACTAGCGAGTACTTTGTCTCAGTGGGTTTATCCATTAATACCACACCTTTGATTTGACTGTAAATACGTCACGTTATAAAACGTGATTTCACGAACAAGGTATCTTTCCAATTAAAATGCCCGAGGCGTGCCGTGCAGGATGAGCTCGTTTTGGGTGGATCAGAAACGGTATGACAGAGAACAGGTCCAAAATTTTCAGCACTTTAAGACTGGAGTTTAATTAAACCAACACTTTACTTTTCTTTAATTCATGCTTCAATCAAAGTTTGACAATTTATGCTTTTAACCGAAATCAACGCGACAGGTGCGTTGTCGGCACTGCATAACTATGTCAAGTTTTTTTTTAAACAATATAACAATGATTCAGTTCCTACGCCACTTTAAAATTCAGAAGCTTATCAAGTTATTAAACTAAACTATAATTTATGCATTGACAGCAGTGAGAGTAAAAGAATTGAAATCTAATGTTGGGTACCTACTAGTGAAATATATATTTTTAGTTTGTGTTCATTTAATAATAAGCTGGTAGGGATTAAAGATTTATTTAGGTTGGTATTTAAATCTTATCTGTATAATAAAAGATGTACAGTAACAGCTTTTTGTTTGAGTCAAATTGGCACTGCCGCGCTCTAGCTATTGTTTGTTATTTTTTGTTAGTCGCTCATTACTCACACAAATGCATACTGTCTCTAATTGGGTGAAACTAGGAAGGGGTGTGGTTTGTCACTAGCTGCGCTCTCGCAGGAATATTTTCTTAAGTGAGCATGCTTAAGTTTGGGCCATAGTACAATGTACCTCTATACTATCTATCTATCTATGTTTGTAATTTACCTCTAGACGTAGCCATGATTACAGTGTGAAGTGTGGAAGTGAGATGCATATATACAAGACTAGCTTTTGTTCGCGGCTTCGCCTGCGTCGATGTCGGAAAATAAGCCACAGGAACAAAAATATTGAGATAGCTTCTGCCCGCGACTTCGTCCGCGTGAAATTTCTTGTTCCTCCGACCCACCCCGTCGCGTCGCCGTCGCATCGCAATGCCTGCCCGCGCTATTACTTCGTTTTCGCTTAGCGTTCTTTCTGACCTTATTTTCTTTTTGCTCGGCACCTAAGATTCCTAGAGTTATGTTAAATATGCCTATAGCCTTACTTAAGAATTGGGCTATCAAATGCACAAATACTGGTAATTCCAGAGATTAGCGCGTTCAAACAAACAAAAAAAAGTGTGTGTGTCAGCTCCGACGCGCGACTGGAGTTTAGGTACCTACTCCTGTTTTTTGTGCCGTTCCGAGTTTCCAACTTTCTATTTTTCAGTAATTTCTGTCGGGCTGGGTTTGTTCAATGAATCAGTGCTATACAAAAAGCAACTTTAAGGTGCAACTCATTCAACTTTTTAACTTCAAGGTATCACTCGTCCCCCTCCCTATTATCCCATCTCTCACCCCTCTCTCTAATCCCCTTCTCACCCCTCCTCTCCCTATGTAGGTACATGATCAATATGCCTATTAGCCTTTTTCCAACTATGTTGGGGTAGGCTTCCAGTCTAACCGGATGCAGCTGAATACCATTATTTTACATGGAGCGACTGCCTATCTGACCTCCACAAGTCCACAACCCAGTAACTGGGTAATACGATATCCCTTGGTAAGACTGGTTGTCAGACTTTCGGGCTTCTGATGACCTGTAACGTTTGTCAAAGATCCACGAATGACAGCCGGGACCAACGGCTTAACGTGCTTTCGTGAAGTCTCGTTTCGTGATGTCTCGGTACCTATGTAAAGATGGTCACCCATCCGCTGACCAACCCCGGCAAGCGTAGCTCAACGTGATGGATCGACCCGTGAGGCTGTTATTACTTAGCTACGAGCTCCTCTAGTGTATGTAGGATGATGGACAGTATAAAGCTGGGTATTCATTAACGTATGTTTGCATTGGCGACGAATTTTATGTAAATGGCTGTAACCAAACGTTTTCACGAAAATAAATAGCGCGGTCTCGAACTGCATCTCCAATGTTTTTTTTTTAATTGCACATCTTGACGGTTGTTCAGTTTGACGGTTTGGACCACACGCTTACCTTTCTGATACCTACATGCTGTAGGTATATTATGTAGAATCTCTTTATCACGTAGAGCTATTTTGTAATAAATAGGCAAAGGTCAATATTATAAATCTAAAATATCAACAATAAAGCACACATTTATAGTTTAATATTTTTTTTATTATAAAAAATATACTCGGAATAATCATCGTATAAAAACTTTTAAGTAGGTACTTAGGTTAATATGCACGTCGTCATTACAAAAAGTTCAGTCACTTTGTGTCACTTTTAGTTTGTAGTAGTAGTAGTAGTAGTAGTAGTAGTAGTAGTAGTAGTAGTAGTAGTAGTAGTAGTAGTAGTAGGTACTACACAAACTGAAAGTGACATTATAATTACTATACACTAATTTGTTTGTACTTAAATTTAAAATAACAACTGCCATAGTTATGTTGTTGGTATTTTTATAAAATTGTCCGGACTTATCTGGCTTTCTTATAGAAATGTTTCTTTTAAAACTAAAATATCCGGACTTTTTGCAAATGTCCGGCTTTTTGACAGGACTTTGAATTTTTTTTTTTTTTTTTATATGTTTGGACATATCACACAACGCCATCTAGCCCCAAGCTAAGCAACCTAATGCTTGTGTTATGGTAACGAGATGGCTCATAAACTACTTATATACATTTTTTTTTTTTGTAAATACATACATATTATAGATAGAAAAACACCCAGACTCGGAACAAATACTTGTAGGTCGTACAAATATTTGTTCCGTGCGGGAATCGAACCCGCGACATGCTGCGCAGCAGTCAATCGCTCAACCACTGCGCCAACCGTGTCGTCAAATTAAAATTGGCAACCCTATTCTGAGGCCAAATAGCATGCAGATTGAGTTATTTAGTTTAAAACAGAAGGCACAATATTGTATCTATCTTAAACTAGCTTACACTGTTACGCTTAAATTAACTATTTACAACATGATTTATAAAGCATCAGCATACAAAAATGACCGATTAATTTTTGTCTAATTTAGACGAAAGATTATGTTGTTTGTAAGTTTACCTCCTAACATTAATTAGCTCTTCAAAGTTAGGTTCAAGTTGATGTATTCTATCCAGCAACACATCAGCTAAGTTCGATTCCGGGTCTTTATCTGTAATAAAAAATACTCTTAATTTTTTTTTACTAATGCCAACATCTATCGACTTTTTTGCTGGCTGTATAAAGCGACGTGTAGATATAGCAAGGTATTGTTTGCGCGTGACCAAAATCGGAATTTACGCCGCCATCTTGTTTTTTTAACACATTCCAAGCGACATACGCAGGTAGGTACATACATAAACTCAAGCCTTCTTCAAGGGACATTTCACAAAAAATTGCACAAATGTTTATGCGTGTCACGTGTTTCCTTTTCCGTGTTCAGTCTAGGTGACGCGACAGTGCCGCGCCGTCCCGAAACGCGCACGGGTATCTATGTAGACCTTACAATTGCGACCAAAGCAG
The DNA here is from genome assembly GCA_946251885.1 of Cosmia pyralina. Taxonomy (NCBI): domain Eukaryota; kingdom Metazoa; phylum Arthropoda; class Insecta; order Lepidoptera; family Noctuidae; genus Cosmia; species Cosmia pyralina. Next base: position 24,757,644 of record OX276359.1, read on the forward strand.
TGTCTTCATTTGAACGCCAATAACGCACGGTTTTGAAGCGCGAAATACAGTGTTATTGATTTTAGACAAAACAGTGAAGAAGTGAAACCAACACTGTTTTGATACGCACAGTCCCGTTTAAAACAGTGTGTGTATCGCTCTCCGCAGTTGTGACATGAAGTCAGCTATGCCAGACGTGCAGTACCTAATGACCATATTTGTAAATTGAAAAAGCGTGAACTGGTTGAAATGGCTTAGGTTAGGTCAGAACTGTGACAAATCGCGCGCGAGCCGAGCGAGCAAGGCTTGTGGTGCCGCGGCAGCGGCCAGCGAGCACTATTTCCAAGTTGCTCGCAGCTAGGAAGGCAATTTAGTATTAGCGCAAATGAACACTGCTTGGTCTACATACTCGTGCGCGTTTTCGGGACGGCACTGTCACCTACTGAACACGGAAAAACCATGCGTTATTGGCGTTCAAGTGAACACAAACTGCTTTGGTGGCATTTTAAGGTCTACATACCCAAGAGCTGATCCAGGATTTATTTCTGGGAGAGGCACAAGTGCCAGACAAGTAGGAGTGTCCTCACATGTCTTTGGGATTATTTTTTTATCAATGACATAGAAATACTTGTAATAAAAGTGTAACGAGCGCAAAACACAATTACTGCGAAACGACTAAACGATATGCGATTCGCGAGCGCCGTATTTACAAAAACGCGCGTACGGGGGCCAACCGCCCGCCGCGCCGCGCCGCCCGAGTTCGCCCGACGCGCTGTATCGCTATTCCTTTCTGGCCCTGCTATGCGCGTTTAGACGTTTAGTTTGTTGAGGCGTTAAATTATAGCGCGAAGGCAAAGCCGGTATTCTAAAAATGCTTGTAGATTGTTAACCAGATAGAAAAAAATAAAAAAAATCTGATGATCTCATGGGAATTGAATAGTTAGGAAGCTACTTACTATACTACTATACGACTTCTCTCTCTCTTCTCTTTTCGTCTGTGAGATGAGATCAAAGGTTGATTGTGTAATATTTTACGATTTACAACTTGCGGTAGTATTACATATTTATATAGTAAGTACATTATATTACATATAGTATTAGATATGGTAGTATTGCCTACTTATGTACGCAAAAAGAAACTAATATAAAAAAAAAGCAAAGCGGTACATAAAAGCGGTATAAGTAGTTGGCATTAATCTCTCAAGTCTCAGTTCTGTCTGAGGCGTGCCCCTTGCCCCAATGTATCCGCCCTTGTACATACCCGAGCGCGTTTCGGGACGGCGCTGGCGCCTACTGAACACGGACAAGGATATACGGCCAATGACAGGGGTCAATGTAGTATTCGAGCGCTAAAAGAGTAGCAGTGTAAACTTACCATCATAGAAAACTAATTCGACCCTGTCCCTGCATTCAGAGCTCCTAGAGAGGATGTTATTCAGCGTGGTGCAGAAGTCATGGCACACTTCTTCCACATTCACATCGGCCAGGTCTGAAATAGGAGTGTTTTATTTATTTTGAGTATTTTTGTCAATGGCCAAAACCAAAATAACAAAAAATACAGTTAAAAGGCCACATTAATTTATTAAAATACTAGTGATAGTTAATTAGGATACAAATTGATATTTCATACTACGTGACACATACCTACATAAAATGTGAACACAACACAATAAGTCAAGTCTGCCTTTAAAGTAGTCTGACTCATACCTACAACTGAACTTCATGCCCATAATTTTAAGCTGTGACCTTTCCCCTGCCTGCTCTTGAACTTTCGTCCCACACTCCCACCTCTCTACTGACCTTCATAAAGCTCCTGATTCTTTATGACCTGGTGCAAGGTGTGCAGGGGCGTGGCGCACTCGGCCACAAGGGACACGGGCAGGCCGTGTGGCCGGTAGATCCTGTACGCCGAGTTCTTGTAGCTGCGGCTCTTCACACCGGCGATGTCCTTCTCCACGTCATCCAGCGACTGGAACAGATCATCATCAGCAGCCTCACACGGAGTAGGCTCCTGGGAATTAAAGTTTTTATCCTTCTAAATGAAGTAAATCTTTTAATTTTATTTTATGGTTGTGAGCTTTTCTCCATAAATTGCAATGGCTAAGGATTGCTTGTCTATAACTGTTTAAGACAGTCAATTTTAAATACGACCTTTGTTTGAGGTACCTAGGTACTTTTAGAAACCGCCGAAACTAAGCTGCAATCAGATATTAATTAAATCCAATCCAAGTTGTGTGGAAATCGGTTGCCAAGGTATGTGATGAATGAGAAGTATGTTGTAACTTTATGAGAACAGTTTGGACTATAAATGGCTATGAGATTGGGAAGACCAAAAAAACGATGGATGGACTGTGCGAAAGACGATATGGGTGGAACAGGGGCGAACACTGAGATGACAACCAATACAGATGCATGAAAGAAGATGACATGCTGCACCAACACCAAGCATTGCTTGAAAGAAGATGACATGCTGCACCAACACCAAGCATTGCTTGAAAGAAGATGACATGCTGCACCAACACCAAGTATTGCATGAAAGAAGATGAACTTAAACCCATAATTTGTTAAGTGGTTGGTTTTGACCGTGAGCGAGACATTTAAGTCTATTAGTTTTGTCAAGTCGCGACGAACCTGTGAAAAATCACCGATTCTCACCGAGCAGGCTTCCAGCTTCGGAAGGTCATCTCTGTTTGTTTTATTGAACAGCTCAAGATCCGGGGGACTGTATAGCGACTTGGTGATGACGATGAACAGCTTCTTGACCGGCACCACGACGCCCTCGCGCGACTCGAAGGCGTGGATGTTCTGCACGAAGCCGCCGAACTTGCCGCCGTCCGATGGTATCACGTGCATGAGGTAACCCTCGTAAAAGTTGCAAGCCATCCCCACTCCGTAGTTTATGGGAGATTCGGATTTGTCCATCTAAAAAATTGAGAAATAATGAGCCACGATTTGCCTAATCAGATTTGTTCGACAGAGATAACAAAGGGATTTGGGAGAATAGCATTTAGTGCCTATTGCGATTGTTTAAAAATACATGCATTCCTGAAATGGATTGACCGGAAGTTTCAACTACTGATATGAAGGGCAAAACATACCGGTCTACCACTTATCACTTAATCCACAGTTTATACCAGTGAACTAGACGCAAACAATCAAAAACATTGAAATAAACTTACAATTTCCGGATATTCCACAATCAAGTAAGCAATAAAAATGCATGGAAAATCTTCAGCGTAACACCTCTGATTATTGCTTATTAGAATGGCTATACATGCACTGTTCATTATTAGAAGCCAGATTATATTTTTTAACCGCTCATTTTTTGACCTTCTGTATAGCATATTATAACACATTGTGCATAAATCTCCGGCTGCTTGTATTGTTAAGATATAAACGATGTATCGCACTGAAAATTAAGACAGTTTATTGAAATCTACAATGAGTGTTGACTCGTGTGATCGATTGGGTATCGATATCTACCTAAACATATACATAGGTACTTAAAAAAAAAAAAATTTTTTTTTGGTCATATACCACAGAGTACCTATTTGAAATATTAGTTTAAAAAATGTTTTTTTTAGTATATTGTATAAACTTCACAGACGTGATGGATATCGTTATCTAAATATTTCAACACGTACTTCAAGAAACAACACCACCAGCGGTCGTTTACCCCAAAAAAAATCATCAAATCTCTTTTATTTTGTCCTGTTTAGATATCGATACCCATTACGTCTGCATAGTTTCGCTAGTTAATTAAGTTGACCCCGTATATCTCAATACCTAAAATATTAATTCTTAATTCTCATTGGAGTTCTGCATATTTTTACTCACCAAAATTAAATATCCATTGGTACTTATCGCCTAAGTACAAATAAGATGACCCTAGAACAAGTAATAAAGTTACTTTACAGTTACTGTTAATGCAGCGATATTTTTAATCTTACAACTAACAATAGAGTGACTGTAGAAACTTCTGAAGCAAGAATAATATTTTTAGATAGCATGGATGATAACTATGAAGGCACGAACACAATGCTTTGTTTCTTTCCGAGGCAAACTCTAATTTTATCGCATACCTATACACACAACAAGTCATACTATGGTCATACAAAAGTCGTTAACATTGTTTCTTTTACATCTCGTCAACATCACAAACTTCTCAATCATTAATCCACTTTTACATCTCGTCAACATCACAAACTTCTCAATCATTAATCCACTTTTATATCTCGTCAACATCACAAACTTCTCAATCATTAATCCACTTTTACATCTCGTCAACATCACAAACTTCTCAATCATTAATCCACTTTTATATCTCGTCAACATCACAAACTTCTCAATCATTAATCCACTTTTACATCTCGTCAACATCACAAACTTCTCAATCATTAATCCACTTTTATATCTCGTCAACATCACAAACTTCTCAATCATTAATCCACTTTTACATCTCGTCAACATCACAAACTTCTCAATCATTAATCCACTTTTACATCTCGTCAACATCACAAACTTCTCAATCAGTAATCCACTTTTACATCTCTTCAACGTCACATACTACTCGATCATTAATCCACTTTTATATCTCGTCAACATCACAAACTTCTCAATAATTAATCCACTTTTGTTGCTGACTGTACGTAAATTATTATTGTTAATTAACATAAAATACATGTTAAAATTGAATTGTAGGTAGTATTAAAGCCGTTTCACGAATTTGTTCGATTACTCCCCCAATTGGTCATCAGATCCATTTGTTCGATTTTCCCAATTATCAGTAATTCTCTTTTATAAAACCTTAGTAGGTAATTTGAAATACTTTTATTTACTTATCAGAACTTAAAAAAAAATTTTTGCTGATAGCCTCACGGGTCGATCCATCAGGTTAAGCTACGCTTGCCGGGGTTGGTCCGTGGACGGGTGACCATCTTTATATACCGAGACTTCTCCGTGCGTGCCTCTCGGAAAGCATGTTAAACCATTGGTACCGTCTGTCATTCGTGGATCTTTGACAGTCATTACTGGTCGTCAGAAGCCCGAAAGTCTGACAACCAGTCTTATCAAGGGGTATCATATTACCCAGTGTTGTGGAGGTCGGTTAGGCAGTCACTCCATCTAAAATACTGGTATTCAGCTACATCCGGTTAAACTGGCAGCCGAACCCAACATAGTTGGGAAACGGCTAGGCATTTGAAATCAAGATGCAAACTAATATAATCATACCTTTTAGAAATAACTAGCTACTGCCCGCGACTTCGTTCGCGTGAAACTTCCCCCCCATCCCACCCTGTCGCATCGCATCGCCCGTCCGCGCTATTACTTCGTTTTCGCTAAGCGTTCTTTCTGACTTTTTATCATTTTGCTCGGCTCCTATGGGTCGTAGCGTGATGTTAAATAGCCTATAACTTAGAATAATGATTCTAAGGCCTATAACCTTCCTCAAGAATTGAGCTGTCAAACGCAAAAATATTTTTTCAAATCCAACTGGTAGTTCCAGAGATTACCCCTTACACACAAACAAACAAGTTTTTCCTCTTTATACTATTAGTTTAATATAAATATAATCATACCTAATCCTGTTAAATATAATATTTATTTATTTATTTATTTATTAAAACTTTATGCACAAGTAAAAAAATACTGTACAAAGGCGGACTTAATGCCTGAGGCATTAAACCTAATACCTATTACTATTACAAAATATGGGGTACATAAATGACTTTGTTTATGCACACATGTAATTCCTTTATGCACTAATGGCCCTGCTTAGAGGCAGTTACTAAAGTTGTTTATTCTTATTGATTACAACTTTGTAATATCAATACTCAATGATTACTATTTTAACAGGACTGAATAGGTATGATGATGTCATCACTACTTAGCAAGAGTATAATAATAATATGGGAGACTACATACATACTTGTGAAACATATTAGTCATGTTACATCTTCATTTTGACAAAACACTTTACTTTGACTTTGATTAAATCAATCTGCCTAGCCTTTTCCCAACTAGTTGGGGTCGGCTTCCAGTCTAACCGGATGCAGCTGAATACTAGTATTTTACATGGAGCGACTGCCTATCTGACCTCCACAACCCAGTGACTGGGTAATACGATACCCCTTGGTAAGACTGGTTGTCAGACTTTCGGGCTTCCGACGACCCGTAACAACTGTCAAAGATCCACGAATGACAGCCGGGACCAACGGCTTAACGTGCTTTCCGAGGCACGGAGAAGTCTCGGTATGTAAAGATGGTCACTCATCCTCTGTACCAACCCCAGCAACCGTAGCTTAACCTGAGGGATTGATCCGTGCGGCTGTTATTAGTTAGCCACAAGCTCCTTAAATTGACTTTGATTGAATATGACCAACTAAATGCCAGTATACATCACAACTGCCCAGGTATAAGGCAGCATTAAGTTAAATTTTCAATTTCAAAAATGGCTTGTGATCCAACATTCTTTTCATAATTTAATATGAATATGATAAAAATGAAATGTTGACATGTTATTCAAATTATTTAATTTAACTATAGTTTCATAATTATTACCTACCTCCATTATTTATCATAAATATTTTTTTTTTTTTTTAATGTGTGTGTGTTGGCTCACAGTGAAGGTGGTGTGACAATTTGATAAGGTTTGCAGGGCCAACATGGCCAGAGATCGCACAGTACAGGGAGGTTTGGAAGGAAAAAGGGGAGGCCTTTGCCCAGGCACAACATAGACAAACAAAAAAAAGTGTGTCAGCTCCGACGCCCGACGGGAGTTTACTCCTAAATACATCCTCCTTGTCTTTGAATGATTGACCGCTACAATGAGGACTGGCCAGAAATAAACAAAACAAGCATACACAGTTATTCTCACTCCTCATAAAATTCCATACCGGGGGCTTTATATGAAAATCGATTCTTAAGGAGTAAACTCCAAAAATTGGTATTCAGCTACATTAGCTGGAAGCCAGCCCAAAAGTAGTTAGAATAAATAAAGGACTTAAGTGGCAATGATTAAAAAATATCTAAAATGGTTATTAGTTAGTTGTAAGTATTGTTAGTTTTATGTTTAATGATGAGGATCAAAAGTTGTAAACAAATCATAAATGAATTATTATCTTTGGAAACAAAAACTTACCAAAAGTAACACTCACAGCGAGTAACACAAACATAATATAGATGTGGATTTGATCCATTTTTGGTCAGTGGGTCGTCTTAGTTTTTTCTTTTATCTGGAAGAATATAAGAACATCTGTAAAAATCCATTTCAATGAGCAAATATTTAATCACAAAAATACATTTGAATATTTAGATTTTTTTAAATAATATAATTTGAATAGTACCCTGTTTTCAATCACAGTATATTAACAAAAATAAAAAAAAATACTAAGTTAAAGTTATCAGACCAAACTAAAGCTCTAATTAAATTGGAAACAATCAAACAGTCAAGATAACGCTAAGGGTTAAGGCGGCTAAACAACTAAACTTCGTTGCCGTTAGGATTGGATTAGGACTCAGTACCCAATGGCCAATTAAATTCTAATCAAAAACAAATGAGTAAAGAAAGAATACAAAGCTTTTTTTAAGTTTATTGTTTTTATTTTAAGTTTATTACCACTTGAGTATGTCATTCACAGATGTCATTAATGAAGAAAGTAGATGTTTGTGTATGATTGGTATGAGTACTGTGACTATGAAATGACAAGTGTGATAGCAGTTTGTGACAGATGTCAGAAGGTAATTTTTTTTTTTTTCTTTTGGCTTCGCACGGTTTATGCATTTAGCCAATGTCACGTTTAGTTCATAGGTCAAGGTAGGGAAACGAAAATATTATAATGATTTTTAAACGGGATTTAGGATAGGATGGATATATAGGATCAGTATAATAAAGGTGATAAAATAATGATAAAGATCAAATTACAATGACGAAAATTTATTTAAAATAATGAATGAGACTATACATTTATATACAGGGAAGCTATTTGTACAAAGTAAAGAAATTATTGAGGTAGGAAAAGGAGTACTGAGGGACAAGAGGTTACTAAGAAAAGAAGAACGGTCATATAAAGGACAGGAGAAAAAATGTGGTTTAGGTCGCCTACGTCTGTGCCACACAAGCACATGGGGTCGTCGATGATATGAAGTTTGGCAAGATGGGCTGAAGAACAAACATGACCCAGTTTCATCCGTATTAAAACAGAGGTCTCCATCTTGCCAAACTTTGCCCTGCCAAACCACGGTTTTTCCGGAACATCGGGTTGAATTAGTGAAAAATAACGAACCTTTGACTTGCTTCCGATATCCCAAGCTACCCTTCAGGTGACCCAAAGAAAAGTCTTTGGTTCCTACCAAAGACTTTTCTTTTTTCTTTTTTTTTTTTTTTTTTTTGACTTTTTTTTTTTTTTTTTTTTTTTTCATAAGATCAATGCTGAAATTTGTATAAGGAGCTAAGTCCCCAAACTGCACCGCGTCACCGGCGAGTGTATTAGCCACTTCATTGCCATCTTCATTGCATACGTAGTATCCCCTAAGTAGTCTGTGATTGCCATGGATTCCAGCATGAGCCGGAATCCACGCAAATTCCAAAGTATTACCTTCAGAGATGGTTCTGAACGCAAATTCTCTTATTAAATAAATGATTGGCAACTGCGATTTGTGTTCGAAAGGGGATTTGTTGATGGCTAGAAGAGCACTTTGGGAATCTGTAAAAATTATATTTTTTTTTGAGCTTAAAAACACGAGTAGGTATATTCGATGGCTTTTAAAATACTGAAACATTCCCTCGTAAAAACCGAAGTCTCCGGAGGCAGTTTTATTATTTGTTCGATGTTGTATTCAGAATGGTAAGTACCTATCCCAACACAACCCATCGGAGAACGCTTGGCAGCATCCGTAAATATATGGTGATATTCTAAGTGATCAGCAAGGAAATTGTTAAAACTTTTAGGACAATCAGGATCTAATTTACTACGTACACAGTTAAATTTAATGATGGGGCTGAATTGTAAACTCTCATATCTTCAGTTAAATATGGGAAGTTTATTGGAACGGTGAATAGGAGAAGAAAGTGAAAGGATTTTTTTATAGCTTATAACTAAACAAGGAGCACGTTTATGGGACCAGTAATCTGAAGATTTATTCTGCAACACTAAAGAGTCTAGTTTAGGAATGGGAGGATGAGTTGAGAACTGAAGAATCCGGAACAAATATTTGTGTGATAAGAATTGTCTTCTAAGATGTAAAGGAGCTTCCCCACATTCAACTTGGAGAGCATTAATGGGACTAGACCTCATGGCACCCGAAATAATGCGTAATGCTTTAGACTGAATACGATCCAATTTTTTAAAAGCCATGATACTACCAGGTTCTAAAACGAACAATCCATAATCCAGCGTGCTTCTGATAACTGCGTTGTAAATAAGTTTCAACGAAAACGGATGTGCACCCCACCACGCACCAGAGAGGCATCTAAGCATGTTTAGGTGATTTTTAACCGACTTCAAAAAGGAGGAGGTTATCAATTCGTCGGAACCTTTTTTTTTTTATTTTTTTTTTTTTTTTATGTTTGTTCCCCGATTACTTGAAGATGGCTGGACCGATTTGGATTATTTTTTTTTTTGTTTGAAAGGGTATCACAGGTGGTCCCATGATCATCAAGTCAGGATCTGATGATGGGATCCTGGAGAAATAGAGAGAACTCTTCCAATTTTATAGGCACACTTGAAGTGATTTGGATAGTCTTTGGAAGAGTACTTTCTTGGAGTGGTCCCATTTCAATTTGGTGAAGATCTGATGAAGAACTTCTGAGATAGGCAACGGAACTCCTCAATAAATGATAGCAAATGGACTGGGATTGCTGAAATCTCATGTCTGTTTGTTGTTCACACCAGTTCATAACATAACATCACGCCAGTACGCTGAGAAGGGGTAACCACATGTGAACCACTAAAAAGTGAAAAATAAAAAATTTTTACAAAAAAATACAACCGACTTCCAAAAACAACACTACAAAGTGAAAAATAACTTTAATTTCGGAAGTCGGTGGCAAAAACGAAAATACATTTAATCAGACACCGACTTCCGAAATTAAAGTTATTTTTCACTTTGTAGTGTTGTTTTTGGAAGTCGGTTGTATGTTTTTGTAAAAAAGTTTTTTCACATTTGTTGATAATATAATCACAATGAGGAACACTACTTACTTAATTTACAATCAAGTATTATACCTAGATATCTGAATTTCTATAACTGGGATAGGTATATCCATATAAAAGAGGTTTACTAAGGGAATATTTCTCTTCCGGGTGAATAAAACAGCCGCGCTTTTAGACGTGGATAAATCCAAACCGTTTAGATGTAGGGTCACTTGTTCTACAGTCGCTCACTTTTTTCCGAGGCGTATTTTTTATTTAAGTTAGGTTATCTAAATTCGGAATTAATATAGTGGAACTAATGTGCTTTTAAAATGTACAGTCATTTTTAAACAAATGTAAGACAGAATGTAAATATTGTACCTTTTAAAAAAAAACATAAATGAGCCACGTGTACCATAGGTTTGGCACACTGGCTCACCCCAGAGTACACAGTGGACCGTAGTGGTACACAGTGGATAGTTTATACTAATCACAAGTAATAAAACAAATAATACGATAGTTATTCATTATTTATTAGGCAATATGTCAACATGTATTAATATAGAAATAATTTTAAACTTTTTCTAATAAATTTTAATGTAAAAATCATCGAAAACTTAACATCGAGCACAAACCTTATAAAATAACATGATAATATTCATTTTTAATAAAATAGGAACGAATATACCTCATTGGTCTAAAACAAAACTAATATTAATTCAAAATGAGATCAAGATCCCGAGATCAATCAAAAACTTAACCTTAAACTTAGTAAAAAAAGAAAGAAACGAATTTATGCTTTGGCTACCTACCACAATTAAATTCTTACTCAGTCGAGAATTTGAATAAGAATTTAATCATGATAATCACTATCTTTAGATATAGGTAATAAAATTAAAGAAATCACTTATGGGCAATGCTTTGGCATACAATTCTACTGCACATTCAATTGAGATAAATTAATTGAAAATACTGTTGTCGTGTCGTGCTGCCACCGACAGAGGGTTTCGGCAATATAGATTTGATGTCAGCTTCTTTAACAAGTGACAGATCCGGCACCGTAGGCATATAACATTTGCCTGGAGTTTTCTTCCTTAAAAAACTGATGTAATATTCCATATGTTCATTTCTACTTTCCAATACTTCTCCAATGTTAAACAGTTTCTGTTTTTTTGTTGAAAATTCTACCAGAACATATTCGCCTTCCATCGGAGGTCGAAGTAAAGGCCTTTTTAAATCACGTTCAGTCATGGCAGCAATTTCCATGTCTACGCTTCTTCAAGCCACTCGCTATCTTCATCTGATTCCTGATATTGAACTACAGCCTCATCATTTTCTTCATCGGAATCATCTTGCAACACTTTTTTTAACATTTTCTTTCGTTTGATATCCCTCTGTCTAGTGGACATTGGCTTTAGCTAACTCGATCATGGTTTTTTCGGGAGTATCGGTAGCTATCATACTTCGACCTAATTTTCTAGGTTTTTGAATTGATTTTCTTGGCCCGGCTTTAATTGGATCTCGGAGTACGAACGGCGATATGAAACTAACATTATTTGTGCTGATCAAACTAAGCGGAACGTGACTTTTTTCAGGAGTTTTAGGCGTAATGGCTGGAGAACTTGGATGTTCCAGTAATGCAGACATATAAGATGTCCCGGGTGTTACTTCTGGTTCAATTTGTAAAACTGTTCTTGCAAAGTCATCTTGGCTTACAGAGTCAAGTATTGAAGGTGAACCTTCCCTTTCCGCATTTATCTGCAATGTACCGTCTTCGTTCGCTGGAATATGGATAGTTGTTGCATCGACAGGCACAAGATCTTCGTCATTTTTTGAACACACAGTGTCATCCGATTGCACTCTTTGAATTCGCTGCACGGCATTAGCATAAGCTTCATCTCTTATGTGAGTTTGGTCTGTTCCAGCAACGACACTTGACATCATGATCTGACTTGGCCTTTGTTCTTCATCGAGAACGAAGGATACGGGCGATCAGTTACGGAACTTGGCATAAAATCATCGTCAGTAAATACATTGCGGTCAAACGGATAAATTCCACACTTCTTGAATGAGTTGATTATATTTACAGGCGTCATTACTTTAAGGAAAGCAACACCCACGATTTCACCTATTTCATATATAGTAATAGGTTTGCCCGGGTTTCGCAGCATCCACGAGTCAGTGGCTGCATTGTAGTAAGATTTAAATGGTCCATATATACCGACATCAAGTGGTTGTAACTTTGCGGAAGTGTGTGGGTGTAAGGTCAAAATATGAACACCCGAAGTCTTCGCTAAGTCCAAAGCATTCAATGATAAATGGGACTCATGATTGTCTAATATAAGTAAAGTAGGGTTTTCTACTGTAGAATTGGTATTCTTGATGAAATCTTTTATGACGTCTGGAAATATATCGGTGTTCATCCATCCACTAGGCGCAGCCAGCCCCAATGTTCCTGGAGGAGTGTTCTTCGTCATGTAAGATTTAAAAAAATTTCGCGGAAATACCATAACGGGAGGAAGTTGCTATTCCTCTTGCACTTATTATGCAACACGGAGTGACTAATGTGCCACGTTCTCCGCTAGTTACTTTATCAACGTTTCGGCGGCCTTTTGGTGCAATGACACGCTGCGGTTTTTGAACTGTAGTGGTCGATGTTTTATCCAGGTTAAAGATACGAGTTCCATCGTTAAAAGCGGGAAACCTCAGCAATAAACTTTCTAGATTTTTATAAAAAATCTCCACATTAGTTCGGTTGAAGGCCGTGGCTCTTGCAAGACTGCATGGCTCGGGCTTCCGCAAACTGAGGTCTTTGTGCCTTTGCCTGAATTTCATGAACCATTCCTTTCCAGCTATTTGATTGTTCACCCAGTTATCAGGCATTTTTATATTATTTTTTTCCGCCATTTGGTAGGCTACTCTCCTGCACTCTTTTTCCGACAACCCGTAAAATATTAAGGAACAATATTTATAATATTCTTTAAGGCTTTCTTCTTGTTTATTATCAAAAACTTTTCTTACTTCATAATTAGGGATTAAGTGCATTGGTTCCACAGATCCAAATTTTTAAATTTATTAAAATAACGCCTTAAAGTTGTAAACGGTATATTAAAGATCTTAGAAGCTTTCCTAACACTCATTCCGCCCTGGATGCTATGAAGAGCTTGCTTCATACTTTCTTCCGAATGATTCCCGATGGTGCGAGGCTTTCTGGACGAGGCATTCTGAAATAAGAATATGTTTTTGAATTTAATTCATTATCAAAACATTGCAACATACATACTTTCAGTACTGATTTGAGAATCTGTATTTTATTAAAAATATTACAAAAAAAACCAGTTTAGTACACAGTAGCTCATGATCTACTGTACACTTACGTGATCTGAGCCGATGTGGACGTTGCCGACATTTTGAATACAAACTACCACAAAAAAAAGCTAACCTATACTTCGAGAGGAATAGAACAGGAAAACATTATTAAATAAGTACAAATTGCAATGGAAATGTAAAAATATTCAAATACCATACTAGACACGTGTTGGAACAAAAGAAAACTTACCTTATTTTTTATTTTTTTTGTCACTTAAACAAAATTTTCTTTGCACACAAACACCACGCGTCGTACGCGCTTCCCCACAGAGTACTTTTATATACGCTTCCCGAATGGTTTCGACGAGTTCATGTACCGACGGCTACATTGGGTGAAAGAGACAGATATATATCTCTGGTAGTTTCTTAGATTCTTAAACTGAGCTACTGTTTCTGGTATAACCACTGTAGAACAAGTGACCCTAACCATGACTCCAAATTAGATAAAGCAGAATTGATGGCACAGCGAGCTTGTTCAACAGATTGGCTTGAAGAATATAATAATAAGTCATCGGCATATTGAAGAACTTTAACATGGTTAGTAATTAAAGAAGAGTCTAGATCAAGTGTAAATATTGTATAGAAGGGGACTGAGCACAGAACCCTGTGGCAGACCCCTCCATACAAGATAAGATACCTACCTCGTGATCTCCTATTATCATGTTAACAGAGCGTTCAGTCAGGATATTAATAATAAAATTCGACAAAATCAATGGAACCTGTAAGGATTTTAATTTATTTATTAAAACTGTTAATACAACATTATCATAAGCTGCATTAATCAAGGAAAACTGCAATGGTGGAATGGTTATTAGAGAAGTATAATCGAATATCCGATGTTAAAATACTTAAACAATCAGTTGTACTTTTACCTTTTCTAAAACCATATTGTGATTCTGCCAAAAGACTGTTACTTTCTACATACCATTCTAGACGATTTTTAACTAAGTGCTCCGCTAATTTCATCAGGATTGATGACAAGAATAAGGGACGATATGAAGAAACATCAGATGGGGTTTTATTTGGTTTAAGGAATGGCATTGGCAACACCATCTGACGTTTCCATTCAGCAGGGATGTTTCCTGAATTCATGATAGAATTAATAAGCTTTAAATAATAAATGATGACGTCATCATTTATATTAGCAAAAAAGGAATACGGGATGCCATCAATGCCTGGTGCAGAATCCTTAGTTTTATGAATAACACATTTTAATTCAGTGAGAGTGAATGGAAGTTTTAGTGTCGTATGAGTATCTTGGATATTGGATACGAGAGGCAGGCTAAGGTTAATAACCTCCTCCGGTACCCATGGCGGTGCTAATTTATCTAAAAATTCACTGGCTAAAGAATCGGGGATGGGACAAGGGTTGTTATAAATGGACCTAAATCTACGAATATTGCGCCAGACAGTGGTAGGGTGAGTATTTGGAGAAATTGATGAGCAAAAATTACGCCAAGACTCAATTTTTTTCTTCTTAAAAAGTTTACAAGCTTCATTAATTAAGTTGGTGACGATTTCAAAATTGATATCAGACATATCAAGGTTATACTTGTATTCAGCCTCTTTACGTTTTTTAACCAATTCAGTGCACTCTGAATCCCACCATGGAGGCGAAGGAATTGTACTAATATTGTTATTTTTTTCAGGAAAAACTTCATCTGCTGCTGCGATTAATATAAGTGCTAAAGCTTCAGCACAACTATTTTCATTGCCATCAGAGATAACAGGCAATGAGCAAAGCTTACTGTCATCAATGTTCCTAAATTTGTCCCAGTAATTATTATTTCTATTAGGTAGTTTATGTTTTAAGTTTGATCTCCTTAATGGTGCGTTTGGTTTTGAAAGAGGATAAGAAATAACTATTGGAAAATGATCACTGCCATAAGTAGAGGTTAAAGTATGCCAAGTTAATGAAGAGGCTAAGTTTGGAGAACAGATAGAAAGGTCGATTGCACTTTGGTCCTGAGTGGGATCTGAGCGACGTGTGGCAGCTCCCGAGTTCAAGATGCATAAGTTATGTAAGTCTATTATATCAAGTAATTCATCGCCATACCAATTAGAAGTTGAACAACCCCATGATTGGTGATGGCAATTAAAGTCCCCCAATATTAAGAAAGGCATTGGAAGAGAAGAAAAGAGATTAAGCATCTCTTGAAGGACAGAAGAGGAAGGGTGAGGAATGTAAATAGAAACAAGACAAGTGTGATGCACTTTAATAGCTACAATTGAAATTTCCTCAATATGAGGAGGTAATGTAATGATAGAAAAAGGTATAGAATTCTTGATGAGTATAGCTACTCCACCATACTCATCAGATCTATCCTCTCTAATGGTTAAATAACAGTTGATTTTAAAAATATGATTAGATTTGAGCCAAGTCTCTGCAAAGGCAAAGGCAAATGGCTCATATTGTTTAAAAGATATATAACATCACTCTTTTTGGTTTCTAGACTGCGGCAGTTCCACTGGATTATTTTGGATGTGTTGTCCATTATGAATGGATTGAAATACATTGAAAGATGGGGCAACGTTGGACGGTGAAATGTTGAACTGAGAAAGAAGATTGTGTAATGCAAAAAAAAAATCATTTATGGAAAAACTTGTGTCGTTTTTTTCATTAGTATTAGAAAGAGTACAACCATTTGATGGTTGGGGAATGTCATAATCTTTAATAATGGCATTGTTAGCCTCTTTATTATATCCTTGTACAGATTTGGGAGGGGAGCGTGGTTTGAGGAAGACAGTCTTTTTATAGCTACTTGAAGCAGGCATTCTATTAGGTGAAGAGATTGATAGGGTATGTGCAAAGTTTTTGGAAGGAGAAGATAAAAGTGTATCAGCATATGATTTAGTTACTGGTGGATAAAGTTTTTCCGCTTCAGCATAAGATACTGAACTTTGTGCCATGTATGTTTTAATTAATTTTTGCCTAGAAAATTCTGGGCAAGACTTATTCGTAGCATAGTGAAAACCAGAGCAAAGGCAACAAGATGCACTTTCTTGTTCTCTTTCACAACTGTCCCCAGTGTGGCCTTGGCCACATTTATAACAACGAGGCTTGGACCTACACTGAATTTTAGTGTGACCAAAACGACAGCAATTAAAACACTACAGTAGGGAAAATATATAAATCTACAGGTACCTAATGCATTATAGCACATAAAAATTCTCTTTGGTAGAACCTGCCCATCAAATGTAACAACTATGGATTGCGTTGGTTTCCAAATTGTTGTACCATCAACAGTGGTTTTAAAATTGAGGCGTCTGACTTTTAAGATTGGCCCGCAACCTATAGGTACTGTTATGTTATCAATAACCTCCTCCGGAGACCATTCCGCAGGAACACCACGCACTAAACCCATTCTGGTAACATTAAAAGTAGGTATAAAAGCTTTGTAATTATATGTTTCAAGATTATTATGAGTAATAAAGTGCAACTCTAATGTCTCGCTGATGGTGGCGCGTGTTGGATCATTTAGCTAATCCATGCGTCAGGTTCGTGAACAAGCGCTGTCAGTGAAGGCTGGTCATACCTTAGCGGCCACGGCTTATTTTAATTTAATTTAAATATTTGAATTGTTTTTTTTTAAGGACGCTTTTAACGTTCTGCATCGTTCTCACATGTAAAATTTCAACATGAATGATGTAACCATTATTTTGTAACCATATCTTGATTTAAAAGAGTGTCCGTGGAGTTTCTTGCCCGTTCTTCTCCATAGGTACCTACTATGCTTTGGAATGGGCGCCTAGCTTCATCTTTTTGACTGACCGACCCCTTGACAATTCAAAAGTGCCTGTAATTGGTTTAATTGAAATAAATGCTTTGAGTTTGAGTTTTTGAAAGGAATTTGCGTCCAGAAAATTCGAAAAAGATAGAGAAATCTTATTGCGTCCGATTTGTTTGACGCTGCCGTTGATAATATTTTGGAAGGCGTTGTGTGCTTTAAGAACTTGCCAAATGTGATTGGGTGTAGTGTCGTTCCATCATCCGGTGAAACGATTATTTTTTGAACATGAATGACAAAAGGCGCGCTGTCCGTTTTACCGTATGTTTTACGACCTATCTGAGATTGAACAACTGAGGGCAGAGTAGAGATATCGGGCATTTTGTTAGAAGTATTAGTTGTCTCGTTAGGGACGATTATTTCAGAGCAGCTAGGTTCTGATGCAGTAGGTTCTAGAGTAGAGTCCATGCAACCACAACCCGAAGACGCGGAATCGTGGTTTTTCCGGGTATGGCGACGCTTATTGCAGTGCTTGCACACATGAACACGGCTTCTTTTCAAATGTCGAGCTGAAGACGACCAATCGGTATCCATGCCCGATTCATTGGAAATAGTAACAAAATTGCCTGCCGGGGGAACGAAATCCCCCGGATCAGGCGGGTCTTTCATTGTTAGTTCAAATAGCTAAAAAAAACTTACCACTACCGATGAAAATATATAACACTAAAATTAAACTACAAGTAAAAGAAAATAGAACACTAAAACTACGACTACTGATCTTATATTTAGGGTTTTTTATATTTATAATCTCAAAAAAGACGCGTCCGCCAAGTACGAAGTTTCCCGCGCTTCCCATCCCCCTAATTTATTCTCTTTGAGCCATTCATAGACACATTGTCTATGCTTTGCTGTGAGTTGTGACAACCTAATGTCTTTGTCACTTGCTGTCACTGGAATGAAACTACTGGCCAGTGGCCACAACACAACAAATCAAATCAATTCATCAGGATTATTTTTATGATTTTTGGAAAGATTCAATTAATATAATGGTTGTTTGTAAATTTTTCCAGGCTGGATACTGTCGTTATGGAAAGAACTGTAGATTTGAACATGTCTATGGATCCAAGTATACTTATCACGGTGAGTTTTAAAACTTTCGCTATGTACTTATTTCACTTTCGAGTGGCTTGCAAGCATAGTAAGTACCTATTATTATGCAGAAAATGCAATCATTTATGCATATCTTTGCATTATACATAATGCTACTGTTGTGTTGTTATTTAATTGTGTATTTTAGGTATTGTTTACTTTCATTTTTATACTGACAAAATTGCTAGCCGATGTCTTCAGCAGGCACAAGATTAATTATAAACAAAGAAATTGTTTTTGTTTATACAAAGTTATCACAAATTACTGTTCACATTAAGTCTGTAACAGGTTACACTAATCAGTAGTCTTGTTACGCAAAGTGGTTAGTTATCATTGAATTCTGATTGACATAATAAGATTTTTGCAGCATTAGTTTCAGCAAACCCACAAATACCACCAACACAGCCAGCACCGGTACCAACACAGCCTGCCGGTGTCACGGATGAACAGCTATTGAAGCAAGTACAGTCAGATGTGCAAGCAGCCCTCCGAGGAGGCCAGTGGATCCTCTCGTGCTACTCTCCCTTTAAAGAAAAACCAATATTTCCAGGAATAACTGACTTGTCACCAGAGGAAGCCAGACTGTTCATATATGAGGCGAAAGACACTAATAATGTTGAACAAGCTGTAAGTACAAACTTAAACTGCGGCAGGGGCCCGATGCTGAGGAAGGTAGTGAGCGTAGTGTTCATTTTACTGCAAAGGAAGTGCGTGCGGTGATCAAGGGTATGGTGAGGGGTAAATCCCCGGGTCACGATAGCCTCAGCATCGAGCACCTGCAGCACGCAGGTGTACACCTACCCAGAGTGCTTGCTATGTTTTTTACCCTGTGTTTAGGCCACTCCCATCTGCCAGAAAATCTAATGCGTACTATAGTTGTACCAATCATCAAAAATAAAACTGGTGATAAATCAGATGTGAACAACACTCCTCAGACCGATCTCACTAGCCGCAGTGGTCGCCAAAGTGCTGGACAGTCTGCTTGCTCAGCACCTGGATAAACACGTGTCGCTAAACGACGCGCAATTCGGTTTCAGGCCAGGGCTTTCCACTGAGAGTGCTATCCTGTGCCTCAAGCAGACTGTACAGTATTACACGAGTAGAAAGACCCCAGTCTATGCATGCTACCTCGATTTATCGAAAGCGTTCGATCTTGTATCGTACGATATTCTATGGGGTAAATTAAGGGATGAAACTAGTCTACCTAGGGAAATTGTGCTATTATTTATGCATTGGTATAACAACCAAAAGAATTTTGTAAGATGGGCAGGCTCTCTTTCGGGGGAGTATGGGCTGGAATGCGGGGTGAGGCAGGGGGGCTGACCTCCCCCACGCTTTTCAGCCTGTACGTCAACCCGCTGATCGATGAGCTCAGCATCACTGGCATAGGGTGCCATATAGATGGAGTGTGCGTGAATAACATCAGCTACGCAGACGATATGGTGCTGCTGAGCCCGTCGATTGGTGCCTTACGAAAGCTCTTGAATATTTGTGAGTCCTTCGCGGTGGCTCATGGGCTCAAATACAACGTGAAAAAGAGTGAGATAATGATTTTCAGTCCAGACAACAAGCGATACACATTCGTTCCGAATTTCACTCGTGGTATAACTCTAAACAAAGTCGAGCAATTTAAGTATTTGGGCCACTGGGTCACCGAGGACCTTAAGGACAGTATGGATATCGAAAGGGAGCGCAGAGCGCTGTCTGTCCGATGCAACATGTTGGCCCGCAGGTTTTCACGGTGCACGGGGACTGTCAAAGTTGCGCTTTTTAAAGCGTACTGTCAGTCCTTTTACACCTGCAGCCTGTGGGTTAACTATATACAGCGGACATACAGCGATCTGCGCATTCAATACAATAACGCGTTCCGGGTGCTGATGGGACTGCCGCGCCATTGCAGCGCCTCCGCGATGTTCGCGGCGGCTAACACAGACGGCTTTGCAGCCATCAGGCGCAAACGGTGCGCACCTATCATGCGCCGCACGCGCGACAGTCCCAACACCATCCTGCGCGCGCTGGTGAACCGGTGGGACTCTCCGATCCTGGCGCGCTGGATACGGCTGCACGCAGTCGTTTAGTGATTTGCCGCCAGCATCGGGAAGTCCACCCGGACCTGCCACTTTATTTTTATTATAATTATGATGCAAAAAATTATTTATTACTAACACTAGTTTTGTAAGCTCGCAATTGTACCAACAAATATGGATGTAATCTACGGATGAATCTGAAATAAATGATTTATTTATTTATTATTTATTAAAAATTTTACTTATATAATTATACATTTAATTTATTTGAATATTAGAAAGTGTTTTAATCAAATAAATTACTCTTTCAGGTAGTATACATAAACAATCTGTTTAAAGAAACAAGACTAAAATATGAACAACTTCTACAACCAAATGTGAACATAATCAAAGTGTTAAGAAGCCTCTACAAAGGAGAGTTAGTTTCCTCACCATTCTCAAACGAGCCACAGACTGGGTTCAACAATTCCAACAATACAGCAGCTTCCATATTCCAGAGTGCTGTCCAAACTGCTCCAGTATTGCATCAGAATGTTAATAATGCTCAATCAATATTTAGTCAAGCACAGAATAGCATTTTCAATCCTCAAGCTGCAGATCCAGCTAAGCAACTGTTTGCTCAAGCCAATGATCCTGCAAAACAATTGTTTGCTCAAGCTAATGATCCAAATGCATTTGGTCAAAATCAATCTCAAAATATATTTGCCTTACAGAACCAAAATATTGATGCTAAATCAATCTTTGCTTCAGCTGCCCAGAATAGTTATAATCAAACCAACCCATCTGACATATTTGCTTCTGCAAACCAAAATATTTTTGCTAGGGAGCCAAGTCAAAGTCCTTCCCCATTTGGTCAAGGCAACATTTTCCAGCCTGCTCAGGCTCGGAATCCTTCATCTGTTTTCGGGCAAGTGAATACCAAACCACTTACAGAAGATGATCCAAGTGTGTACAGCAAGATAGATGAGTTGAGTGACGAAGACTTGGAGGCTTTCAAAAGTGATAGTTTTCAATTAGGTTACATTCCTGAACTGCCGCCCCCTCATGAGTTGTGTTCTGCCCAGTCAAGAACACATTTGTTTTAATTAGGATTCAAGAAAAGTATCTTATTAAGTTGTTATGTTTTTATTTGTCTAAGAGTATTCCCACCCTATGTGACTTTGTTATCCTTATATACCATTACAGAGTTTATATCACTAGCCAAAACGTTAGGGTGTAAGGCAGGAATAGAATTTCTTTGATTGGTTGGACGCAACACTGTGCCCTGTGGTACTAATTTTGAATGATATCTATTTTGTGACATTATCAGCGGGATGCTCAGAAATATTTTATTATTAAATTCCTTTTAAAATTATGTTAACAGAAATATAATTAACTATGAGAAATAATGATTCACACTTACAAGAAAATAAAATTGAATTGAACTATTTCAACACAAGCAGTTGAAAGAAAACTTTGTTTGAATTTTTCTGTGATATCTTTATTATATAAAACAAAGTCGGGTTATTTACACCTCAAGAACAGCTGGACCGATTTGTATGATGTTTGATTTTTCCTCCGCCCCGAAAAGCAGAATAACTATTAAAACAGGAATAATTCACAACTATTAAAACAAAAATATGTGAAGAAAATTCATTTTCTCATATATGAAATTTGGACAGGGCAACGTCTGTCGGGTCAGCTAGTTTGTAACAAATTAAAATGCAGAATTAAATAGATGGTCCTTTTATTATCTTAAAAATTATTAACCTAAACAACTTTTCTTACAAATATTTCTGACATGTTTGAACATTTACGGCCTGGCCACGACCTTGCCGCTACCAGCGGTAGCTAAGCGCGGGGCGGCGAGCGGTTGGAACAAATATACCAAAATGTATGAAGCACGCCACGAGGCTGCGCACGCAGCGGTAAGACCCCTCGCGCACTAGGCAGCCTGGCTGCGGCAGCCAGAATATTGAGAAAATTCGTGGCTGCCTAGTGCGCGGGCTCCCATACGCCGACATATGCTCGACTGGCTGCCGCAGCCTGGCTACCGCAGCCAGGCTGCCTAGTGCGCGAGGGGTCTTAGGGGTTAGGTACACATTGTACCTTGTGACGACAAGTGGCACTGATATCAAGTTTCTGTTTGACCTCGGCATCACTTTACACATTTAGTAGACTAGTAGTTCTTACTTATTTTCTATCCTGTTGTTCCTAGAGAGAGAAAAGAAAACAGGTATGTTGTCTGTGATTATGCAGAAGTTTCCATAAGCATCTCACACCTACATAAAATCTACTATAATAAAATAAATATTCTATTAGCAGTAATATTTGTAACAAGAGAAACAATCCACAGTCACTTTACAGTCGTCTTCTTAACTATCAATTTCGCCGAGGTAGAGCTGTTTATCACTAGAGGCGGAGAGCACGATGGGCTCCGTTCGATGGAAGTCCACGTCGTTGACGGAACCGTTGTGCCCGGGCAGCTTGTACAGCACGCGGCGCGATGTCGTGTCCCACACGTACAGGAACCGGTCCGATGATCCTGCTGCCACCTGAGATCAAAACAAGGATCGTAAGATGCCGCGCACTAGTTATGCTGAGCAAGACCCCACTGCAGGGCAAGGCCTTTTCTCATTCAGAGACGGCACGAGCATTGATCACCACGCGCGCTCAAGACGGGTCGACGATTTCAGACATTTATTAACTATAAGTCCAGCACCCTGATTGTAACATTATCAATCAGAATCTAAATCGTTTTGAAGCAAATTGCTAATCCATTGCTGCTTAGGTTCGAAAAATTTGTCCGTTCAACAACGTAAATAATGCAATGACTATTGTTGTACTGTCAAAATGAAAACGATTCCGTTTGAGTGTTTACTGTTTACGATGTCTTCTTTCTCCAATGTCAGTAATGTACAAGATAAACTTAGAAAGTACATAATGAATTGTAAAAGTCACATTGGTCACTTGCCAGGATTTGAACCCGCAACCTCGTGCATGAGAGGCGAGGCCTTAACCACTTAGCTATCACATTTGGTGGCAATGGTGAGCAATAGCAAGCGAGAAGTAGGGGTTTCGCTTGCTGTATTCTACGCTATGTGCGCTCATTATCACGAAAGCATTGGTTAACTTTCATACAGTACGGCCGATTTATCTTGGCAAACCCGAACTTTGCGCAGAAGGCTGCGCAGTAACGTTTTTAGAAACCAAAGGTGACATGAGGCGAGTGTGAACATGCGCGAAAGTTCTTAGTGCCTATGTTCAGACTCGCCAAGATATTTCGGCCGTAGTATAGTTGAAATGGTACCTACTGATAAGTAGAGGCAACCACTAATCAGTAGATAATACAAGTATACGCGGGCGACGGCGATCTACATGATGAATTAATTTATTTTACTACGATCTTTAAAATAAAGACGCGCTTACACGAGGATTCTTTCTCGACCGTCGAGAGGAGACAATGATTATGTGAGACTCGTAAACTCGGTTTCATGGCACAATGTTTTTAACATTCTAATCTTTCGACAGTCGAGAACACCTCTTCTAAACACGTCTTAAAACAATAACAAGGCTCTTCTAAAAAGGTTGGACGTGTCGGGGATTCTTTATTGATAGTGGTGGCGCGCCTTATTCGGCATGTTGGCACACTCGAATATAAATTGTATATTAAGAATAATATTGATACAAATTGGCGTTTATTAAAGTTATTCATGGATTATGTAGTTTTATTGTTAGTAATTATAATAAACCATCCAACGCTTTCCATCAGGCAGATCGAGGTCAAGAACACGTCCATTTGACAAATAAAAAAAAAAAACCATAAGGACCTTAGATCCATCATGTGACCATGAGCACCGCAGCAAGTTCTTCTCAAAGTTATGCTGATGGCCAGACATGAGCTTGACACAGCGTTCGGACGGCGCGAACGGGCGCACGTCCCATATGCGAAGAGTGTTGTCCATCGAGTTTGAGAGGAGGTACGATCCGTCGTAGGATAACGCCATGCCTGGAAAATTAAATGAAACTTATTGAAATTGTTGAAATGATCTAAATAAACATTAATATCATTACTAATAGGTCTTTACCTATGAAATTGCCGTTTTGTATGAAAAAATTGAAACGAATTTTTTTCATGCATTTTTTATTTGTATTAATCGAAGTAGTCACCCATGCAATCAATGCATCTTTGCTAACGCAGTGGCAGTTTATTGATGCCCTTCTTAAAGAAATCAGCTGGACGGGAGGCAACAAATTCTTCAAAGGCATTTTGTACTGCCTCTCGGGTATTGAAGTTTTTTCCCGCCAAGAAGTTATCCAAATTCTGGAAAAAGTAGTAGTCTGTAGGCGTAAGGTCTTGTGAGTAGGGCGGATGACGGAGAGCTTCCAACCCCAGTTCTTGCAACTTGGAGACCGTCTGCTGTGCAGTATGAGGTCGCGCGTTGTCGTGCAGGAGCAGCGGAGACGAGCGATTGACCAATGCTGGTTGGAGATGTGCCAGCTTCTCCATCATTGTGTTCAGTTCTTCACAGTACACATCTGAAGTAATGCTCACCCCGTTTGGTAAGAAGCTGTGATGAATCACACCGGCGCTAGACCACCAAACAGTGACCATCACTTTTCTAGGGGTAAGTTTTCGTTTAGGGCATTGTTTAGGTGCTGAACCAGGATCCAACCAACTTGCTGAGCGCTTGCGGTTATATGGTAGAATCCATTTTTCATCGCAGGTAACAATGCGGTTCAAAATTCCTTCATTTGTGTGTCTGTTGAGCAGTGCAAGGCACGTCTCGACGCGTACTTCGCGCTGGCGATCATTGAGTTCGTGGGGCACCCATTTGTCAAGCTTTTTTACCTTGCCAATTTGACGCAAATGGACCAATATTGTTTTGACGCTAACGTCGAAAGCTGCTGCTAATTCAGCCGTAGATTGTGTATCATCAGCTTCCACAATCGCCTTTAATTCGTCATTGTCGACCAAAGTCTTCGGACGACCGCGAGGTTCATTTTTCAGGTCGAAATTTCCAGAACGGAAGCGAGCAAACCAATAACAAGTGGTGCGTTGGTTTGTAGTGTTAGCTCCGTAAACGTCGTTGATGTTGCGTGCCGCTTGTGCCGCGTTGCTGCCACGACGGTACTCATATTCCATAATTACTCGAATTTTTAACGTATCCATGATGACGAAAAAGATTGAAATGCGATGAAAATGTAACACTAATCAATAAACAAATGACTACTTTTGGAAAAAAAAATCCATGTTTTTAAAATAAAGTTAATTAGAAATTAGAATTCTTAGCCAAACAAAAATTATTTTGATTTGAAATGGCCAGTACTGCAGAACGGCAATTTCATAGGTAAAGACCTAATATTATTTTTTAAATTAAATGTGTTAATAATATTTTCTGACTACATACTAGTGTTACTTGTAATTTTTTCCCCCCTGTCATGTGAGGAGGCTTTTCCCCCCTGTCATGTGAGGAGGCATTCCCCCCTATCATGTGAGGAGGACTTTTCCCCCTGTCATGTGAAGAGGCTCTTCCCCCATGTCATGTGAGGAGACTTTTCCCCCATGTCATGTGAGGAGGCATTTCCCCCCTGTCATGTGAGGAGGCTTTTACCCAAAAAAGGATACAGAAAATATTATTGACACTACATTTGATTTGTTAAGGACGCTGTTAGAAATGGGTAGTCAAATCATTACTTTTATACACAAAAGTATGTTTTGCTTTGCATTCGTAACTCCTAAAATGTCGATTGCACACCATGTGTACAGATAACAATAGAATTTCTATTGTGTCTGCTAATTAGCGCGCGACGAGTTAAAAAGTTTTTTGGCCAAATTGTTGATAAATGTGCATGGTACGATTGTGAACTATAAATATAATTTTAGATTTAATTTTATTTAATTTTAGATTTTAATTTTAGGTACATTTTCTCAATAAATGTACCTCATAATACCTACTAACATTTGGGAGGATCTGGTCTCGCTCACACGGGACCAAATTTTTAAGAATGTTAAATGAAAAGATGTTTTTTTGAAAAATGTAATCAATTAGCAAACTAGTAAATAATATTAATTGAATAGGTAATTACTAAAAACACATTTTTATTGTGGCATTTATTTAACTCATCTCAAATAATAATAGTATTAACTTTTTGAGCGGAGTTTATTAGATAACATAATACAATTGTGTTTTTAATAATTAGGTATAAGTTTCCTTGAAAAGATATGGAATCTCATTGTATTACAACGTTCGCACGGACGAAAAAATATCGCGGCGATTTTGTTTCGCGCACTGGATTTTCAACGCGCTTAGCGCCGAGAGTTGAAAATCCAACAGTGTTTTACGACACGCTAGAATGCACTCTGTTGTTGTTAGGTTGGATTCTCAATGCTCGGCTCAACAGCGAGAGTTGAAAATCCAGTGCGCGATAAAATTCCGCCGCGGTATTTTTACGTCCGTGCTTAGATTAGCAATATTTGTTTATATTATACCTGTTATATTCTTAACAGTGAGCAAAATGTCGTGAGGAAAGCTTTGAGTATGAATGTCGATGGCTATAAGAGTAGGGGAAGACCAAAGAAACGATGGATGGATTGTGTGAAAGATGACATGGCTAGAAAGGGGGTGACTACCGAGATGACGAATAATAGAGAAGTATGGAAAAAAAAGGACATGTTGCGCCGACCCCAAATAGATTGGGATAAGGGCAGGAGAATGATGATTATACCTGTTATACTATCCGTGTGCCCCTTAATTTTGTATGATATCTGATTATTCCTGATGTCCCACACTTTAACAACATTGTCAATGCCTCCTGAGATGATCTTCTCTGCGGTATCATTGAACAGGACTGACGTCACGGGGTACCCGCTGTCGAAGGATGCTATGGGGTTGCGCTTCCTTGCATCCCATAGCTTTATTGTGTTGTCATCTGACGCTGATACTAGTAATTCAGGACCTCTTCTTGCACCTGTAAATATTACATTTCAAGTATTAAAATAGTTTTATTGTTTTTTATTATTATTATTTTATTGCCAAATGGGCCTGCTCTTTACCTTAACCTTGTTCTTTATGCATATTCATTAAAAGTTAAAAGAGATATCTTCTTCTTAGCGTGTTGATGGCACAAATAACATATAAAATACATATTCTTTAAATTTGCTTGACCCAAAATTCAGCAACGCTAATATCATTTGCTGATGCAGCCATTATGTCCAGCTGACGTCTAAAGAGTACCTATATTATATTTTTGTACTGATGATGTTGAATTTTTAACAAATATGATTATTATGAATAATAAAAAACATGCACACCTGAGACAGAATTAACAAAACTAGCATGTCCTTTGAGTTTCTTGATCCTGGTACCGGTGGGTACATCCCACACGGCCACTGAGTTGTCGGTAGCACAGGAGTACAGATGGGCACCGTCCGGAGAGAAGCACAGCTCCATCACAGCACCCGTGTGGCCTTTCATCACCATCACATTTTCACATTGACCGTAGACATTCCATAAGACTAAAAACAAAAAGAACAATAGATGCAGGGTGGTTATGAATTTCTTATTAATGATTTGTTTGTATGTTACAAACATTACCAACTTATTTTCAAGAACCAATACTTGTTGGTACAATAAAAGCTTATTTAGATAATCATCATCATCTTCTTGCCCCTATCCCATGTTACGTGCGGTCGTACGTTTTCTAAAAGCTAATTTTGATAGTATATGTACCATTAAAAGTGAGGAGACTTACATATTTGTCGGTCGAAACCTCCCGAAGCCAAGTGTTTGCCTTCAGGGTGGAACTTAGACGTGAAGACCTCACCCTGATGGCCTTCCAATAACATTATAGGTGCATACAGGCTTGAAGTACGAGGCACCTGCAAAATTTACTTGTATAGTTTTGTTTTCGCATCCTTCAGGGAAATATAATCAGTAAACAGGGAATAACTTACGGATGAAGTGACTACTGCTTTCTCTCGAGTACCAACAACGGAAATCTCAGTGCGTGTGCGTTTTGATGGAATTACGGACAAATCATCCGCTTTACGTTTTGCTTCTATTTCAGGCATTTTTGTAGTTTTATTTATAATACTTAATTCCTAACCTACAATGTTATTGTTGTGTCGCTAGTCTATGGTATCGTTTTTTTTTGTTATTTTCCCATAACGTGCGCTGTAGTTTATGGTGTTATTTATTATAGATTTAGTATGTACTCTTGATTTTTATTTTGGCCATTTAACATTTTTTTTAGGCGGATGTTAAGCTCACTGTACGGTAATGACTTGCTAGCTGCGCCCCACGGTTTCACCCGCGTAGACCGAGATAAAAGCAGCCTATGTTTACCAGTTGTTGGTAAATATAGGCTATGGCTATTATGGTTGGTTGGGTAGGTTATGGTTGGTGGTTGGTTGTTGTTGGTGTGTTGTTTAGGTGTATGCCAGGGTATAACCTTCTAAATGCAAGATGTGGTAGCTTGTTTCATAACGATTCCAACGACAGTTTAATATAGGTACAGCTCTCATACAAAACTTTAAAGATATCGTCTACCGCGCGAGACCACCCAGAAATACTCTCACACAAAAACCCACAAAAACAAAATGACCGTCACATTGAATAGGTTATGCTATCTACATACCAAATAACATCCAAATCGGTCCAGCCGTTAATGCGTGAAGAAGTAACAAACATACAAACACACGCGTGTGTGTGTGTGACACAACCTTTCGCCTAAATATTAGTGTGATTATATATTATACCATACAGCTGCTGCCCGCGACTTCGTCCACGTGAAATTTCTTGTTCCCCCGACCCACCTCGTCGCATCGCATTGCCTGCCCGCACTATTACTTCGTTTTCGCTTAGGGGTTACTTCTGCCTTTTTTTCTTTTATTTCGGCACGTAAAGGTTCTAAAGTGATGTTAAATAAGCCTATAGCCTTCCTTAAGATTTGGGCTATAAAATGCAAAAATAATTTTTAAAGTCCGACTGGTAGTTCCAGAGATTAGCACGTTCGTTCACCGTATCCCCTTCCCGCTAACATCTCCCTGCCCCTCTCACCCGCTATAACACCCCCTTCATCACTTCCCCTTCTTCTCCCCCTCACCTCCACCCCGTCTCACCAACCCCTCCCCCTCACCCCTCACCATACCTTCCTCTTCTCACCAATCCCCCTCCCCTCCCCCTCAACCACCCCCTCCTCTTCCCCCTCCCCCTCCTACCCTCCCTCTAGGGTAGTTTTGTAAAACTATTTATGACAAACTTTATTGCTTGGGTAAGTATCTGTGCCAAGTTTCAAGTTAATTAACCAAATGAGTAAGATTTTTCATATAAACTGTATTCTCTGTTTTCATGCCCACAGGAGTGGAATTTTAAAGAATCGTTTCGGATGTTTCCATAACTTGACTGAAAGATTATTTACACCGTACCCCTTTTCACCCAATTACGGGTAGATTTTCGAAAAACCCACACGTTATTCTTCAGTTTTAGGGTTCCGTACCTCAAAAGGAAAAAAATGGAACCCTTATAGGATCACTCGTATGTGCGTCTGTCTTTTGAATATGGGGGTCAGTTTTGGGGGGCAAATAAGAAAATTTAAAATACAAGTTTTGCAAACTATACCGTGTGACATATCAAATGAAAGGGCTTACTATGAGGGTATCATATACATATATATTTTTTTTGTAATTTTAAAATAAATTGTTTTGAAGTTATTTAAGAAAAAAAGACGAAAAATTACCATCCCCCCCCCCCCCCCTTATGTCCGAAACTACTGAGCCTAAAATTTTGAAAAATATACAGAAAATACATCTTTAGCTGTAGATTACAGGAAAACCTATAAGAAGTCTGTGGTCTAATAACATGGTCAATCTCTCAACATTGTGAGTACAAACTTACATTTACAGTTTGAATGTATGGAAGAACATGTTTTCAACTGCAATGTTAAGTTTGTTCTTGGGATAATTTCATCCCAATTGCGGAACCCTTCATTGTGTGTGGTCCGACACGCACTTATCCGGTTTTTGGTCTCAAGTATAAAAATACTAAGTTAATCGCGGCGCGACATCGAACGGAACGCGTATGGTATTTTTATACTCGTGATAATTTCGAAATTAAATGTCCGATTCGAATGGATTAAAAAGTATTTTATTGCTACATAAATACCCTTGATGATAAAAAAAATATTGTCTATGTTACTTCCTGATAATTTAGCTTTCTATTGGTGAAAAAATGATTCAAATCGGTCCAGTAGTTTCGGAGCCTATTCGGTACAAACAAACGAACAAACAAAAAAATCTTTCCTCTTTATAATATTAGTATAGACGTATAGACTAAAAGGCTGAAAATAAGTTAAAACCATGGTTAAAACTAGCTTCACGCGAAAATATTATTTTACATTTTACATACACACATATTACACAAGCTACTACTGGCACCACTTTTTTTTATTTTTGCCTTGTCAAAATCACAAAAAGTGTTGGCAGAACAATACAAGCATATTGTTACATACTTTAACTTTTTCAGTAGTCGGGTTTTAGTTTTTGAACTACTTTTTATTTAAATTATTTTTTCGTGATAAAATATTTGCAAAGCCACTTTAAATTTTTATAGAAGAATTTATTACCTATTATATGTATTTTGGGTAGGTTTGGAGAGAAAATATGTTTGGCTCACATCTGAGGCGTGATTTTAGAAATTATTCCCAATTATCGGCTGCATGCAAGCACACCTGCGAGCAACAGCTAACATTACTATATATATTTTTGAAATGTGCTAATTAAGCCCTTTCATTTGATAACCAATACATTAGAAAAAAAAAATAGTTCAAGACTTGTCCTCTAGAGGGCGCCATATTCAATTAATGTGATGTCACATAGCATAAAACCAGCGTACTATCAAGACGCTTCCCACGATACCTCATTTATCAAATTAAGATAAGCAGTTCGGTAGAATGGGGTTACTTTGATAATAACTTTCGACTTACGAAAAGAGGAGCTCGTTGCTAAGTAATAACAGCTGCACGGGTCGATCCATCAGGTTAAGCTACGCTTGCTGGGGTTGGTCCGTGGATGTTTACATACTGAGACTCCTCAGAGCCTCGGAAAGCACGTTAAGCCGTTGGTCCCGGCTGTCATTCATGGATATTTGACAGTCGTTACGGCTTACGGGTCGTCAGAAGCCCGAAAGTCTGACAACCAGTCTTACCAAGGGGTATTATAGTATTACCCAGTAACTAGGTTGTGGAGGTCAAATAAGCAGTCGCTCCATGTAAAATTCTGGTATTCAGCTGCATCCGGTTAGACTGGAAGCCGACCCCAACATAATTGGAAAAAGGCTAGGCAGGCAGATTGACTTACGAAAAACTAATTTTATTCGGTGTGTTAATAAGGTTTAGTTGGTGTATCGGATAATTAACATTTTCTTTAAAGTTTTTGTTACCTTTGTAAGAAAATCTTTTGATGCTTCCAAAAATCTATAGGTATCTATAGATTTTTCATAAGACGAAAGTTGTTATCTAAGTAACCCCAATCTAACGTTTCAAAGTTATGAGGGAACAGATGAACATACATACATAGCAGTCAAAATCATGACCCTCCTGTTTGCTTCGCCGTTATCGGGTAAAAAGTACGTGTTTTGAACTTTCTTTGTTGCACTCGGGTTTTGTACTCATGCTCGTACTGGCAACATCGTTCACATATGTTTTTGACAGACTTTTTGGCGGGAAGTCAAACGAGGCGGTAATTTTGATTTCGCAAAAAGTTTATTAAATATAAAATTATACGGAAATACCACATAAATAACTTCTGACAAGACCTCGAACCACCATGAGTGTCACCAGTGGCGGTGAGGAGCCGCCAGAGCCAGGGGAAAAGAAGAAAAGAAAAATTACCGGTACTCGAAATTCTGACTCTATAAATAAATACAATATTTTTACTAAACCAAACTATAAAAGATTGTTTATAGAAAATACGAGTTCAGAATATATAGTATACGTCGAGTCGACAGAACAGGAGAAGGTAGGGAATAAAAATCCTATCACACTCACCAACCTAATATCAGACAATGTTAAAGGAGTCCTAGGTGTACATAGAGTAAATGCGCATAAAATAGGAGTAACATTTAGAAAAGCGACTGCGGCCAATAATTTTCTAAAAATGGAAGAGTTCCTGTGGAGGAATAAATTTAAAGCATTCATACCATCCTATCTGACAGAAAGGATTGGTGTATTGAGGTTTGTGCCCAAAGAACTTTCCAATGAAGATATATATAAAAATATAGTGTGTGACTCTGAAGTAATATCAATTAAGAGATTCATGCGTAAGGTAGAAGGAAAATTAGTGCCTCTGAATACAGTTGCTGTCACCTTTGCATCAACATCTTTACCGCAATACGCCTACATACAACTATTTAGATACGAGGTGAAAACATACATACCACCACTATTGCAATGTTATAAGTGTCTTAAATTTAACCACTCTGCTAAGACTTGCAGAGGCGAGCAAAACTGCTCTTCTTGTGCTGGTCGTCACTCCTACAAAGAATGCGATGTCGAAGAGATCACATGCATCAACTGCGCAGGTAATCATCTTGCCATTTCACGAGACTGTCCCATTAAAAAACAAAAAATTGAAGAGAAAAAGGCAAAATTTCTGCAGCAATCGTATGCCACTGTTGTGAAACCAACCCCTACATTTAATGAGAAATCTTTCCCTGTTTTACCCAAGGTTACTGATAAGGCTAAAACTAATGAAACTTTAGATATTAAACAAGTAGCAAATAATGATATTATAATTAACGCAATTGTTAAATCGTTGGTTGCATTAGGAAACAAGAGTGACTCTGATGGACCACTCACACATAAGAAAATAAAAGAAATATTTTTATCAAATTTAATTTAAACATGGATAATTATCTAAATATTTTACAGTATAATATACAAAGTTTACAGAGTAAAAGAAGCCTATTACAAAATTTATTAATTGAAAAAAATATAGATATCTGTCTTCTTAATGAGACTTGGTTCAAATCTAATTCTATAATTCCACACTTTCCCACATATAATTTAATCCACAAAAATTCCATAAATTCTCACAATGGAGTAGCCATTTTGGTGAATCATCGTTTAAAGTACAAAGTAGTTAATACACACTTCTCAGAATCGATTCAAAACTTATGTATCACTATAGAAACACAATTTGGAGCAATGGCAATACTTTGTGTGTACAGCCCTCCAAGTATCAGGTTTGACTCGGCAAAGTTAAAGGACATAATCAATAACATACCCAAACCTTGTATAGTTATGGGTGATTTTAACGCTCATAACATAGCCTTTGGATGCCATAGTGATAATAATAGAGGTAGATGTTTATATAATATAATTGATGAATTTGACTTATGTATTTTGAATGATGGATCACCAACAACTGTTCCATATCCTAATAGACAAGCTTCAGCGATAGATCTTGCCCTTGTTAGCTCTTCAATAGCTCATTTATGTAACTGGTATGTTCATGACGATCCCATGGGTAGCTATCATCTTCCAACCTTACTTGAGACCAACATTCAGCCATCTATGTATGACACATCACCTCCTGTGGATCAAGAGAAATATATTTATAGCAAGGCAGATTGGGACGAATATTATAGCCTATCAGAAACTTGTTTTTCCCACTTGGACTTAATAAATGATTCCCCTTGCAATGCATATAACCATTTTATAGAAACATTAAATGATTTAAGGAATAAAACAATTCCAAAACGAAAATTAGGTGCAAACACAGCAATTAAAAAACCAGTACCATGGTGGAATACAAAATGTAGTGACGCTGTCGCAAAATCAAAAGATGCATTAAAGTATTATTTTTCTCAACCCAACATTGAAAACTGGATAAGGTATAAAAAACTAGATGCAAAAAAGAAAATAATTCTGAAGGAAGAAAGTTCTTCTTCTTGGCAAAATTTATGTAGCAGCTTCAATAGGTTAACTCCAGTTTCTAGGATATGGGGATACATTAAAAAATTTAAAAAAATTGGAACAAATCGAAACAAAAACATCAATGATGAGTGGGTTCCAAGTTTTTTAGATAACTTAGCAGATTCTACTGAAATAGATGATAATAGGTGTGAGTATTTGTTCGAAAATGCTACAGAAAATGATGTAAATGTATTTCTCAAGAACAATTTCACTATAGAAGAGTTCAAAACATCTTTAAAGAGTAGGAAAGATACTACACCGGGATTGGATGACATACCTTACATGTTAATAAAAAAATTACATTTAAATGCACAAACAACATTAATTAATATTTATAATAAACTATGGAATGAATTAGTAATACCCGAGTCTTGGAAAACACAGTGTGTCATTCCAATTTTAAAACCTAATAAACCTGTAGGTAGTGCTTCTTCTTATAGACCTATTTCCTTATCATCTTGTCTGGGTAAACTCTTTGAAAATATGTTGAAGTTAAGATTAGATTATTTTGTTGAATCTCAAAACTTAATTCCTCCTATACAGTTTGGCTTCAGAAAAGGTAAAAGTTGCTCTGAAAGCCTTGTATCATTATTATCAGATGCAAAACAGGTTAAATTAAGTCACTCTAATGCAATCTGCGTGTTTTTAGATGTAAAAGGTGCTTTTGACAATGTAAATATAGAAGAACTCATTCAAGTATCTCACGATATTGGTATACCTGGTCATGTTCTAAAATGGCTTTATTCTTTTTTAAACAATAGAACTGTATTTGTTAAATATAATAATAAATTGCATGGACCTAGGACTGTCAACAAAGGCACAATGCAAGGGGCAACTTTGTCACCTTTACTTTATAACTTATACACTTCTGAAATATTAAAATATGTAGATGTCCCAGGTGTAAATATCCTGCAATTTGCAGATGACTTGCTTTTGTACAGCATAAATCAAAACATAGATATAGCAATGTCTAATATCAATAAGGCTTTGTCTCAATTATACAGATATTACCATAGTAAACTTAAATTAGAAATTAGTCCAGAAAAGAGTTCAGTTTTAGTTATCAGTAAAAATGTAAATACTCCTAGCAATATTAAAATTTCATACAATAATGTAGAAATTCCTGTTGTTAAGCAGCACAAATTCCTAGGCGTCATTATTGATGATAAATTAAAGTTTGATGAACATATTAACCATATAAGTAACAAAGCACTGAAAGGTATTAATCTATTGAGACATTTAGCAGGAAGTTTTTGGGGATCTGACCCCAAAGTTATGAGTATGCTGTACAAAAGTATAGTGAGAAGCCATTTTGATTACAGTAGTTTAGCTTACATGAATGCCAATAGCACCTTGTTACGAAAATTGGATGTAATTCAAAATATGGGACTGAGACTTATTTGTGGTGCTATGCGCTCCACACCTATTAATTCTTTAGAAGTTGAGACATGTATACCTCCCCTGACATTACGAAGGTTGTTGTTGGCTGAGAGATTTTTATTAAAAGTCATGGCATCAGATGATAATCCTTTACTAAAGAAACTAACAATACATCCTGAAATCTCACAGTCAATTCCTCCCAATGCCATTTCTGCTTCTTCCTTGGTTGGTGGAACTCTACCTGAAATGCCAACAATATTTGGACATGTAAATAAGAATTCACAAGATATTGTTAAAAACAATATTTGGCCTATATACAAAATTCCTTATAATGGTATTATTAACAGCTTTGCAATCCATTTTGACACGGTGCACAATGAATTTGATTTTTTACAGTTTAAAGACAATAGACCAGAACATTATATTATATACACAGATGGATCTAAAACAGACCATAATGTAAATGCAGCTTTCTATGATCCACAGCTAGACTTCACCAAATGTATCAAATTAAACAGGGTGTGTAGCATTTTCACTGCAGAATGCTATGCAATTTATTGTGCACTGCAGCATGTAAATAGTCTTGTAAATAATGTACATAATATTTTGATAGTTACAGACTCCAGAAGTGTTTTGTCTGCTCTACATAATGTAAATATTTCTTATAAGTTAAATTATATTATTTGTAATATTAGACTTATAATCCAAAAACTACTTGATAACTATATTAAAGTAGAATTTGTATGGGTACCTTCACACAGTGGCATTCGTGGAAATGAGGTAGCTGACACGGCGGCCCGTTCAGATCATGATGAGGATCGATCGGAGTTGCTCAAGGTTCCATTCACTGATTACTACAGCCTTTTTAAAAAACTTAATAGACACTTATGGAAGGAGTATTGGGACATAACCCTGGAAACGAAAGGCAGATGGTATGCTGAAATACAAAATGAATTACCGATTAAACCTTGGTATCATAACTTCAAATACATCACAAGAAGATTTATAACTATTATAGCACGCATGAGATTGGGACATTGCTTAACACCAGCTCACCTGAATAGGATTCGCATAATTAACAATAGTCGATGTCATCATTGTGGAGCAGAGGATGCTGATTTGGATCATATTATCTTACAGTGTTCAAGTTTTAACATTCAACGTTTGATTTTGGTCAGTGAATTGAGTGAATTAAATGACAATGACAATGACATTGAAAGTGAACGTCAACCGTCACAAAGTGTTCCCCGCCGCGTTCAGGATTTGTTAGAAAATAAGGAATATTTTAGTGTGTTGTATAAATATATTTGTAATACTATAGAAAAAATTTAATTAATGTTGTTATTTAAATGTCTAGGTTTGTATGTTTAGTATGAAAATAACGATGTTAACATAATATCACTGAGATGTACCCACGCAACCCGAAAGGGTGGCCAGTTGGTAATAATGAACAAAACTATTGATGTAAAAACTTATTAATATGTTAATGTTATTTACTGAAGTGTAACTCGTACCTTATTACCTTTGTATTATAATATTACCATTTATGTATGCGACTGAAAGACTTGTATCTATGGTCATGAATAAAAAAAATATTAAAAAAAAAAAAAAATGTTTTTGACATTGCCACTTTGACAGTGCTTTTGATTTGATAGGTAATTTTGGGAAAAGGAAAGCAGAAGGAAAAGTGGACTTGATTTAAACAGAAGTTATGACATAAACTGGAAAACATAAGTAAATTCACGCAATGCAGAAGCTGGAACTAACGCTAGCTATAATAAAACCACATGCGGTATCGAATCCGGTAGTGCGATCTTTCATCAGAAATATTTTGAAGAATAAGTTCATTATTGTGAAAACGAAAAGGGTTACTTTGGACAGAGCTACGGCTTGCAGATTTTATGAGGAACATGTAGGCAAATTCTTCTATAACCGCCTTACTACCTTTATGACTAGGTGAGTATTTTCAGTTATAATGAGAGAGAAATAGATAAAAATATCATGGAACCTACCTTACTGCTTGATGGGTCTGGCAAGCGCGACTGTTCAACTGTTGCGTATGTTCATAGAGTGATTCCCAGGGTGAGCAAAGATTTATTGGGTTTTATTTAGGTACTTCACCTCTTGGCTCTTACAACAGTACCTATAGTGCATGGGTCACCTCATCTCTTACAACATGGCAATATAGTGCATGGGTCACCTTACCTCTTACAACATGGCAATATAGTGCATGGGTCACCTTACCTCTTACAACATGGCAATATAGAGCATGGGTCACCTTACCTCTTACAACATAGCAATATAGTGCATGGGTCACCTTACCTCTTACAACACGGCGATATAGTGCATGGGTCACCTCATCTCTTACAACATGGCAATATAGTGCATGGGTCACCTTACCTCTTACAACATGGCAATATAGAGCATGGGTCACCTTACCTCTTACAACATAGCAATATAGTGCATGGGTCACCATACCTCTTACAACACGGCGATATAGTGCATGGGTCACCTCATCTCTTACAACATGGCAATATAGTGCATGGGTCACCTTACCTCTTACAACATGGCAATGTAGTGCATGGGTCACCTTACCTCTTACAACATGGCAATATAGTGCATGGGTCACCTTACCTCTTACAACATAGCAATATAGTGCACGGGTCACCTTACCTCTTACAACATGTCGATATAGTGCATGGGTCACCTCATCTCTTACAACATGGCGATATAGTGCATGGGTCACCTTACCTCTTACAACATGGCAATATAGTGCATGGGTCACCTTACCTCTTACAACATGGCAATATAGTGCATTGATCACTCACCTCTTACAACATGGCAATATAGTGTATGGGTCACCTCACCTCTTACAACAGTATAGTGCATGGGTCACCTCACCTCTTACAATATGGCAAAATGTTGTACGCCTCTGCCTACCTGTTATTGTGTGAATTACCTTAACAATTTGAATAAATACATAGCCTTACATTACCAGCTAGTACCAGCAGCATTAGACCCTCTTATATGTTTGACGTCATTTATTTCAGTGGCTGCATAGACCTGCATGTCCTGGGTCACATCAATGCCATTCAACTGTGGAGGCGGCTCCTAGGACCTACCAGCGTGTACAAAGGACAGTTCCAGGACCCATACTGTTTGAGAGGCATGTTTGGAATATCAGACACTAGAAATGTAGCACATGGATCAGGTAAAGTTAAAACATAACTTCAAAACTTTTTTTTTAATTACAGCAATGCCTGAGGGAAGTCTACATCTATCTAGCAGTGGACATGTTTTGGCTGATGATGTATATTTTCCCAAGTGAAGAAATGTAAAATACTTATGCCATTTCAGGTCATGTTCATGTCAGCTCTCATGTTATAAATGCGAATGTGAGTTTGTTTGTTTGTTACTCTTTCACGCTAAAACGGCTGAACGGATTTGGATGAAATTTGGC
Source organism: Cosmia pyralina (assembly GCA_946251885.1). Taxonomy (NCBI): domain Eukaryota; kingdom Metazoa; phylum Arthropoda; class Insecta; order Lepidoptera; family Noctuidae; genus Cosmia; species Cosmia pyralina. The sequence continues at coordinate 24,796,825 of OX276359.1, forward strand.
ACACAGGTAGACCAAGACCTGGATTAGGACATAGGATACCTTCCGACATGCACGCTGGTGAAGCTGCTACCGAAAGCTAGTAATTTATAAGTTTTTCTGTTATCACTTAACTTTATGCAGTTGTTCTAAATACAAACCTCGTAACCTAGTAGAGCACACGCTTTTTCTACACCCTACTGACCCTTATGAAATAAGCACTATAATCACTCAGCTCAAAATTCAAAATTCAAAAAAAATTCAAAATTAATTTATTTTGTGAACACAGGGTACAGTGATCTTATATATCGAGGGTGTACTGCGAAAACCTGCTAACCAACATTTTTGACAAAAATTAGATAAATGCATTAAGATTCTCATCTTGTTGAGCTTTTTATACGGGTAAAACTGGCTAAGCGCTACGTTAAACGGTTTAGAAGATACTTCATGGATTTACTAAAATTATAGTATTTTAATTAGTTATAGACTTTTAAAACGCAGTAACTCATAAATGAGTTGACTGCACTTAGTTGGTTTTCGCAGTAAACCCTCGATATATTGTTTGGTCCAACCTATGTTCCGCCAACAGGCATACAAAATAGTGATGCTATGATCAAAATTAAATTTAAAGAAAAACAATGTCAGCAAATAAAATTGAAAAAAATTAAAAAATAGTACAAAAGATAAATCAATGTCAACAATATTACAGTCGTCAAAATTAATTAAATTAAAATAGTCTAAATGTCATAAAAAAAATATAATGTCAGCAGAGATTATTATTATTAAAACTTACAATTGCATTATAGTAAAATATAATTAAATAATAACATGTAGGATCAGGAGTGCCGAGCGGTATATCGTCAGGGTTTGTAGTTCCCATTTTATTGGGATAAACAAGACGGTATGAACAATTTCAGAATTATAATTAGCACAAGTACACTTTATAAAAAAAAACACAATACAAATGATCAGTAATGATACAGTTAGGCGAACAAACCCATATGGTTACAGTTCGTATAGCGGCATAAGCCACCCGAATACAAAGTCTATCGCTATCAGTAAGGCAATACAACTATGTCAATATACAGCAGCGCTGTACCAAGTAAACCGACAGTTTTGTCGGGAGCAGGAGCTCTGTATCGAGTCGAATCCGAGGACCGACTGCCTTGTAACGTGGGATGTCGCTACGCCCCGTAAGGGGCGTGACGTAGCGGTTTCGGGGCGAAGCCCCCCTCCCGCGGATGCCGTACGGCGACCCGTAACCACGGGCCTCTCATCTTGTTTCGCCACTGGCGAGTAAAGGGTTGGGCGCGCTGCATTTTCGCGCCCATGAAAATAGTGTCTCTATTTGTGTCCGTAAGCTCGTCACGACATATGCATACTGCCGCTTTCTTCACCGTACCCCGGCGGTCAACCCCTACCAGGTGGAACCCCCACCTACGTGGGGGAAGCCCAGCAGATGGCGACCAGCGACAGGGATACGGACTCGACGTTCCTACGGATAGGGTGAGTGGCTCCCGCCCGCCCCACTTTCAGAGCTAGCCGAGCCTGGCACGGGGTAGGGAGACCGTGTCATGAGTGTGAGGGTGACATTGAACTGTGTGGCGTCACCCGGCGTCGTTCACGAGTCGCCGCCCGCGCAGCGCCCTCGTAAGTGAGTTCTGGTGCCTGTATAGAGGTGCATGTCTGGGGTTTGTCACGTGACACGCCTAAATTATCCTAGCACGCATCACGTGACAGCGTATGTTATTTGTAGTGGAAGCGTTAGTGTCACAAGTGGACCGCGTGTAGCCGGGAGCGGCCCACCTGGAGGTCAATCCGGCGCGGAGATGGGGTCACCGTCCGCAAGCAAGTCACGGGGAAGGGGCCTAGCGTCAGGGGGGCGCGTATGCCAGGGCGCTATCTGCTTGACATGAGGCCAAGCAGACGCGTCGGCACGCGCGAACATTCCCTTCGCCAGGCGGCCCACGAACTCATCCAGGCTCTCAATCCCGAGGTCGCGGTGGAGCACGTCGTTCCTCACGAAGCGGGGCGCGTCGACAATCGTCCGCAACGCAAAGTTTTGCTGCGTGCGGAGCAACATCCGGTTCACCTCGCTCGTGAGGGCGAACCATGCTGGGGCGGCATAGGTCAAGATTGGGCGCACGTACAACTTGTACACACCCAACTTGACCCGATGCGGGAGGTGGGACGAGAGCACTGGTTTGAGCAGGTTGCGGGCGACCCTGCCCTGTGCGGCGACTCTGCGGACATGTGGCCCCATAGTGAGCCGACGGTCGATGGTGACCCCCAGGTACTTGACCCGGGACGACCACTCGACGTCGGCCCCGTGTAGCCTCAGAGGTGGTGGCAGACGCGCGGCCCCTGAGACCATCGCCTGCGTCTTACCCACGTTCACCGACAGCCGCCACTTAGACAGCCAGTCGGGGAGGAGATCGAGGGCGCGCTGCATTTTACGAGCCGCGTGCTTCGCGTTCAGCGAAGTGGTGATGAACGCGGCGTCGTCGGCATACAGCGCGAGCGTCGCATCCTCCGTAGTGGGGATGTCGTCCGTGTATCGCGAGTAACACGCAGGCGATACGCAGCTACCCTGCGGTACGCCCGCCAGCACCGGGCGGGCGCTAGATAGCGCGCCGTCTACCACCACTCGGAATGTCCTGCGGGAGAGAAAATCAGAGACCACCCTAACAACGCGACGGGGCGCGTCCGACGTGGACAACTTGTAGATCAGGCCGTCGTGCCATACACGGTCGAAGGCCTTCTCCATGTCGAGGAATACTGACACTGCGTACTGCCTTGTAACGCCGAGTGCGCGCTGTTTTATTGGACGATGTCCCCACTTTGCAACCCCTCCACAACAACTCTGCCCGATGGCGCATTGCGGTACGTCTCGTGTTTACTTGATACAAAACACTAAAATGGGCTTAAAACTAATAAGACTTACTTACTAAAGTAATTAAATAATACCAGAATAACATTTTAAAATCACATTAACATCTCATCAATTGTTTTAAACAAAACTATCGGTTACAATTATCGAAATAAGTTGCCAAAAATCAATTAGTGCGTATACTGAGTATACACTGAGTACTCAATAAATTATGTTCCGATTTTACTTAAATTAGGTTATATTAAGAGAAAAAAAGAAACAAATCATAACAAATTCTGCGACTACCCGCAATCACAATATTGTAGTTGACAACCATCTCCGACAAACATAATAATAATCCCAAAATTATGATTAATTAAATTTATCATTCAGAAACTGGTCTAATGTGTAATAGCATTTTTCAAGTAGCAGCTTCTGTAGAATGTTTCTGAATTTTTGTAACGGCATACATTTAATTGCATCGGGTACTTTATTAAAAACTTGGGGACCAATACCAAAGAAACTTTTCTTCATCAATGCAGTTTTACATTTAACATGGCATAATGTATTCATATATTGATCAAAGATGACAGTGCACCAGGCCCGGACTCGCTCACTGTCCTTCTGATTAAGAAATCTTTAAAATCCATAGCTGTACCTCTAACGTACATTTGCAACCTGAGCTTAGAGTCAGGTACTTTCCCCGAATGCTGGAAAGTAGCGGCCGTTACCCCAATTTATAAAAATGGCACCAAAAAAAAACCAGAAAACTATAGGCCAATTTCTCTGTTAAATAAATAAATAAACACCTTGTCCAAGGTACTGGAAAAAGTAGTTAACACTCGCCTGGTTAACTTTCTAGAAAAACACTGTGTGGTCTCGGACAGACAGTTTGGGTTTCGCAGGGGAAAGTCCACCGAGGACGCCGTGACACTTCTGGTTACTGGTATAGCGTCTCACACGGAAAACAGAGATAAGTGCATCGTGGTTTTTCTTGACCTGGCAAAGGCGTTCGACGCAATGTCTGTGGTTTTACATCTGAGGAAACTGGAGACGCTGGGAATCCGAGGAGTTACTTACGAATGGTTCAAAAGCTACCTCTCAAATCGCGCGCAATTTATAAAAAATGATAGTTTCTGTAGTCAACAGCTCCCTATAAACTATGGAGTCCCTCAGGGCAGCATACTGGGCCCCACGCTTTTTACGCTATACATAAACGACATCTCTAACCTAGAATTAGATCACGCCGTAATAATAACCTGTGCGGATGACACGGTGATTCTGTTTCATGACAAGTCGTGGGACCTTGGTGTACAGTCGTGCAGGGGAGGGTATGACTTTTATTACAGAGGCACTTGAAAAACTTACTGAACTTACTGTCACTTAACACTGAAAAAACTAAATACATCGCCTTTTCGAAAACCTCAACTTCTAGTCCTCCAAATGATCTACAACTGAAATACACACCTGCCCTCCTTTGTCAGGTCCACAACTTGCGAACTGTACATGCCACCCAATTGAACGCACCTCGTCTGTCCGATATCTAGGTGTCACTATTGACTCGAGGCTTTCTTTCTGGCCATATATCGCTGCTTTAGCTGGCAGAACAAGGAAATTAATTTTCGTAATGAAGAATCTTCGTGACTGCCTGCCTCTAGACCTTTTGAGAAAGGTCTACCTTGCTATCTGTCAGCTCGTAATTCAATACTGCGTCTCTGTCTGGGGAAGTGCCGGAAAAAGCCACATGATTTATGTTGAGAGAGCTCAGAGGGCACTTCTGAAAGTCACTTTTAGAAAACCTTTCCGTTTCTCTACTGACGAGCTCTATAGAGAAATCCAAGTCCTCCGCGTGAGGCAACATTTCATTTTAACGGCGACCGTCCGCACTCACAAGACCCTTCCTAAAAGAGGTGACTATTGTGCACTTCTGGCAAAGCAGGTGTTCAGTATATCAACTCCGCCTGCGAAGTCCCTTTTGGCCAGACGGAGCCCAGCTTACTCTCACCTACACACATATAACAAGGTCTGCGAATCACTGGACATCAAAGACTTTTCACCGCTCGCCTAAAAAGTGTACTAAAGAAATGGCTTCTGGAACTTACATACACCGAAACAGAATCATTTCTCTAACGTTTTGTCGACAAGCCACTGTGCCAGCATACAACATCCCTCTCTCACACTTTTACCCTCTCAGTCACTCACACAAACACACACACACCTACCCACACACACACAACACAATACACGCCTTACTAAACTAGTCTTAGATTTGTAAACCGACATATTTCTTTGTGCTCAATCGCACTCCGACCCACAAGATACAAGCCCTGCTTAGTTTGCGGGTCAACGGTCAAACCATGCATTGTTGTGATATACATAGTCAAATTTGTGTTTATGTAAGATAGTCAGCATTTGCCAATAAAACTTTTTGTATTTTTTTGTTATTGTATAGTTGCTAGGGTAATTTTAACTTAAATAACTTTCTATTTCAGATTCTCAAGACTCGGCTGAAAGGGAGATAAAGTTCTTTTTCCCTGAATTCTCCTTCTACCACTGGCGTATAGATGACGAGGAATGGTTCAGAAAGGGCCCAATCGTGTTCAATGACCACTTCTTCCAACATGTTAAGAAACTAGCTTAACTTAGACAATATTATGTATTGATGTATAAATTCAAGGACTTACCTAGATAAAAGTAAACTTTGTGGTAATGTATGGAAACCGAGAATGCAGCATCATTTATGATGGAGAAGCTAGATGCAAATAGAGCATTAATTTATAAAATTAATTGCTGATGGTTTCAACATAAGTAGTAAGTAGGTATTGTTGGCAATATGTTGGTTATGAAAAAATTCGCACATATAAACAGAAGGTGTTATCTTATTTCTCTATCTCGTGTACCAACGTCGATAGGCCAGAGTTGTGGCATGTTATATTACCTCCAGATAAGTATAGTTAATTTATCTGGTAGGTTTGGTTCGCTATGTAGCCATTACAGTAGTACTATATTCAGGGTTGCCAACCGTAAAAATATTCCTCGTACATATGCAGCTAAAAATCTCGTATTTTGACTTTCAAACCTCGTACATTTATTATACATCGAAAACGTGCTAAAACCAAAATTAAGGCATATTGAACTACTGGATTTAGGACTTTTTACTCAATAAAATAAACTATTGAAAGTTTCCTACTAAATAAAACATCACTTTGTGTCAAAATATCTTTAATAATAGTCAAGTTAAATCACATAGAAAACTAAAAAATAAAAAAAACTATATATGTGCAATATCTACAGGCTGTCTGATCACATCTGGATGTTTCAAGAGCTCATACACTTTAACGCCAAGATACAGTGCAGCGTCATGGAGCTGATGTCGCTGACTTTCAGGGTTTATTTCACCAAGATTTGGCCTCATGACATAGTCGCGTTGTAAATAACGCAATAGGATTTCCTGGTAGAGTGTACGAATTTTCTCATGTAGATTGTGAACAACTACTTTCTCGCTTTGAAATTCCAGATTGAATTTATTGAATAAAGGGATCGACCATTCAAGGAAACAGAAATAAAGTTTGTAGAATGGGTTGCTGAGTTTTTCGAGAATAAATACTGCTCGATTTCTTACATCGGCTCTTGCTCTATGTGCAGGATTGGTCGTAAAATCGATAAAAAAAAGACGTAGGGCCTCCCATTGCTCTAATATCCTTTCAACCACCGATAATAAGGAAAGCCATCTTGTCCGTGATGGTTTCAGTATTTTGTGAGGCTCCATTGCAGCAAACGACTGGAAGTTACGAAAATCAAATAGCCGTTTATCACTATGTTTAAAAAAGTTGTAGATATCTCTAGCCAGTTGCTCTACACCTTCAAGTAACTGTTTACAGGCTTCACTGGCACACAAATGGGCCGAGTGACAAACGCGCTTCGTGATTATGATTCCTGGAAAATCGCGTATTAACCTTGTTTTTACCGAGTCGTTATCACCCATCATGACATTACACCCATCTGAGCCAAAGCCGATCACATTTGTCAATGGAACATTACGGTTAATTAATGAATCGATAAGAGCTCTGTATAAATTCTCGGCATTGGCAGTAGGAATATCATCAGCATCAGGTGTTTCCTTAAAAACTTTGTACAGCTCCCAAAATGCGCTACATATCTTTTGAGCTTCTTGATCAAAATAGCGTACTACAACTCAAGCAGTTTTGACCGTAGAAACATCGGACGTCTCGTCCGTCATCACCGAAAACTGATTTTTTTTTGTAATTTTTGGGCTAAATCTGCTTTATGACCTTCTCCAAGAACGTTCTTTACCACACCTGTAATTTTGGTTCGTTTAAGTTCAATTTCCTTGGTTAATTTAGAATCCGTCACAACTTCTTTTAATAAATCTGTCAAATGGTCAGCAACTATATTGTGCTCCGCGAAAAAAGCAGAAAGTTTAATTTCTGCACGAGCTTTCTCTTTATTTTGTGGAATTAGACCTCTCTAGAATCCAAGCGATGTCAATGTTTGAGTTTTTCCACTGGATACAGGTTTGTTGCCTAGGTGTTTCTTGGTAGAGGCTTGAGTTAATAATTTGGATAGTTCAGCTACCATTGATGTTCCCGGGCAATATGCACATTTAGCTTTTGTTAAATCATTGATGTCTGGCAAAAGCCAGTCTTTACAAGTCGGATCCTTTAACCATTGCTGTCTAAAATTTTGTACACGATGCTGCGATAATGTGTTACCTTCCTTTTTTCTTGTCGAACCACCTTTTTTGGGTAATTTTCTAGGCGGAGTCAAAGTAGGCGAACGGTCACTGTTTTCGTCGTTATCACTCATAACGATAATTCTATTACACCACTAAACAATGGACAAAACAACGAAAAGACTAGGTATTTAACAATAAAAATCTTCTTTTTTACAATAACTTCAATTAGCTACACGTACTAACGTAGTACAACTAAACACGGCCGGCCGGTATGCAACGAATGGAACTCGTAAGGAACAGAGAAAGTAGAAATTTGCGCTATGTGTGACAGAGACGACTAATGCGCAGAAAGAATTGTTTTATTAGTCGGGCATTTCCCGGATGACGGGATAGCTACCATAGACTGTCATCGCGAAAATGCGGCAATTAAATTTTTGGTGTAAGAAGTTCCTACAAGTTCTGATAGATGGCACTAGTTTTTACTATTATATAATGGTGATGCAAAATGTTCGTATGGCCATATTATCAAAATCTCGTACATAATTGTACGAGGTTGATAGTGTCCTCGTACCTTGTACGGAATACCACAAATCTCGTATTTGTACGAGGAACCTCGTACGGGTTGGCAACCCCGACTACATTGAAACAGACCCTTAGGCACCAGTCCAGAGCTATAGTTGACAAAAAATAAAGAGGCCCGTTTTGACATTTGTCATCGCGACGTAACTAGTGAAGTAACCATACGACTCGGTACTCGATACTCACGATAAATCGATTCAAGTATGTATGTGTATTTGATCGATTTGATTAGGTATGTATTGTAAAGTGCATTGGATTAAAGTTCTGATTAGAAAATTTAACGTAAACTTTAATATTGTTGATATTTTGAAATGATACAATGGTACGAAAGGTCAATTTGTCTTTAATTTAATATTTGTAGTTACAATAACGTTCACTCAATCACAAAAAATCAAGAAAAAGCGAAAGATATTGAATTTTCATTCAATCATTTTCTTCGGATGATGAACTAAAATCGTCAGTTGAGCTATCGTCACCTGTAAATATAATTATTTCATTTTCAATTATATTATTCACGTCTCTGTCAAAATCTTCCTTTATTATTTTTCGAGTTTTTTCTACCACTTTTGCCCAGTCTTCTTTAGTAATTTTGGCACAAGCTTCTTTCAACAATGTCATCATTTTCTTAGTGGAGAATGGCGGCTTTGTATTGTGGCGAGCTATGTATTCTTTGACTTGAGCCCATATCAACTCAATAGCATTGTACTGACAATGGTACGGCGGCGTTCTTATCACTTTGTGTCCATGCTGAAGTGCCAATTCATCAATTTCATATTTTAGTTTCGCTGATTTATTTTCTTTTACCAGTTCCAGCAATTCAGCTTTCAACAATTTCATGTCGGCTTCAACGCCTTGTCTTTGTAGCCATGCCACTAAATCAGCCCTTTTGTTTGCTTGAGTAGGTGCTTTATCTATTTGTACTGAATGGCAAGATGCATTGTCCATAATGATTATGCACTGTTCGGGGAGATTTGTTAACAATTTAGTAAACCACTCTGTGAATGTAATAGGTTGGGGAAAAAGTTTCTTCGCATTTTTTAAGAAAATTCAAAACATTTTTTAATATACATTATTTACATTTATCTAAAGTATGTAGGTACCATTTTGTTCGATAACTATTTGTCATCTTGTAGGTAGGGACATGATCCCATTGATAGAAATTTTGGGACTTCTGATCAAAATACCGCGACAAGTGGTTTTGGCAGTCCTCTCGTGATGTTAACCTGACACTGCCTAAAGAATTCTGAAGAGACCGAAACAGGTGGAAATCTGAAGGTGCAAGGTCAGGACTATACGGCAGATGCATTAACACCTCCCAGCCAAACTCTCTTAATTTTTGCTGAGTGGCTAAAGATGTGTGAGGTCTAGCATTATCATGATGAAAAACCACACCCCTTCTGTTGATTGATTCCGGCAGCTTTCTCTCAACTTCTTGCTTTAATCTCATCAGATGTTCGCAGTAGCGTTCAGAATCGATGGTCCTGCCTGGTGGTAACAGCTCATAATGAATAATGCCCTTCCAATCCCACCACACACACAGCATCACTTTGTTGCGAGTTAACCCAGGTTTCGCCACAGTCTGTGAAGCCTGACCGGCCTTTGACCACGACCTTTTTCGCACGTTCTTGTCGTAAGTGATCCACTTCTCATCACCAGTTATCAGCTTCTTCAAAAATGGGTCGGTTTCATTACGTCGTAATAAAGAATCACAAATGAGTACACGATTCATTAGGTTTCTTTCAGTGAGCTCGTGAGGTACCCAAATATCGAGCTTTTTGGAGTACCCAGTTTTTTTCAAATGCGCCAAAACTGTTTTGTGGTCAATTCCCAATTCTTCAGCTAAGTCCTAACTACTGATATGCCGATCTTGCTCCACTTTTGCAAAAATGGCATCCATTTTATCCGTAATAGGGCGACCAGAGCGACGTGCATCTTTGACATCAAAATTTCCGGATTGAAAACGCTTAAACCAAATTTGTGCTACTCTCACAGACACTGCACTGGGTCCATAAACATCGCAATTTTTTTTCGCGGCTTGCGTTGCGTTACTACCTTTTTTGTTGGAAAATTTTAAAATGTATCAAATTTCTTCATTAGATTCACTCATCTTGACAGTACGAAAAACAAATGAAAATCACACATTTTCCTAATTTGAATTTGAAATTATGTTCTTTAAAATTTAAACTTTCAATGATACTAAAACCACCCAGATACAAATAGTCTAGCCAAAGAGATTTTATTTTAAGTTCATACATACTATAATGCGAAAAGACTTTTTCCCCAACCTAATATTTGCGTCCATTTCTTCGTGATATTCTTTTGTACTTTTAGACTCGAATGCGAGTAAAGCATCATTCACAAAACCTCCCCCGGCTGATCCGGCGTGGCAGATTATTAGGCGTCCACCTTTTCCCACTGGCACTTTTGAGCAAGATGCCTTGGTATCGTCCGTCCACGACTGCGGCACGGTATGATTCGAGTTCAGCCAAGTCTCATCGATAAATATGACACTGTCCCAATTTGTGATTTTGTTCATCGCCCTCAAAAATGATACTCTGTGCAAAATTAAATCATATCGTTCCATCATAATTTTCCTCATGTCGGTTTTCTTGTACTTGAATCCAATTTGCTTCATAATTGTTATTAAAGACGTGGAACTGCCACTAAACAGGCCACACTCTCGTAGTGATATCAGCAATTTACTCACAGTTGGTTATTCATTTCTTGTGTAATAAGCATACACGTGGTTTCGAATAGCGTCTACGTCAAATGTGTCAATACCTGTTACAGGCTTGCTTTTCTTCCTCTTTTTAGGCGTACGTAATACATTTTCTTCAGTACCGGAAGGCCTATACTTTTCCTTCAAGATGGTTCGAATAGATTTTTTGCCGATTCCAAGTGCTTCTGCGACGCGATCTTGCACTTGCGTTACGGACAATAAAGGTCCACCATTAACTGATTCGCGTTCGAAGTATTCGGTTAACTTAACAAACAATTCGCGTGACTGGCTGTTGATTGTACGTCCTCTTTTCGATATGTTGAAACAGTTCGTACGATATAACAATAAACACCAAAATCGAGTCCAAATCACTATCTTTAAATCAATGTCCAAAATAGAAGAGCCAAGGTCAACCTGATAGTAAACAGTAATAGTCCAAAAGCAAAGCAGAGTCGAGAAAAAAATATCAAACATAAACAAGCGCGCAGTCAACTTCACAAGATGGCGAACGATAGACTGCGCAGTGCACGCGTGGACGCTAAGTCACACCGCTTGGTCAGTGACAAGCCATTCTATAGAAACCAGTGTCGCCAATTCATTTAATTACTATTATATTATTTAACGCGCCAAAAAAATTGTGTATTTTTTTAAAACACTTTATGTAATGAATTATTATTTTATTGTTTCTTTCAGTTTCATTCCAAGTTACATTCTAGGGTCTTTCCCAAATGTCAAAACGGGCCCCTTATTTTTTGACAACTATAGGAACTAAAAACGATCGGTAACTCCCATTTCGTCCAATGACGTCGTTGGACAAAATAAGATAATTTTTTCTTATATTTGTAAGTACTAAAGAACATAATATTTTATTTCTTAAATTGTTCTATGGAACAAGGAAAACAAGACTTTTACAATTATCAAATTATTTAGTGGTGCCGATTCTTTTGTTCAATAACTAAACTAAAATTAGAGAATCGCTATCTTTTACTAACAGGCAGCGCGAGAAAAGGACGGCTATAGCTATGAACTAAGTTAGAGATGTCAAACTAGTTTACGTAGTGTACCGTGAGTTTAAGCCTTACGCTTCACCGTGTCAGTCGACATGTTTTTATGTGTCGTCTAAATTTGTATGAAATTTTATTTTCAATTTATTATTTAAGTTTATTATATTTATTATTTAATTTATTATATGTAAGTATTCAAATAATTTTTTAGTTGTTTTAGTGTTTAATTTTTTATTTTCCGTTTAATGTGTTAGTACGCTAATTGATAGTGTCGTGCTTTCCTATAATTTAGATACATGCGAAATCTATATTATGACAAAGACGCTGTAATAGCCTAAATTAAGTTTAGTTTGTGCACAACAGAATCAGCACCAGTGTCAATGTTTTGAATTCATTGCATAATTATTTACCAAATGCTTTCCTTTGAGGATATCATTGTTTTTCCGCGTGGTCATGATACAGTCTTGCAGCACCATGAAACTATTTGGGAAACATTAAATTCCGATTTTGTACCATGATGTCACTAAGAAGTGAGCACGGGTGAAACGCTAGTCAATCTGCCTAGCCTTTTCCCAACTATGTTGGGGTCGGCTTCCAGTCTAACCGGATGCAGCTGAATACCATTATTTTACATGGAGCGACTGCCTATCTGACCTCCACAACCCATTAACTGGGTAATACGATACCCCTTGGTAAGACTGATTGTCAGACTTTCGGGCTTCTGACTACCCGTAACGACTGTCAAAGATCCACGAATGACAGCCGGGACCAACGGCTTAACGTGCTTTCCGAGGCACGGAGTCTCGGTATGTAAAGATGGTCACCCATCCACGGACCAACCCCGGCAAGCGTAGCTTAACCTGATGGATCGACCCGTGCGGCTGTTATTACTTAGCCACGAGCTCCTCCACGGCACGGGTGAAACACTAGTCTAAAAAGAAATTGTCTCATTTATCCGATGACGTCATGTTCCATAGCACAAATGAGAACTACCGAAAACGAGTTGGCGAGCAACGAGCAGCGGGTGCGCGACGCGACGAGTAATTACTCGCTGCCATGTGTCGCAAGCGTGAGTCTCTCAGCGAGTACTCTCTTTTATAACTCTTGTCGCTGCGACCATCTAGTGGAGAGAGAGTTCTAGCCGCCATTATCAACTGCCGTCAGCAATCTTTACTAATATAAAGCTGAAGAGTTCGTTTGGTTGAGCGCGCTAATCTCAGGAACTTCTGGTTCGAATTGAAAAATTCTTCTAGTGTTAGATATCTTTATCGAGGAAGGCTATATATAACATCACACTACGACCAATAGGAGCGGAGCATCAATGAAAAATGTTGCAAAAACTGAGAAAATTTATTCCTTTTGAAAGCTTCCGTTGCGTGCGCTGCGTAAACGGTTACATAAAGTTACGCAACAATCACAAATGACGGAATTGTTCCTCTTAAAAATTTCTAAAAAAAAGTCCGCGATAGCATGTCTATTTTTATTATTTTGCACGTCACGTAGTGGCACACACACACACACACAAACGCGAAAACGAAGTAGGTAATAGCTCGGGCAGCCGATGCGATGTGACGGGGTGGGTCGGGGGAACAAGAAATTTCACGCGGACGAAGTCGCGGGCAGAAGCTAGTCAACTAATTACACGAGACCTACAATCTTTTGTTGAGATAATCGTCGCTTCCTCGTCGGCGGTGGGACAGGTGCCTAATGTCCTGTTTCGGTTTATTTATCTGGCAGATAATTTTTGCATTTACCCGAGGGATAGTGCCTACCTGGCTACTGAAGCAGTCTTGTAAATATGTATCAAACAGATGTTGTAGGTATGAATTGCTTAGTAATTCTGTTTTTATATATTTTGGTTAATAAACTTAATAATAATGTTCTGTGATAAAATAAACTAGCCATGAATATGATTGATGGAAAACTATTGATGCCTGCTTGCAAGCAGGCATCAATAGTTTAAATTGCAGTTTATTATTTATTACTTGTTTATTCCCAACACGTCTCTAAGATATAGACTACTTATAGTGAGGCTAGGATATAGACTATTACAGGCTCATAGTTAGGGTTGCCAGATACAGGCTTTCAGGACAATTCTAGGGTAGCGAAGTCGGGCCGTAGTAAAATATATAAAAATAAACCTGTTGTGTGTTTTGTTAAAAGTTTAAAAAAAGTAGTTATGATACGACGTAGTATCATAAAAAAAAATATCGTAGGAAAACGTTGCTCAGACCGTCCGACGTAGTATTTGTTGCTGATTTTCATGATGCAAAAAAAAATATTTGCCATTTTCCCCTCTAGTCTCAGTAGTTCGGTTGTTTGGGGACCGGTATTTTGTAGCAAAGATACTGGAGAGTAAACACTTATGCCACTTGTTAAACGTTTAACTTTAACAAGTGGCATAAGTACGAACTACTGAACAACCAAACTACTGAGACCAGAGGCATTTTTCGAGATACGACAAAATCGCTTTCCAGCGTCGATATTTGGAATTTACTCATTAGCTTTTATTTGCTATTAATATTGTTGTATTTTTTTTTTTTTTTTTTGTATTTCCAGATGCAATAATTACTTCTATAAATTTTATTTAGCCATGTCATTCCCACGATTAAGACGAATCTAACGACACCTCTTATATAAAAATCAATCAAGCCGTTTAGAGTGTGCCAAAGTAATAGACATCATATTGTCGAAAAACATTACCCTCCTTCTGGGGCAGTCGGATAAAAATATGACATTTGTCAGGATTTTACATTAAATTGTAAAAGATTTAAAATCGTAAAATAGCTTTAAAGATCAATTTATTTTAGGAACCAAATCATGATGGCAAAATGTCATCTTGTCAAGTTGGGAAATATAATTCTATTTTCTACAACCTATTTCATTTTTCAAAGAAATTAACCAAAATCACAAATAACTGTTGTAATTAAATCACCAAAAAAAGTTATAGAAACACTGTAAATCATAAAACCGTATCTAATTATATTAGTTACAACAACGAATAACATACAATAATATAATTAAATATAATACAACTAAGATACCGCCGGATTAACTTTACTGAGCGATCTCACGATAATTTCCAGACATTGTACAACAAACATACAATTTAGTGTTGGCTCGGATGAAATCTGACACTGGGCTGTGCAATCAGATCTCAGGTTATCAATATTAGATCAAGCAATGATTATAAACTATACACCTCAATTTTGATTCTATGTTCTTTTAGAAATGGATTTTTCTAATAATTTTGGTTTTTAATAGCGATTGTGAACATACAACAATTAACAACTAAGTGTAGACATTTGTATAGCTACAAATTTTTTCTTAATTAAAAAAATATTACACACTACACAAACAACACAAACACAAACTGTACGCTGTACTGTACTGTGTGTCTGTACTGTGTGTGTTGTATTATTTATTACATACAACACAAACTGCTTAGCTTCACATGCCTAAATACAAAGTTTGTTTTTAGGTATTTACAAATCTGACTGCACTATACTGCCCTGTTGATCACCACAAATTTGCAAGTAGTAACTCTGAGTAGGCTTCGGCGACTCACTCTCCTATTTTTACAAACACCTTGGGTCGGGAAAATACTTTGATTCCTTCCTCAAGCTTTGCTAACTGTTTTTCTAGCTCCATTTTTCTGTTACGCATTTTCAGCGTGTCCGTTTTTACTGGCAATTTATTCAGTTCACTTACTAATTCTGCAAAACCTGAAAAAAGAAAGGTAAATTATTTTTAATTGATCTAATACCAATACCATATGACAGCTGAGCTATGGTGAGCTTAAGACGGGCTTTGTACCCTAAGGGTGTATTCACGGAGGAAGCTGGTAACGGGCGCCGACTAGGTAATTGGTAATACGGGTTGGTATCCGCAACTCCACGACAATGCGCGTATTTTGCGTATGGGTGGGAAAATAGATTATTTGAATCACCCCAGCTCCGCAAAGAAGGCCAGCAGCACCTTGATGTTACTGACAACCTCACGGAGGGTACCTGGGTTACTGAAGTACTTTGCCCTGTATGCGGCGACCACCGGGCAGTTTAGAAGCGCATGAGTTGCTGTCTCGTCGTCCTCTATGCAGGCCCTGCACAGCGGACTGTCTGTGACTCCAATGACAAAGAGGTGTTTATTGAATGACCCATGGCCTGTTAAAGCAGCTGTAACTGTACGCAGCTGTTGTTTAGTTAGTCGGAGAACCTGTTTCGTGAGGCGGCCATCAATTGTGGGGAGTGCTTCCTTAGCCTGTCTACACTCACCTTGGTCCGACCATAGTTTGTGATGTTGGTCCCTGGTACGTTTCCTTACCAGAGTGCACACGAAGGGGAGCGGCACTATGGGTTCTGGTCCCACTGGTGCCATGCTCGACCCCCTTCTGGCAAGTTCGTCGGCTGCGTCATTGCATGGCGAGCCGCTGTGTCCTTTGATCCGTTGAATGGTTATATTATTGAGTCAACCAACCTGGTTGAGACGCTGGTACCACTTGTATATTAGCCCAGAGTCCACTGTGTGACTACTTAGCACTTGCAGGACAGGCATGCTGTCTGAGAGTACGCGGATCGAGTGGTCCTTAACTTCCCTGGTCATGATAGCTGAAGCGGCTAAGGAAATGGATTCGGCCTGGAACACTGTGTTATGGACCCCCAATGGTGTGTATGCTGTATGTTGTAGTCCTCCGAGAAGACTCCAGCACCTGTGCCACTACCTGTTTTGAATCCAACCATGAAGATGAGCGCTCTGCGGGGCACATCGGGGATCCTCGTGAAGTTGGATTTTGTATTTTTATCAAAGATAAATCGTTTGGGTACCTGGTCATTTATGGCTTTCGTAATGGGGAACTCCTTGTTTATTCCCTCAAGCAACGCGGTGTCTGGTGTGTTACTCTTACCCCAGAGATTTAGTGCATTAAAACGTACCTCTGCCATCGTTGCATCCTGCTGTATGAACAGGTGCAGCGGTGGTAATCCCAGCATGGCCGTGCAGGCCAGTCTTTGAATATGTTGTAGTTTATTAGAGGCTGTAACAAGTTTGGTGCGGGACCTCAGAGGTGATCATGGGGCAGATCTCTGCGGTGTACAGCCATATTATGCACATTATAATTTTGGGGGACAGGCCCCACTACTTACCTATCATTTTCCTGCACTGCCAGGAGACGTAAGCCCTGTTTAGTTTGTTGTCTAAATGACTACTCCAGTTTAACTTACTGTCTAGAATGACTTCGAGATATTTTACTTCATTGGTCAACTGGAATTCTGTATCAAACAGTTTTGGTAGGCGGAAAGGGCCTAATGATCGTTAATGGGTACTAGTTCTATTTTAGTGGGGTTCACTGATAGGTAAAAGTTCCTGCACCATCTTTCTACAATAGCGCTCTTCTATAGTAGCGCTTGCTGAGTGAGGTTGCAGATTGTTCCTGTCACCTTCCCCAACACAAGGATTGCGAGGTCGTCGTTTGCACGTTTGCATAACCTATTGTGTAATAGCGGTTGGCGTTGAGTTTGGTGATGAGGTCATTAATCACTTCCATAGTAGGGGCGACAACACCCCTCCCTGAGGGGCAGCTTTTGGCTATCATGGCCAACTGGTGTTATGTGAATATTGAATGCTTAGTTCTTAAACAATAAAGTTTTTTTTTTTTTTTTTTTTTAACTGCTGTTCACCCTCAAGGCGAACCACTCGTTTACTTAACATGTTTATAATCTAGTCCGTTAGTACCAGTTCTACTCCATGTCTGGAGAGGGTGCTGCTGATGCTGGAGAAGCTAGTTTTGTCGAAGGCTCCTTCGATGTCTATAAAAGAGCCCAGGCAGGTGCCTTTCTGGTAAATCGCTGCCTCTTATCTGGCAGACTACTAATTGATGAGAGGATTCGGTCGACTTACCCGAGCTGTATACGTGTTGATTACCGTGTAGCGGTATCGTTTTCAGAGCGCCGTTTCTCAGCTCCCTGTCACACAGCCTTTCCAGAGTCTTTAGGTGAAAGGATGTCAGACTGATTGGTTGGTGGGATTTGGCGTTTGTGTAGTCACCCTTACCTGGCTTAGGGATGAATATAACTTTCACTTCCCTCCATCCTTTTGGAATCTATCTGAAGGCCAGGCACGCTCTCATTAAAGGCTAGTCTTATTGCAACAGAGGTTCCACCCCACTGTAGTAAGGCGGGGAAAACTACACCAGGGCAAGCTGCCTTAAAAGGATAGAAACTACAAATGGCCTATTGGATCTTTTCCAACGTGATCTCCCTGCTTGCGTAAAGCCAAGCATTGTCTGATTAGCGTATTAGTAGTAGTAGTAGTAGTAGCGATTAGGGTAGCGGGCCCAGGTCTCTGCTGTTGCGCCAGTACTTTCCTTACTCTGTTTGCTTGCTGACAAAATTCAATGCTTCCACAGAATTTCTGCCATCCCGTGGTACTCCTAATCGGATCTGATTCATTTTTAGGGTTCCGTACCTCAAAAGTAAATAACGAAACCCTTATGGGATCACTTGTGTGTCTGTCTCGTCAGTCACAGCCAATTTGCTCCGAATCTAATGGGACGATTAAGTTGAAATTTGGTACACATATGAACTTCTGTGACCCAAACATGGACGGGTAAAATAAATAAGTAAATTAATTTTGAATATGGGGGTCACTTTTGGGGGGAAAATAAGAAAATAAAAAAAAAGTTTTGCAAACTATACCGTGTGACATAATATCAAATGAAAGGGCTTACTATGAGGGTCTCAAATATATATTTTTTATATTTTTAAAATAAATTGTTTTAAAGTTATTTAGAAAATTGACGTTTCCCCCCGCCCTTATCTCGGAAACTGAGCCTAAAATTTTGGAAAAAAAAAATACAGAAAATAGCTCTTTACCTGTACATTACAGGAAAACCTATAAGAAGTCTGTGGTCTAATAACATGGTCAATCACTCAATATTGTGAGTACAAACTTACATTTACAGTTGGAATGTATGGGAGAACATATTTTGCAACTACAATGTTAAGTTTGTTCTTGGGATAAATTCATCCCAAATACGGAACTCTTCATTGTGCGTGGTCCGACGCGCACTTGGCCGGGTTTTAGGGTTCCATACCAAAATGGTAAAAAGGAACCCCCCTTATGGTGTGACTCAGTCTGTCTGACTGTCCGTCCGTCACAGCTGGATATCTCAAGAACTACTAATGCTATCAACTTGAAATTTGGAACAGTTTTAGATGACGTTTGCCCAACTATTTTGCAAATAAAAAAGAAATAAAAATATAGGTATATGTTTTTTTTGCAACAGGGAATGAAAACCCTTTCATCTTAAAAATTCGAAGTGGGGCTACTGGTATCATATGAAAGAACGCTGTTTGCACACTCTCAAACATTTTTTTCTTTTTTTTTAGGCTGCTTAGGTTTCGACTTTTGATGAAAAATGTTTAAAAAATATTGTCCTCCCTTATCTCCGAAGTTTGCATAGACCAAAATCTGAAATTATTTTACTATGTGATAGAAGTTTATGTATAGATTACAGGAAAAATAAAATGATGTCTCTAAATAGCACAGTTTTTCAGAAATCATCAACAAAAATTAGATATAAATGATGGTATGGAATCGTCGGTGCGCGAGTCCGACTCTCTTGACCGCTTTTTTGTAGCTGGATTTAGCTGCGTAATAGTAATACCAATCTTAATCCGCGCACATGTGTTCATGGCTCTATTCAGAGCTTGCTTTACCTTACTGCGCTTGCGCTCCAGATCAGCTCCCCACCAGGGTTGTTTGTCTGGTCTGTTACGCGGGGTGGTCTGGGCAGGCAGTTTGGTAGCTGTCAATCATTGATTTTGTGAGACCTACTAGTACCTCAATCTGTGTCGTGTCCGCAACTGTCGTCGGATCGCTTAGTGTCGCCAGCTTGGATTCTAGGCTGCGTGTGTAGGTGGCACGATCCGTATTACGCGGATTACGCCGTGGTGGTGTAGGCGGAACACAGGCCTGGATGTCGAAGCGGATGCACCTGTGATCAGAGCAGGAGGCCTCCTTGGAGACCTGCCACCCAGTGGTAATTTCCGCCGCCGGCACCGACTAACAGATTGGAACTTGTCGGCGCTTATCGGCGACGGTTCGCACTGATTTAGAAAAAAAAAAAAAAAATGACAACTGCCTACGCCGTCCAGCGTTGACAACCAGAAGGCCAATTCTCGTGCCTAAAAACTATCAAATTCAAGTCGCAATCTCATGCTAGCAACCGTCAAATGTCAAAAATGTAGGTAAATGCTATACAATTTTTGACAGATTGAGACTAAGATGAGATTGCGAACGTTGTTAAAAATATGGGAATTGTCCCTCTGAGCTTGTCGGCACCGGTTACCAGCGTTCAGCGTTCGATGAATACACCCTAACATAGTTTTTAATACCATTTCCTCAAATGTATGGGGTATGGGTATGGGAAAGAAAAAGAAAAGAGGTAAGTAAGTAGAGATGCAATGCTGTTTTCCCTACAGGTTGCCAACAATGCTAATGCTACTAAGGTCCCATGTAAATATGATGGTAGTTATGAAGTCAAGTGTCTTACTATTCCTAAGCATTCGTAGTGTCTCCTTGCGCTCGGTGTCCGGCAGTGTGACGTGCCCGTGCGGACACATGGACTGGTTATCGTCAGCCCTGATGCCCTCTGCCTCCTTCGGCCCTTGTTCCTTGCGCTCACGTAGGTATTTAGGTACCACGCCTTTCTGGTAACCTGGAAATAACAAATGGTAGGTTATTATTTCGATTTTGAAAACAAAGAATTATTACTAAGAGCAAACAGTTTAACTTTGCTTGAATATAAAGACAAACTATGGACAGTCAATACAAAGCATAACGGATTAATCATTACCAGCTGCTTACTACAATCATCAATCAAGTGTATCCACCAACCAAGTTTCTGGGGACTGCTTGTCATTATTCCACTGCTGTGCAAAGGCTTCCCCATCACTTCCAGCAATTTTGTTATAATGTGGACCATTTGTTGGTTTTACCCACCAAGTGATTACTATAATTGTTTGGAAATCATCCACATGACCAAATTGTATGTTGCCTTGAGAGCAATAAAATTATGTAGAAGTGTCAAGATCCAGAAACTTAACAACTTATAAATCATCTACCTAGACTTATCCCAAGCACCTGAAAAGTTAAATAAAGTTGCAGCTATTAACGCGTTGGCGGACAGTAACAACCACAGATGTCTAGGCAGCTAAAAGTCATATGACAGTACGCCTGTAATCACAGCCAGTGAGATAGTATTGTCCACCAACGTGTTAATAGATCAGTGTACAAATTATACTAACCTGATGGTAAGTAGGGGTCCCGGGTGTCTTTTCTCTCTAAAATGGCATTTAACCGGCTGCGATTTCTGTCAATGTCTATTAGATCGTCACCAGCCCGGCGAGGAGCCTGCAACGGAGGGGGACTTCTGTGAAGTCCAGTGTCTCCACTGGCCTTCAAATTAGCTTCAGAATCATCATTCTCTTTCTTAGGATATAACATAGTTAACTTTGTGCTGTCAGCCAGTTTCTGTGAAAGATTAGACTCAATGGTTTGACAAGCAATATCTCTGAGACGACCTGATGACTCTGTGGACTTTACTTCCTCGTCAGCACAGTCTTCCACTACTTTCTGTCTCAACTCTTTTCTTTTTAGAAACTCTGCCATGTCGCCTTTTTTGATCTTTATATCTGTCGGTTTTTTGCGAGTGTTGGTAGAGCTAGTCTTTGCAATGTTGAATGCGATCTTCCCACTCTTGTTAGAAGGTGAAGATTTCACTTGGCCAAGGGAGCTACCGGCCGCGACGGGGTTGGTCAACCGCGGCGGGTGGACATTTTTCGTGTTATATTTTGGTTCTTTAGGAGATTTCTGACTCTGTATATATTTTAGTTGTTTCATGTTTTCTCTGATGAAGTTCTTTTTTTGTTCTTTCTCTAAAAAAATATTTGACATCTTAGAAGCAGTAAAGTCAATTCATTTGCACAGCACAGACTGAAGAAATTAGTCAAGCAAACTTAAAATAGACAAGATTAGATTTTGTAGCAAAAAGAAATGACATAAACGATAAAGATGCACTAGTAAACTGTAAGATCATAGCTTGAAGACTTCAGAGCTACCAATTCAAACTTGTACTGATATATTTATATAGCCAGTATGACAGTTTGTGTAAAAGAAGTTACTCAGTAACTTCCCTAATTTCTTAAAAGTAACATTGGCGACGTCACAACAAATAAAACTGATGGCCATGACAACAGCTCTATGTACAACAATTAGATTAAAAAATCAAATGTAACGGAACTACTTACTTGGTTCGGGGAAGATACCCTTCAAAGTATACATTGTTATTATCAAACGTTAACAAAATCGAAATAAAGAAAATATACACTCATTATTTAGCATTCGTTGTAAAGCACACTTTTATCTAATTGATGTAAATGTTCATCCTTCTGCACTATATTTATTTTCAAGATATAAATAATTCAATGATTTTTTGTAATTTGCGCTCGGTTTTTGTCACTTTTTCAAACAACTGTCATCATTGTTGTCTATCTATGGTTGAGTTTTGTTTCTGGCCACTTTTTGTTTTCATTTACAACTTGATATTTAAAATAACAAAATGATAATTCCACTAACGTGAAATCAACTAAAATAAAATTATTGTACATAAATACTGGCTAATTGATATTTACCTTGGTGAATAATCCCTTAGCTATCTAAGCCGCTCATACATCAGATAAAGTATGATAAATAGTTTAATAAAAAGCTAAACCAAGTTTAATATTAGTTATGTACAGACGCCAGCACATGAAGCTACTACAATCTGTCAAATTTCTTTAATAGATTTTCATCTTTATCGCTTGAGCATTAGGTTCAAGGTTGATTGGGAAAATTTGACAGTTTCGGGTGGCTTGACCTGCTGCCGTCTGTACATACAAATAAATATTATGTTTGTAAACGAGACTGGCGGGCAATGGTAGTGATGATAGCGGAGCAGCAAGCGGAGCGGGCAACGATTTGTTGATTAATCTCAGAAACAGCGAGTGTCACAAGAGTGTCACCTTTCTCTGCCTCCGATTTCAGTAATATTCATCCTTGTTCATCTTATTGTTTTTGACTCAATTGTCCAAAAAGTTTTTTAAATAAAATAAAATTATTAGATACCTACAGTTAAAAAAAAACTTGTCTTATTTTAATTCTGTCAATTTCAATACGTCGACGTGCATTATTCATTTCCTTTAATTCGAAAGCTTGTTTACATTTTTGATATTTTTCATTTTGGCGAAAGAATCATTATTTTACTTGTAACGTAGGTACCTAACGTCTGAATATTTCAGGCCAATCATGACTAATGTGCCACCATCACAAAGTATATATAAAATTTCCCGAAGGGGACGCAAGCTCCAAGTATCAGATGACCAAAGGACCCTGGTGGCTTTGCCAAGGGATATTCCTGAACGGACATGGTATTTTTTTATTATTATAGGTACTTCTTATACTTTACTCGTCTGCTCTTATTTGAACTGGCAAGACTGGACTCGGAGAATTACATAAAACTGGTGCACTTTGTCTCAATCTCAACAGAACATGAAAATAAACTCAATTTGGCTAATTTCGACGTGGCACTGCCAATCTTTTGTAGACATGAGTGATGGGCTCACGCATGGCCTACAGCCTATACCCTTCAGACAGGTATTGCGCACCATTTATGTCTGCTGTCTGCAGGCTACTTTGAACGTTATAGGCAGCTTTTTCTGTTTCTCCAAATAAATTGTCTAATTTTAGTCCTGTTATAAAACAGGGCGGAAATCCTTCATAAAGAAGAAAACGACTTGTTAGTGTTTGATATCAGAGAGGAGATCGTGGAGGCTGCCTTACAGATTGGCTACCAGGAATACATGGAGAAGCAGGTCGCCGTGTTCACTGTGCACTGCGCGACCGAGGCTTGGTTAAAGCTTATCAATTGGTAATGTATATCGGGGTTTAGCTTCTTATTTTCCTTGTTCGCTGCAGGTAGCACTTGTTCAACCATAGACTCTCTCAATATGGTGTGATTATCTGAGGAAAAGTTACGAAAGTAGTTTAAAGATTAAGTTTTGAGTTTGTATCTTAGATTTTTAAATGACCACGAGCTCTTTCTGTTTTTGTTCATGCAATTATTTCTCATTAAAAAAAAACAAACTGTCCCATAGGCACTTCTACCGTCACGATCCTGGCGAGGAAACTAGCGCGTATCCACCCTGCTACATCCCTAAACGCGAGGAGTCTTGGATCCCCGATGAAAGGCCCGACCCTTCCCCTAAAGACACGTGGGGAAAGCACAGTCTGCACGTGGTGGAAGATACGTCAGATATCGTCTTGCAGAAGTGGCCTAGCTCTTCCTCTTTGGATCTACCAGTCGTTGAAGAAATACCTTCCGAGTATTGGTAAATCTAAATACACTTCTGGACACATCTATTGGCCCACCTTAGAGTTTAGGTTTCGGTGGCCCCTACCGAAATATGATTACTAGATTGAACAAAAACTGTTGATGCAGTTTTAAACCTGATACATTTTACCATCTTTTCCGATCGTATTGTTTTAAATTTGAATTCAGAATACCATACGACATGGAGCTACGCCTAACAAGTCGGATATGCGCCTTGTTAAAGGCAATTGATTTTTGAATAAAAAACATGTTTTATCAAATAAAGGTTTAATTTAATAACGCGTGTTGCCTCCATGGGCATCTACCACAGCTCTCATACGATTAGGCATAGAGTTTATCAACCGCTCTATGAAATTTTGAGGGATCATCTCCCATTCCTCTTCTATGGCAGTTTTCAACTCCTGCATCGTCTGGGCAACTGGCTGACGAGCCCTAACACGTCTTTTTAGCTCGTCCCGCATGTGCTCAATGGGGTTCATGTCTGGGCTTCTGGCTGGCCAGTCCATAACTGTGATGTTCACATCCCGAAGATATTCCCTGACGATGCCGGCCGCATGGGCTCTTGCATTATCATGCATAAAAAGGAAATTTGGGCCCACATAGTCCGCGTATGGTATCACGTGAGGTTCTAAGAACTCACGAATGTACCTTTCAGCATTTAATGTTGGCAGCCGTGGTCCTGTAACAACCTCAAGATGAGTTTTGCCGCTCGCGGATATACCGCCCCAGACAGTCCATGAGCCACCGCCATAAGCAACCCTCTCTTCAAAGCAGCATTGTGCGAAACGCTCTCCCTTACGTCGGTAGACCTTCTTCCTTCCATCATTGCCATGTAACACAGTTTTAGACTCATCAGAAAAGAGTACACGGCTCCAATCTTGCTGTGTCCAATTTAAATGACTGCGTGCGAAATGAAGGCGCGCTGTTCGGTGGGCTCGCGTTAGTTTGGGGCCATTAGCTGGCTTGTGTGATACCATATCGCGTTCTTTTAACCTTCTCCGAACAGTTCGAGCGCTCACAGATACTCCGTGGAAGTCGCGAAGTTGGTTTTGTATCTCAATGGAGGTAAGGTGACGATTTCTCAAGCTGGTCGTCACGATGAATCGATCCTGCCTTTCAGTTGTGACCCGAGATCGTGGCCTTCCTTGGCGACGAACAAAGCCGCCAGTCTCTAGGTACCTCCGATAAACATTTCGGACCGCAGATCGACTTAAATTAAGTTGAGCACTCACGTTTTTTTGGCTGTGTCCGGCCTGAATAAGTGCCACAGCTTGGGCGGCGACTTCAGGTGAAGTATCCATAGATTATTGATAGAACCTCACCTTAATGTTAAGAATAAGTAATGTTTGTTGCAAAACCAAAGATATCAATCACTTTTTCAAGAATTAAATCCAAGTAAACCAATAAAACCAAGTTTTCTTAGTATTCGATTGTTTGATATCAACAAACAGGCTCCAAATTGTCTTTTGTTTCTTTAAATTCTGTGTTCGAAATTCAAAAAAAGACTATTGAATGAAATTGTGAATGTGCCAGGTTCAAAACTGCATAAAAACTTTTTGCTCGACCTAATATAAAATTTTAGCTAGGACCAAACGAAACTGAAAATACAAGGTGGGCCAAAAGATGTGTCCAGAAGTGTATATAAAAGAAGAAACTGACTGACTGACTGACATATCAACGCACAGCCCAAACCGCTGGGTCTAGAGATTCCAAATTTGGCAAATTTGAAACGGGGGTCCAAAGTTTGCATGAAAAATCTTATTCCTTGAGTTAATAGACTTGAAACTTGGCACGAATATTTATCTAGGTAAGTTATGAAGTTTGTAATTTTTAGTTTTCCTAAACTACCCCCTAAAAAGGGGAAAAAAGGGGTGTCAAAGTTTGTATGCAGTAATTTTAACGCGCGGTCCGATTAACTCGAAATTCAGTATTTATACTTGAGATCAAAAATGAAGAATAACGTGTATTAGGGTTTGTTGAAAATCTACCCCTAAGGGGGTGAAGAGGGGTAGTAAATTTTACAGGGCAAGTTTTACTATGGGGCTTGATTAACTTGAAAATTGGTGGTAATAATCTTTCAGTCGAGTTACGGAAATATCCCAAGCGGTTTTTTTTTAATTCCACCCTTGTTGGGGTGATAACAGGGAATATGGTTTATATGAAATATCTTATTCATTTAGTTAATTAACTTGAAACTTGGCACAAATACTTTCCTAGCAAGTAATACAATTTATCATTCATAGTTTTTCCTCCAGAGGGAAGGGTAGAGGGTGAGGGGAACAGTGGTGAGGAGGGAAAGGGGAAGGGGAGGGGGTACTGAGGAGGGCAAGGAGGAAGGGGAGAATGTGGTGAGGAGGGAGAAGGGGAGGATAATCAAGGGAGGAGGAGAGGGATAGGAGGGTGTGGGGGGAAGGAGGTGGAGAGGGGGAAGAGGGAAAGAAGAGGAATTGTTGAGGTTAGAGGGAGAGGGGGAGTGGTGAGAGGGGGGAGAGCGACGAGTGCCTTTACACCTTAAAGTTGCTTTTTGTATAGCACTGATTCATTGAAGAGAGATTAGGTTGAGACTTTGACTGATTGATTGGAGAGCGGTAGGTGGTGTAGAGGCATAGGAGGTTGTCGTTAGGGGGAGGGTGTAGAGAGTGGGGAGGGTATGGAGTGGGGGTGAGAGGGGAAGAGTTGGCGAGGGTAGAGGGGGAGGAGAAAGTGGTGAAGGGGGTGTGAAAGGGGGTAAAAGTGGGAGGGAGAATTTAGTGGGAAGGGGATGTGGTGAGAGGGTGAGAGGGAGAGGGGATGGGGTAGGTGAGGGGGTGAGAGGTGGCGGTAAGGGGGATGATAGAGGAGGGTGAGAGGAGAGGGAAGGGGAGGGGTTGAGAGGAGGATTAGAGGGAGAGGAGGAGGGGTGTGAGGGGTAAAAAGGGGAGGGGGAGGTTAGCGGGAAGGGGATGTGATGAGGGATGAGAGAGAGAGGGGATGGGGTGGGTGAGGGGGTGAGAGGGAGCGGTGAGGGGGATGATAGAGGAAGGTGAGGGGAGGGAAGGGGAGGAGGATTAGAGGGAGAGGAGGAGGGGTGAGAGGGGGCTTAGAGGGAGACGGGGAGGGATGACGAGTACTTTTATACCTTAAAGTTGCATTGATGCATTGAAGAAACCCTGCCCGACAGAAATGACCGAAAAATAGAAAGTCGGCACAAAAAACAGGAGTAAACTCCAGTCTGCGTCGGAGCTGACACACACACTTTTTTTGTTTGTTTGAACGCGCTAATCTGTGGAACTACCAGGCGGACTTTAATAATTATTTTTGCATTTGATAGCCCAATTCTTAAGGAAGGCTATAAGCATATTTAACATCACTCTAGGACTCTTAGGTGCCGAGCAAAATGAAAACAAGTCAGAAAGAACGCTAAGCAAAAACGAAATAATAGCGTGGGCAAGCAATGCATCAGCAGCAAGGAATTTAAGAATTTTGGCAGAAGCTATCTATCTATATAAATAAAAAGAGAAGTCCTGACTGACTGACTGATTGACTGACTCATCAACGCCCAGCCCTAACCCTTGGACCTAGAAAGCTGAAACTTTAACAAGTAGACAAGGAATGAGAAAGGAATTCCCGGTAGTACGTTCCCGGGATATTTCCAGACATCCACGCGGGCGAAGTCGCGGGCAAAAGCTAGTAGTTTATAATCTTTGTAAGGACTATTTGTTTACGTAACCGATATAGCCCGAAGAATTGCGAAACTTAAGTGACAGTGGGTAGGGCACATTCTCGCAGAACAGATGGTCAATGGGGCCGAAAGGTTCTGGAGTGACGACCGCGTACCGGAAGACGTAGCGTTGGAAGCCTCCTACAAGGTGGACTGATGACCTTGTGAAAGCCGCTGGATGTGGGAAGAACAGAACCGGTCGAAGTGGTGATACTTGGGGGAGGCCTATGTCCAACAGAGGACGTCTTTCGGCTGAAATTGTGGTATAGTATGTAACCATGTTATTGTAAGGGTGTGTGTGTGTTAATATTGTCAATGAATGGACCAAATAAAACGAATATGATGTACGGGTATGATGAATGACTTTTACTATGTTGTTGCCGATAGAGATGTTATCACAGTAGTTGTACGTAGGTTTCGTCACATAGCGGTACCCCAACGACGAAAACGCTTAGGATTTAGGTACAGATATTAATCTGTGATTTAGGTAACATTTATTTTCGGGGTGGGTATTATACTAAACGGATAACGAATAAATATGTCCCTTTAATCAAGGTTCCCTGGCAAGATCAACGTGCCATCCTTTATGCGGCAGGTTGTTAAGAAAGGCTTCGAGGTAAGTCTAGAACGGTGTATGCACCTATACTCTAGTATAGGTGCAAACATCACTTGACAAATTGCACTATCTGTACTGAACAGCTATGTTCAGTACAGATAGTGCAATTTGTCAAAGTGCAGTGTAGTGACATTTATTTATTTTCACTTCCTGCCTTCCTCTTAGAATACTTTCGCATCTGTAAAAATGCTATCTATCCTAGCAAAGGATAGCTTGCTATTAGCGTCTGAATTACGGAAGCTCTTACCACAGTTCGCGCGAATAGCGATGGTCGCATTCATTTTGTCCAGCGAATCCGTGTGGTCGCGCCGACAGAGGGTGCCTTCCGATTTTCCGAACAAATGAGTGACTTAAGAAGGCGACGATCGCGTTGGCACAGATAATATAATACTTGGTAAGGACGCGACGCGGGCCATAGGGTGCACCCAGACTGCGGTCGATCGACGATGTTGGTAGGCAGGTCACATATTTTATGTAGGCTCTGGTATTCAGCTGCATCCAGTTAGACTGGAAGCCGTACAAACACAGTTGGGAAAAGGCTAGGTTGATGATGGTCGACACACGCTGTGTTTTTTAAAATGACAATTATGTACAACATCTTTGTAACTTGTTTGGATCAAGCCTCCTCCATATGTAGTTCCCTATTACCTAAGATTGCGGGACTGCGGTTTTAGTTGTTGAGTTCTCTCCATAATCTCGGCCAGAGATATGTCAAAAAGACAAAGTAATTATATTTACTCTGAGGTCAACAAGACTGGTGCATGGAGCAATGTGAAAAGCAACCTGAATAGCCATTGCACTATGCGGGGGAAATACGATTAGTTAATCCAGGGAAGTTGTTAGAGGCCAAACAAACCTGAAACCTCTAAAGGTCAATCTTATGCGGAAGGGTGGTTTGTGGGACTATGTACAGGACTCGGATAGTGGCAGTCGGGCCACGACGGAGGAGCTCAACACCGAGAGTGAAGTGCTACAGAAGGTTACCGACTACAGCAATGAGGGACTGTCTGAAAGGGTACTACTTTCATTGTTACATTTTTCTTACACTTTTACTGCAGATCGGTCTATAGACGAAAATAATGATTATGTGATTGTGTACCAGCAACTATAAACTGTCACCTTGACCTGCTCTGTAATTGCTTATAGCAGGGCCATGGGGTTGTACCACCAACTATAAACTGTCACCTTGAACTCCCTGAAAAAAAATAAATCCTCGTAATCGTAAAATCCCCTCCAATCCCATAGGGTTGGAGGGGATTTTACGCAGCGCAGCTGTTTGTTGATGCGTAGGGTAATGTTATTTTGATTTCAATGGTTATGATTTACGTCTTTGTTAATCCTGGGTAACGATTTCTGTCAGGAGTCTTCGTCTTCGTGCGGCGGCCTGAAGATCACGACCCCGGTAGACCACGAGATCATGCAGGGACCTCTGCATGGCGCCGGCGACTCCACGGTGACCGTGCGACAGAAGCGCCGCTCTAGCAAGAGCTTCATCAAGACGTCGTAAGAGAGAGAGAGAGAGAGAGAGAGAGAGAGAGAGAGATTGCTCGATCTATTATGTTAAAATCTCACTATGAAAACTTAGGTGAAGTAAGCTGTCAATAATGTCAATCCCTAGCATCAGGTAGAATGACACCTCACTTCACCTAAGTTTTCACGGTGAGGCTTTTATGGAATAAACCACAGGTCATATTCTTAGGTCTACACAGTCTACGGGTCCGTAACCAAACCTTAAAATATTGATTCAAACTCGAATGAGAAAATTTGACAGTCTGTAGTAACTTGACCTGCTGCTGACATACACATGGCAGCGAGTAGGGAAACGACCGACGTGGACGTTGGTCTTGTTAAAACTTGTTGCCCTGGAGAGACTGGTTGCCTGAGCTTGCGCACCGACAATTCCACATTTCTTCTCATATTCTCCAGCAACCTGATTTTCGCTCCACGTAGGTGTGTTTAAATTATATTTGACAGCGAGCTGGAATGCTAATTTTCTTACTTCCTTGACAAATAGACCAAAGGAAATATCCACACAGCGGATCAAATATTTTGACAGTTTAAATTCCTGGTCAGCTAATAAAACAAACAGCGTCGAAAACATAAACAAAAACGAATCACGGTTTTGAACCTTCAAAATCTAACAATAAAACAGAAAATCACTCAAAATGCAAATGCTAATATCAACAAAGTAATTTGAAAAAGAAAACAATAGAAAATACTTACTTTTTGTCGAAAAAATATAATAGGGTCCGCTGAAAACGTGCAGAGCACGCGAAGTGCAACGTGTCACTGTGATTCATGGCTGGACTCGTCGGCCGCGTCTCTCTCCCCTTGTACCCCTCCCCTTGTACCCCTCACCACACCGCTAATAGTTTACGAGCTATAAGCGTTGGTTTATCCAACTGGTTGGTTGAGGAGCTCGTGGCTAATTAATAAAAGGCCGTACGGGTCGAACCATCAGGTTAAGCTACGCTTGCCGGGGTTGGTCCGTAGATGGGTGACCATCTTTACATACCGAGACTCCTCCGTGCCTCGGAAAGCACGTTAAGCCGTTGGTCCCGGCTGTCATTCGTGGATCTTTGACAGTCGTTCCGGGTCGTCAGAAGCCCGAAAGTCTGACAACCAGTCTTACCAAGGGGTATCGTATTACCCAGTAATTGGGTTGTAGAGGTCAGATAGGCAGTCGCTCCATATAAAATACTAGTATTCGGCTGCATCCGGTTAGACTGGAAGCCGACCCCAACATAGTTGGGAAAAGGCTAGGCAGATTGATTGAGCGTTGGTTTAACCGTACCCTGCTGCAACCGTACCCAGTCTCCCTAATCGCTCGTTGCCATCACGCACTCGCTGCTCGTTGCTCGCCAACTCGTTTTCAGATGTTATCTCTACTCCGCTTCTCGTTAATCGCCGGCGATGAGACAGGTGTCCTAAAGGCTATGCGTTGTCTGACAGTGAATGAATGCATGACTTTTGAGATTTTCATTGACTACCAATTATATTATTATTTTATTATTTATTGTACAAGACTTACCAATGATTCCACACACATCGCTTCCTATGCCTGGTTGCAGAAGCAAGTCGAAAGCAATACTGCCGCCACTCGAGCTGCGTGACTCGCGCTCTCGAATCAGTATCATATCTGACTGCCGCTTGAGAAACATCAGGTTAGTAATATTTTGTACATAGCTAACTTGTTCTCTAAACTATAAGATGTAAAATAAAAAGATTCAGACGAATTGAGTTCCTCCTCCCTTTTTAACCGACTTCAAAAAAGGAGCTCACAATCTTACTCACAAGCTCACATTATTACATAAGCCCAAGAAAAACGAAAAGAAGAATCATCAAAATCCGCTAAGAAATGCCGGAGATACAGTACATTTATGCATATAACTTCGTACGCACGGCTACAGATCAAGCTATACATTTCCAGTATAAGCTGATCTCGCATTGTATAGGATTTCCTCACAATGAGAGGTCAGTGTAAACTGGAAATTAATAGCTTGATGTGTAGCCGTATGTACAAATAATAATTACCTATACGAAAACCTTTCTGAAAGTATTTTTTTGTTTTTTATGCTATAGTAAAAATAATCAGGTTCTTAATAATTAATTACAAACTAGCCTTTAAGACTAATAAGCAATTTCAGTCTAACTTGATTTTTTTCAGAAAGTATGTACCTAGATCACGTTAGTGAAAAATCATCAAAATTGGTTCATTACTTTTTGAGAAAATCGCGGACATACATACATACGGGTCGAATACAGAACCTCCTTTTTTGAAGTCTGTTAAAAAAGAACGATATCAATAGGGATTGTATTATTAAGAAACCATGTAATTATTACGTTTGAAATACGTTTAATAGCTTTTGTAGACCACGAGGCGAATGAAAATAAAGGGTTGCCATGGGAAAACGTAGTTGGGTTGCCACGTGCAAAATAACAATGGGCTCGCTGTCAATAGGTTCACGTTTTACACTGTGATTTTATTCGAAATGGGGGTACTTGTATGCTTGTA
This sequence comes from Cosmia pyralina, assembly GCA_946251885.1. NCBI lineage: Eukaryota > Metazoa > Arthropoda > Insecta > Lepidoptera > Noctuidae > Cosmia > Cosmia pyralina. Next base: position 24,829,426 of record OX276359.1, read on the forward strand.
TGGGCTGTAGACAAGTGTGAGCTACCGTCCTTTTATGCCATTCTTTTATGTTGACCTGGTACTCGGAATAATGCTTTATGTTTTTTGTAGGGGACTTGAATTTGAGTAAAATAAGGAAGATGTTTTTTTTGTCAAAGATGTTATTTTATGGAAACATTTTTCGATACTGGCATGAGATAGCAATATTTTGTCCAAACATTGCATAACAAACTGCCGCGTGCTAACAAAAAAAGAAAAAGAGTTTTTTGTAACTTGAATTTGAATTGTTTTTTGTAACGTGACAACTGAATCCAAGCACGTACATACAAGTTATATTTCTCTATGATCCAGCACATTTAACACTAAACTTTAAACACATAACCTGTGCTATTGTATTCGTCCACAAAAGCGAAATGTGTGTTTTCGAGAAGTAAGGTCCGTTGTACACGCACGGTTTCTCTACGGTACAGCGCGGCGTGTTAAGGCGAGTAGTGCTGCCAACTAGCGCCACCATTGAGAAAAAATCATAAGTCTGGAGATATGGAACATTTTGAAATTTCTTATTCTCACATTTTTAGTCTAAAAATCGTGTGAGCTTGTATTACGTGTAGCCGCCGTGTCTGTCATTCATAGTGACCCAAACAACACTGACGACCGTGCCTACACACGGCGAATCAACCGTAGTTTTTCACGGCAAGAAAAACGTGTGTGTACAAAGGGCCTACACACCGTTTAACAAAGTAGAATCAAGTCGTTGAACTATCCAAGTCGCGCTCCTTTGTCTTGCACAAAGCGGCTCAATTTGAATGACATGAAATGCTTTGAATTAATCCTCGAGGGGAAAACTAGTTGATAATCAATGCGTTATATATTATGAACACGGTTTGTTGATAACGTGCACACTTGTGAACTTTCAATAGGGTTGGCGATTCTGATCTTCGATATTAGGCTCTTTTTCTTTGATATTTCTTCATATGTCCACCAGTGCAGCGACCGCATATCCTGTAATCAGATGTATTGACTCGGAATTATGAGTTTAGATTTTTAGAATAGATTTGTTTGCTGGTTTTTATCGTGATAAGATAATGATGCCCATCTCGTCTGTGCAGTTTCGCCAGCTAATATAATTTGACCCAGTATTTAAGTATACACTCGTGCGTGGCGGCTAGCTAGCTTTCTAGTTTGACGCACTCCTTGTGTTCTTTCCAAGAGGTATCGTGTTACCCAGTAACTGGGTTGTGTAGGTCAGATAAGTAGCCAGATAGGCAGTAGCTATATGTAAACTTCTACTTCTACTTGCATTCAGCTGCACATGGAAGCTGACACCAACATAGTTGGGAAAAACCTCGGCATATTTTTTTTTTATTTAGAAAACACGAGTTTTCTAGTCATTTGTCAAAGATATGAGTTGAAAGTCTGCCCCAATTGGCTTGTGTCAATGGCTTCCTATAATCGCGAATACGATGTGCTCGCTCGCCGAAGTCACTCACGAATTTGACATTTGAGATGCTGACATTTACATTATACCAATCCGAACAATAAACTCTTCCGTAAAGCCCTCAAGCACAGATAAAAGTTTAAAAGAATATTGCTATATCTTCTTTCGCTCTTTATTTTAAGTTATAGCAAGTAGGCATTGGATTAACATGGAAGGTCTTCATCACATGTATGTATAGGTACTGCCGCAGTGAAACTTACAGTACACCACAGAGACACGCTGGCACTTTGCCAAAGGTCAATGGAAAGGAGTATGACTGGTATAAAGACAAGACAGGATATGAAATACCCTGATTGGAGAAAAGACAAAAGTTGATGATATGCTCACCAAAATAATAATAACAAAAAATAAAGAAAAAAAAAAACAACAAAAAAATAAAACACCAACGAAAGTGAAGATGGACAGGCCATATGTTATAAGGCATTCAAGACAAGTGGACTAAAGTTGTGACAGAATGGTACCCCAGAGATGGCGAAAGGAACAGGGGAAGACAATACAAAAGATGGGAAGACGAATTGAAGCTCACAGCAGCGGGTTCAAATTGGAGAAGAGTTGCGAGAGATAGGACTCAGTGGAAGTTGTTAGGCTAGCTTACTACATATTAGTAATCTGTGGAGGAGGCCTTTGATAAAAGGCATACTGAACTATGAGACATTCTGTAAACGTCTGAAAATACCACAACACAAAGATGTTGAATAAAAAGGGCTTATTATTATTATGAATTATCCAGGTCATCCTCGCTACCATACGACTTATTATCTATGTAAGTCTAATGTTTCGTGACAAAGACCTGCGGAAAATCGCTGACCACAACCTGCACAAACTTTTGAATGCTCAGTTCTCTTTTTTTTTTCGCAAAATTCCAGTACCTATGAGTTTCCAGTTTATCTATGTCTCTACTTGCAAAATCGGTAAAACGATAACCATAGATATTTTTGGAAGGTTCTTTTTAATTTTAATAATTAGTTGTGCTAGAAGTGTCAGCCCTACTAAAGGGCGAGTGTCCCAGGTGCGCTCGGGTCAACGTTCGCTCCTCACCGCGTTTAGTTATAGCTTCGTATAGCTTCACATCTATGTGTCATGTGGTCGATGCAGTTTATGGCTTATTGTCGTACACACAGAACAGATAAAATCTCTTTTATCTGTTCTGTGGTCGTACACCGTATTTATGTATTTATGTACCGGGCACAGGATTAGCGGCCGATTTATTAGCTGGACCAGGGGTGGACAATGGCGTTACGGAATAAATGGCGCAGATTTTCTAAACACACATTTTGAAGGCAGCCTGCATCATATACTTTTGAGTTTTGCATTTTTAAAGACTTGCACTGTAGAGCTAGAAGACAAAAAAAAGTTACTGTAACTAAGTTACTGTTCAGTAACAGTAACTTAGTTACACACTTAAATACAGTTATTTAAGTGGCGAAAATGCTTACTTACTTCATAATAGTTATATTACTTCTGATCTGCACCCTAACTGTAACACACTGTCAATCATAATTTGAATGATCTTGAAGCATAAATTGCTAATCCATTAAAATTAAACTTAAATAAAACTTTAATTCAGACTAGGTCCATATATGTTAGTACTTTGGCAACAATAATGCTTATACATAGGTTTACATTGTTAGTAGATGACATGGCTAGAAAGGGGGTGACTACCGAGATGACGAATAATAGAGAAGTATGGAAAAAAAGGACATGTTGCGCCGACCCCAAATAGATTGGGATAAGGGCAGGAGAATGATGAAATGATGACATTGTTAGTTTACAACAGGAATAATATTAAATCAGACCTAGGACTGTCCCCACCCAGTCCCCATTGCTTATGTTTGAAACATTTGTCTGCTCAACAACGTAATTGTCGCAATGAATGTTGATAAACTGTCAAAATAATACGCATTTATACTGTAAGTGTGTTAGCTATTACGCCGCAGACTGGATCAGATTCCCCGCCTTCAGCCCTTTTGCATTTCAGGATTGGCTTTCTATCTGATGACTCTATCGGTTATGACCTCAAACATTCCACAATAAACATCTTCCCAGCTACCCACCGAAACATACAACCACATTTAATTATCCGTAAACCGTAGAGTTATTAGAATTGCGTCGTAATTAATAAGTGAGAGCTTGATGAGCGCTTTGTAATAATAACTCGATTACCACAGACAATACAGCGCTGACAGCGCTTTGACGTCAGCGCTTGAGCCGCTAGCCAGCAGGAATGCTTTAAAGTTAATTAATTTGTTGTTATTGGTCCTCGGGTTCGGACTTCGGACAAGGATTTGTGCGAGATACAACAAGAATGTAATTAACAAACATTCTAAGGAAAATAGAGGTTCTCAGTAAGATTAAGGCTTTGCGAGAAATTGTTCTGGGAGTTTTTAAGCTGTTTGAGAAAAGATTTGATTGGCTATCTTTTTTTAACACGCTTTTATCAGCTTCACCTGTATGTATGGTTGTATGTAACGGAATCTTTGAACTCGATTTTTACCAACTTTAAATGGTCAGATTAATTCGAAATTTTGTACACTTATCAGGGTCCGATGACAAAAACGAAATTTAAAATTTTTGTCCCATTATCCTGATCAGGATCATCAGGATTAACGATTTATCTCTAAAAAATTGAAAAATAAATTATAGTTTACTAAAAAACACGCTGTAATACCATTAAATTGAACTAAAAAGTAAAATTATCAATACTTATAAGAATAAAGTGAAATTAATGTCATTGTAAAAAAGCGTGGGGTGCTTTGTACGACATTCTTACACCAACTCTGTAATTCGAAAGCATTCGCAAGCGTTCTCTGAAGTCTGAATTCTCAAACTTTACTGCAGAAGTCAACTAATTATCTCCTTAATCTGTATGAATGGTCAAAATAAATCCTAAGCTTTCCGTGGCGTAGCGGGTGCTAACATTTTTGTTTTGCTATCCTTCAAACTTTAGGTAGGTACTGCATGAGTCGACAAAGTATTTCGTATTTCTATATTATGAACGAATAATATATCCAAGGATAAATTTTCGAGCTCGCCCATCCTCCATTTTCTGCATAAGTTGTATTTCTTATTAAACTGTTTCTCTACTCTCCAAGAGTAGTGAGGGGCGCCACAGAAAAGTCGCCCGGGGCGCCGCGCCGGCATCGGCAGTGCTATAACCGGCACTGGTTAGATCCGGCATCGGCAGTGCTACAACCCGCTCTGGTTAGATCCGGCATCGGCAGTGCTACAACCGGCTCTGGTTAGATCCGGCATCGGCAGTGCTACAACCGGCACTGGTTAGATCCGGCATCGGCAGTGCTACAACCGGCTCTGGTTAGATCCGGCATCGGCAGTGCTATAACCGGCTCTGGTTAGATCCGGCATCGGGAGTGCTACAATCGGCACTGGTTAGATCCGACATCGGCAGTGCTATAACCGGCACTGGTTAGATCCGGCATCGGCAGTGCTATAACCGGCACTGGTTAGATCCGGCATCGGCAGTGCTACAACCGGCACTGGTTAGATCCGGCATCGGCAGTGCTACAACCGGCTCTGGTTAGATCCGGCATCGGCAGTGCTATAACCGGCTCTGGTTAGATCCGGCATCGGGAGTGCTACAAACATAAAAATCAAAATTACAACGGGCACTGGTTAGATTAATCAAGCAGACGTTAACTAGTCGAGCCTATCAGTTTCTGAAACCACTTCAGGACGACGCATTCAGTGAGGTTGATACCATACCATTCAGTATCCGTATATTGATGATGTTTTGTTGATTGATTGGAATTGAGACAGATTCAGTCGGAAGATTTGATTGAAATCCTGTTTTCAAATCGTTTCTTTGATGAAACCAATAAGGTCAATAAGGATCATTTTACTACCTTTTTTATATTTAGGATTGAATAAGTAGGTACCTACCTGAAAAACCTATTGTGGATAACATGGTAAAGAAACCAGGGTACATACTATATAGGTACTTACTTAATAAATTGGAACTATGAAGCGAGTTGAACATTACATCATGTATTCCACAGCAATGGCCTTTGTGTGGCGTGCACAAAATCTTGATGGGATGTTTCCCCTTTGCTGCCACCATAGCGCTCCCATGCAGCTAATACTTTACCAAATCAGGTTACACAACATACTTTTGTTTAAAATTCCTGTTTCATATAGAATATCTCGTGACAAAATGTGGAGCATGCAATAAGGCTGATTGCATACATGTCGTCGCGCGGTCCCGCACGGCGCGGCGCGGCGCGGCGACGCGGCGTGACACGCGACTCGCCCGCTTTGCTCAACTAAAAGCTTTGGTTCGTTACTGCCAACTGCCATGATGGATGGCCGACGAGAGACTTTTTTCATTTGCTGACAACATGTATCGCGAAATTATTTCTTTTTGTTGCGTTTTTCGTTGGCGACAATACGAAATGTGCTCCGAGTGAATTTGTGGGGATTTCGCGAGAGTATTGCAAATTCTTTGGTGGAAAAATTGTATTGTGTTAAGCACGTGTTTGGTTGGCGCTGCCGCTACTCGCTATTGTCAGGATTCATTTTACAAAACAGTTCACTTAACTTTGTTCAAACTGAATTGGGTACAACCATTTTACATCACTTGGTTTTTTGAGATTTCCGTTAAGCTTACACGGAGCAAGTTTATTGCCTGCCATAAAATGGAAGGGCAAATATCTGGCACCGTCTAAACAACACGTACCTACAATATTGTTGCATGATCAATCTGCCTAGCCTTTTTCCCAACTATGTTGGGGTTGGCTTCCAGTCTAACCGGATGCAGCTGAATACCAGTATTTTACATGGAGCGACTGCCTATCTGACCTCCACAACCCAGAAACTAGGTAATACGATACGCCTTGGTAAGACTGGTTGTCAGACTCGGGCTACTGACGACCCGTAACGACTGTCAAAGATCCACGAATGACAGCCGGGAGGTTGCCCTCTATCTGGCAGAATCTTGATGCTCCGAAATTTATTTGGCATAACACACATGGCATAATCTTCTTTAAACGAATGTTTTTAAGGCATAAAAATTATTTAATATAATTATTGTTTGGTCGAATGTTTATATGTCCGAATTTACAATGGCACTTTTAAGATGGTAGAATTTTATTTGGCAATTACCTTTGGCAAAGTTATAATTCCGCATAATTTCTTTTAGCATAACGTTTATTTAGAGCGATGATTATTTGGTACAATTTCACTTGGAATACTAGCAGATACTTGAAATACTAGAAGATGGCAGAATATCATTTGGAATAATTTTATTAGGCATATTGCCATTTCTATAAAATGGGATCCTGCCGTTTTGCCGAGAAGATTTTGATAAAATTTCTCTACCCAAACAAATTTTAGCAACCTTTTTTATACCAATGCAATATTTGGTATGATTTTAGTACGCACATTTTCATTTGGTCAAATTTTTACTTGGCAGAATATTACCAAGGATTATGTCATTAAGGCTGTTTGGTCTTTAATCAAATGATTTTTTACAGCAAACAATCTTTAGGCAATAAACGTTTGGTCTTTTGGACAAATGATTTGTTATGACAAAAAATATATAGGTTAGGTTAGGTTAAAACTGCGACCTTCCACGCACGAGCCGAGCGAGCGAAGCTAGCGGTGCCGCGGCAGCGGCCGGCGAGTGCCAGAAACGACTAGATTTTACAGAAAAAATGTGAAAAAAAGAGATTATTTTTAACAGGCTATGAAAAACCGAAGTAGTTAGACGAGGTTAGTTATTAAAAAGAAATGGTTCGGTTAGGTTAGGTTAAAACTGTGACCTCCTACGCACGAGCCGAGCGAGCGAAGCGAGCGGTGCCGCGGTAGCGGCCGGCGAGTGCCAGAAACGACTAGATTATATAGAAAAAAAATATGGAAAAAAAAATATTTGGCTTATTTTATTTTGCGTAAAATGTGTTATTCCAACTGAAATATTTGACTACATAAAAATTGGTAAAAGTACTAGTTGGTAAACAAGTTATTGTTTTGCCAAACATTAGGTTTGCGTTACAATTATTTGTGAAGAGATTTTTTGCTAAGTAATAATTTGGCAAATTAAATTATGCGGAAAATTGTTTGGGAAGTGATAATTTGTCAATTTCTTTTCGATGAAACAAGGGTAACCCCTATAAAATACATTTTTAACCTTAAATTAAAATACTGTCATAAAAAGTCAATATGTTATGCCACAAAAGTTAGTGACAGAAATCAATCGCTGCAAAACCGACTCCATCTAGTCTTGTCTGCCCTACCCTGGTGTGTAATTTAAGCCCGCGAAGGCGCGGAGGGGCGAGGCAGCCCGCGAGCTGAGGAGCAGGCAGGTAGTAGCCGCGGCTGAGGCTGCGGTAGTGAGTGTTACAACCATCTGCGACGATAAGCTCGCGTGGGACCGCCTGAGCCCCGCAGCGCCGGAGCCGTGACAGAAACCATGCCTGCTGCATGTTGCATGCTCGCTTGCATGCTTGCTTGCATGCTGCATGCATGGTGTATGCTTATTTTAATGCTGCATATTTGCTGCATGCTGGCATGCATGGTGTATTTTTGTTTGCATGCTTGTTTGCTGTATGTGCGTGGCGAAAACAAATCAGTGTTTTAACTATGAATTTTCTGTTATGTGATAGATGAGTCTTTCAATTATTATGGATATGAAATATATGCCAAAAGATGATTCTAAGTAAAACTTTCTGAGATATGATAGTTCTGCCTTTTAATGACTATCGATATGAAATGTGTGCCAAAAGACGATTCTGAGTGTGAACTTTCTGTGATGTGATAGTTCTACTTTTTAATTATTATGGATATGAAATTTATACCAAAAGACGATTCTGAGTGTGAACTTTCTGCGATATGATGGTTCTACTTTTTAATTATTATGGATATGAATGCCAAAAGATGATTCTGACTTACAAAATTATGAGTTTTGAATGTATGATAAATGAGTGTATGCCAAACGATTTTCTGCGAAATGAAGTTTATGCTATCAGCTGTTATGCAAAATAATATTATGACATAAAAAGTTCTGCTATAAAGGGTAGACCCCAGCCGGGACCGTGCTTTCCGAGACACGGAGGAGTTTCGGTATGTAAAGATAGTCGCCTATCCACGGACCAACCCCGGCAAGTGTAGCTTAACCAGATGGATCGACCCGTGCGACTGTTATTACTTAGCCACGAGCCACGAGTTGCATGATAAGGCAACTGATTTTAGTTGCTGTTCAAAACTGGTATCTAGGTGTAAACAGTACATACAATAAAATCGAACGTACAATAAAATCGCATTCAATTCTAGCATGAAAATTTTCTAGTATTCAAACATGAGCGAACGAAAAAAGACGTTCAATAAAAATGAAATATTTGGCTTTTGGCAGCGCAAATACGGGTACCTAATACTTGAATCAATGGTACAAGGACGTGCAACTCTTGTATTTAGACAAGACAAAACTTGTATGCAATAATCGCCTTGCAATTTTATTGAATGGCAAAACTTGCATTCAATTATTATATTCCATTTTATGGAATCGCACACGTGTGTTGCACTTGCATGCAATTCTTGAATGGCAATAAAATTGAATGTGTTTTATTGCATCCGATTATTGCTCTTGAACGGAAATCGGCTTGTGCGGAAATCGGCTGTCATGGTATGGGCATGTGATGCGGAGGAGTGAGGAAAAGTTTTAAGCATGAATGTCGATGGCTATAAGAGCAGGGGAAGACCAAAGAAACGATGGATGGATTGTGTGAAAGATGACATGGCTAGAAAGGGGGTGACTACCGAGATGACGAATAATAGAGAAGTATGGAAAAAAAGGACATGTTGCGCCGACCCCAAATAGATTGGGATAAGGGCAGGAGAATGATGATATTGCTCTTGAACGTTCCAGAAACTTGCACCGTGTTTATAAACGGAGCTTTAGCGTTGCTATCGAGGAAATAAAGGCTCTTATTTCTGAAAGATTACGCATCATTTCTCCGAAATTATTTGAATTTTAAAAGCTTTTAAACATCGCTTAGTAAACTGTGTACGATTAAGTAAATAAAATGTCGGAAATTGTGGCTTACATGTCATATAATCGCATCCTGAATTGTCAGGGTGTGATTCGGTCGGTAATGTTTTGAGCATTCTGAAGTACATTGGTACTTCAGAATGCTCAAAACATTACCGATCACATTTAACTCATTTTAATTTAGCAATTGCTTGAGAGACAAAGATGTCCCCACCGGAACGTCACAAAGGGATGTTTTGTAACACATTGTGACGATAGGGTCTATTAAATTGTCGCTAACAAATCGAGGTGTCCCACAATGCCTCAAGTCCCACTCGAGTCCACGATTGCAAACACGTTTTAATCAAAAGGGGAAGACGCGACAATGAAGGCTATTCACTCCCTGCCCTAATTTCCGAATAGCTGCTACCTGGAATACTTCAGAAACTCCATTTAGCTTCATAGCCTATAGAGTTGCAAATCGCGTGTGTCTGTCGCAGCCCTAAGTTTGTTGAGTACACGTGCTGTGCACCATTGATGTAATTGATAGAATGTAGGTACCTACTTGTTAGTTTTGTGGTCGTAGAGCCTAGAAAGGATTTTGATTGTCCATTTGTAAGGACCATTTTTTACAGGCACGTCATTATTGTAGTGATTTCTTTAGACTTTATTCCCTGATTATTTACGCCGCGGAGTTCATCTGGTATAAACTGAGGATCAATACAAAGCAGGATTATGTTCTAAGTTTATTTTATATTTTACAGCGTTTTGCTAAAGTCCTCTTTAGCGAAATATTCCAACAGCTTAAATAGAATTTGTTTCCCATCAAAGCAATAACTTTAGATCAGTACAATTATGTAAACGTTATGCTGCCCAGCCACGTGGAATAAACCCTTAATCGCCGAGCAGCACCCACGGGAAGGGTTGGATATTCTTTGTAAATCGCTCAGCATATGATTACGTCGCACAGTAACAAGTTTTTCGTACAACCCTGCCCTGCCAGGGAATGATATGGGAAAACCGTATGCGATACATACATATGTCATATTACGATGTTGTACTTACATGAATTTGTTTTTTCGCCTCCTTGAGTCTTAATTTGTTTCAGCCCGAAGGGAATACGTTGTTGCCATGGTATTAAATATGCGTATGAGCACATTATACTGTCTTGTTTACTTTTACCGAAAGGAGCTTCGTTGGTAACATTATTTTAGTCAACATGTTTCTGAAAAACAAAGAGTACCATTGTATGACGGACGGAGATGTTTTGTCATGTTAAAGATGTACTAAGAGTTTGTTGGGCTGCTTCTTCCTAGCTATATCTAAGAATGGAAAGCAATTAAGAAAAGTTAAACATTTAAAGCTCGGGACTGAGGACAATAATTTAGTTTATTAGTCATGCTTATTGCAATTTTTACCTGGTGTCGTAAAAAGTAAAAAAACCGGCCAAGTTCATTTCGGACCACGCACAATGAAGGGTTCCGTAGTTGAAAAGAATTTATCTCTAAAACAAACTTAACATTGTGTTGAAAAACATGTTCTTCCATACATTGATAAATATTACGTCACAGTCAACTCTCCAAGTGCAAATGTAATCGCAAAAGAAAAATGTACCTATATGATAAAACTACAAATTAACGATTTTTGGACTTTTTCCTTTACTTGTGCTGTGAGAGCTTGCTTCTTGCCAAACATGACTCAACGGGATATTGATTTACTTGTGAGTATCAACATTTGTATTTAGGGTTCCGTACCAAAATGGTAAAAAGGAACCCATGGTGTGACTCAGTCTGTCTGTCCGTCTGTCACAGCTGGATATCTGAAGAACTACTAATGCTATCAACTTGAAATTTGGAACAGTTTTAGATGACGTTTGCCCAACTATTTTGCAAGTATGAAAGAATTTTTTTTTTTGCAACAGTGACTGAAAGGGGGGTCTTAAAAATTCGAAGTGGGGCTACTAGGGCATGTGGGGTATTATATGAAAAAGTGTTGTTCGCACATTCTCAATTTTATTTTTTATAAAATATTTTTTATTTTTAGGGCGCATAGTTTTTGACTGTTGGTGAAAATTGTAAAAAAAAATACTCTTCCCCCACTTATCCGAAGTTTGCATAGAGAAAAATCTGAAGTTATTATGTGTGATAGAAGTTTATGATTGTAATGATTACAGAAAATATAAGACGATGTCTCTAAATAGCACATTTTTTTAGAAATCATCAACAAAAATTAATGGTACGGAACCGGTGCGCGGGTCCGACTCGCTCTTGACCGGTTTTTTTTATTGCGATGACATAGAAGCTTGATTTGTTTTCAGCTTTAAGGGACCATAGACCTACGTATTTGATATTCATTTCATCTTGATAACTACGCGTTCTTGAGAAAAAGGGTCTTGACGGACTGACAGACAGACAGACAGACAACGAAGTGATCCTATAAGGGTTCCGTTTTTAGGGTTCAGTACCTCAAAAGGAAACAAGAGCGAGTCGGACTCGCGCAACGAGAGTTCCGTACCATCATTTATATGTAATTTTTGTTGATGATTTCTCAAAAACTATTTAGAGACATCGTTTTATTTTCCTGTGATCTATACATAAACTTCTATCATATAGAATAGTTTCAGATTTTTCTCTATGAAAACTTTGGAGATAAGGGGGAAACGGTATTTTTTTTTAAATTTTTCATCAAAAGTCGAAAACTATGCTGCCTAAAAAACGAAAAAAATGTTTGAGAATGTGCAAACAGCGCTCTTTCATATAATACCCCACATGCCCTAGTAGCCCCACTTCGAATTTTCAAGACCCCCCTTTCAGTCCCTGTTGCAAAAAAAAACATATTTTTATTTCTTTCTTATTTGCAATATAGTTGGGCAAACGTCATCTAAAACTGTTCCAAACAAGTTGATAGCATTAGTAGTTCTTGATATATCCACCTGTGACAGACGGACAGACAGACTGAGTCACAATATAAGGTTTCCTTTTTACCATTTTGGTACGGAACCCTAAAAATGTAACCCGTATAGGAGCACTTCGTTGTCCATCTGTCTGACAGTTTGTCAGTCTGTCAAGACCCTTTTTCTCAGGAACACGTGTAGGTATCAAGTTGAAATTAATATTAGGTTATTAGGGGGAAATTGCCGTTCTGCAGTACTGGCCATTTCAAATCAAAATAATTTTTGTTTGGCTAAGAATTCTAATTTCAAATTAATTTTATTTTAAAAACATGGATTTTTTTTTCCAAAAGTAGTCATTTGTTTATTGATTAGTGTTACATTTTCATCGCATTTCAATCTTTTTCGTCATCATGGATACGTTAAAAATTCGAGTAATTATGGAATATGAGTACCGTCGTGGCAGCAACGCGGCACAAGCGGCACGCAACATCAACGACGTTTACGGAGCTAACACTACAAACCAACGCACCACTTGTTATTGGTTTGCTCGCTTCCGTTCTGGAAATTTCGACCTGAAAAATGAACCTCGCGGTCGTCCGAAGACTTTGGTCGACAATGACGAATTAAAGGCGATTGTGGAAGCTGATGATACACAATCTACGGCTAAATTAGCAGCAGCTTTCGACGTTAGCGTCAAAACAATATTGGTCCATTCGCGTCAAATTGGCAAGGTAAAAAGGCTTGACAAATGGGTGCCCCACGAACTCAATGATCGCCAGCGCGAAGTACGCGTCGAGACGTGCCTTGCACTGCTCAACAGACACACAAATGAAGGAATTTTGAACCGCATTGTTACCTGCGATGAAAAATGGATTCTACCATATAACCGCAAGCGCTCAGCAAGTTGGTTGGATCCTGGTTCAGCACCTAAACAATGCCCTAAACGAAAACTTACCCCTAGAAAAGTGATGGTCACTGTTTGGTGGTCTAGCGCCGGTGTGATTCATCACAGCTTCTTACCAAACGGGGTGTCTCCGTCATCCGCCCTACTCACCAGACCTTGCGCCTACAGACTACTACTTTTTCCAGAATTTGGATAACTTCTTGGCGGGAAAAAAATTCAATACCCGAGAGGCAGTACAAAATGCCTTTGAAGAATTTGTTGCCTCCCGTCCAGCTGATTTCTTTAAGAAGGGCATCAATAAACTGCCACTGCGTTAGCAAAGATGCATTGATTGCATGGGTGATTACTTCGATTAATACAAATAAAAAATGCATGAAAAAAATTCGTTTAAATTTTTTCATACAAAACGGCAATTTCATAGGTAAAGACCTATTATTAAATAAGCAGGCAATTGTCCCTTGTAGCTCTCAAAAAATCAAGCTTCTAAGTCAATGCAATAAAAAAATACAGCCATTTATGCGAAGTATTTTGATACTCGCAAGTAACCTGAAGTTGGAGAATTGAGTCGTATAGAATCAAAAACAGCAATCTGACAGTTTTACGCGATTCGAGCTATGAATATGGTAACACTGTATTTTTAAAATATTTTTTACTTATTTAGTCACATCGTATCAAAAACAGCAATATTCTACCAGAAACCTGAATGTAAAACCCATAATGGTAACAAATACAGCAATCTGTCTATGATGAGATTCAAAAACAGCAATCTGCTAGCTTCAACCAATCACAGGCGTTCATTGATCATGCCTCTGTATACTTACTTTACTCTTTGGATCATGCGTCAAGATGGCGTCTGCATTGATTTTGTCATAAGATCTGTGTGCGTATTTTGTAATTTTATTGCTAAAATAGTGTTAAATAATTCGTTTGGAGGTGAAAAAACTTAACATGGATGTACATCCCACACGTGTAAACAATAGATATGCGAGAAAAAAGAAAAGAGATCCCGTAAATTGGAAAGCAAATGTTGCTAAACGTGCAAGGTAAGTTTATGCCATTTTAAACTCGAGGGTTGTCAACTCAGACCAATAAAAAAATAAATGACAATTAACTTGTTGAAAATATTGATTGATATTTTGGTAAGAAAATCGAAATTAATTTTAAATTTACGCTTGCATTCTGTTTTGGATTCTACAAGTTATAGTTTTGATGACATTATTATTAATATTTCTACTACAGTTTGTTAACCCGACTGCACGAGGGAAAAGAAGTGTATTGATATTATTAGTCGGGTATTCCTTTGTATACTCTCAACTAGTGGACTGATTCCCACAAAATAGCTATCAAATGATTCATGAGTGTCGTAAACCAATAAAAAATAATAACGGTGCGTCACATGAGGTGTTAGCTGGCAGTCGGATTGAAGTTTTAAATTACGTACTAGTATAATACCTTTAGTAAGGGAAATAAACATACATATTTTCAATAGTTCTAGATTCATTTTCTTTTTTTCAGATATTCATCGAAAAGTTTGCCAGATCGAGTATGTGAACATAACACAAAAGCATTAAAGTGTACAACTCTCACGATGCGTGATATACAATTAATACATCAGAAGTTTTACAAGAGACCTACAAAACTTGATCAAGATGTTATGCTGTTTAAATTATGTTCAATAAAACAAACAAAGAAAAGGCCGGAATTTAAAGGCAAGAAAAAGTTTACAACTTACTATTCTGTATTTGTTAACAAAATCAAAGTGCCAATTTGCCAAAAATTCTTCCTTAATATTTTTGGAATAAAGAAGTATAGAGTAGAGTATTTAATGAAAAAATTTTATGAAACCGGAGAGTTCCCCCGCGAAGCTCGTGGAGGAGATCGCAAGGCTATAAAATATGCGGATAAAAGAAACTCGGTTCACCGCTTTATTCAAAGTCTTAATTGCATTGAGGCACATTATTGCCGCAAAAACAAACATGCTGAAAGAAAATACCTTCCTTGCGAATTAAATATAAAAAAAATATTTCTCATGTTTAATACGGACCAGCAAAATTCACAAATGGGGGTAAAGCTATCATATTTTAGACACATTTTCAATACCGAATATAATATAGGATTTGGCACACCGCAAACAGACGTTTGCTCCAAATGCCTGGAATTAAGAGAAAAGGTAAAAAGAGAGCAAGACGAATCTCAAAAGGCTACATTGATAGCAGAAAAGAGAGTTCACACATTACGGGCTAAATCATTTTTTGAAAACTTGCGAGAAACAACATCTGGTCTAAAAATTATATCTTTCGATTTTCAAAAAAACCTCCCTTTGCCTAAGGTACCTGATCAGTCCTGCTATTATAGTCGTCAACTATACTTTTATAATCTAGCCATTGTGGAAGGATCTTCTGATTTACCTTTAAACAAAGATCGTGTTTTTGCGTACTATTGTACTGAAAACGAATTCGCTAAAAATGCTAACTTGGTGGCATCTTGCGTGTATGACCGCCTTAATCACACTGACAAAACAGGCATTACAAGAATACGGTTAGTTGCAGATGGATGCGGCGGACAGAATAAAAATAGTATCTTGATTGGGATGTGTTGCAAATGGTTGGTAGAAAATATTGACGTCAAGGTTATAGAAATTATATTTCCCGTTACCGGTCATTCTTTTATGCCCGCCGACCGTGTTTTTGGCATAATTGAAAAAAAGTTGCGCAGGAATGAAGTCATACTTGACCCAAAAGAAATGTCAGACATAATATCTGACAACGCAACTTTAAGAAAAATCGGCGTAGATTGCCCAGTTTATGACTGGAAAACAGCTGTCAAAGATGTATTGAAACCAACTACAAGTTGGAGTATACAATTCAATCAGTGTAAACGCTTTATTTTACGTCGTTCTAAGCAACGAGACAATGTTCTTGTGAGGGGCGAAGTTTTTTACAAGAGTGATATTGCCAAGCCCCAAAATATTTGTAAGCCAAGAAAAAATATGAAAATGATCAATCAAGTCATTATACCGAATAAAATCGCTGTTAACAAGGCAAAATTGAATGACGTGAAAAAATTACTAGGAAAACATTTTGGAACGGAATGGGAGAGTTTACCGGATTTAAAGTTTTATAGAGAAACCATAACAAGCCAGGAGGATTTACAAGAAACAACTACAGACGAAATTTATTGTAGTGACACTGTAGAAGACTCCGAAATTTTACGTGTGTGAAATTTAGTTCGCCATCACTTTAGTGATCTACTCGCCCTGCCGCGTCGCTAACCAAATAAAAATATTGTTGTAAATTATGAAGTTTTATTTATTGACAAGTTGACAACCCTGTGTGTGTTACATTTTGGCAAGAATCAAAGACAGCAATCTAATCATTGTTGAGTATCATATTCAGCAATGTTTGGAAGTCAATATCAAAAACAGCAATCTGATAATTTTAGTTATTAATTATTGCTTTAATTCATATTAAATCTATTTTAATTTTAAAATAATAAATTTAAAAATCTAAAACAAACGTAATTATAAATACACATAAAAAATATCTTGCTGTTTGTAATAATGAAACTTCTTTTCTTAATTACCGTTAATAAGTCAAAAGTAAGATTGCTGTTTTTGATTCTATACGACTCAATTAACCGTGACGTATTGCAACGTATGGGACAAAATGTTTTTCAATTACAATGTTTAGTTCGTTTTTGGGATAAATTCATTTCAACTTCGGAACCCTTCATTGTGCGTCCGACACGCACTTGGCCAGTGTTTTCTTTTGAGGTACGGAACCCTAAAAATAATAACATTGATTCCGTGGCAGAGCCTTACATTGATCTCTAAATCTGCAGCTACTTCGGTACCCACAGCTACACACAATATTCATGTATTATGTCTGACGTCATACATATTTCCTTCCCATCCATTTTAATGTCCATCCATTTTAAAATGTCCAGAAGATTACCTTACGAAGTCAATGCCATAGGTGAGCGGCCTCTCACCTCGCGGTCCCAGGTTCGACTCCCGCATAAAATGAGGAGGATTATACTACAAAAATATGTATATTGGAATGTTTTTACATGTTAGTAACTTGATTCGTTGAATTTTGAGGCGTATTAGTGGTGGTCACTGTATTCTGAACGGTCGACGGGCCCTCTGTCTGACTGTCCGTCTTGTGCACCGGCCAGGGGACTGAACTCCTGAACTCTGAAACATCGCTGCGTTATAAGTGGTTGTGATGTTGGAATACGTCGTGTTCTTTGTCAGATGTGTGCTGAATGAGATCGGTTCCGCTTGTTAGGGTTTCGTACCCGAAGGGAACTTAACGGAACCCTATTACTAAACCTCCGCTATCACAGGGCTGTATCTCATGAACCTAATAGGTAAACAGTTGAAATGTTCACAGATTGTGTATTTCTATTACGGCTATAACAACAAATAATGAAAAAAAAAACTTTATTTAATGTTAAAAATTAATTGTATGGGGTCCCCCATACAATTAATTTTTAATATTGAAAAAAAAAAAACATACCCTAGCATGTGGAGTGTCATTGTCTAGAACTCATCGTGTAGCGTACAAATATTTTTTTTTTTTTTTATCTTCAAAAATGTAGAAATAGGGGGACGTAAAAGTTGTCAATTTTAGACCATTTTTGTATGAGCTCTAAGTACTTATCGCAACAATTAAACAAGTTAGGAATTTGAAACTTCTGTATATCATGTTATGTACCATATTTTATAGTGTATTTAATGATTCATAATATGGTATTTTGTTTAAATATGGACGATTAACTGCAACTGCAAAAAATAACTTTGTAATTCACAGTATCATTATGAAATATTAAATTATCTTTGCGATTGTTAAAAGGTGAAAAATATTTTTCGTTTAGTATTTTCATAAAAATAAAATAAAGTTAAAAATTATCTAAGAAACGTGTTTTTTTGTACTGAATTAGGTATCGTTAGAAGCGTCTTGGTCGTCCGCTGGTTATAGGCTATATGACGTCACGTAAAATTGAATATGGCGCCCTCTAGATGACAAAAAGTCATGAATATAAAAATTATGCCGTGTGGAGTATCAAATGAAAGGGCTGAATTAGCACATTTCAAAAATATATATATATTGTTAGCTATTAATTGGGAATAATTTCTAATATCACGCCTCAGATGTGAGCCAAACATATTTTCTCTCCAAACCTACCCAAAATATAATACATATAATTATAATAATTAGGTATTCTTCTTCAAAAATGTAAAGTGGCTCTGCAAATACTTTATCACGAAATTATAACCCCAAAATAATTTAAATAAAAAGTAAGTTTAAAAACTAAAACCCGACTACTGAAAAATCACGCTCTGAAAAGTATGAAACAAGAAAATATTCTCATCTGAAATTAAAAAAAGACAGACAAATTAATGATCCGGAGTGACACGGAATGACACGTCATGTTAGGGCATGAATCAAACAGATTACGTGTGACTCCGGATTTTTATATTTGTTTGTCTTTTTTAATTTCAGATGAGAATATTTTCTTGTTTCATACTTTTTAGAGCGTGATTTTTCAGTAGTCGGGTTTTAGTTTATAAACTTACTTTTTATTTAAATATGCAGTGTTAAATATTGTACGACGGACGGTACGGAATCCTTCGTGTTCGTTCTGCCGGTTTTTTGTATTGTAGAGCTAGATTCAATTATGTACAGAGAACAACCTAACAGCCATCTTAATCGGAGTCACCTAAGATGATGTGCTGTGTTTCATATTGCTGATTCCATTTTTAAGGCAGTGGCTTTCCTCTATTAGAGGTGATTGCCGCAACATTGAATTTTATTCACACAACTAACATTAAGGTTCAGTGTGGCTCTTAAAAATAAAGTATATCACATTAATATTTAATCACACTAATCCAAAAAAACTATTCGCCATTAAAGTCAATAAGATCAAACACAAACAAGACAAAACACAAGTCACTCGCAAACGGTTTGTCGGCGCCCCGGCACCCTGCAGCCCTGTTACAAGTTACAAGTAATCTAGTACCCTACTCTTCAACCTACACTACAAATACAGCTTCTATATCGTCGTGATAAGGTCTCTTGTTGTGTGTTTACGTGTGTGAAGGTAGGCTGTGGAAGGAATAGGGAATTAAGATAAATAGCACGTTTTTAGGATACAAGGATCTTTATTGTTGACGATACGGTGAAGATCGTTTGGGGCGGGGCTTTGTGTTAAAGTATTGGATGTGAGCTTTGAAAGGTTAATAAGTACTTATAATATTATGGCAGCAGCACTAGATTTCCCTGTTTACCGAAAACAGTTAAGTACTTATTTAGATTTTACTAAACACTCCTGGTTTCATATTTTTATACAGTTCGTTGATTCATTCTTGCCAGCTAATGTAGAGGTGACACTGCCGTTTAGCAGCTAGGCCTAAGCTGAGCTTTGCATTTATGTGAGTGCACATAAATAGTGTAGGTGTGACGTCCGGCCTAGAGCGCGACGCGCCCTTTGCTTTGCTTAAAACTGGTTTATACTACTTTTTGGCAATCGGCCTGAGGCGCGGTGCGTCCCTCGCGCGATGCAACTCCGCTTCTTTGGTGATCACTCACACAAATGCAAAGCTCAGCTTAGGCCTCGCGGACTGTACGTGTTTATTTATTTATTTAAATAAAAAAAGTAATTAAAAGAATTAAAAAACCCGAATATTGGCAGTAGGCGGGACCCATTTAAAAATATAATAAAAATGGTATGGGTCCCTCCAGCTTCCAACATTTATTTAATTTAAAATGGGCTTGTTTTTAGCTTTTCAGTTTTTTTAACTTAAGTTTTTTACCGCAGTCGGGTTTTTTAATTTTTTTAATTACTTTTTTTATTTTTTAGTTTTATTATTCAATGAATTTGTATACTAACCTATATACACATGACACACAAATACATTAAGATTACGCAAGATTTCGCAAGGGATTTAGTTCTTGGTACGTGTTTTTTACGATTTGTCACTTCGAATTACTTTTAACCATATAAGTTGTATAATTATATTTTTGTAATCACCTTTTAAAACCCCACTCGACAGGTTTTGAGAAAAAAACATTTTTTTAAGACATAATTTGGGGCCAAAAATCCGCTATTTTGTTTTTTTTATTATTTTGTTATACCCAGTGTCACTCTCACAGTAAATACGAATCTAACGACACCTCTCAAGCTAAATTTCATCGAGCCGTTCAGGCCGCAGAGCATGCCAAATAATTATACATACATACTATTTATTTACTATTATACATACTCTCGAAAAACATAACCCTCCTTCTGGCGCAGTCGGGTAATAAAGGTTTACCAACTAAACACAGCATTAACACAAGTTTTGTTTATATTAAAATATGTATTTTTAGGTTAAGGTATTTATCTCTGGGCCAGTGTCGCCTGAAATAAATGGTTTATTTATTTTATTTATTAACCAACTATCTTTGTCATAATTATAGAACTCGCATGTATGTGTGTGTGTATGTTCTAAGCAAAGATTGGGATTATCCAAAACAACTGTCACACATACACACAGACGTAGACGGTCCATGTATAATTCAATATCTCTAGCCTGTTAATTAGAGTTCCGTGTTAGTATTTTAACAAACCATTCAAATAACTCATATTCTGAATCAGGGGTGGTTTTGTACAATACTGTCCTGAATACCATATTTAGTTATTTACATGAAATAATAAAGAAAGTAGGATCCTATTCAAAGGGGTGTAAAAGCATACCTATACTTTATTTACATTACATTCCTTAGTGAAGGGAAAATATTTTGTTTTTGTAAGCAATTTTCTACTAGGTAAGTATGTTACCGATGTTAGGAAAGTCTAAGTCAAAGTACTTACAGTATACTGGGTATGCCTGCATATTCTTCAGTTGTTTCTTGAAAACAATTTAGAACAATATCAAAGACTTTCGCCGAGGCGACGTTGAGGACGTTTTACAAAAACTACCAACAATGTAGCGCAAATGTCGTATCGTACGCGTGTCGTCACCTTGAAACAACCTCTGGTTGTCAGCTCTTTTCCTAAATGTGCTTTTTATTAGATTAACTATCCATTAGCCTACTTGATGTTGTTCTTTCTAAACAACAATTACAGGCGTACTTATCGTGGCTGCGTCTAAACACGCGCATCCTGGTTGTGCCCTAAATATCATTAGTAGCGTAGGACAGTAGGCTCACTGCCTTAGTTATAGGCTAAAACCACGAGTTGAAGAGTTATATGCGTCAAGATTTATATTTTAAAACAATGGCTTATTGTACTTTTTATTTCATTCAATCTTCGTAACTAGTGAACTCCTGAATTCAAACCAGCAAAGCACGTTAATTATGTTGTGTCAAATTGGAAGGCTTTATGGGGTAGTAGATCCGGCAAAATCCTATGTCAAGGTGCATCCACACCGGAGTCACTTTTTGTGGAGCAACGTTGACTAGTGCCAATGTTAATGGACAACAACGGATAAAAAGTTATAGCAAAAGCAGCAAAAGTAATTTGTTCTCTCTCAGTTTGATTTTGGAAATCATGACATTTTAGAACAAATCTAACTTTGAGAGATGTATTGGTGATTCATAGGATTCTAATTATGTAAATGCGTATTAGATAAAGTCGCTAATCATATTTTGATTAACATACACTGACCTGCAAATTGCAAAAAAAGAACACAAGAAAATTTGAATTCCGTGGGCTACCTGCCTTTGCACATCCACCTTAAAAGGATTTATCACAGTATTAAGGTTATCAAGTTGCAAAATGTTGCAATACAAAAACTAACTTCGGTGTGGATGCACCTTTAACGTTAATTTTTATCTGAAATATTATTATGGTTAAAATAGTAGCTGACAGATTTGGTCAGCATCGTTCTTAAATCGGTTTTCATAGAATAGACGAAAGTGGATCATCTCTATGCGTCTGTAGTGTCCACAGTATCTTGTTGTGTCAGACGCTCGATACTGATGGGGCACACCTAGTCACCTATAGTTGTTTGGCAACTAAAGGCTAACTTTGTGTAAATATAGCTTGTTTGCTATCGGAAAAATACCTGACATCTTATCTATTTGAAATATGTGTGGGCGTTAGGGAAGTTATCAAAAGAAATTGTATTCTTAAGTTTTTGTAGTGATTCTCCAGTTCTGCGATTTCTTGTTACGTTTCAAATGTTTTTTACCCTGCTAGGTTAGCAGGATAAAACAAACATTCCGTACGATTCCCGCATGAAATAATTACTCATGTGTTTGTATGAGTTGCTTAAAGTCTGCGTTCTTGTGCCTGTTACATTTGTGTAGGTAATCCACGTTACAGATGAAATCTTTCGTGTGGCAACGAATAAAAATACAAAAGGTTGATTAAAATTTCGAATTTCAATGTTCTTTGTGTCATTGAAGAACCTTGCCATAAAACGCTAAACATCGAAAACACATTGGGCACACTCTAGTTACCGCTCACAAAACATATGAGGGTGTACTTAGTGCAACGACCATATGGTCGTTGACTTAGTGGTAACCGAAACACCCGTGACACACGAGTCAAAGATATTGTAGATATAGACGTGGAATTTTGTGCTAATAGTCATCAACCTTAAAGAATAGAGGTGAGTATCCCCGCCTGTCACGCGAGATACGGGGGGGGGGGGGGGGGGGTTGTTTGTACTTTGTACTTTTTGTTACAAGAACATCCAGCAATTTATTACACGTAAATGGATAGTCGAATGTAATAATGCCGTACGACATGAGAATTGAGAATTAGTACATTTCCGGCAAATTATGGCGAAGCTTGGCATGTCTTTTAACATGATTTTTTTTCTTGGGATCCTTGCTTACAAATATTTTTCTTTGACAGTATTTTAAACACATGGACATGGGCACAATGTAACCTAACAAAAACTGAAACATCCACCTATTTATTTATATATACAAGTTTCATGAATAAGCGATGTGGGTAGTTTGGAGTATTTTCCTTATAGCCGCATAGAAATGCAGATGTGGGGATTATGCATGCGGATTCCTATCAGCGGCATCTACGAATCACCTTCGAATTTAGCGGTCGTTAACTTGTGTAGACGTAGATACCCCGTATTGAAATGAAGCCGGGAGAATCGATGGATGGGTCGCGTCGTAGCTTGTTGCTTCTTACTGGCTCTGCTATTGTGTGAAGTTTTTGTTAATTCAGAGATACCTGAAACTGAATAAGAATAAGAATAAGAATAATTTATTGTAATATTATTATTATGTTATTTATATTTATTTTCTCAGGTTGATAGAACCTGGTATTTTTAAAATCTCACGGGTGTTAACCAAGGTGAGATTTTAAGTTTGAGTAGATGGATTAGGTACTTTATACTGCATTGAAATTATTGTCTAAATCTAACTGTAGGAATTTCCGGACTATACGACATGTGCTTTCTGAAGTGTGAGGTAAGTATATTTGGAAAGGTTTATTGCATTTAAGCTGTTAAATAACTGTTTTGGGATAATACCAGTCGTCGATACCACTATTGGGACTATGGTTACTCTGTTCATTTTCCAGACTCTGGTGATTTCTTCTTGTAGTTCTGTATATTTCCTAATTTTTTCCGAGATAGTTTTCTGTATATTATTAGTGTTTGGGACTGCTATATCTATTATGTATGTGTATTTGTTTTCTTTATCAACAAGTGTTATATCGGGTCTTATTGTATGATCAGTAATTATAGTACGGTCATAATATAATTTGTACGATTGGTTTTCTAGTACAGCCCTAGGTGAGTATTTGTAGTATGGTGTGTAAGGATCCTGCATGAGATTGTGTTTTGTTGCGAGTTTTTGGTGTATAATATTAACAAGTTGATTGTGTCTATGAGTGTAATCATTTTGGGTGAGTGTGCTACAAGCTCCTGTGATGTGTTGTATAGTTTCCGGCTTGCTGTGGCACTTTCTGCATAAATCGCTTCTTATTGTGTTATCTTTAATTATGAATTTTCTATAATTTTTGGTGTTTATGATCTGGTCTTGAATGGCTAGCATTATTATTATTTGTTGTATTTATTGTAGTTTTTGTGTAATTTATTGTTGTAGTTGGAGTAGGTATAAAGGTACATTATATCCAAGGTTATTAAATCATTCAAAGAGTTCTTGTTAGGTACGCTTTAATTGCCTTTGAGTACTAAAGCGCAATACGCGTTGCATGACGACGTTTTGTCGACGGAAGAATAGACAAAATTACACATAACCATGCTTGGACGCGTAGAATGCATAGAAATATTTCTACGATCTGCCATTTTGTCTATTCTTCCGTCGACAAAACTCGTTTCTATGGCGGTTATGCTAAGCGTGCAGCACGCTTAGCATGACCGCCATAGAAACGGGTTTTGTCTACAGAAGAATAGACAAAATGAGAGATTGCCATGCTTAGACGCGTAGAATGCGTAGAAATATTTCTACTATCTGCCATTTTGTCTATTCTTCCGTAGACAATATCTGTTTCTATGGCGGTCATGCTAAGCGTGCAGGTCTCAACTGCGAAAACCTGGGTTTAAAATAATAATATTATGTAGATAATAGTTGGTTTTATCGATATCTACACGGTCTCGTATAGTATTGCAAACACAACAGAAATTCAGCATTGGCCGTTTGATGCAATTGCTGTTGTGTTCGTAATACGTTATCCTTCTTGAAAGATCTGAAAATCTTTCTGATTATTTCCCAGTACACATCAAGTTTAGAGATGGGATGTTCTTACGGATTAATTTTGTAAAAAATACATTGTCAAACAATTTATTTAGAATAAAATCTAGGCATTTCATTGTCGTTTTTTGTCTTGGAAATCTAGACTCCTACCTGTGTCATTGCTACGCTTTCATGGCAACTATTTTGCACATAAACACTATGAAAATCTACCACTTTGCAATTCAAAACAAGCTCAAGGTTTTTTGCCTTCGGGTCATCGGCTGCTAAGTATTGCCATGCTGCTTTAGCCTCATGAAATTGAAAATAATTTATTTACGGAGCAAGATCAATGACGTATTTAGAGATCAGATCAGGTCAAATACGAAGATAGAATGTACACCGCACGCTTGACTTAGTCTTATTATTTTGTTATCAGTGATAACACTATTTATCTATACAACGTGTCGTTTTGCATCCTCGTCAAATTTAAGGGTGTGTGGGTGGGGTGTACCATCAAACCGATCAACTTTCTCCATGGCACCAACATCGTAATCGCGAAAAAATAATCTGCCGTCCCATACATTTGCGTCGAGTAGGTATTGAAGTTTTCTTTGGGACAATTAGATAACAACACAACACAACTATCAGTGACAGTTAGATAGTTTAGTAATTCACGTTTTTTGTTATACCCACAGGTTATACCTAATGAATAGAGCGTAAATAGTGCTTAATTAGTGCAAAAGTAAAAAAAATTGTGTCTTTGTAGTTTAAGAAATATACTATTTTTACTATGTACGCTGCCATAACGATCAAGCTAGCGTGAGTACGCTAGCTTGATCGCGTGGTACTTGAAAACGGCTTATGTTACAACAACGAAATTTATGAATGAATGAATGAATGAATGAATTGCACCGATCCCAGCGTGGTTTAACCAGACTCGATCACTCGAATGAACCCAAAGATTCACACTAGCCCCTGTTGCCTCATGTTACATGGTGCAACAGAGACCATTGTATATCACTGAGTAGACCGGGGGGCGCGGTAATGGTAGGGAAGACATGCCCTTAGGATATGGAGGGGATAAAGAGCCTATCCAGTATGCACCGTAAAATAAGCATTGGAATAGTGGAGAGACGGGTGATATAATACACAAAAATAGTTCCCAAATAGGCTCTTTGACTGATAAGCCAATACTTTTTTTAATATAATAATTTTGTTCACAGATTAGAAACCCAATTTGAAATAACATCGGAGAAGGTGGACAGCCCCCCTGGGGAAAC
The DNA here is from genome assembly GCA_946251885.1 of Cosmia pyralina. NCBI lineage: Eukaryota > Metazoa > Arthropoda > Insecta > Lepidoptera > Noctuidae > Cosmia > Cosmia pyralina. Next base: position 24,855,609 of record OX276359.1, read on the forward strand.
TATCAAAAGAAAGTGAATTGTAACTTTGTACGTAGGTATTATTTTATTTTTTTAGTAAAAACACGAATTGTGTAAATTTATTGATCTCAATCAATACTCAATCATTGTTGAATTATAGTTTGGCGTTTATGTATGTATTCATGTTATTAATAAATTTGGTTTGTCTATATTGTATTTGTAAAATATGCACATTTATCAACACTAATAGTTGACTCACCAACGCACCACCGCACAGTGGTTCGAAATCGACGCTCCGTGGACATTGAAATCAAAATTTCTTTATGCGAGAAATAAAAATCGGAACGGCTTTATTTCAGTATCATTTATAATATTTGGTAATATGACAGCTATAGACAGCACCATCTCCGAAAAAAAAAATATTTAATATTTTTTTGTATGAAGAAAAACACAAATGTCGTCTTTTCTCACAACTTAATAAAACTTAGAGATTTTTACGTTGATTTAGGTGTGATCTTGAAAAATATACAAAGTAATTGACCATAGTGTGCTAATTTTATTAAAAATAATGAGAAATAATGGAATAAACAATATAAAAAAACTAAAAAACACTCAAGTAGAGACCCATTTACAATATAAATAAATTTTTAAATATTTCTTAAGATAATTTAATTAAAATTCTTAATTAACATTAAAAAAAATCAGAATCCACCATATTTGGCACCTCAACAAATTCAATGTTTTCCTTATCCATGGTATCCGGGTCAATTAAAAGAAGAGGCTTCATTTCTTCAGTTAAATCATCTCTACTCTTATTTGTCAGCTTAGGGCGAATGCTTGACAAATATGGGTCTGAGGATACGATGAAACCATTAAAGATGTCTTGGTTTGTCGCTCTGCGACAACATTTCCGCGTATGATGTTCCCTGAGATTTCTAAAATCTTTGTTTCAGGCCTCAGATGCCTCTTCTGATAGCTTTCCTATAGGCAAAATATTGAAATGTTTTATTATTTCGGCTCCATGTAGCAGAAGTTTGTGGATACTGGAAGGCATGAAATACCAGCCATACAGTTCCACATACAGCTGCGCAGTTTCGTCGAGATAATTGGCAAACAAATCAATAGGAATAGACTGTCCTGATGATACAACACGGAAAATAGTTGCGAATTTTTGGATGAGCTCCTGACTCAATCCAGTGATATTTGCAGTCTTCTCAGGACACTGGAAAAAATTTCTAGCCATGTAGCCATCATTCGTGGTTCCAGCACCTTTAAATAAAAATATTGACATGAAAACATTATTAGATAAGTCCACGGACCCGATTCACATCGCGTTCGTGTGAGCGGCTAACCTTGTTTTACGATATCCACTAGGAGTCCCATTTCCTCTCGAAATTTTCGCTGTATTGTCTGTTTGCGACTTTTCAAAGCTGCTTTATTAGCTTCATCCCTGGCTTGCCATTTTTTTAAATCTAATCGGTAAGCGATATGTAGCAGGCATTCCATGGATCTGATCCATGCATGCAAAGCCGACAAACCGTACTAGTAAATATCAGATGATACAGATTCCCTAAAATATGAATAAAAAGGTTAAAAGTGTTTTTTAATTAAATAAAAAAATTATATATATTTTAACATAGATTTCCAATATTCAACTTACATGTAAATCTTCTCCAAATCATTCATTTCACTTGGTACAGCTTTACAGATGTCACATGTTTGCATAGAGGTTTGTGGCAGGTGAGACGTTATTTTGCCATCTATCATGGTCATTAACATTGAATGTTTAACTCGTATATTATTTTCAATGATAGAGGGCTTCAATGCTTTAATTTCAGCATCGATCAAACCCATTTCCTCCTTCATGTCCAACTTATTTTCGCTGACAAACTTAAAATAAAGTGGTCTGCAAAGCATTGTAGAAGAAGGTTTTGGGTTTTCCCAGACCAAATCGTCACCATACATCAATTGCAAGGGCACAAAAGAGCACATAAAAACACTAGAGTCGTCTTCATCTGCATTCATGCACTGCTTGTAGTTGCTTTGATTTGACGCACCATCGAAGCCCCATTTGCAGATTAAGATGAGTACTTTATCTTGCAAATGGTCCAAGTTTAACGTTTTGGCAAGTCGAGTGACAGTCATGTCCAAAATAGCTTGAAGTTTTACTTTAACTCCTCGTTCTGTCACTTCAATATCGCTCTCAGGAGGATAGCATGCCTTCTTGGCATTTAAAACTGAATAATATGATGGGTACAAATCTACTCCACTTTCTTTCGCAGTTTCCCTTAAAGTTATATACTGCCACTTCGACAATTTCAAAGAAATCAATATACCCAACGCTTTCTCTGCTGAATACTTGTTAGTAGTTGTCTTGCCATTCGAAAAATTCTTGATCTCTGCTGCTTTTTCAGGATGCTCGGTAATATATATTATTAAATCTTTCACGTCCGCGTCCTCATTCTCCTCACCACAACTCACTGCAGCAGCATATGCAAGTTCCTGAGAGTCTTGTGTTAAAAGTTCTTCTATTCTTCTCTTCTTCTGTTTTTGGCATAATTCTGAGAAAGGTTTTCTTGGGCTCCTTTTTAGTGTTGTAGTGCTAACAGTACATGTAGTTACTTTGGACGTGGATGCACCTTCATTTATACCACTAGCACTTGAGGTTGAAGGTTCAACAGTATCAGTAACAGTCGATTGATACCAACCCAATTTCTTCACTTTGTACAAATCTGTCTTTAATGAAGTTGGGCCATTTGATCTCTTTTTCTAGCCAAGTCTCACTACAGTATTTATTTGTAATTTGTTTTGTTATTTTTCTTAAAGTTAGGGTAGGTCGAAATCAACAAACATACAAACTCACTTCCTCATTTATATATTACTACCTTCCGCCTGTGACTTCGTTTGCGTGGAAGTCGTAAGACACCATAATATGCTAAACTAAAACTCCCATTTTTATAAAACTTCCCTTGTATACCTACTACGTTTGTAGTTTTGGTCTCAGCAGCCAATATATACAGAGTCAGGACTGGTGACGCAGGAGCAAGCGACGCAGTTGTCCGTGTGAGAAGCAGCTCGTCCTGAGGTCGCCACCCGCAGCCTTCACTAGCAATTTCCCATCGCCTGCATTCCTGCATATACTATAGGTACTACATAATGGCACAACACTGATACAGTCCTACCAACTTATCTGTGAACTGAAAGAGGACGCCACCGTCTATGCGTCGACACAATCGAATGACATGCGTCGGCACAATCGAATGACATTTCAACATGACGGCCGTAGTTCCAATTTTCGCCATTTCACAGATAAGTTGGTAGGAGTGTACACTGACTGATGATACGTAGTATCTCTATATAGTCTGTGGACTCATGAATTCCTGAGGAAAGGCTATCGCTAAAATAATATAACAGTAAATTGTAAACACACGGGATTTCTGTCTCCATATTTATTTTTATTATAATAATCATAGATGACAGGAGCTAAGTAATAACAGCCGCACGGCTTGATCGATCAGGTTAAGCTACGCTTGCCGGGGTCGGTCCGTGGATGGGTAACCATCTTTACATACCGAGACTCCTCCGTGCCTCGGAAAGCACGTTAAGCCGTTGGTCCCGGCCATAGATATATGAAAGAAGGAGATATGCCCGGTAGTTGAAAATGTATCAGAACCCGATGTCGCTAGGTTGGCCCCACCACCGCGCCACTACTACACATGTAGTTCACTAAAAGCAATAGATACAAAGTCGCGCACACACTTGCAATTCATAAATCAGAACATACTACACAATCAATTATAAACCTTAACTCGTCACACACAGCGTGCATTTACCATGCACCGTACAACTTACTCACACAAAAACATCTGGCGCTATTATTGTGTTGTGCAAAAAGCAATTTATTTTACATATACGCTAGTGATTGACTAAATCGGAAAGTTATCGATACTTCCATAAATAAAAAATGATATGTCCAGAAAGTATTATATATTTTAAATTAAAAAAAAAATGTATATTAAAAAAAAAAAAACACGAATCAATAAATTAAAACAATCCGGTTAAGTTGGTTTAGGCTGTGAAACCATAGGAATTGTTGAACCCTGTTATGATGTGTTTACTCACTGACCTGTAAAGTGGAGGTATTTGTTCAGTACTTGACGTACTCTTAATTTTGGGATTGCCCATTCAAAAAGCCTGCGAGTTTTATTTAGAGGCTGGAACATTTCTGCCTTAAAGTGAATTGAGCATATGGTGCTACATTTTGTTGGGAACCAGTTAGGTGGCCTTCCTGTGGCATCAATCCATTATTTTTTTGTATTTGTATCTTTTGGGAAGCTAAAAAGGTACTTTATGAACTTATTTATCATTTACATAATAAGTATCTTAAGCTATAGTCTATAGTCTATAGGAACTAGTTGGCCGCTGAGATAGGGGTGAGGCGGCGGTTCGCAACGCACGTACTGAGTAATGCGCCCCCGCTCCTCCATCCCACCGCTCACATACCTAAGGCGCGATCAACTAGTTCCGCGCGGTCTATACTTCTTAACCTCACGATGAGTAAGCAGGTAGCAGGCAACAGGCGAATAGGCTTTTGTTATTAAAAAAAAACCCTTAGTTAAGAAATAGTTAAATATATGAAAACAAACACATGCCATACTCATGCATAACAAATAAATAGCATGAATATGTTGACTTATTTTAAGCAAAAATCACTAATATTTTATCTGAACCTGAATCGGTATCGATTACTACAACGCAAAATTTCGAATCTTGTGGTGCATAGTTAAAGACTTTAGCGGAAGTAAAATACCAAAACCAAAAAAAAGTAAGGAAATAGCACGAAGATGCGATAATTTAAACCCTAAAACACTCCACCTAAACATTAATAAACTTACTTTACGACCGTTGGTTATGCATTTCTCAACTAGGTAAAATAATCAAAAACAGTAAAAAAGATTATTTTACATTCTCAAAGGTTTTCCAACCGTACTTAAACGTCATCTTTTCAAGTGTTCCAACCGGGCTAAAACGGTTGACAAATTGAAAAATAAACTATAATAGCAATATAATATTCGCTGGGCAATCGACATTATTATCGATAGCCTACTTTAGTGGATCTTAACCTCATCACTATCTCGCCGCAAGACACAGCGGCTGTACTATGCGACGCTCCGCGTAAATAAAGTATCGTTTTGTTATTTTTACATTACTTGTCCAGTCGCTTAGCGACATACTTAAGGTAGTGGTTAAGGAGCAATGTATTTGCTGCAAAAATAGTACAGCCGCTGCGATATTTGAAAACAAAAATAACGTAGTAAAAGCAAGAAATATTTTACGATTTGTTGTTTTTTATGATTTTAAAGATAAATACAGTAAAATACTTTTAATTACATATGGTAAGTGATTCCGTGAGATACGAAGTTTTTAATATCACTTCGGTTTTTGCAGGAAACCACTGAAGAACACGGCATTTTTATAATTTATCGTGACCACGGTCGAAAGCGTACTAGTTCGCGGAGACGGCCATTTGGCGAGTAAAGGTACAGCGTGCGCATAACGCGTGGACACAGGCACGCCCCCATGCCACTTCTCCTGTTTTTTATATTTCTATGGTCCCGGCTGTCATTCGTGGATCTTTGACAGTCGTTACGGGTCGTCAGAAGCCCAAAAGTCTGACAACCAGTCTTACCAAGGGGTATCGTATTACCCAGTTAATGGGTTGTGGAGGTTAGATAGGCAGTAGCTCCATGTAAAATACTGGTATTCAGCTGCATCCGGTTAGACTGGAAGCCGACCCCAACTTAGTTGGGAAAAGGATAGGCGATTGAATCATAGATGACAGGAGAGAGCTAAACTTCATGTTTTTCTGTGTACGTTCTTACGAACTATGATATTATTATAGTAAATATAATAGTATAACGATATGTAAAAAAAAACCGTCAAGTGCGTTTCGGAACACGCACAATGAAGGGTTCCGTAGTTGAACAGAATTTATCCCAAAAACAAACTTAACATTGTAATCCCATATTTTTTTTTATCTTAATAAAATTTCAAATTAACAATTTTCTAACTTTTTCCTTTTCATGATTCTAGATCAACGGGCGAAGTACCCGGGTTTTGATTTATTTGCCAGTATCAAAATATTGTCGCATAAATGGGCGTAATTTTTTATTGCGTTGACTTAGAAGCTTGTTTTTTTGAACTGCAAGGGACTTAGGTACGTATTTGATATTCATTTCAATTTGATACCTCCACGCGTTCCTAAGAAAAAAAGGTCTTGACAGAGTGACAGACAGACAGATAGACAACGAAGTGATCCTATAAGAGTTCAATTTTTTCCTTTTGAGGTACGGAACCCTAAAAAGTAGCACAATACATATCAATTATTGGGAATCGAACTTAGGTTTTCAAAGCAGCTGTCGAAAGTTATTTGCTTTGTTGAAAGTTGAGTGAAATAGCCGATCTAGCTCCGTAAAGGTCTATCGGGATGAAATCAAATCAAATCAAATCAAATATATTTATTTCGGATTCTGTTATATCCATAGGTGTTAGTAACAATAAACTTATCCTAATGTTAGTACAGTTAATTCCTAGGTTTATTATAAAAATTTAATTTAATTTAAGCATGCGCCGGGCTGGGCGCCCGTCACATGTACACTCATCCACTGCTTCAACAGCGGAGAATCCCACCGGTTTGCCAACGCGTTCAGGATGCCGTTCGCAGTGCCACGTACGCGTCTGAGTATCGAAGCGCTTCGCTTACGGATGATTGCATAAAAGCAATCAGTGTGCGCCTCGGCAAACATAGTCGATGCGCTGCAAAAACGAGGCAGCCCAAACAACACCCTAAACGCGTTGTTATATTGAACACGCAAAGTCCCGTACACTCGCTGCGTGTAGTTGACCCATAGACCACACGTGTAAAATGACTGACAATACGCTTTAAAAAGCGTCAGTTTAACTTGTTTACTACAACGTGTAAATCTACGGGCCAACATGTTGCAACGCACACACAAAGCCCTCCGCTCCCTCTCAATATCAAGGTCATCATCCAAGTTGTCTGTGACCCAGTGACCCAAGTATTTAAACTGCTGAACAAGTCTTAGTGGTATATCGCCTAGTGTTAGCGTAGTAGAATAATTATAACACTTCTTCCCTGCTTTAAATATCATCAGCTCGCTCTTGGATGCATTGTACTTGAGTCCATGGTCAACAGCATACAGCTCACATATTTTTAATAGCCTTCTCAGTGCCCCAATCGATGGGCTCAGCAGCACCATATCGTCAGCATAACTTATGTTGTTTACACAAACACCGTCCACGTGACAACCGATATTAGTACTGCTGAGCTCACCGATCAGCCGGTTCATGTACAAGCTGAAGAGCCTGGGGGAGCTCAAGCCCCCCTGCCTCACCCCGCACTCCAACCTGTACATGTCCGACTGTGCCCCTCCCCACTTCACACTGTTCTTTTGGTTGCCGTACCAATACTCAAAAACTGATGTGATCTCAGGAGGCAAGTCCGTTTCAGTATTCAACTTTTGCCACAGAAAATCATAAGATACGAGATCAAATGCCTTTGATAGATCCAAGAAACAGGCGCAGACTGGTGTTCTCCTCGCTGTGTAGTACTGGACAGTCTGCTTTGCTTGAAATGGTTAAGTAACTGCTGCTATATTCGTTCCTCAGCCCAGTGACGTAATGGAATAATTCAACTGGTATCGCTGTTGACACTGGTATAATATGTTATGTTCACTTTCATCTCAGTCTCATTTCCTACGAAATGTAGGATGGGAAAAGTATTTTACGATTTCTGACTTCTGGTAGTAGGTAGGTACTCAAACCTCAGTTGGTCAGCTAGAGTTTTTTGATCCTAATAAGAAACATAATAGAGTAATAACATAACATAGTGAGAGCCCTCTTTGAATTAAGTTATGGTCCTACTGTGATATAGATAATAATTATTGTGTTTATAGTAGCCATAAGTACCTACAAAATTATTAGTTTGTAACTATGTAGCGGTATTTTGAAAATATGTGTAATAGTTGTCTACATTATCGCATTAGGTGTTAAACCTGTAAAGATAATTGTATAGTGGGAGTTAAATAAATAAATAAATAATCGATTGTCATCAACAAAAGTTTTTGTGAAAATTGCCCATTTTCTTGCTGACTGTAATTTTTTTTTTCAAAATCTGTGAATGCAGATCTAAATGTCAAAAAGGTAAGGACGTTCTCCTAAGACCCTTTTCTTGTAGCGATAACGTAAAGGTACCTGCCCTTATTACCCCATCTCAAAAATCCTCCCACCCTGTGTATGTCTTGATTGACTGCTTAGCTCCATAAAATTTAAACAAAGTCTATCTGGAAGTATTAGCGCGATGCTGGAATATACATTCAAACAGACAAAAAATCTAAAAACTATACTCGTATTTTCGGCATTAGAATCGTTCCCAGAGTTCAGAAATCAATGTACAGTTTTGACTCCGCTATGATTTTATTATAAGTATAGATTAGTTAGGATAACTGGCGTTGGAGACTTGCAGCTTCAGTTTCGCACCGAGTTATTGCTTTTATTAACTAGCCACTAAGTACATAATGGGCACAACAATAATATTAGTTTCTGCCTGCGACTTCGTCCGCGTGAAAGTTTCTTATTCATCCCAACCCACAGCGTCGCATCGCCCGCCCGTGCTATTACTTCGTTTAGCGCTTTTTTTACTTTTTGCTCGGCTCCTAACGGTCATAGCGTGATGTGAACTAGCCTATAACCTTCCTCAAGAATTGGGCTATCAAATACAAAAAGAATTTTTCAAATCCGACTGGTCTTTCCAGAGATTATTCCCTACATACAAACTTACAAACAAATTTTACGTCTATATAATGTTAGTATGAGTATAGATAACAAATAGCATTAACAACAAAGGAAACATGGTGAGTTGGTGTAAGTGACATTCACTGAAATCCTTCAGTCGCCTCTAGCCAATTACTAGCGACTGTTGGGCAGCCTTATTGATCTCTTAATTTCAACATCACTATTATTAAATACCATTCAAAAGCCCTTAATAACAGCAACCCTTTAAACTACAAAGACGTGATTACTTGAAGACTGTCAACGAAGGGGCAGGGAGTGTCCGCCGCGTTGTCCGTTATTGATCACAGCACCGGCCGGTAGAACTCCGGACAAACCGGCCATCCGTCTTCCTAACGGACAGACGGACGGACGGTATTTTAGGGTAATTCACGCTCGCTGATTTGAAGGGGCTGTGCAGGGGTGGTTGTTCCAGATAGCTGTTAGATGGTGGATCGTTTATATTGCTGTGTAAGGATTTGAGTGCTGCCTTCCAAGAGAGTCGTGGGGGGATTGTGCTATGAGAAGGGGCACTAGCATTTATCATTATGTAAGTATTGCATTCTTGCAGTGCAGTGGAGGGATGATGCTCCATAGTGTATTGGATAAACGAAGATTTACGATGCAGTCGCTATTTAAATTAAGTATTTTTTGATAGGCAAAATATGAAATAAAAGGGTGGGAGATTGTAACGTCGTCTAAACGTATACTTTTATGTATTTATTATCCCTATCTCTTAAACACAGCCATATAAGCTCACGATGACATTTCATATCCATCTGATTCCCCATGCGGGCTATCACTGCAATAGTTATAGTAATTTGTTTTTATGTTCCCACTAGTTTTATCAGAGCGGACAAATAGGGTCATTTCTGTCGCATGACTCTGCTTTAGAGATCGTGGTTTGTGCTGAGATAACATCTTATCTGTCGGTGCCGTTTGGACGTCGCCGTGAGGCATGGAACGTTTACGCGGTTTGATTGTGATCGGGTATAAAGTGAAATGTGTATGTTTGTATGTAGGGGTTGTCAGTGTTATCCTGCTTGTGTATGTGGGCTGTTGGTTGCCAGTGATATCCTGCTTGTGTATGTAGGCTGTTGGTTGCCAGTGTTATCCTGCTTGTGTATGTGGGCTGTTGGTTGTCAGTGTTATCCTGCTTGTGTACGTGGGTTGTTGGGTGCCAGTGTTATTCTGCTTGTGTATGTGGTCTGTTGGTTGTCAGTGTTATCCTGCTTGTGTATGTGGGCTGTTGGTTGTCAGTGTTATCCTGCTTGTGCATGTGGGCCGTTGGTTGCCAGTGTTATCTTGCTTGTGTATGTGGGCTGTTGGTTGCCCGTGTTATCCTGTTTGTATATGTGGGTTGTTGGTTGTCAGTGTTATCCTGCTTGTGTATGTGGGCTGTTGGTTGCCAGTGTTATCCTGCTTGTGTATGTGGGCTGTTGGTTGCCCGTGCTATCCTGTTTGTGTATGTGGGTTGTTGGATGTCAGTGTTATCCTGCTTGTGTATGTGGGCTGTTGGTTGCCAGTGTTATCCTGCTTGTGTATGTGGGCTGTTGGTTGTCAGTGTTATCCTGCTTGTGTAGAGAATGACTCTACCACTAGTAGGCAAGAATTCTAACAATCACAGTTATCCCGTCGATATTGCACAAATTAGTCTAATTAAAGTTAGTCCGACTTGGAAAGCGAACCCAAAAGAAAGATCTTTAACTTGTTATTCACACAGTTTCAAAGAACTGACGAAAACTAACAATAAGAGCTTACAAAGTCCTGTGCAGACGAAGTTCTGTATCTATGCCTACCCGAAAAAGATAGTGTGGGGACATAGATAAGGACGACGTGTGTTAGGGTTTGTTAGATGTGCTCATAGCCACCGGCCACGGCCGCCGGCGGCCAGGCGCACCAGACTGTAACTAACACAAGTTTACATACACGAGCGCACATGTCAGGGAGGCAGTCACCGGACGCGTCGGAGGCGGAGGTGGCGAAACCGGCATTTTGTAGTAATTCGTCCCTTTACGATACATTTTACACTCATAACGACAAGGGGAAATATTCGGAGTTGATGCCAACCTTCAGTAGGTAAATGGAGAGACAGCCAAAGAAGAATACCCGCTCACACGAGCGCGGTGTGAATCGGGTCCGTGGAGTCATTTTACCTAATATTGTACGTGGTATGAGTTCTATACCAAGAAATTTTTTTTTTATTATTAACGTTGTTTCATCACTATTAAGTACTAATATCGAATTCTATGCATATAATTTGATGCGTTATCTATTTCCGAACGATTTAAGATACGTCAACACTGACTGAGACTCGTCTATGACATTAAAAAATATTTTTTTCTCTGACATGTCATTGTTCGGTCTGTCGACTGTGAAAGTGTTTTACTCAGTTAATAGTTTAATTGTACTGTGGTAAATGGGTTTATTTATGTTTCATGTTAAGAATTAACACACCATGCATTTTAAACCTTAAAACATATAGGTCATCGCTTGTTTTTTCTTACTAGAGCCATTTCTTTGAAATCTGAAGCTAAATTGTCTTTGTTCGTCTTTTTAACCATTTCTAGAAATGTAAACAATAACGAATTCAAACGAAACACACAATATAATGGAGCTTTAGTCAAAAGGTTTCCAAGAAATGAACTGGAGCTACAGAATTCCTAGAAACTATGCCGCTAGCGCATTATGTTCGGGCGCATAATTCGGGCACGATTTTCAGACCCTGTTTTATGTTGACGTATCGACAGGTCACACACATTTATCATGTTATATTGTTAATAATTGCTCTTTATAGTTCCTATTCATTGTTGCCTCTTTCATTGTATTATTTGTGTTTTAGAATATCTTAATGTTTTAATTATTTTTTTTTTTTTTTAAATTTTACTCTTCAATTGTTTACTATTTAACCCGTGTTTTAACTCCAAATGTTTAATTTAATTTTATGTTCATGTATTGTTTAATTTAATATTGTTTAATTTTTCTTTGATTTAAATTTGATTGTGTTTAACTACTTAAACTCATACAATTCTTAACTATGTTTAAAATGATGATGTATGCATGATGTGTTCTCCTATAACTGAAGGAGCACAAATCTTCAAAGTACCTACTTTGTATAATAATGCATGTAATGTGTATCCTTTGTTGGAGTTCCTTTCTGAATAAAAATAAAATAAAATAAAAAAATAAAAATGTAAACAAACGCGCGCCGCGGGCCGAATGACGTCAGCGGGTGGTATACTCGACTAGTTTTTTAAGCGGGCGTACCTGCCCGTGTGAGTGGATACGAATGGTTTGCTTCATTACTGCCAAATCATTATTAGACTGTACATGTGTATTGCTGAAACGTGTTGCGGCTACCTCAAGTAGCATGGGATAAGGGCAGGAAGATGATGACATGTCTTACTGCTGAACATAGATCTCCCACTGGAAAGTACGAGAGAATGATTGTAGTTAAACCCGAATTTACCACATTATGAAACTAGTTGCGTAAACTTAGTTATTCATTGATAGTTTCACGTGTAAATATGTAATTATCTATGTATTTACACATGAAACTGTCAATGAATAAGGAAGTTTGCGCAAGTAGTTTCATAATGTAAATTCGGCTTAATTCAAATGCTTGGAAATCAATTCGTGATCGCATGTTCTTGTTGTTACCCCCCTCCTCCCCCTTGACGTACGTTTCTTGGTCCGATGGTCCCAATCGGCGACAGGTGGCGCTGCTGCTGATAGAGAATGGAATACTCTTTACTTATACTAAAACAAGTTGCATCGACCCCAAAAAAATTGGGATAAGGGCAGGAGAATGCTGATAATCGGTATCGGTCGTTGTCTACGACGATATAAGTGACATTAAAACACAATGTAAAAGCGAATTATTCCATTACTTCATTGGGCTGAGTAGGAAACGAATATAGCAGATAGTTACAGATTGAACCTTTGAGAAATCCCGTGTGTACAATCTACTGTTATATTTTTTAGCGATAGCCGGGCTCGTCAGAAATAATCTGTAAGAATCACTCAGTGTATTCGTGTTATGCCATTAGGTATTACGCCTGTTCGTGTCGTTCCTGCATAGGAACGACACGAACAGGCGTTTGTTTATTTATCCACTAAAAACGAAAAACTTCGCAAGCAGTGGGAAATTGCTACTGAAGGCTGCGCGTTTCGACCTCAAGACAAGCTGCTTCGTCGTCGGTCGCTTGCTCCCGCGTCACCAGTCCTAACTCTCTGTGTATTTTGGCTGCTGAGAGAGACCACAACTACAAACGTACTGTAAAGGAAAGTTTTATAAAATGTGGCTGTTGTTTTAGTATATTGTGTGTCTAACTTGCATCCCCTATAACCCCTTTAGTGACTGAATAAAAAAAAATTTTTTTTAGAATGGGCTAAAAATGGTCGTACTGTTTTGCTTATGCTGCAAACATATTCTTTTGTTTTTGATGTTGACCACTGTTCATGAAGATCAGTAATTATTGACAACTACATATGAAGGAACAATTGCCGTACTTTATTATCAAGGGATGTACCTACTGTTACAGCTATAGTTTATCGAATCTACTATTCTAAGACATCAAAATTAATTTAGTATATTGTCTAACCGGCCCCGCTCATGTGGGATTGCCGTCCCATAGGACTATTTACCTAAACAAAAGTGCAAGTATCAATATGTTAAAAGTTACAAACCAACAATAGGATACGTCATCGACGAACTTGCTTTAGAACATGGGCACTGAGTGATACGGTTACCGCTAACCATGGCTACGTTCACAAAGCGCTATTTTTAGAATGTATGGAACACGATATTTTATCGTATACTTACTGTGACTTTTTGTACTCAAAACTGATCATGGGGTGTCGTTTTTATGGTTTTCGAGGGAGCCAAAGCCGGTAGTGAAGTCAAAATGAAAATTCATGATGGCGGATGTGAAAATTTTGTGTTTGTGTTTTAAATCATACGTTATAAGGAACTTCATTCCTGACGGTGGTCCCCGACCGCACATTTTTATTTTTTTCTAAATTTCATTGTTGTTGCCAGAGTGAAAGTTGATTATTATTAGTATCCAACCGACAACCGGACACATTGTATTTATATTATGTGTAATTTATGTAGGATATGGTAGTAGACTAGTAGTAGTAGTAGTAGTATGGTAGTGAAGACAGTTCGATGGAGAGTGAAAATACTAATGTGGATGAATCTGATGAAAAATCTTAGAATAATGTGTTTTAAAATTTCTTCATAAAGGACCACGATAAAAAATTATAAACTACTCGCGCTTGACTATAATTTTATCGATAATAATTTGCAAGGTGTCTTAACACTATCGTAAGATTGACAATTAAACGTCATCATACCACATATAAATAATCACATTTTCGAAAACGATATTATGAATTAAAACTATAATATAATTACGAGATATTTTTTCTGAGCTGTCGCAATTTCATATCTAATGTGTTCGTCTTTTGTTTGAATTTTTTTGAACAACAGCAGGGAGAGCGAATTTTTGAAAATTTTGACACAGGTCCAACCTCAATGACGTCCCGCAGGACTCTGACCGCGAGCGGATTTAGCCAAATTTACTAATTATGAGTTTATTTAAAAAAAATCTATTAAACTCAAAAATCCAACCGTTAAATTCCCTCTGAAATACGATTACCTCATGGTACATGCAATTTTCATATAATTTTATGCTGTAATTAGGAAATGAAACGGAAAATGGTTTTGAAATCGACCATGTTTCGGATTTTTTTTTCATCGAGGAAATTACAACTTATCGTGTTTTGAACCCTTAATTTCCCTAAAGAAAGGATGTATCTATAGCATATATTTTTTTCAGGACCTTAATACAATAATTTGACCATTTAAAATTGATTCTAAAACAGGTAAAATTCGGATAACCCCCCGTTAATTATATTTACGCGCTCACAAAAGTCGCCTTTTGGGACATTCTCACTATTTCTCATTCGATGAATTACTGTTAAATAACACCTTAATTTCTCCGCCAAAAATGTACCTGGTCTAATCCTATCATAACTGTCCTGTCCTACTTATTATAAAATAATACTGGTGCCGATTCTGTTGTGCACAAACTAAACTTAATTTAGGGTATTGCTAACTTTTTCTCTCTATTATGACATCAAAGGGACGGAAGTAAATTAGAGCTGTCAAATTAGTTAGAACTAATTTTTCCATAGACATTTAGACGACACGTAAAAACATGTCGACTAAAAAACACGGTGAAGCGCAAGGCGTGAACCAGTTTGACATCTCCAACTTAGTTCATAGCTATAGCCATCCTTTTCTCGCGCTGCCTGTTAGTAAAAGATAGCGATTCTCTAATTTTAGTTTAGTGCGTTCACAAGAGAATCGGCACCAATATCCTACTTATTAAAAAAAAAATTGGCACATGGGTAGACTGGGACAAAGGATACTTCTTATCCCGGTAGTACATTCCCGTGGGATAATTCCGACCTAAACGCAGGCGAAGCCGCGGGCAAAAGCTAGATTCTTTATAAATCTAGCTTATTTCAACCAATCAATACTTTTAATTTGAAACGGGCCGTTTACAAAAGTAATTATCATTGGCTCGCTATCAGGCAGCACATCGCTTGCTCGGGCCGCGGGGTGGGCAGAAGCACAGGTAAAATCGGTAGCACGTTCATAGATAATTGGTTGTGTAGTAATTGCACCGAGTTTTAGGAAAACGCTTGCGGGTAGTAGCTTCGTGTTTGGGCGCGTGTCCATTGTGTCACGACATTTTGGTGGAAAATAACCAAAGTAGGTAACTTATTAGATCATAAAAGTAGGGTTGCCGTCCTCAAATTTTGAAAACCAGGATAAGAAGGTCAAAATACCAGGACATTTCGGATTGATTGTTGGGATTACGGACCACTGCTTCTCACAGAAAGTGGAGGCCTGTGTCCCAGCAGTGGGGACGGTGTAGGCTGATTATGCTCTCTCTCATCTCTTTTAATGAAAATGTGTTACTTTTCCACCATTTTTCTTCTTTACCTACCAATAAACCCTTAAGGGCGCTATTACATTTTGACCGTGATTTTTTCATAAATTGAAATTGCACACTATAAACAAAAAAATAATTATTATATGACTCAAAATAAACGTAATCACAACTGCTAAATTGCTACATAATGCGATGCGTCGGCGTCTAAAGCTAAAGACCGCGTGTCCCGAGATTTACATTGATTTTTAGCACTGCATACAATAATTAATTAAACATATTATTTTACTTTTAAATAGACTAATTTTTTTTTATCAAGCAAGGTAACATAGTAACCTTATTTATTTTATTAAATACATTTTTTTATGAATTTGGATTATACATTCGTAGATAAAAAATATAATTTCGGACGAAAAATTGTCAGTAACTCTCTGGTTTACGGAATTATTTTTGGTGTATTACTGTATGAAACATAAAAAAAACTGAATTGAGCACTCCAAAGTTGAAGATACAGTTGTTCCAAGGACATTTTTATAAAAATTTATATTATTAAATTATTGTATCTTCGATGTAACAAAGCATCAAAACATGTTCAAAAGTAAAATTTTATGAAACATCCTTTGCAGAGACAAGGTTTTTACTGATTTTTGTGAACAAATTGAAATTTTTATTTAGAACACTCCCAAGAGAAATAATCAAGCTTTCTTGGACATATGTTTTTTTTAATTTTGTGGCTCTAACAAAACCACAATCACATATCAAAACTCGAGTCAAACGCTCGAATACAAGAGAAATTGTGATAGCGCTCTTAAGAGCAATCTAAGTAAGATTACCGTGTGTGAATGAGAACGCGCTATCATCGTGATAGGCAACAGTAAGCCGGCCGCGATACCGATCGCCTTGCCGGCTCAATTATGGATTATAGACGGGGAGCTCACGACTACCGAGTGCAGGCATAGACCGTCACTGTGTAAACTAAACGAAGGAGTTCACTCGGGAGATAGTGCTTTGGTGATGTTAGTTGGATTGCAAACCCCATCGTGTCTGGTTGTGGTTGTGTGTGGTTGTGGTTGTGCAAATAAGTTGTTCAAATAATTCTATTCCTGTTTCATTTTCTTACCCAAAACATTATCAACCCATACATAGTATACAGGGTGTAAGGCGACTGATGGGGTGAATTCAGTATATTAATAAGTTGATCGGTACATAAAATATTTTCAGGAACATTATCGGTATCCAATAAACCTGATTTCTTTTATTACCTTACACGCAATGTATCGTTACCGAGGCAAAACGCACGTAGCGAACGGCATGGCGGCAGCGCAGCGCGTCGCACTTATTTCAACATCCATTGCTGATTAATGTATTTTAGCTGTTTTATTTACATAAATGGAGTGCTGTGTGCAGGGAATGTAATTTTACATTGAAATAAATAATTAACTGAAAAAAAAAACGATAAAAAAATTTCCTGAGATTTTTTTAAGTAGAATATGATTCAACATAGGGAGCTGAATGCACCCTGTTAGTTTGCGGAGGGCTGTCCCTTACACCCTGTATAACAAACACATTTATATCTGTTTATACATAGTATACTCGTATAACCAATTCGCTTTACGTGTCGGCCTGTGTGGACGCTTAGATCTTGCAGTTGACTACACAATTTATTTTGATGCGATTTTCACCATCATTTAAAGATTTAAAGCAATTATTCCAGAAGGTTTATGTCTAGTAACACGACGCCGTCACTACTTCGTGTGTCTTAGTTTAAAAGTTATGTTTTATAAGTATTGGTAGTTATGTATCTTTTTTATGTTGTAATTGTTTTTTTTTTGTGTATTGTATTTTGTATGGGCCACAGCTGCCCGAAATAAATAAAAGAAATAAAAATAATTGCTTATAAGTCTCGTCATTTTGGCTCGCTATTGCAATGCAGAGACGGGTCGCTGGTATAAGATAATGTTTGTCTTTGTTGAGCTTCATCTCTCTGGCATACCATTGAAAGTGCAACAGTTTCTTTTAAAACTTTTGTTATTTTAATTTTTGATTATTATCAAATTATTTATTCTTGTATTGATTTCCAGCGGTAGGTTTTTTTTAGGTTGTCACAAAGCTGTTCCCATTTCATTGATCGTTGTATTGTGATTTTTTTCGTGAACTCCTGAGCTATCACTCCAGCCTACTCCTGGAACAACTTATGAGTTCCATACATAACGGACTCCATAGACTAACGGGGTTTTATAGGAAAAATGGCGGCTCGAGTGACCTGGACAGTCTAGTTCTGTTCTATAAATATAGGTAGCGGCAGCCGTTAAAAATTGTCTGAGAAATAAAAACTTCTGGTAACTTGTCAGTTATTTATAAGATTGATCTTTAGACGGCGCCTTATCTGTACTGTTTTTAAAGTTTTCTTCGCCTTAGGAACAGATGTGATGAAAATTAAACTACTTGGAAAATTTTGGTGTAATGTTAGTAGGGTGAAAATCCTTACAGTCCTACCAACTTATCTGTGAACTGAAAGAGGACGCCACCGTCGATGCGTCGACACAATCCAATGACATGCGTCGGCACAATCGAAGCCATTTCAACATGACGGCTGTAGTTCCAATTTTCGCCATAACGCACGATCATGAAGTACAGACACAGGATTAGATAATACCTACTGATTCAATGTCGTACAGTTAGCAGATAAATAATAATAATACCCCACCGACGTATCTCTACGTTGACGACATGGTCCCCACCATGTCGTCAACGTAGAGATTGCGCACTGGATCTGTGCCGGTAGAGTTTACTTTGCCGATACAGGTCTATAGGGTGAGCAGTGAGCAGCCAGACCAAGAGAGATACATGAACCCGCAGGGCAGCATGTGACGAGCTGTTGGGAGCTCACGGACCCTATATCCCGGGAGAAGTCTTGTTCCTCACCTCTGACCGCCTCTGTTCCGCCTTTATTGACCGGCCTGAGTGAACACTGATGAGGACTTGCCCTTATTGGCCAGCTAGAGTAGAGATTCGCAAGAGCAAACTTGCTCGGAGAAAGGAAGTATTCCAGTAAGATGCTGGTAGGGATCTTGACCGTACTTCCGGTATTGTCCTGATAGCCGTGGAATGCCTCTCCACTCCTCAAGCACCTCAGGACATGTTGCCCCCTTGCCGCTACGACACTATGTGCTAGCGACCGTTTTCGGGGGCCCATTATTGAGTGTACACGTCGCCCCTGACACTTTTTCTGTGTATTGTATATAAAACATTGGTCAGGCAGGGGCCATAGTCTTTCCATAGTTCTAGGTAATCAGTCCACTGCCATCCCAACCCATGACCCAATATGTTTTGTTTCCATGTTCTGCAATAGTCCTGCACCAACCGGGGTTGTCCTTGGGTGCACTTGCACAGTGCGTACAGGGATGATCGTCGGTTAGTGCCTCCTCATCATTAAAAATTGTCTAAGGGGCCTCTGCGAGTTGGCTTCGGCCCCTCGTACGCCTTCCAAAGGTCCGGGACCGCAGGGTGCCGCGATATGTCAAAGACATTTTAAAATAATAATAATACCAGCCTATTACTGTCCCACTGCAAGGCAAAGGCCTCTTCTCATTCAGAGAAGACAGTCAGCAGATGTTTTGTTTAGATTCTGGCTTCAAATATTGACAAAATATATATTAGGTTGGGGAAAAAGTCTTTTCGCATTATAGTATGTATGAACATAAAATAAAATCTCTTTGGCTAAACGTCATCGCGTTGCAAGAAACCTGGCTTTTGCCGCATGATATCGCATTTCTCGGACAGATTGATGATGATTTCGCCGTTACTGGTAACTCAGCCGTCGACACCTCAGCGGAAGTACTTCGTGGCAGGCCTTATGGGGGGGTAGCATTGTTGTGGAGGAAGAGCCTTTTTACGTCTGTTACAGTGATTAGCTGTGATAATGTACGCCTAACAGCTATTAAAATAGTATTACAAGATCGCTCTATAATAATCTTCTCGGTTTACATGCCTACGGACTCGAATGATAATATGACTGAGTTTACTAATTGTCTTAGTGAGATCAGTGCAATAATAGAAAGTAATAATGTGCAATCAGTGATCATACTGGGTGATTTTAATGCACACCCAGGTGAGCTATTCGGTAGTGAGCTACAGAGTTTCTGTGAAGAGCAGTGCTGGACCTGTGCGGACCTGGACTTATTGCCACATGGTACGTACACGTTTGTGAGCGACGCGCACGGTTGTCACCGCTGGCTCGATCACTGTGTAGTGACTGAGGCCGCGAAGCGTCTGCTCGTTAGTGCCGCTGTGTTGTACGATACATACTGGTCCGATCACATGCCTATACAGCTACAGTGTAATTTTGGTATGATAACACCTGCAGTTGTGACTCCTAGCCATAATAAGTGTAAAAATAAAGCGATATGGGGTGAACGGGATACCAGTCAAATAAATAAATATAGTCAATTATGTCATACGAAGTTGAAAGAAATTGACTTTCCAATAGAGCTTGTAGAATGCGCTAATGGCGTTTGTGTAGATGCTCATCACAGAGTTTTACTAGATAACATGTACAAAAACATTGTGTGTATACTTACCGAGGCTGCCCAATGTTCCAGTAATGGAGCTGGGGGAGGGGGTACGGGTACAAGGGGTAAACGCGTAGTAGGGTGGAATAGGCATGTTAGGCAGGCTCACGGGGAGGCTCGTGCTGCTTTTCAAGAATGGGTTATATTTGGAAAACCGTCTTCTGGTTCTTTGTACAATAAAATGTACAACATGAGAAAAATATTTAAATCTAAATTGAAATGGTGTCAAAACAACCAGGATAAAATAAAAATGGACATCATAGCAGAGCACCATAAATTAAAAGATTTTTCTCGATTCTGGAAAAGTACAAATAAATTAAATCCGAGGCCGGGCATCCCCGTGAGTGTAGCGGGCCAACATGACCCCACTGCTATAGCAAACTTGTTTGTAGAGCATTTCAAGGTTGAGTCACCTCTTGGTCCCGCGTCACAGGTGGTCGATGCTGAGGTATGTCAGGCGGAGCTAAAGGTTATATTTTCTGCTAAAGATGTCGCTACTGTGTTAAAATCTATGATAAGAGGCAAGTCTCCTGGACACGACCACCTCAGCATCGAGCACTTGCAGCACGCGGGAGTACACCTGCCACGGGTACTGGGGATGTTTTACACACTCTGTTTAAGTCATTGTCATCTGCCCAGTGACCTTATGAAAACAGTGGTTGTGCCGATTGTAAAGGACAAGACCGGGGATGCATCAGATCTTACGAACTATAGGCCCATATCACTTGCTACTGTCATGGCCAAGGTGCTGGATAGTTTGCTTGACAGACATATGGCAACCCGCATTGAATTGCATGATGCGCAGTTTGGATTCAGACCAGGTCTCTCAACAGAAAGTGCCATACTGTCTCTCAAGCACTCTGTCCAGTACTACACGTCTAGGAAAACGCCTGTAATTGCATGTTTCCTAGACCTTTCCAAGGCGTTTGATCTGGTGTCGTACGACTTGCTGTGGCAGAAATTATTAAACGATACTTCTGTGGATAGGGGGGTTGTATCAATACTTCGGTATTGGTATAACAATCAGACCAATTGCGTGAGGTGGGCAGGCTCATTTTCGGATGTGTATAGGCTGGAGTGTGGGGTGAGGCAGGGTGGCTTGTCCTCGCCTCGGCTTTTCAGTCTGTATATAAACCGGTTGATTGTTGAGCTCAGCAGCACCTATCAGGGTTGTCACGTGGACGGCGTATGCGTCAATAATCTAAGTTATGCTGACGACATGGTGTTGCTGAGCCCTTCGATTAACGCAATGGTGAATCTGCTTACGTTATGTGAAAGGTACGCGGAGGCCCATGGGCTCAGATACAATGTTAAGAAAAGTGAGGTACTAGTTTTTAAGGCCGGTACTAAAATCTACCCCATTGTGCCACAGTTGAAACTTTGTGGAAGTCTTTTAAAACAAGTTACTAAGTTTAAGTATCTGGGCCACTGGGTCACCGACGACCTAAAAGACAATCTGGACATTGAGCGTGAGCGCAGAGCGTTGGCTGTCCGCTGCAATATGTTGGCTCGCAGATTTGCGAAATGCACGATTGCGGTTAAGGCTACGCTATTTACAGCGTACTGCCAGTCGTTGTATACATGCAGTCTGTGGGTTAACTACACGCGGAGGACATACAACGCTCTGCGCGTACAGTACAATAACGCATTCAGGGTGCTGATGGGGCTGCCGCGCTACTGCAGTGCTTCGGGCATGTTTGCAGAAGCGGGAATAGATGGGTTTCCTGCACTCATGCGTAAGCGCTGCGCATCCATCATGAGCCGGATTCGCGCCAGCCCCAACTGCATTCTGAGGGTTATTGCGGACAGGTGGGACAGCCCCATGCTGGGGCATTGGATACGCCTACATGCCACTGAGTGTATGTAGATGTATAAATTAAAACAATTACTTCTGGTAGATTTAAGTACTAACATTAGTTTATAAGTTGTTTGTATACTAACCCAAATGGACTAATTAATGGTCTGAATTAAAAGATTTTTATTTTATTTATTTTTAAACTATTTGTATCTGGCTGGTTTTGGTATCATTGAAAGTTTAAATTTTAAAGAACATAATTCCAAATTCAAATTTGGAAAATGTGTGATTTTCATTTGTTTTTCGTACTGTCAAGATGAGTGAATCTAATGAAGAAATTCGATACATTTTAAAATTTCACTACAAAAATGGTAAAAATGCAACGAAAGCCGCGAAAAAAATTTGCGATGTTTATGGATCCAGTGCAGTGTCTGTGAGAGTAGCACAAATTTGGTTTAAGCGTTTTCAATCCGGAAATTTTGATGTCAAAGATGCACGTCGCTCTGGTCGCCCTATTACGGATAAAATGGATGCCATTTTTGAAAAAGTGGAGCAAAATCGGCATATCAGTAGTTACGACGTAGCTGAAGAACTGGGAATTGACCACAAAACAGTTTTGGCGCATTTGAAAAAAACTGGGTACACAAAAAAGCTCGATATTTGGGTACCTCACGAGCTCACTGAAAGAAACCTAATGAACCGTGTACTCATTTGTGATTCTTTATGACGACGTAATGAAACCGAACCATTTTTGAAGAAGCTGATAACTGGTGATGAAAAGTGGATCACGTACGACAAGAACGTGCGAAAAAGGTCGTGGTCAAAGGCCGGTCAGGCTTCACAGATTGTGGCGAAACCCGGGTTAACTCGCAACAAGGTGATGCTGTGTGTGTGGTGGGATTGGAAGGGCATTATTCATTATGAGCTGTTACCACCAGGCAGGACCATCGATTCTGAACTCTACTGCGAACAACTGATGAGATAAAAGCAAGAAGTTGAGAGAAAGCGGCCGGAATTAATCAACAGAAGGGGTGTGGTTTTTCATAATGATAACGCTAGACCTCACACGTCTTTAGCCACTCAGCAAAAATTAAGAGAGTTTGGCTGGGAGGTGTTAATGCACCCGCCGTATAGTCCTAACCTTGCACCTTCAGATTTCCACCTGTTTTGGTCTCTTCAGAATTCTTTAGGCAGTGTCAGGTTAACATCACGAGAGGACTGCCAAAACCACTTGTCGCGGTATTTTGATCAAAAGTCCCAAAATTTCTATAGCAATGGGATCATGTCCCTACCTACAAGATGGCAAAAAGTTATCGAACAAAATGGTACCTACATACTTTAGATAAATGTAAATAATGTATATTAAAAAATGTTTTGAATTTTCTTAAAAAATGCGAAGAAACTTTTTCCCCAACCTATTACTAATCTAGTGTCAAAAGCCATAATGTATTCAACAACCCATATAAACAAAACCACGACACGAAACCCTTGAACTCCCAAATCCCTCAGCTGCTCAAGTAGATGCGCAGTACATCAACTTACCCTCCAAATGATAAGCCGGCGCGCTTGTATGACGTCACGTCCCCGCTTGATGTTGGACCGCGCGTGACGTCATCACCCACACCTGACTAGGGAACCAACACGACAAGGATTATTGAGGACCCGTGAGCTTGAATATGGACTGAAATATTTCGGATATTTAGAAGAACTTGCTGTACTTAGTAGGTGAAAATGTTTTTCTTTTCTGCGTGAAAAGTTGAGCAGTTTTACATTGATGTAAAACGGAATAAAAATAAGATTTTAGATTTTGTGAGGACTTGTTACAGGACTGTCACGTGGCGTTATGAAGGGTTAAGATTTCACTTGTGTCGGCAGTCCTATGACTGCCAATTTTTTAATTTTTTGTTAATGTATGTACTTAGTTACTTATGTAAAATAAATAATATTAAAATAACTCAATACATAGGGTCAACTCATCCAATTTCGTGATAAAACAAAATATGTAATAAAACTTCGATACTTTAGTAAAATCTTCTATTTTATTTCAATTAGGAACGTAAAGCAATTCTTTTACAATAAATAATCAGGATAGTAAACTTACTTAGGACTACTATTTTAAGACTTACAGCTAATAATCGAAACCTTTGTTAACTTAACGAAACGGACTATCACGAAATTAGGACTATCACTTATTTGCGTGAGTTTACTATAGTAACTGTTAGACGCAAAAGTCATATTCAAGATAGGCTTGGTTGTAGGGGCTTAGGTAGTCAACAAGTTTGGTAGTAGAGCTGATTAGCTGAATTCTCCTAAAAAGTTCCTGAAAAGCTCCTGAAAAGTTAATTAGATAAGAAGGTAAACTATGCCATAGGAAGACCTTTTTGTAATCCTATTGCCTCCTAAGCTCTCCTCACTCACGTAGTCTTTGTGGTCCACTCGCAAAACGGTAAAATTTCAACATTTAATATATCCTCTGAAAGCTCAACCACGTTTCCGTAAGCCCCCCGCGTGTGGTTACCCCATACATTTGTCATTGTCGGGTGAAAATCGTCCTTCTTCGGAATATTTGTGAAATGTATGCCGCGTTGAACGGAGGCGCATTACACCGAGCGGGAGATCTGATAGAACCCAGCTTTCAATATGTCCTCGTAAGCATGGCGTACGAATACGAATCAACATGATTCAAGGGTTCATGCTGTCGATCGAACCTTGTTGATAGGTTATTTCTATGTAGATTTTCGGAATCAGATGCTCCATGTATTTTTGTTAGATTTTGTGAGAAGTGACTTAACCCTGTCCTTTTCCAGAGTAGAAGTATTTTCATTTAGCTAAGAAAATTGGAGTTGTATTTAATGAAATCCTGACGATGCCTCTAAAGCTGCCATCTGCATTCAGATGTCGTGCAGTCGTCACTAATGCGCATATAAAGCGCGGTAATTATGACATGTCTCCCTTGCAATAGCTGCCGTTAACGACCGATGGAGGAAGAACATGTCGATCACGTATTAACTGCTGTATCATTGTTCAGTTATGTTCATTCAGCCCCACATGTACGTGTAGGTATACCGATGGACTTACGAAATAAGATCTTTGATTGGTTCGATAGTTATGATTTTTAACCGACGAAAAAAAAGGAGGTTGTTCACAATTTGACACGTATGTTTTTTTTTTTTTTTTTGTAATATTCACAAACTCTCACTACAAACTAGTGCTATCAGGATATTTCGGCGCCTGAATGATATTAACAGGCGTGTTAGTAAAGTGAAATAGGGAATACAACTCAGAACTGAGACAGCAGATGGCGCCACTTGGACGCGAGACAAAGCAAACCGTCAAAGAGCGCGGAAAAGTTTTTCGACGTTTTGAGGGTTCCGTAACTCAAAAGGAAAAAATGGAACCCTTATAGGATCACTCGTGTGTCTGTCTGTCTGTCCGTCTGTCACAGCCAATTTGCTCCGAATCTAATGGACCGATTAAGTTGAAATTTGGTACACATATGAACTTCTGTGACCCAAACATGGACGGGTAAAGTAAATAAATGAATTTTGAATATGGGGGTCACTTTTGGGGGGCAAATAAGAAAATTAAAAAAAAAAAGGTTTGCAAATTATACTGTGTGACACATCAAATGATGCTTACTATGAGGTTCTCAAATACATTTTTTTTTAAATTTTACAATAAATAGTTTTAAAGTTATTTAAGAAAATAGACACAAATTTACCATCCCCCTTATCTCCTTTTTATAACTAAAATACAGAATATAGTTATTTGCCTGTAGATTACAGGAAAGTCTATAAGCAGTTTGTGGTCTAAAAATAACATGGTAAATCTCTCAATATTGTGAGTACAAACTTATATTTACATTTGGAATGTATGGGAGAACAAGTTTTTCAACTACAATGTTAAGTTTGTTCTGCCTAGGCACCTAGGCACATTGTTACTGAAGATTTAAAAGACAACTTGGATATGGAAAGGGAGCGCAGGGCGTTGGCTGTGAGGGGGAATATGGTAGCTCGAAGGTTTGCTGGTTGTTCAGTACCCGTTAAAAACACACTTTTCAAGGCCTACTGCCAGACATTCTACACCAGCAGCCTCTGGTCTAATCATACCCAAAAAGCGGACAGTACCCTTCGCATCCAATACAACAATGCTTTCAGGGTGATGTTGAAGCTTCCACCTTACTGTAGTGCGTCCGGCATGTGGCGGATGCGCACACAGACGATTACTTCGCGATAATGCGTAAGAAAGTTGCGTCGCTGCTACGCAGAGTTAGTGGAAGCACCAACAGCATCCGTAAGGTATTTGCGGATAGACTGGATGGGCCTAAGCTGGATAGGTTTGTCAAGCTGCATGTTATACATTCAGCTCGATAAACCTACCTGTGAATGATGCCTTTTTTTGTTTTTTTCATTTTGTGATGTTTGTGTTAAATATTTTCTAAACGAAATTAAATTAAATTTATATCTAATAACATAGGTTTTTAAGTCATTTTTTGTTACTAACATGCTATGGGCCTTTGTGTCTGATATTAAAAGATTTTAATTTTTATTATTTATTAATCCAGGTAATAAACTATCTGTGTGCCAAATTTCATCCAAATCTGTTCAGTTTTTTTTGCGTGATTCAGTAACAAACATCCAAACATCTAAACATACGAACTTTCACATTTATAATATTAGTAGGTTTTTTTTTCAATGTATGAAAGATTCTTATTTTATTCGGGAGAGTAACCTCGAAGTTAGTGCCATGTAAAATTTATTAACTTTGCTTGGTTAGTTTTTGAGTTAGCTTCAATAATACTTATTTTTGTCCCACTTTTTATGTGGATGATGTTCTAATTTCTTTTGCAGGTAGTGCAAATTTGAGTGGGGTAGTACTACAACTAAAAAGTGAAAAATAAAATCTTTTTTTACAAAAAACACTACATAACACTACTAGGAGGAGCTCGTGGCTAAGTAATAACAGACGCACGGGTCGATCCATCAGGTTAAGCTACGCTTGCCGGGGTTGGTCAGTGGATAGGTGACCATTCTTTACATACCGAGACTCGTCCGTGCCTCGGAAAGCACGTTAAGCCGTTGGTCCCGGCTGTCATTCGTGGATCTTTGACAGTCGTTACGGGTCGTCAGAAGCCCGAAAGTCTGATAACCAGTCTTACCAAGGGGTATCGTATTACCCAGTAACTGGGTTGTGGAGGTCAGATAGGCAGTCGCTCCATGTAAAATACTGGTATTCAGCTGCATCCGGTTAGACTGGAAGCCGACCCCAACATAGTTGGGAAAAGGCTAAGCAGATGACGATGACTACATAACACTACTAAACTACTTAACTCTAAATAGGTACCTGTTTAGTGTTACGTAATTCTACGAGTTCTAGCAGACTTCATAATAATAATTATGTCGTATCATTCACTCTTTTGGTCTATAAGTAAATGTAAGTTGTCACAGAAAGGCTAAAAGAGTAAAGAGATGATGCAACTCCACCTCATCCAATTATTTTCTTGTTTCTCCCCCTTATACCCACCTGACACCTACATACCGTACTTACCAATGTCTATTCTAAGCTGTAGACCACACAGTATTAAACAAACAGGTGAAAAGTCTTTCATCTCTGAATCAGTGTAAATATAAAAATATGACATCACGTACGTTTGATAACAAGAACCGCGCGCAGTGCACGTTCAGCGGATATGGAGAGAAAGATTTATAAATAACAGAAGCGGCGCGGCGGGTGAACAGAAATAAATAAAATTACAAATAACAGGATGGAACTATGCTTGGATTCAACCTAGGGTGGATGGGAAGCGTGTCGCGGAGGGCGCGAGTTGAAGAGTGCTTATTAGGAGTTCCGTTTTTGAAGTGCTCTTTGTGAAATGAGTGGAAAATTCGTGTGGATAATTAAGGAATTTGGCGTTTAGAAACACTTATAAAATACTAAAGTACATACACACATAGTATATATAAGTACATTAAATAGTACTAAAGTTATGACTACTGAAGACCCCACCCCTGGACCACAGAACAGATAGAGGTCTCTCTTTATCTGTTCTGTGCCCTGGACCATACAAAAATCCCTACTCTCATTCCACTTCTTAGATAAGACCAGCCGGACCAGCCATTGTGGAAAGAGTCTGGGTTTGTCACGTGTTCACATCATCACCATCATCAGCCTACAGCAGTCCACTGCTAGACAAAGGCCTCTCCTATCACACACCATTCAACTCGAGTTCCGGCAACTCTTATCTAGCTGCTCCCAGTCACCCTGCGAAGATCATCGCTCCACCTTGCTTGAGGGCGTCTTACCTTACGTTTGCCGATTCGCAGTCTCCACTCAAGAACTCGCCTACCCCAACGGTCATCGGTTTACGGCTAATATGGTCGGCCATATGTAACTTTGGTTCTCTGTCGGATCACCTCGTTGCGGATTCAATCCCTCAGAGAGACTCCAAGCATAGCCCGTTCCATAGCTCGCTGAGCGACCTTGAATTTATGGACCAGCCGTACCGTGAGTGTCCACATTTCGGTTCCGTAAGTCATAACAGGCAGGATGCAATGATTGAAGACCTTAGTCTTTAGGCTCTGTGGAATACGCGGCGAGAAGACTCAACGAAGCTTCCCAAACGCTGCCCAGCCTAGCTGAATTCTTCTGTTAGCCTCCCTCTCAAAGTTGTTATTACCAAACTGCAGAGTTTGGCCGAGGTAAACGTATTCTCGACCAACCTTGAGAGCACCGCCACGCCATTGACAGCAATCGGTCACGGGGTAACGTGTTCGGGTGGTAATCCCATCCTCACCAGGGGTTTCACCATTTTTAAGCTGTCTAAGAGCTTCCTCGATTTCGTTTTGGCTGACTTCCGTGAAATGGCGGGTTACAGTGGCTCTGCAATCCTCATTTTCGGAATCAGGTCAAGCTGCATGCGATGCGTAAATTATGCGTACAATTGCACGTAGAAGTTTTCGACTTCCGAAAGGATCGCCGGCTTCGAAACGACGATATCCTCACTAGATTTGGTCAACTTCGTCAGGTGACTCCTCCCAAGAGATTGGACCCCCGGTTTTGCTCAATCGCGTTCTCTACAGAGCGTGTATTGGAGCATCAGAGTTCGCGTCGTACCAATTCTAATATTTTTGTTGAGTGCCCGTTGTTCTGATGAAGTGATATGTGTGTTTTCACGTTTTTCCGTCATAAGTTCCAGAGTCTCTTCCGAAAGACTTCTTGCCCGTACGCCGCATTTTGCAAAATCGCGTACCTTACTCCCTGATGAATTCCACCATTTGGTCGAGCGCCTGGTCAACGTCATTTGTGGTTTCCACGGCAGTGAATCGGTTCTCCAGGTCTGACTGGAACGCTTCAGATCCTAGCATAGTTTGAAGCATATTTTGTCGGAGCCTAGAGCCGTGTTCACATTCTTCATATATCCTGAAAATTGATGTATAAAATCTCGATCAAGTAGAAGTTCACCGATTTCTAAAACTTCTTATCCAGTTTCTTAAATCCATTCCCTCTTCGAGATAGATCAATTTGTTTTGAAGCTGACCCACCTTTGATGACGCTATTCCATAATAAATAGTCGTTTATCCTTCGTACGAGGAAGCGACTTGAAAGAACATGTATTTATTCATCAATGCTTGTGAGGAGATTGTTACTGTTCCCGTGTTTGTTGTGACGACGCGACGCCGTCTTGGATGATGAGGGCGGAGTCGAAATATGTGTTGTTGCTCTGCTTCTGCTGTACTTCTATAGCTTTTATGTACGTACGATACTTTACGTACTTTTGTTAAAGTAAACCACATTTTCCCACTTAAACCAAGCACAAGCAAAATAGGCACTCACAAAACCACTCAATGATGTCTTTAAAATAATACATCAACGAAGGAACCTCGTTTATTTGTAAATTGATAAATAAATACCTATCGAGCGACGCTTTGAGAAACATCTCAAGTGTTTCTCGTTAAAATAAAAGGGAGGAAACCGGAAAGTACCGATTGATAAAGGGCAACACGGAGAAAATGGCGCTCCCTTAACTACGCCGCGCGCCGGCCGTCTCTATGGAGATGAAATTCTATTTGTGGAAGGAGATTTTTCTTTCTTTGAAGCTTTGTTTAGACCTTTTGATGGAATGGACCTTTGGTGTTTATTTGACCTCTTTATTGAATATTTCCATGCTAATCTCGGGAGGATGGTTTCAATGGTTTGTTGAATTTATCTGCAATTTTCTTTTACTCGTACTAGATCTTTTTTTTACTGAGGTTTGGAAAACCTTTGTAAACCATATTTGAAGTGTTAAAAATATGAACCATTGCAGAACCCATAACATTTAAAACTAACCTTTAAATAAAATAAAATAATCTTTATTTCGGATAAGCATCATCCATATATGGGTTAGTAAGCAAAAATAAACAAAAAGATAACTTATACCTATGTTAGTAAACTTATAATCTATTTAGCGACAAGGGTGCTATTCGAAATGCATCTTCGAACAACATCACCTAACAAAGGAGAATCGTACCTCCCCGCTATGGTCTTCAGGATGGAGTTGGAGCTGTCCCGCACTCTGCAGAGCAAAGAGGCAGATTTCTGTCTGACGATGGCGTGGAAGCCATCGACACGTGCTTGTGCAAACATACCAGATGCACTGCAGAAAGGGGGCAGCCCCATCAACATCCTGATCCCGTTATTATACTGGACCCGTAGGGCGCTGATAGCCCGCTGAGTAAAGTTGTCGGACTCGTACACTCGTACCCGAAGGGCGGAACCCTTCGTGTAGGAGTCCGACTCGATACCACCGTACAATATTTAAAACTACATAATATTTAAAAAATACCTCAGTTTTAAAAAAGTCGTTTCTTGTATGGGGGTATAAAATTAAAAAAAATTAAGTTTATTTAATTTTTTATTGTTATAGCGTCAATAGAAATACACAATCTGTGGTTATTTCAATTGTCAACCTACCTGTTCATGAGATACAAATATTATTTCTTATATCTCTGGATACAGCCCACTGACAGACAGACGGACGGACGGACAGCGGAGGCTTAGTAATAGGGTTCCGTTTGCACCCTTCGAGTACGGAACCCTAAAAATGGAAAAATAGCAATATTTTATTTTTCGATTGCTATTTTATTTTTGGCAGTTAAGGGTCTTTGAAGTGACCCTCTTAAAATGTTTAGGTTGATTCTCAAAGGTATTGAAGTTGAAAGAAAAATGGGATGCATTGCTTTTGAGCGGTTAAGTGAGGGTATTATGATGGTTGAAAATTTATGGGGAATTGCTGTAAAAACAAGAAATGCAATATAAAATTAAAGACATCAAAAAAGATGTTAGACAAAACTGTAAAATAGGTTTCGTATTTGATTATGCATTTTGTGTTTGAACACCAAAATAAATTTATCTTTCTTTCGAAAATATGCCTGTCCACGGCCTGTCCTAAAAGTTTTACTAAGGAATCCAAAAAACAAGGGGAGATAAGGGCACGGGAAAGTTGGATGACTTGCGTTGGAAACTTTAATATCTTACATCATTATTTTCAATTTCGTTTGATTATAGGAAGTCCGTCTAAGATTCTGCGTCGGGTGTCGTCGTGGCAATCTATTGGGGAAATCCATGATAAGCAATATCCATTAACGTAGTTATGGGTTAAAAGCTGTGCTCCAGTACCTAAGTAAGTAAAACTTTTTTTACAAAAAAATACAACCGACTTCCAAAAACAACACTACAAAGTGAAAAATAACTTTAATTTCGGAAGTCGGTGTCTGATTAAATGTATTTTCGTTTTTGCCACCGACTTCCGAAATTAAAGTTATTTTTCACTTTGTAGTGTTGTTTTTGGAAGTCGGTTGTATTTTTTTGTAAAAAAAGTTTTTATTTTTCACTTTTTAGTGGTTCACATGTGCTTACCCCTTCACAGCGTACTGGCGTGATGTTATGTTATAAACTGGTGTGAACAACAAACAGACATGAGATTTCAGCAATCCCAGTCCATTTGCTATCATTTATTGAGGAGTTCCGTTGCCTATCTCAGAAGTTCTTCATCAGATCTTCACGAAATTGAAATGGGACCACTCCAAGAAAGTACTCTTCCAAAAACTATCCAAATCGCTTCAAGTGTGCCTATAAAATTGGAAGAGTTCTCTCTATTTCTCCAGGATCCCATCATCAGATCCTGACTTGATGATCATGGGACCACCTGGGAAGTATACCCTTTCAAAAAAAAAAAAATCCAAATTGAACATACAAAAAAAAAAAAAAAACGTTCCGACGAATTGAGAACTTCCTCCTTTTTGAAGTCGGTTAAAAATTGGAATTGCCCGGTTCTATTGTAAGCGCTTATTATAGCCTGGTTCTGGTTCTATTGTAAGCGCTTATTATAGCCTGGTTCTATTGTAAGCGCTTATTATAGCCTGGTTCTATTGTAAGCGCTTATTATAGCCTGGTTCTGGTTCTATTGTAAGCGCTTATTATAGCCTGGTTCTATTGTAAGCGCTTATTATAGCCTGGTTCTATTGTAAGCGCTTATTATAGCCTGGTTCTATTGTAAGCGCTTATTATAGCCTGGTTCTATTGTAAGCGCTTATTATAGCCTGGTTCTATTGTAAGCGCTTATTATAGCCTGGTTCTATTGTAAGCGCTTATTATAGCCTGGTTCTATTGTAAGCGCTTATTATAGCCTGGTTCTATTGTAAGCGCTTATTA
Organism: Cosmia pyralina; assembly: GCA_946251885.1. Lineage (NCBI taxonomy): Eukaryota > Metazoa > Arthropoda > Insecta > Lepidoptera > Noctuidae > Cosmia > Cosmia pyralina. The sequence goes on from OX276359.1 coordinate 24,888,440, forward strand.
TAGCCTGGTTCTATTGTAAGCGCTTATTATAGCCTGGTTCTATTGTAAGCGCTTATTATAGCCTGGTTCTATTGTTTCAGGAAACATCTTTCTTTTTTAGCGATATGAAAAAACAAGTGAATAGCGCAAACTGTGGCAGAAATTAGATGGGTGCGCTTTGAGGAACAATTTAGTTGCGTTCAGATGGCTGCGCTTAAAAACAGTTGCGCTTTGAGGAATACCTCGAAAATTTAGGCTACTGTCCACTGGTCCGCACCGGCACGGCCGCAACCCACGCACGGCACGCAACGGATTTCGGTTTGCTTTGTATGAATTCATATAGTACTGCGTCCACTATCGGTACCGCCCGCATATTAATATTTTCTTACAAACAAACCAAAATCCATTGCGTGCCATGCGTGCGTTGCGGCCGGTGCGGACCAGTGGACGTTCACCTTTTATGCTTCTCTCACAACCTAGCGTGGGCGACATTTCAATAAAAAAAAATACTTTGTAAAATATTCGAAATCAACAAAAAGTCGTCACACGTAGGCCTAAAGCTCCATTCTACGTCCGTCAGTGTAATTATAGCGAGCCGGCCATTTGGAAGGGCGACTTATTAATCGGGGAATGTCGTTCATGAATAGGAATATGAGAGGCCCAGCCCTCTGGCCCTCTGCTCCTCCGGGTGACGATGTCCCTTCCGCTAAATAATTTAGCTGCTCAAATTGCTTTTCAACATAACTTATAACGCGTCATTTTTAGGGTTCCGGACCTCAACAGGAAAAAACGGTACCCTTATAGGATCACTTCGTTGTCCGTCTGTCTATCAGTGTGTCAAGACCCTTTTTCTCAGGAACGCGTAAAGGTATCAAGTTGAAATTAATAATAAATACGTAGGTCTACCGAAACTTGGAGCTAAAAAAACAATAAAAGCGGCCAAGTGCATGTCGGGCCACGCGCAGTAATAGGGTTCCGTAGTTGCACAACAATGCGGACTAAGAAGAGGGCTTTTTGTTGTTTCCTGAATATTTGACTATTACTCGTAAACTTGAAAAGCCTACTTAACTGTGATAGTTTTCCTTTTCACTTCGTTATATATACTACTATCGTGAATTTTTTCACCCATCCAAAACTAACTGTTTAGCTGGCAAGGGGGACATTTGACTCTAACAAAAATTAGCACTTCAAAGCTTACTATTTCAGAAACGGATCCCTAAATCGAAACATTGTTTTCACAAACCCGCAATATTTTTGAAAGACCCTTCCAACAACACTCCACACCATGGGGTAGACGAGAAAAAAAACATCACCACTACGTGTACAGAAGGTACCTACATTAAAATGTTTTTTTTCATGATTTTATTTTACCATTTTGTCGGCGTGATGAATATATATATCCATGCCAAATTATAGGTTTCTAGCACTAAGAGTCTCTGAGCTAAGCTGCGGACGGACAGACGGACGGACATAGCGAAACTATAAGGGTTCCTTGTTGACTATGGAACCCTAAAAATACGGTCTTTTATGAGATACATACATACATTTTGATACTCGCAAATAAATCAAAACCTAGGTATAGCATACTTCCCGTTGACCTAGTTGACCTAGAATCATGTTTGGCAAGAAGCAAGCTCTCACAGCACAAGTAAAGGAAAAAGTCCGAAAATCGTTAATTTGTAGTTTTATCACATTCTGCCCGCAACTTCGTCCGCGTAAAATGTTTTGTTCCCCCGACCCACCCCATCGCATCGCATCACATACCCACGAAATTACTTACTTCGTTTTCGCTTAGCGTTCTTTCTGACTCTTTTTACTTTTGCTCGGCTCCTAGAGATCATAGCGTGATATTAAATAACTTAAAGCCTTCCTCAAGAATTGGGCTAACAAATGCAAAACGAATTTTTCAAATCCGGCCGGCAGTTCCAGAGATTAGCGCGTTCAAACATACTCGTACAAATAAACAAACAAAAAAACAAACTAGCTATAGTATTAGTATAGATAGATATAAATATAGATTAGTATTAGATGTGATTACAATCTTGGAGTTGGAAAATCGTCCGTGACGTATCTCAATGTGTGGGAGAACATGTTTATTAACTACAGTGTTAAGTTTGTTTTTGGGATATATTCAGCCCAACTACGGAACCCAACTTCATTGTGCACCCACACGCACTTGGCCGGTTTTTTGGTTATATATCTTGTAAAAGGTGCTGTTTTTTAATAGGATAGAATCTGCGTAAATCAAGTAGGATTGCTCTACAAAGGCAAACAACAACATTTATTAAGACAATATGAATTATGATGATACGAATATTTTGATTTGAAACAGGGTTCATGGAGTTTTTGCCGATTCTTCTCTATAAGAGGACCTACTTACTACGCTTAGAAATGGACAGCAAGCGTCATCTTTCTAACTGACCGACTCTTTGATAATTAAATAAATAAAATTCTTTATTGGCATAAAAAATGTGTACAAGCAAAGTGAAGCCCTGACTCCTGCGCTAGGTTACACTGTGTTACAGGAGCCAGTGTCTTCTCCCAATCAGTAGGTAGGTTAAGGTAATTCAAGAGTGCCTAAGAATTATTTTGATTTAAATAAATGCTTTGAGTTTGAGTTTAGAGGTCTAAAATAATAGCTTTCTAGACATCTATAAGCTATAACTCACCCCTTTGTCTCTAATGACAAAGGAGTGAGTTCTCTAGAAGGAAGGAGAGGTTCTCTAGAAGGAAGGAGAGGTTCTCTAGAAAGAAGGACAGGTTCTCTAGAAGGAAGGAGAGGTTCTCTAGAAACACTCTCGAAGAGTTATCCTCAAAGCTACGAGATCACTGACTCACCACAGTAATAAGCCATAATAATTGAAGTGTAGTGTAGATAAATCTCAAAAACTTGGTGTTCGTGGGTATTTCCTATCGTAAAGAATAACGCTCGTGAAAATATTGGAAGTTTCCTGCTCGGTCATTAATTTTTCGTGGTTACAGTTTGTTATGATTCCAATATAAATAGGTAGGTACAAAATACAATAAACCCATTGTTTATTTAGCGTGGTGATTTAGTCACCTGCATCCGTCAAGGTGTAGTGGAGCAGTGGTGCCCCAGTGATAACGCCCCCGACTTATGAGTGGTGGTCGTGGGTTCGAATCCAGACAGGCGCTTTATTATGTGTAAATAATTTCATCACCACTGCTCTCAAAACATTGAAGGAAAACGTGAGGAAACCGGCATGTCCTAGAGCCAAAAATTCGAAGACATGACTGTGTCATCTACCCACTGGGCCGGCGTGGTGGATTACGGTCCACGTCCACTCCCACTCGAAGAGAGGAGGCCCGCGTCCCAGCAGTGGGTACATTATAGGCTGATTATGTATCCGTCATGGTGGTGATTCTACCCGTCGTTCTAAACAACATTCACTATGAAACAATATCCGACTCGCGAAAAAAAAAACAAATTCCTATACTCGTAAGTACAACAGTAGACAGACTTTCGATGAAAATATTTGTTTCTAGTGGCATCTCGAATTAAACTATTCTAAAATCTGTTTATCACAAAGGGGAAACAATTCTAAGAAATCATCTCTTTATTCAAATAACGAAACCCTACAGGAACTCGCCAGATTACCGCACCCACCAAGTAACTAAATACTTGGTAAATTGTTATCCACAAATTGTGCCGAAACGTCTAGCAATTAGGGGCATAATCAAGTAACCTTGAAACTCCTACAAAATACCTATTGCGTGCCCTGGAGCGGCTGAGCCCGTGAGGGAAGTGGGAAGCCATTACTGGCCACCTCGGGAAACATTCTGTAACTTGCAGAAGCTCTGGGATTCAAAATTTTATAAATTGTTAACCATTACGTTATATTCTGCCGCCATTTGTCAAATTACACCATAATTTACATCGCTCCCCTTCATTTTCTTCAATGAGAATTTTCTTTTGTTTGTGTTACATTGGTTGGTAGCGTTCTATGTAGCTTTCAGGTTCTCTTATGGATGCAGCAATGGATGTTCAGCAGGAAGTTCGGCGACATAGTTGTTATTGCTGAAGGTAATGGAAATGTTAAGCCTGGTCGCTTTTAAAGGAAATATACGGGAAGGAATTGTGTGCAGGCGCATTTATTATGATAGAATACACAATTGTTTACTATTGCTGCAGGTGATTAACTAATGTTGGTGAAAATTAAAAAGGTATCTCTTCAACAATAAGTACCAACCATGGAGAAAAGAATAAAGCGGAGATGCCGCAAGGCCTAATCTCTTTAGAAACAAGCGTCGCCTGAATGCGGGTGAGAGGGGGACGAGGTACGGCGATGGCTACGCCCCACGATGGAAATCCCGCCCATTTTTTGTAACGCCATCTACCGGTGAAAGGAATTATTACAGTGAAACTGGACTAGATATTTTTATTTTAGTTCGTCTACTGGCCACCATGGCGTAACACATCATGACACATTGTTTTAGAACATTCTACGGGTATTAATATGGCGGGACCACATTATTTATTACCCAACTGCGGGTGAGGCCCAAAAGGTGGGTAATGTGTTCCCTGTTTGAAATTTAAAAAAAATATAGTGTCATGTGGTGTATCGGGTATACAACATTAGTTTTTGTTTACCCTAAACCCGAAAAGGGGTCATTGTACTCATCATTTTGAACAATTTTTTCTATGGGACCAAGCTTGAAATCGTGTAAAAAAAATCAGCTGTTCAGTACATTTTGACGAGTTTGATGTAGATAACTGTACTGAACAGCTGATTTCTTTCGCAGTTTAAAAAAAATAGAAACCCCATTAAAAAAATTGTTCAAAATGATGAGTACAATGGCCCCTTTTCGGGTTTAGGGTAAACAAAAACTAAAGTTTGTTAGGTAGGTAGGTAGTCAAATCAAAAAATTGTTAACATAATCAATCTTTATTGGACAATGCTTATTATTGGCCACTAAACAACACAGTTTTATATAACAGCGTTAAGACGCGAAGAGCAAGACAGGATTCCAATGTGCTCAAGGGGAATGCAATTTCCTCTAAAGGAATCCTTTAACTCCGTGTTAATAAGAGTTTTTTTGTACGCCACCTGAAACTGTCGCGCCGTAGGGTTGTTGTTTGTCCTTCCGTATGCTCTAAAATTGCCAAAGAATAATTCAAGGTGATCCTGGCTAAACTTATACAAGGGCAAATAAATAAGTTCCTTTTTTTCTTGTACTAAACTTTTGTACAATCCTATTGCGCTGTCTATACAAACAATGATGCCAATGAAACCAGTTTTTAAATGCGAGATGTAATTTTTAGAAAATATTAAAAATGATAACGTTTTGGAAAAATTGCCTTCAAATAGTGCTTTTTTGGATCCGTATTGTTTTAAATTTTTCGAATTTAGTATGTCAAACAAGTCGTTGATTAATTTTAAAAATAAAATTGTTCCAAAAGCTTCTTTGAAATAATTATGCCTTTCTCGGCAAGATTCTAAGTCTTTGGCAACACTTGTACCTACTAAAAAGTTGACTTGCCAATTTAACTTTCATCTTTTCCCGGTGAAAGTTGATATGTCCATCCGTTAGTTTGTTTCCAAAATTTAGAGTTTCTTTTTTCTGTAAAAAAAACACAAATAAATTACATGAAGATAATACATTCGAAAAATAAAATAGGGTCTTGCTGGCATGAGGCCCACATTTTTATTTGTCAGTTAGGACCGACTACTTACCGTTAGATGGCGCACTTTTCTTATTTTAAATTCTTCTTGTTTCATGTATCAAGGTATGTAATTTATCTATAAAATAAATTATAACAAGCTAAATAAACTTCAGCAAGTTATTTGAGCCGAAAATTGATGATCGTATTATGCTTAATTGTGATAAAATCACGGAGTTGTCAAGAGTGGTTATATTGCATCTCTTCGACGACAGATGTCTCTAGCTACTAGCAAACGAGAAAATGTGTTTTAAAATGAAAATATACATTTTAGGGACTTACACGTGAAATGTTATGCCATCAATATGTTTCAGTTTTGATCCTGAACAATTTTTGCATCCAACAACAGCGCACTTCATTATAAAAACAATATAACAAATAAAAAACCATTAAAATACAACGGATCCGAACGCGATGACGATTCACTCGAAACTAAGATTTGTGTCCCCGCCCACCTGTGACGTCTTGACCTCATTGAAGGCGCACGACCTAATTGCCTTGCGGCATCTCCGCTTCTTTCTCTACTCCGTGGTACCAACAGTAAGTAAGTAAGTAGTAGTATATGGTGTAGCTGTACAATAATAAGAAAATAAAAACAAATAATATTCTAACATGGCTATGGTAACCAGTAAACTTTATTGATGACAGTCGTATCGCAGCAGTGCAATATTCATGTTATGAATGTGAAATTATCTCATTATGTTAACACAATGATCCCTTTATATTTAGTTTATTACTTATCGACAGCACATTATTCACCAAGTTGATATGATAATGAGCTCCATTGATTCAACTGTGATTGGGCCACAAGTAATTAACCTTTTCAAGTCAGAACATAAAGTACTCACTTATTTGTTTTAAAACATTGATGAATGACACTGATTCAAAAGCTTTTACGTTGTAGATAGTTAAGTTACTAAGTATAAAAAGCTTATTATTATCTGTAGTTAATAAATGATTGGAATAATATTCTATTGATTACAACAGAACGGTAAGTACTTTTGGTCCGTGGATGGGTGACCACCTTTACATACTAAGACCCCTCCGAGCCTCGGAAAGCACGTTAAGCCGCGGGCGTTCTCAGTAGTTCGGTTTATTTAGTCCGGTCACCGGACTAGTGAGACTTTTCGTCTCAGCAGTTCGGTGATGTAATACGACCGGACTATTGAGCCTGATAGTTCGGTATCGATATCGGACCTACACTACTTGGGTTCGTCAGAAGCCCGAAACTCTGACAACCAGTACGGGGTATCGTATTGCCTAGTAACTGGGTTGTGGAAGTCAGACAGGCAGTCGCTCCATGAAAAATACTGGTATTCAGCTGCATCCGGCTTGACTGGAAGCCGACCCCAATATAGTTGGGAAACTAGGCAGATGATGAGCGACCAATAAAGCTGTTTTAATTGATGCATCGATGTCATGTTGTAACTGCAATGTAGGTCCTAGCTAAATGCCCTTTATCATCCAGAAAATAAACTACTTAGTATTGATCGTCACTCGTATTCAGTGTTCCATCTTAGTGTTCCACTCAGTGCAAGTGGTACCTTTCGTGTAGGACTTGGAACAAAGCACATTTATAATGATGTTGGAAAAGTCACATTATGTACCTACTTAATGACTCAGCATTTTAAATACGTTCTTAACTTATCGTTTTTATAATGCTTCTAGTAATTATTGAAAGAAAAAAATAGACGCGGACGTCCCAACTATCCTCTCGTATGTTTCCACCAGGAGATTCGTGTTATTGGCTAGTTTCTGGTCTGGCTCGTAATTAATAGCGGCTATTATTTAACGTGTAGCCCATATTGTGGCCATTTCTGGCCATTTTCACTCGTAATTTAGCTCAGAATTGAACTCGATTCTTAGTTTAATTAAGCGGTTCGTTCTATAGCACTGCTGGGTATAATTTATTTGAAGTTTAATAAGTTGCCTAAGATGGGCATTGTGAGTAATTATGAGGTTATGGAACAGCAGCCATTGATGGCAGTGACTGGCCCCCTGTTACCTGAATTTTGTTTATTTAGGTTAGCCAACACATTTAAAATAATTTAGCTAACAGTACTTATGTTTATAAGTGCAACAATTACATGTGACAAATTGTGGGACAGATTAAACATCTATTTATAAATTAAAAGCATCTTTCTTATATCGTGTGTCCCAAACTTTACGCATGGTTTGAATAAATAGAAAATACTTAGGGTTTTTCTTTTATTATAATTTCTTTATTGAACCAAAACGAGAGAGTACACGACCCAGGACATGTCTCATCCAGTAATTGAATTGTTTAACACCTAAGCCGTGGAAGTTATTTGCTCGATGTGATATTCATACATAACCCTAACCTATGTACTTTATGATGAGAAATTATAATAAAAGAAAAAAATAACTATGTTTTCTAATTTTCTATTTAATTCAAATCTTGCGTAATTTTTGGGACACCCTATATTTAAAGTATGTTACTAATTCTAACTATCTAGATGTCCAGAAACCTGTATTAACTCAGGTTATCTAGACATTCCTAAGTAAGAATAACATAAAAATCTAGTACAATAACAATATTCCAATCTTCCACGTGTAATAGATTATAATATAACAAAAGCATTAATTTTTATTTGGCTCAATATTTTAGCCGCTCGTTTAATATGTTTTTCGACCTTGAACCGCCAACAATGGTGTTTGCTATCGTTTTAAATATAGTTTATTAGATTAACGTGAAACGGAAAGAAGGTTCACTCTGAACAAATTGTTTTTGAGAGCCTCGACTATTTTTTATCTACATGTTGTTGGGATTTTATATGCTGTAGATACTTATTTTGGTTAAGTTACCATATTAACCATATTATTAGCTAAGGGATTGTAGTACTCGTATTTAATTTCTGATCAGTCTTGATTCGTTTGATTTTAACACTGTACTAATCATAATACAGGGTGTAAGTGTAAACAGTGGCAATATTTTAAGGAATCATTATACTCACCATTATGAACGAACAACTTTTACTATGGGACCAAACCTGAAATCGCGAAAAAAAAATCAGCATTTCAGTACATTTATGTTCGCATAATTCGTCAAAATGTAGGGAATCCCATAATAAAAGTTGTTCATAATGATGAGTACGATGACCCCCAAAAATATTGCCACTGTTTACAATTACACCCTGTATTATATCGGTGGATTGTCCCTGCCGGTTTTGCCCCTACAATATATGTCACGGGAATGTCAAAACGGACGATTTCTTGCTGACATTTTTCAAAATCTTCAGTTAATTTTATCAGGTGGAAAGAAAAAGAAGGCGTTAGTTTATGTATGTGTGTTTTTCAGAAGTTCCTCGAGTAGTTCTTATAAATTGTATTAAATACTTTATTGTGTTATGTATTTAATTATGTCGTGGTTCTTCTGTTTTTAACGGGGCTGTGGTATATTATGCTGCCTTTGTTTCGACTGTATTTTTATTATGTTTCGGCTATGTGGCAAATATTTCTATACTATTTATCGTCTGCAGAGTAAATAGAGGGCTGAGCTGTGTGTATATAGTACAATAAAATTTATTATCATGAAAGTGGTCATGAGTATCCCGCTACGATGCAGGTTTTAACCTTGAAAGGAATATACTTATTGATTATTTAGGCTGTTGATACTTTTTTGTGCTAAGCTGGTGGACAGGAACATGGGGATTGGCACAAGAATAGAGAGGCCTATTATGCTCAATAGTGACTGAAGTCAGGCTGTGGATGATGAAGCCGGTGGACATACCAACCCTTTGTGGAGTATTTTATAGGAAGCCTTATCTTTCCGTAGAGATTGAGCCAAGAGGCTCATTCGCTTCGACACATCATCACTTTATATCAGCGCAAACATATAATAATATTTCAAGAAAAATATGTGATTGCGGTGAACGTAATGACACAAAAAATACAATGTCTTATCTGCCCAATTTATTGCGATTTCACATATTTGCTAAACGCGCCTAATATTGAATCCAGTCAGTCATGTATTACACGAAGAATGCAATTACCGCCCCCTCGCGGCGGGCAGGGAAAATAAATATATGATTACATGTTCCCCTACTTTCGGGCCTTGGATTAACTTGCCTGATGAGGTGGATAAGGAATTTTTAATCAAAGAGTATGGATAGGATAATCCTAATTAGTAATTATGTTACAAAGCTGCACCTCTTCATCTTTATGTTTTCAAGTAGGTATGTAAAGGTAGGTATTCTTATTGTTTAGTTTTTCCGGGTTTTCCGAGATTAAAACAGCCCTTTTAACAATACGATATAATATTTTCCATTCAATTACTTACTCATGTTATTTCAGGTTTTTCCAGGAGAGCAAAAACGACCCTGACCTATTTTTCAGGCAATAAGGCCGTAACTGTCATGGCCGTTGTGTAAGCTCATCCCAACATAAATGCGGCTAACAGGAAACATGATGCTATTAGTCGCATTTACAATTAGATGAATTTACTTAGGATTTATGATTACAAAAAAAAAGTAGAGGTGTTTTCGAAATTAAATTCTATTGAGGAAATTTAGCCCAATTGCGTTCTTCTTCAGTTAGAGTATTAATCAATCAATCTGCCTCCCAGCTATGTTGGGGTCGGCTTCCAGTCTAACCTGATGCAGCTGAATACAAGTATTTATATATGGAGCGACTGCATGCCTATCTGACCTCCACAACCCAATTACTGGGTAATACGATACCCCTTGGTAAGACTGGTTGTTAGACTTTCGGGCTTCTGACGACCCGTAACGACTATCAAAGATCATAAGATCCACGCATGACAGCCGGGACCAACGGCTTAACGTGTTTTCCGAGGCACGGAGGAGTCTCGGTATGTAAAGATGGTCACCCATCCACGGACCAACCCCGGCAAGCGTAGCTTAACCTGATGGATCGACCCTTGCGGCTATTATTATTTAGCCACAAGTATTAATCAGATAGTTAATAAACATTTAATATCCAAAAATTAAATCCATACAGTCATGTTGTACCTGATAATTAAATAAATGGTTACGAAAAAGCCCTCAATTTATTTTGGTATCGCCTTAATAACTGACTACATGTGGGTGTACTATAGCTGAGCCTCTGCCTAACTCTTGGGGAACATAGGTGTGATGTTATGATGTTTATATAGTTAGGCAAGTGTAGGGTAAGGTACCTATAGCAGTTTCTGAACTCAATGCTAAGCAAATTGTACAAAAGTTATGCTAAAAAATCAACTGCCCATTCTCAGTTAAACGAAATAGCTCTCTCTCTCCTTATAAACCAAAGAAAACGCAGCGACAAACAGACCGACACTGATAGCATTCCATACTACCTACACGTTCCATTTGACGTATTTGGAGCTGCGACTAAAAACGTGATCAATATTATAGACTCAGGCGCAGCTCAATAATTTATATTTCGTGCTAAACACTAATGATCGCTTACTGAGACACGGCTATACGGTCTAGAAATGTCTTGTACCATATAAACATGGTGTGTGTGTGTCTGTGTATTTGTAAAAAGTAAAGTAAAGTAAAAATCGTTTATTTAGACATTCGAAAATACAATATGGAGGTATTGTTGGTCACAAACTAGGCACAGCCTGTATCTTGGGCGCCATTGAATAGGTAGGTAATTAAAAGGGAACATTAATCTTTCTAAATATCGACTAATTTAAAAGAAAACCGGCCAAGTACGTGTCGGACCACGGAAAATGAAGGGTTCCGTAGTTGGGACGAAATATTGAGAGATTTACCATGTTATTTTAAGACCATAGAGACTTCTTATAGGTTTTCCTTAATCTATAAAACTATTTTTTCTGTATTTTTTTCAAATGTTTAAGATTGGTACCTAGTTTCAGAGATAGGGGGGGGGGGGGGGGAGGAATGTTTAATTTTCGCATATTTTCATAATCAAAACGTATATTTGAGACTCTCATAATGCCTAAGCCCTTTCATATCACATGTCACACGGTAAGTTTGCTAAACTTTTTTTAAAATTTCTTATTTGGCCCCCAAAACTGACTCTCATAATCAAAATTCATTTATTTACGTTACACGTCCATGTTTGGGTCACAGAAATTCATATGTATACCAAATTTCAACTTAATCGGTCCATTAGATTCGGAGCAAATTGGCTGTGACAGACGGACAGACAGACAGACACACGAGTGATCCTATAAGAGTTCCGTTTTCCCTTTTGAGGTACGGAACCCTAGAAATGTTATTTCTGATTATGGATTGTTTGATGATTGCTAACTTCTTGTCTTTCAGCCTAAGGGTCGCAGGCGCAGGTTCAGTCTTCAAAAGTAAAATGTAATTTGGAATGTAAGTATTATCTTTTCAACTAAAAACGAATCAACTTTTTATTCCATTATAAAGTGCCAAATACTACTGAATTCTGGGAAAAATAATTGACAAATACTGATCCTAAATAGGTCATCACAATTTATTGCTAAAACCTCCGCCATGTTGCTACAAAAGCAACGATAACGTCCACGAAAATCAATCTTCTCAACGGTACCTCAGTTAATAGTGACAAACAAACCCACGGATTAACTCGAGTTAACGAACAGTTTTCCTAGGAAAAGAGAGTTGTACCTACCGGTCGGTACCAGCATGTAATTTTACGGTTTTCCAACGCGAAATTACTTGCGATCCCTTGCGAGCGGCTCCGTGCTATTATGTAGGCTTACTTTTTATGATCTTACTCGTAAACGGATAGATTACTTATGTTGGTCAAACTTGGGCTTATTACCTTTGGTAATCTGTCACATCGTTTATGCTTGGGGACTAAGATTAGAGCTTAGGTTCAGAGAAATCACTTTATTTCAGCCCACAATTTGATCTCTGGTTATTATATTATAAATATTATAACTAATTGACGTTCGTTCTAAGCTTTAGAGGTTCAAAAGCGAACTTTATGATCAAACAAATTCTGCGACATAACGACTTCCTTGTACAGCTAATAGAATACAACCTGTATTTTTCCACAGTTATCCCAGAAAAACAAGACGAAATTCAATATCATGACGTAATAGATGTTCTCGGAAAATTCTTCCAAATATGTAGGTCACAGCAATATAATTATGCATTTAATGTTTGTTTTTCTAAAGAGAGATATATTAGTCTAAGTTACATATCTCTACGTTACTCGTACACGACTACAATGTTGACGACATGTCCAATGACTAGATCTTTTCCCAAAACTCCTTCGCCTCAACAACTTAATCTGTCAAAAAGAAATTATTCCTAATGAAACATTTTCCTGACTAAACTTGTAATTGAATTCAGGTCCTTATGTTGAAGATAAGGTCCGCCCTAGTTACAACTAGGCTTATAGGGCATGTCTACAAACTGAGTTAATATCCATTTAGAATTGCTTTGCCAAAATTCTCAGAAAATTCAGCCAAAGTACAAAGTAAGTAGGTAAGTACGTTCTTAGTTATATAATGGAAGTCGCTTCATCCCTCGCTTAGGAGCCAAAGTATGAATTACTCAGATTTATTTTGTAAGGAAAAGTGAAGCGATTATATTCTCTCGTGGAAAACTTTCCGCTATTTATCTTTGTTTGTTGTTTTTGCCCAACGATGGAAGATGTTTTTTGGAAGATATACGAAGGTATTATCTTGAACCAATTTATTTATGACAATATTATACCTGTCCTTTACGAAGTTTAAGTAGGTTAAGCATTCAATCAAAGATACTCGTAAGTGGAAAATATTAGGTTGATGATTCGCGTGCCAAGTGGATGATACGTTTCAGGTCACAGATTTTGGCAATACACGTGGAAAGGTAATTGTGTTTCAATATAACTGTAATAGTGTTTCATTAATTACAAAGGCTTACTTACCGTACCGAAGTAGAAGAGTTTTGGTTAGAAAATCGGTAGATACAGGTACCTACCCAAAGAGTAAGACTAATTGTTTCTCTCCAACCCGACTGTGAAAATGCAAAAATACAGCAATATTTAAACCATTACTTAATAATCTAATAATGATGGTTAATATCCCGTAAACGTTTCTCTATTATCCTCAACAAATATTGCCAAGCTTATGTGCGAAAAACATGTTATTATCGAATTGCATAAATATGTTTTTGCTATAACAATTTTATCAGGCGTTCAAACATTTATTCTATTATTCGGAAAGCTGCTTGATCGGAAGTTGCTCGCTGTGGAACAAACACAATTAGCTGAGCATTTGGGAGGATACATATTTTTTTGTGAACACGGGATAGGTAGAGCTTCTGGCTGTATTTACGGAAAAATATATGTACCTACAGTCAGCGTCAAAAATATCGAGACGAACAGACAGTTCAAAATGACCGTGATCTCAACAACTAAGAAAATTAAACTTCATCTCAGTCAGAACATCTTGTCAGAACGACAGTTGTCATGTACTGTCTTCATTCTGAAACATTCCTTGTGTCGTTGAGTTAATATTTCATTTTCATGGTTGTTTAGATTTTTTTCCCGATATTATTGACGCTGACTGTACCTACCACACACCTACCTATTACGTCAGCGTCTCCTATTAGATTACATAAACCACAATAACTCGATTCACAGTTCGTGCGATGCTCAGCAGGACCCTCACTGTGAATCGCACGAATTGTTGTCGTATAAATAGTCAAAACAAATCCAATATGGGTCATCACCGCATTGCTCAAGCTGCGAGTATGAAGTAGGTTGATGCCTCTGACCCAATCCTAACAAGTCCTCAGTCCTCCGGCATCGTTGCTCTTTGTCACTAGCCTAAGGCATTTAATTTCGGTCAGATCCGATTTAAGGAAAACGGAGCCTTTATCCATTAGAACCCGGAATGGACAATTGTGATGAAATAAAGGCAATGGATGTTTTGTGTAAGCATATAACATACACGGCTGCACGTGCTTCAACATAATGAAAAACATGTCAAGCCTAATCCGATTTTTTAAACTAGAACCTGTCAGTACACATTATAAAGTGCAAAATCATGTACCTATTTACATTTCCAATGTACTCATTGATTTATCTCATTAACTATGGAATTCTATGGCAATAAAAATTGACTCACAAGAGTACATAACATAAAAACAGATGGCACGTGTATGTGGTATCGGTATTGTGTTTGTATATAATGTACTATCATAGTTAAAATAAGAATTGCTGATAAACTTTTGACTCTTGTTTTTGTAATCGAGACGATATTTACATCTTATCAATGTTTGTCTGGAATTTAAAACATTGCTGACCCTATTTCGCGCAAATTGTCTGCATTTGCTATGAAAAAAAAATATCTGACATTTTCCAGATCTATTGCAGTCAGCAATGCAGTATCTTCAATCGACCTTCTTCTATTGCAGTAGTGGTGAAGATTGAACTATGTGTACCTAATTAAATAAAGTATCCAGATCAAAACTAAATATAAAGCCTTATAAATTATTCGAGTTAAATAATTTTCTTCATAGATTCTTGCAAATTATTCTTTTCCCGGCTGCACGTTGAATGCATCATAAACACACATCTTTTTTGGTAGTGTTAGGTAGTTATCACGCCCCTTCTAATAGTACCTATTACGTCGGTACATGAATCCAGGGAAACAGGCACTTGTCTATTCAAATAAAATACCGGTTCCATTCAACTCGGTCTTTAACGTAACGTTGAACCTTCAAAGATCTAGCGAGCCTGTGGTACCGGTTGGTAATCACACAGATCTGGAGGGCACAGCCTCAGGGCGCCGGCTCCTAACTGTATACCTGTAGCTTGGAAAGGTCACGGCGAGAGTACGTTTCTATACAAAGAGTTGCCTTTTTAATTATGTGGTCCCTAAGGCTATGGGGTGCTGTTGTGGCAACGTGTTTTGTAGGTAAAGTTAGAAGAGTCGATGTAATTAGGGAGCCAGTGTACCCTTATATCAAGGGTTCGGTTGTCTATTTGGTCATCAACACAAGTCTGTTGGTGTTGATCAATAAGGTATTCGTCTCATCGGGCTGCGAGATGGTTATATTGTCTCACTGTAGCCTAGACTTTGAAAACAATGCTGTCAGGAAGAAAATGCTGTGCGAAAAGTCGCAACATTGGAAGCGCCCGCCAGCCACGCAGTCTTTAGTGGATGACTTTTCTTTAACCTCATCAAAAGCCCTACAGAATGACCAAAGCTCCCTTTCACTATTATACCATAATCAAGTGAAAATCCCATCGTATTCGAAACCTAATTAAACCACAATATAATATCAAAACGCACAATTTACGTGTCGGTCTGTCTCGGCGGCTTTCTTCGCGGCGCTGGCGCCAGTCATTAGAAAGGTAGCACTGATGTATTGCCCAACGTCACTCCCCCTCTCATAGACCCTGGCCCCTTGCGGCGTGCGCCGGCACAGCGAGAGTTCTGACGTTAAAGATGAACACTCAGAAGGTGCACTTCATGGAAAGCTCGCTACGAAAGTTACAACGCTCCCGTGCGCCAGGACTCCATGATGCTGCATTGTTAAGTCAAATAGAACAATCTCCATTTTCTGTATGAGATGACTATGAGCCTAAAGCACTGCTACATAATGTAAATTACTTCCTTATAGGAGGTTCTGTTGGTAAATTTCTGGTTGAGGTGGGCCGCACCTGAAGACAACCAGAGGCCGATGGTGCTGCTGTGTATACCGCTCGTGCGTACGATTGCAATGTTCAATTAAACTTTAGCTGTCATTTATATACAATGTAGTAGGGCTCCCCAAATTCAGAACTGACCTTCTGGTGCAACCACAGACAAATACAATGCTTACCTAGCTTAGTGTGACCTTCCGCTGTCAGTATCGGACGCAGTGGCACTTCTGTAACTACTTATTTTAAAGTTGTGTTTCGATATAATCACGTTTATTGATTTGATAATAAGCTTGTCCCTTTTCTTGTCACATAATACTATACGTGCCGCATGCGCCGGCGCCGCTTAGGTGAAACACTTCGGAGCCGTTTTCAGAAGCGACCTTGTTGCTAGGTTGGGCTTTCGGCAGTGGATTGTGGAAATGTGGCACAGCTTAGGTTTAATTTGATTTAGTTTTATTTAATTAAGTAGGGATTTTAGAACTCCTTACAGTTTCTCAAATATCATTTATTCTTTTTCTTTTCTTTCAAGCCCTCAAACTTCATCTTCGCTCTTCTATAGCTACCTATGTTATATTATTATAGG
The DNA here is from genome assembly GCA_946251885.1 of Cosmia pyralina. Classification (NCBI taxonomy): domain Eukaryota; kingdom Metazoa; phylum Arthropoda; class Insecta; order Lepidoptera; family Noctuidae; genus Cosmia; species Cosmia pyralina. The sequence goes on from OX276359.1 coordinate 24,905,248, forward strand.
GTTAACCGAGATTCGTTTAATTACTAAAAAAAAAATTAGTTGTTATCGGATTCTTTCAAATCAGCCTTACTAAGTAAGTAGGTGTATTTATTTTATGATTAACTGGCTTTTGTCAGCTGCTTCGCCCGCGTGGAGTAGGAACTTATCCCACGGGAACCGTACATTTTCCGAAATAAAAAGTAGCATATGTGCCATTCCAGACTATAGTCTAGCTCTGTGCCAAATTTTATTAAGATCCGTTCTGCAGTTCCGGCGTGATTGAGTAACAAACATCCATCCAAATTTTCGCATTTGTAATAATAGTAAGATACTCTGCCTAGCCTTTTCCCAACTATGTTGGGGTCGGCTGCCAGTCTAACTGGATGCAGCTGAATACCAGTACTTTACATGGAGCGACTGCCTATCTGACCTCCACAACCCAGTAACTGGATTATTATTCAGTCCCCGATTATCCCCGAATCCCAGATTATTATCGATACCCCTTGGTAAGACTGGTTGTCAGACTTTCGGGCTTCTGACGACTCTTAACGACTGTTAAAGATCCACGAATGACAGGCTTAACGTACTTTTCGACGCACGAGGAGTCTCGGTATGTAAAGATGGTCACCCATCCACGGACCAACACCGGCAAGCGTAGTTTAACCTGATGGATCGAGCCTTGCGGCTGTTATTACTTAGCCTAGAGCTCTTCAATAACATAATATAATAATAGTAAGATAATGCTAATAAATACACATTTATAATATTTTAGGTAAACCTACGTAGCTACACTGATGAAATTAATGATGACGTTAAATTATAATAATATTGCATCAGCTGACGACAAACGATATCATACTCACGTGATATTGTTATTGGTCGGCACCAGGAAATCGTGCGTATTGTGAGTTTTGGAGAAGTTTATATAGAAACTTTAAAGTAGTAGCCACTAAAAATAAACGTCTGGCTGGCTCAAAACTTTCACCAGTTAGTGAAAAAATCAAAACAATGTAGGATTGTATATTGTCACTGCAGTATTTTGAAGAAGTCAACTAATTTCCTGCACCTATTTTTTCTAACCACATGTAAACATTATTTCTAGAAGTTTTGCGTAAAAAGTTCGGAAATTTTCTAAACTTTTACGTCCGAAATCTCTATACAAATGACTGTGGCAAAAATTCAGAAAATTTCCGAACTTTTTACGTAATACAGAAGTACTTAATGTTTTTCTTTGTTGTCTTTATTTACGTATAATCAATTAGGCGACTTCTTGTTTACGCCAAAGTTATTAAAATACAGCAGTGTTATTTGCACGTTTTTTAGAATCAGAATCGCAATCTTTATTTGTAAACATAGTGATATTATTATTTTTTTAACAATCATCTACAAGGAATCCTCAATCCGAATTTTTCACTAACTGGTGAAACTCTTGAGCCAGCCAGAAGTTTTTTTTGTGGCTACTACTTTAAGTTATATAAACTTATATCCAAAACCCATAACACGATATCCTGGTGCAGACCCTTAATGACTTGAATAGGTATTTAACTTATTTCTTTGAAAGTTTCACAGCACAACGCGCTCCTATTAAGTGCATGTACTTTAAAAAAAAGAGATATCCTACTGAAGACCTATTTCGACTTGTAATTTGCTCTCAGTCAGGAAACTTTACATTACACAAATTATATTAAAAAAACATAAGTCTCTTTCCTATGATGCTGAAAGTCTCTTTCCTATCATACTGAAAAAAAGAAGGAAAGATAATAATATGATATTAAATATTCCTAAGACGAGGACTTTGCTTGTCAGTAGGCAGTTCAGTAAAAGATCTGCTGCGTTATATAATATAATTAATAAATACATTTACATTTATCCCAAAAACTACTGTGATAGTAAAAAACATATAATGGAATGGATACAAACGCTTACCTATAATGATACCGAAACACTTCTGGGACCTTGACACATACACACCCTCACACTCATGTACTCTCAATCACACCCACAGGCTACACTTTCACTCACATATACTCACACACATACCCACCCTTACACACATTTGATTTATTTTAAATTAATGTTAATTTATGTAGTTTTAGCATAAAAATTATACGTTTTGGTTTCTGTATTAACACGTCTTGTTATGGAAGAGCGGACTCTCCTAACACAGGCACTATCTGCCTGAAAGGAGGATCCAATCAAAAATGTTGCTTATACCTAAATTTGTTTTACCAATAAACTATTTTTATTTTATTTTATTTTTCTTAAAAAACAACTTATAGGATAGGTACCTAACTGAAACTGATCACATGATACAAACCTGTAGTTGTGTTTAGGTAACCTGTATAACTGCCCACTACAGAGTAGCTGCCTCTTCTCATACAGAAGAAGAAACGAGAAGTCATCATGCTAGCTCGCAGTAACGCCTATTTCAGACTATTATAAGTCTAGGATTCCGTAAAACTCCTACTTTAAAATTAAATATAACTTTGAATACCCAGACAAGTTTCGCACATTTGCAGTTCACCATACATCCATACGCACCCTTTTTGCCCCTTATTTATATCATAAACAAAACATCCCGTGCTAACAAACGGAGGGTAGGCAAACATTTCTCCGAGAAATTAATATAGCGTCGAAATAAGACGTAATATGCTATTGCGTACGATATTAAGTCATGTTCGTTAAGGAAAACAAAGAAAGAAATAAGAAATAAAAAAGCTACTCATAAGTACTTCTGTTATTAAAGGAAAGACAATGTAATATTGATCCCCTACTCATGTATTCATAAGCAAGAGTTTTAGTACGCCCTGAATTCCTGAAAAAAATATTTTCAGAACTGCCTCCATTATTAAAATGTGATTTAGCTACTAACATTAGAAAAGCACACCGTTAGTAAACGTTATACCCGGGGTCGCGGGTAGTTCGAAAAAGATACCGTGGCCCTGGCACGGGCAGCTGAAGGAGCATGGGTGGGTTTTAGTCAGTAAAAGTCTGACTGGGAAATCATCAAATGACTTCTCCCGCTCTGGGCAGAGCGGGAGAAGTCATTTGATGATCTCCCATCCACAAAAAAAAAAAAAATACCTACACGATTTATCAAACAGTGATATTCGTAATTAATTGGGGGCAGTGAGAAAGCTTTTAAGGAAGGGCAGACATAAGAGGAGACAGCTTAAAGAGGTGCAGAAAACTACTGACGTTACTTTTAAAGTGGAATAAATTTTAATGTAAATATTAGGTCTTTACCTATGAAATTGCCGTTCTGCAGTACTGGCCATTTCAAATCAAAATATTTTTTGTTTGGCTAAGAATTCTAATTTCAAATTAATTTTATTTTAAAAACATGGATTTTTTTTTTCCAAAAGTAGTCATTTGTTTATTGATTAGTGTTACATTTTCATCGCATTTCAATCTTTTTCGTCATCATGGATACGTTAAAAATTCGAGTAATTATGGAATATGAGTACCGTCGTGGCAGCAACGCGGCACAAGCGGCACGCAACATCAACGACGTTTACGGAGCTAACACTACAAACCAACGCACCACTTGTTATTGGTTTGCTCGCTTCCGTTCTGGAAATTTCGACCTGAAAAATGAACCTCGCGGTCGTCCGAAGACTTTGGTCGACAATGACGAATTAAAGGCGATTGTGGAAGCTGATGATACACAATCTACGGTTGAATTAGCAGCAGCTTTCGACGTTAGCGTCAAAACAATATTAGTCCATTTGCGTCAAATTGGCAAGGTAAAAAAGCTTGACGAATGGGTGCCCCACGAACTCAATGATCGCCAGCGCGAAGTACGCGTCGAGACGTGCCTTGCACTGCTCAACAGACACACAAATGAAGGAATTTTGAACCGCATTGTTACCTGCGATGAAAAATGGATTCTGTTTGATAACCGCAAGCGCTCAGCAAGTTGGTTGGTTGGTTCAGCACCTAAACAATGCCCTAAACGAAAACTTACCCCTAGAAAAGTGATGATCACTGTTTGGTGGTCTAGCGCCGGTGTGATTCATGACAGCTTCTTACCAAACGGGGTGAGCATTACTTCAGATGTGTACTGTGAAGAACTGAACACAATGATGGAGAAGCTGGCACACCTCCAACCAGCATTGGTCAATCGCTCGTCTCCGCTGCTCCTGCACGACAACGCGCGATCTCATACTGCACAGCAGACGGTCTCCAAGTTGCAAGAACTGGGGTTGGAAGCTCTCCGTCATCCGCCCTACTCACCAGACCTTGCGCCTACAGACTACTACTTTTTCCAGAATTTGGATAACTTCTTGGCGGGAAAAAAATTCAATACCCGAGAGGCAGTACAAAATGCCTTTGAAGAATTTGTTGCCTCCCGTCCAGCTGATTTCTTTAAGAAGGGCATCAGTAAACTGCCACTGCGTTGGCAAAGATGCATTGATTGCATGGATGATTACTTCGATTAATACAAATAAAAAATGCATGAAAAAAATTCGTTTAAATTTTTTCATACAAAACGGCAATTTCATAGGTAAAGACCTATTATTTTTTTTTTGGTTAAATATAAAATTCGCATACAGATTACTCCGTAGGAACAGCAGGTAACTATCCTTAGCTCAAAACAGTTATAACCATTGCTAAGTATATTATGTACAATAATAAAGTGCTAATAATATAATCTTCAGAATATTAACATAGTTCTGCAGACACAACAACATTACTCATGTCCCACGATACGGATGATAGACATCAGTATGTACATGCATGTACAGTACAATAGAACACTGTACATGTACAGCACAATCTTATTTACATAACAATAGGTACATAAGAGGTACATTGTATTGTTGTTATTTCAGGACTTAGCAACGGATGTTTCTCGACGGGCGGCGGCGGCGTGTCTACCTACTGTTTACTTATTTATGATATATATATTATATAATGCTTTCATTTACGTGTACTTACATGTTAATTATGTTTTATGTTTAAGTAGGATTAAAGCGATTTGTAACTTATTTACTGTCACTGAGCAAGTACTTATGGTATTTTGGGGTAACATTATTGATTTGAACAGAAACGCATACTGCTACATATAAAAGCAAATACGTAGAATAATACAAAACATGATATCTCTCTATCTATTAATGTATAGTTAATACTTAGTGTAGCTACCCGAGTCCTCTAAAAATAAGCCTCAGTTTAATAACTTTCAATTCAATAATAACACGCCATAATTCTCTTACGGTTAGACCGATACACAAAGTAATGAAACAAAAATACCCAGGAGCATATCAAAATTTCAGGTGTAAAAACTTTTTCAACAACAACTTTGGAACAATCTTCCTTGAAAGATATCCGCAAAGTTATCGAGCGAGAGAGACAGTGGCTCCCTCTAGTACCGCTAAAAAATTACGAACAATAATAAAAATAAACAAGTAAGTGTATACATTAGGGAGGCCGCACAGGACATCGTTTGTTTCTTACTAGAAGACATATAACCTTGTGCGGTGTACTTTTCTCCTATTTTGCTTGTAGGGTTGACACAGAAAACTACCTAAAAAAAAAACTACCTAAGCCTGTTTAATAATTTGACTTGCTGTTGCCTACGTCATCGTGCACATCCAATATTTAAAAACCAGTTTGACTCACTCAAACGCCTGCCGAGTGGTCCCGAGTCGAAAAATCCATTTCAAACTTCATCTCTACACCCTCTAACTAAGGCGATCGTTTGTTCGTCAGTCAACCACGGAAATGTTTTAAATATGTATAACTTGAACTAGATAACCAAAACACAACGTTATTCAAATATGTGAGACACGTATTTTTTCGCCTGACCAGAATCAACCCCTCTCAAATAATGTTAGCAGGCCTAACCCTCTTTAGATTCAAAACCCGGCGGCCTCCCTCGGGCTACGAGTTTGCAAACTCAAATTACAAATTCAATAAGTCCATTTATTTTACAAGTGAATAATAACAATAAACATTAGTTGAACTCTTTAGCTGCGCAGATATACAATATTTACAACGAAATCCGCTGTTGAAAATAAGTCGAAACAACTAAAGTTTGTTCGATTTACTTTGAACTTCTAGAAATATCGAAGAAACCAGAAGAGAGATTAATTCTTGAAGCAGAAGTAGGTATCTTATTCAAACGTGATCTACTCGAGTATTAGTATCTAATTCGAGGCGAATGATAAGTTTCCTGGCAATGACGCGTGGATCCTTTAGTTAAGAAATGATTAGTCAGTGAGGAATGCTGCCTGGAAGATTAGTGCCCAACTAGCGTGGACGCACTTAGAAGTATCGTCATAAGTGGAGGATGCAGGCTTTGGTATGTAGGGCACCCTGCAAGCAATAGCATAATGACGAAGGGACGAGATCTGCACGCTAATTGCGTAACATGATATCAATCACAATCTAAATGATTTTGAAGCATATTACTAATCCATTGCTTCATATACTCGAAACATTTGTCTGCTCAACAAAGTAAATAACGCAATGGATGTTGTTGAACTGTCAAAATGAAACCGATTCCTACTGAAGTGCGTTACGCAATTACCCCGCTGCAGTGATGAATTGAAAAATACAACAAAAAACTCAAAACATTTATGTCAAGGGGTCGGTCAGTCACAAAGATGAGGCTAGTCGCCCATTCTAAAGCGTAGTAGGTGCCTATGGAGAAGAACGGGCAAGAAACTCCACGGCCACTTTTACACAACACAAAAATATCTTTTCTATCCCGTGTCAGCCCTGCCAGTTCATTACATATGGGCGGTGTAGTCAAAGTCCCCGGTAAGTTGGCGCAGTCGTCGTTTGCTCTCCGCGCACCTGACTGACAACCGACTGCGCAGGGAGGGGTGCTGTTCTAAGGGGCTTGTTCGTAGTTGTAACATTACGTCGTATGTCTTGTGTGTCTGACTTTATTTTATTAGACGAGTTGAATAGAGAGTAGAGATAGTACATACTAATTCCATGGTACAGATTACGACTTAAAGACAAGTGACAAGTATAATAAAAATGTTGCAAGCAAATCAGCTGATCCCTACATTTTGACGAGTTATGTGAACATAGATGTAGGGACATCTGATTTTTTATTCGCGGTTTCAGGTCTGGTCCCATATTAAAAGTTGTTTGTTATCATGAGTACAATTCAATTACCAGTCACCCTATATAATAATTGGATTATGATATCATAATAAATCAAGGTAGTCAGTGGTGCCGATTCTTTTGTCACAAATGCCTCTAAACTAGACTAAAAATCACCAAAATTTAGTTTATTACTGTCAAACGACGATTTCCCATTCTGAAATTGACTAAAGTGACGCAACTATATTTTAGTTTGACAGCACTAATATTGTTCCAAGTTATTAATTTAGTGAAAATGGCAATTTTCTATTCTGAATTTCACTGTTTTCACCTAAAATTTTAATTGTGAAACTAAATCAGACTATTTTTAATCGCGATTAAAAAGGCGTAGAATAAAATCAGTTGTCATGAACTAAAATTCACACCAAAACCTTGACTTCAAGTGCAAAAACAATACTGTATTTTTTTTTCTTTTGCTTATATCTCGAAAACGGTGTGTCCTATCGCAAAAATAATGAAAAATTTGGCCTCCCTTTATGAAATTCTTAAACCCCTAACCCTCTAAAAAAAAATAAATCCATAAGAAAGCTACCCCCTCCCTGCTCGGTGAACAAAATATGACAAGCCTTGTCACTTTTCATAGTGATGTCGTTAGTTCCAATTAAAGCCACCGGATCATATTATACTACGGGCACTATACCACGCGGAGTCACGATTGTCAAACTAGATTTTAGTTGTGTCAAAATTGTTTTTTTTAGAGGTGTTTTTTTTGCAGAATAGCTCTAAGATTCTCATAGCCAAAAGTAAGGAATTTTAGTGATAGTTTAGTTAGTTTAGTTCGGTGTACAACAGAATCGGCACCAGTATCTATGTTGTACACAAGATCTAACTGCAACACCTAACCCATTGTTAATACTTACTGCAGTTACCGCTGTTATTGACGCCTCTCTCAGATGCTGACTTTATTTATTTTTGAAATGCTCGTCATCACGAGAGGCGTATCCATTTTGAAACCCTACTCGCAGGTAATGTTAAGATTGTGTCTAAAAAGGCAGTTTACATCATAACTATAAACTATAACCCCACACCTGTATAATATCTCCATAATTATGTACTGGCTCACACCGGAGGACATAAAGCTATCACACTGTTTGGAAACCACACGACGGAACGATACTCGATGGGATATTTATTTTCTGACACCATAAAAATATTTCCATAGTTGCAGCGACCGACTTGGAGTACAGTTGACGACAGAAGTGTTAATTTTATGCCTGTAATATCTTCGTCTAGAATACGGCATTTAAAGGAAATTTAGAGCTATCGAAGGCCTGATGCAACACAGTATCTATAAGGTTTATGGGGATCAGATTTCTAAAGTTCCGAAAAATAAATCTCCGGCCACACCTGAGCGGCTAAAGCGACTGCAAAGCGCGCGGCGCACGCTGCCCGTCGTGTGGTGACCGCGACGCGGGAAGCCTGCGTTTGCAAAGCGGGTCACAGTTGGACGCACGCGTCTTGTGGTCAGACGCGTGTAGAACTTGTCTACTCTGATCAAAGCAACAATTTTATGAATAGTGACTATAATTTGTACCATTTATAATGTTAATAGCGCTTTACATGTCAACGCTCAAATATCACACAATTTTCGTGATTAAATTACCAGGCTTTGCAAAAAAAACTCTCCTGATTTATTATTTTTCCGAATACGGACTCAATGGATCAATTGAACCTCATATTGAAGTATTTGGCGAAGTACACTCATATCGTACGGGTATCGAGTATCGTCTATCTACTTACCTATTCCAGTCTATTGATGTCATGTAAAAATAAACCTAAATAAATGCACGTAAAATGTAATTTTAAATGGAAGAATGTTTCTTGATGATTGATCTTGGACTTACTAAGTTGTTTAGTTCACAAAATCTTAGTTTTGTGTACTTATTACAAAAAATAAAACAAATTCATGAGAAGGTATACTTAATTTAACATAAAATAGTTTAATGCATGTTAGAGACTTCATGTCTCGCAATCGAATCGATTAAGATGAAATAATTATGAGACTGACATAACACAATAATTTAGGTGTTATGCGGCTTCAATGACTATTCACTAAAAATGAGGTCCGCGGTTCGCGCTGTGGTCACGCAGGTGTGCAGTAAACGTTTTGCGGTATAGACGCTCCCGGTTCGCGTTCCGCGTCCCTGTAGTTGACGCGCAGGTCTGGCCGTAGCGTAAAAATGGTGCATATTTTATAGAGCTTTGTCATAATAAATGAAGAGGTACGAGTAGGTTAAGTTTACTATTATATGCACATAAATCAGAAATATGATACGTCATTAAAAAAAAATAACGTAAACGTATACTACATCAATCATTTCCCTTCAATTAACAATCCACCCTTTATTTGTATCATGATCAAACATAACATAACAAACAAAAAGCCTATCACCCAATGATAAATGACGCAAGAAAATCGATTAATAAAATAAAATCAATCACTTGTGTGTCTGACTGTCCGGCACCTCGCGTCATAACTTCCAGTTGACACGCCCACCCACACATCCGTGTGTTTACACAAACATACACACATACATACATACGAGTGTTGGGGTGGTCGACTTGGTAAATATAACCAATTACTAATAGGCAATTAGGAAATTACTGTTTTCGGGATTCTCTCTTAACGGTTACTTAAAACAGTAATGGTGGATTATGAAATCATTAAGGTAAAAGTTATTTTTGTCGGTTTTCAGCTAAAAATATGGCACCCCATCGTGTTTATTTGTGAGGGAACAGCTTCCGCACGTTCCGGCTGATATTTTCATTCTGTGAAATCTGATTTCCCTTTGGGGTTGCTGTTCTAAACGAAAAAGCAACAAATTCTGGATGACACAGTTCGTATGTCAGCGGCCTTTGTTACTAAGTAAAGCCAACAATTGTGCTTCTGAAGAAATGCTTGAACGTAACACGCTAATTGCCAATAACCAAAGTGCAAAACTTGTAGGTATGTACCTGAATGCTGTGAAAATTCTGTTCTTATAGTAGGTGGCAATATTTACTCAATTAAATCCCCCGTTGGCTGTCTTTAAACCTAGCAAATCTGTGAAGGGGCTACTTATGTGGTCTCTTTCAATCACATGACAAGAAAATTACTTTTCTAATTCTAAGCTACATGTGTATCGCCATGCCAGCTACCAGCTACGTACTACGTTCAGTAAGGATGCGCACGAGCTACTATTGTACTTGATTCATTATTGTACTAATAAAGTGCGCATGATGCATTATTGCGATTCAATTAAGAAATGTGTCATTGTTACGATTTAAACAATGTCCACGTTTATACTTGTGAGATAACCTGACTTATCTATTAAGGCTATTCCAGACAGATCGTCTGTTCCTGGTTGTAGGCCAGAGTTAAGGTGAATACGCAATGGTAGCGCGAAATTCAAATTTTCTTACGTTTTTTGCAATTTTATGGTCAGTTTCAGGTTGTATGTTGAGTTGATCAAAATATGATTCGCGAACTTAGATGAAAGCGCAGCGAGACCTATCATTCATCTAAGTTCGCGACTATAACCATTAAGTATTAACTTAATTAGTCGCGAATCCTATTTTGATCAAGAAACACACTGACACTGACGTGCTAATTGCAAAAAAAATCAAGAAAGATTGTGCTAGTCATGATCTATTAATTGTAGAGAAATATTTGGTTGAAACAAACTAATAAAGTAAGAAGTAACTAGCAACTAATTAATGTTGATACCTGAAAGATGGGTGCCAGTGAAACAACAGGCTCCAGACATTTTTCAACTTTTCACTAAACCTTGGCAACACATTGTGTGTGGCGGGGTGTCAGCCAGCAGTTCCCTAGTGACAGCTGTGATCATTATTATACGTGAAAAGGAACGAGCATCACCCAAATAAACATTCCCGTGTCCCTGTACACTAGCTTAATTTAATTTATTTACTAGCTTTTCCCGATTTTTTTTTCTTTTTTTTTCCGATTTTTTTTACTAGCTTCGCCCGAGTGGAGGTCGGAAATTATCCCACGGGAACGTACTACCGGGATAAAAAGTATCCTGTGTCCTAATCCCGGTCATGATCTACCCGTGCCCAATAGCCCATGTGCCCATTCAAATCCGTTCCGCCGTTTTAGCGTGAAAGCGTAAGAAACAAACAAATAAACTCACTTTCGCATTATTTTATAATATTAGTTAGGATTTTATATTATTAGGAAAACTTACAACTAATCACAACGAATGGACGGAAAGGTTTATTTTTGGGGTTCCGCAGCTCAAAAGGAAAAAAACTGAACCCTTATAGGATCCCTCATGTCTCTGTCTGTGCCTGTCACAGCCAATTTGCTCCGGTTTGGTACACATGAATTTCTGTGACCCAAACACGGACGTGTGACGTAAATAGATGAATTTTGAATATGGGGGTCACTTTTGGGGGCCAAATAAAAAAAAAAGTTGTGCAAATTGTACCGTGTGATATAACAAATGAGGTGTAAGGGTTTAAAATATAGCTGAAGAAATTGTTTTTTTTTGTTTGTTTGAATGCGCTAATCTGTGGAACTAGCAGTCGTCGGATTTGAAAAATTCTTTTTGCATTTGATAGCCCAATGCTTGAAGGCTATGGGCTATTTAACATCACGCGAGGACCCTTAGGAGCCGAACAAAAGGAATAAAAGTCAGAAAGAACCATAATCAAAAACGAAGTAATAGCTCGGGCAGGTGATGCGATGCGACGGGGTGGGTCGGGGGAACAAGAAATTTCACGCGGACGAAGTCGCGGGAAGAAGCTAGTTTTTTAAAAAATAATTTTAAAGTAAATTGTTTTAAAGTTATTTATTATTCCTCCCTTATCTCCGAAACTACTGAGCCTAAAATTAAGAAAAAAATACAGAAAATAGTTCTATAATATCTATAGACTACCTACAGGAAAACCTATGAGAAGTCTATGGTCTTAAAATAACATGGTAAATCTAACACTCTTACATTTGCAGTTGGAATGTATGGGTGAACATGTTTTTCAACTACAATGTTAAGTTTGTTCTTGGGATAAATTCATCCCAACTACGGAACCCTTCATTGTGCGTGGTCCGACACGCACTGGCTGGTTTTACCTTCTCTTCAGTAATCGGAGGTGGAAATAGTCCATAGTATATATTTGCTTTCCAAGCCAGAGAAAGAGACACTTACAGCATCATTGATTTTTACACCTTCCGCGGAATCGCACCATATTTTTTCTTCTCAACCGACGACGCTTAGGTACACTTAGGCTACACATCAAGCTATAATTTTCCAGTTTACATTGACCTCTCATTGTAAGGAAATCCTATACAATGCGAGATCAGCTTATACTGGAAATGTATAGCTTGATCTGTAGCCGTGCGTACAATGCCGTAGTTACAGTGCCATGCCGTTACGATACCTCAAACGTAAAGATTTATGTCTGTATGTAATTATGCGCAAATTATTTTATAACTAATGTGTAAAGAGGTCTACATACCGGGTGCAGTGCGGAGTTCGGCACCCGGGGTGTAGGTTAGTCTGAAGCGTCTTAAGCTACAACATAAAATAAAAGTATGTACCTTTTGTCAGTTCGGTATCTATATATTTTCTATCAGATCCACGGAGTTTCTTGCCTGTTCTACTCCACAGGAACCTACTACGCTTTGAAATGGGCAACTAATTTCATCCTTCTGACTGACCGACTCACAGTTATATTATATACAGTATGGGGACCGCTTACGTGCAATAATTTCTAGGACACACTTGGTATCGCCTTTTCTGACGATATACAAAAAATGAACGAAATCGGTCCAGTAATTAGGTCAAAAAGTAGAGTTTTCATTTTGAACAAATTTAAACACTGTAGAATTGGATCACTAGGTCAATGATTCAATGAACCCTTTAAAATGCGACGTTGCCACTCAGTGCAAACTATCACGACGCTGTTACGTACCTACAGGGTGTATGGGACAGCCCTCCGCAGACTGATGGGGTGAATTCAGTATATAATACTAAGTTGACCGCTATATGAATTTTTTTCCGGAACGTTATCGGTATCCAATAAACCTGATTTGTTTTATTACCTCACACGCAATGTATATCGTTACAGAGGCAAAACTCACGTAGCGAACGGCATGGCGGCAGCGCAGCGCGTCGCACTTATTTCAACATCCATTGCTGATTTTTTTATTTTAACTGTTTTATAGTGCTACGTGCAGGGAATGTAATTTTACATTGAAATAAATAAGTAACTGAAAAAAAAACTATCAAAAAAATTAAAATTTTCCTGAGAATTTTTTCGGTGGACTACGATTCAAACTAGGGAGCTGAATGCACCCTGTTAGTTTGCGGAGAGCTGTCCCTTACACCCTGTAGTTAGACAGGGCCTTTGCCCTGTCTAACTACCAGTTTGACCAGGAATACCTTTGTATTCCTGCGTCAAAACTTATACATGATTGCTGTTACAAATGAGTACTTTTTAACCGACGAAAAAAAAAGAGGAGGTTCTCAATTCGACACGAATGTTTTTTTTTAATTTTTTTTTAAATATATATGACCACGCATTTCTTTTTACAGAGTCGTCCGATTTGAAAAAAAATTGTTTTATTCGAGAGGGTATACATCAAAGTTGGTTCCGTAAAAAATTAATTATCTTTGCTTGGGTAGTTTTTGAGTTAGCTTCAATAATACGTGTTTTTTCCCCACTTTTATATGGATGATGTTCTAGTTTGTTTTGCAGGTAGTGATATTAGAATTTGTGTGGGGTAGGTACCACAACTAAAAAGTGAAAAATAATAACTTTTTTACAAAAAAATACAACCGACTTCCAAGAACAACACTACAAAGTGAAAAATAACTTTAATTTCGGCAGTCGGTGGCAAAAAATTAAACTATATTTAACCAGATACCGACTTCCGAAATAAAAGTTATTTTTCACTTTGTAGTGTTGTTTTTGGAAGTCGGTTGTAATTTTTTTGTAAAAAAGTTTTTTTCGTTTATTATTCGGGTATAAATAAATGCCCGATATAGTTTCCGTAAATAGAACATGTTTATAGCTAATGCTATAGGTTGGTCCAAGGCTATCACTACGTAAGCACTGCGCAGAAGGGTTATCAGCGTCACCTAGCTATCAGCCGGGCCCCCGGGCCCCCGGGCCCCCGCCAGACATATCGTTGTAGTGTGTCAGTTGCGTGTGTGTGCTGACACTGTGTGGGTGGGTATCTGTTTCGAAGAGGTCATCTTAAAGTGCTTGGGTCACGGTTCATTACCCCGCAATGATACACCGTTTGAATTTTCACGTTGATTTGAAGTGAAGAGAAACAGGATTTCACCGGTCTGCCTGTGATGTTCAGGATCCTTTATTGACCCTGCATCACTATGAACAAGTTCAGGATAAAATGTGTCATCGATTAGAGATTTCCGCATGATTGACGAATAAGAAAATAATGGCTTCTAGTCTAGTTGTCTAGTTATCTAGTTTTTTTAGAAAAAAATTTAATTTTATTTTATTTTATGATAAAATTAATTAATTAATTTTATCATAAAATAAAATTATATTTTAATTTTTGATGTCATATTTTGAAACTTGTAATCGATATGATACGTACGGCAAAAGTTGGATAATTTCACCTGTTCCACAATATTGTATTGTGTATAGCAAAGCGCTTTAATTACTGACATGAGCAGAACACGTGGCAGCTAATTGATACGCTGTCTGTCCGCCCGTAACATTGTATAGGTATGGACAGACAACAGCAAATCAGGTTATACCAAACTGTCAAATTTCTCGAAATTATTTTAAACCTTAAAATGTTGATAGTTAAGTTCAAAATCGAATGTGAAAATTTGACAGCTTGTAGTAACTTGAGCTGCTGCTATGTGCACATGACATGGGATGATTGTTGATTGTATGTTACTACCCGCATGTGTATATGACGGCTTGAGAGCGCTCCTCCCGAAGGATTTGTCTGGTTTGAAGCGGTACGGTCTCGTGTTTGTTTAGGTTTTGAGAGACATCCTCTGATGTTGAGGAATGGATGCATGAGCGGCTTCTATCGATTTGCTCAGTCCTCGTGTCTCCTCTCGTCCGCACGATATACCAATATATCATTATTTATTATATTACTAAGTATATTTATTCTATTTCAGGCTACGCCCATAGTATTGGTAACCATCTGCTTAGCCTTTTCCCAACTATGTTAGGGTCGGCTTCCAGTCTAACCGGATGCAGCTGAATACCAGTATTTTACATGGAGCGACTACCTATCTGACCTCCACAACCCAGTTACTGGGTAATACGATACCCCTTGGTAAGACTGGTTGTCAGACTTTCAGGCTTCTGACGACCCGTAACGACTGTCAAAGATCCACGAATGACAGCCGGGACAAACGGCTTAACGTGCTTTCCGAGGCACGGAGAGTCTCGGTATGTAAAGATGGTCACCCATCCACGGACCAACCGCGGCAAGCGTAGCTTAACCTGATGGATCGACCCGTGCGGCTGTTATTACTTAGCCACGAGCTCCTCCCATAGTATTAGTAACAATGGTATAAATACTAGTGTTAGTAGACATACAAATTGAGTGTGGAGTTTCATCCAATGTCGCAGCATTGGCGACTCGCCATCTATCTGCGAATAAACTCAAGATAGAGAAAATTGATGTGGTATTTGAAAATATGGGCTGGTCAGCGAGTCTGGTATTCAGTGCTGCCGAACTGTGAGGATGTCTAGTAGGTTCCGCATCCTCATTAGTGGTGGTTCTTGCACTATATATGCCATTTCATGTCTGTTGAACTCATAGAAATATAAAAAACAGTCAAAGTATGTTGGGGTCTACTTCCAGTTCAACCTTCTTGCATATATCTATGGTTGAACTGGAAGTAGACCCCAACATACTTTGACTTATAAAGGCTCATGAAATGATGTGTAGCACGCACAGCGCGAGTGAATTCCAAAGTTAGATTAGATTTAACACTTCTTTTTCGCGTTTTAATGACCAACTAACTTAATTTTGACACATCTAGAGCAACTCCATAAATTCTACTCAAAATCAATTTAAAATTTCTAGCATATTCTCCAAAGGATACGCATTTACAAGGACATGCGCAAACGCACGTGGATTAATAGTAATTCAAGCCATTATTATGTATATAATATGTGTTGTAGTTGTATAGTTCTCGCTGTCTGTTGTATGTGTCATGCAGTACTTGTTATTATGTAGTAGGTATATGCATAAGTGATATTATATCGTCCAAGGCCACACGTGTTCTGTTATGTAAGGAACATCTGTGGGACTGTTTATTTGTGTTCTATTTACACTATTTATTATAGGATAAGTAGAAGTGAACTCTAGACTTATACCTACTTAGTTAAGTATTTTATGTGGTATTTTAGAGCCTGAACTGTGAAAGAATCTTTCAGACTTTAGACTCATAAATTGTACAAAGTGGACATTTGTGGATTGAGTGCCATGAATGGCCATGATAATTAATTAACAAAAAGAGTCTAGAAACTACTTTAGAAATCTGCGAGATTGAAAGGACAGGAGCCTAAAATAGTCATAACCTAAAAATTCTAAAAGTAGACGCTAGAAGTGGTAGAGCAAGACTTACTTGATCTACTATCACTAATGACGTAACCCCACTCTCTTCATAAAAATATGGAACCCTAAGTTTACCTCTCAGCCGGTCTATTCTGTAAAAATCTCACCGTGAAAACTTAGGTGAAGTGATCTTAAAGTGAACTGTCATTAGTGTCAACCCCTAGCATCAGGTGGAATGACGGCTCACTTCACGCTCACTTCACCTAAGATATCACGGTGAGATGTTTACAGAATAGCACTACAGTACACAAACAACAACATCAACAGAATAATAGCGATGTGCAATTCATTTCTTCATCCGGTTAGACTGGAAGCCGACCCCAAAATAGTTGGAACAAGGCTAGGCAGATTGATTAAAAACGAGCCATGTGCCCGGTGATTTTTCTCATCAGCAAAAATGTCGAACTACCATACTTTCCAGTTCCTCCCCCATTTAACCTCTTCCGGGGATGAATTTTCAAAGATCCTTCCATGATATGAAACGCTTGTGCAAAATGTCAGGCTTCTACAGCCAGCGGTTTTGGCTGTGATTTATTGTGAATAAATGAACAATAATTAAAATGGACAAATAGATTAGTTGACAATTTTTAATTTCATGTTGAACATACCTAATAAAAAAATATTTTAGTTGTTAATTAAATATTTTGTATTATTTGCTACTCCACTGTTCGCTATGTGCAAACATTTCATAGTCCTTAGATAAGTTTCCGTCTTTATCTTGCATTTTTAGTTTGACAGTTGTGCGACAGTGACAAAAATAATGCTTAGCCAAAGCCCATGCCCATGTAAGTAACGTTTTTAAATTCCGGTCAGTGATATCGTTAGTTCCAGTTTGGAGCACTGGTTCAGATAAGTTTGTGGCGGCGACCGACCGACCACGGAAGATGGAACTGCCATTCCCCGCGTGCGGGGTAAATAAGCCACGCCCATCACACTACTATTTATTTTCAAGGTAGGGCCTTAAGATTTTTATTGAGTACATAGATGTTTTCGTGAGGCTAAATATAGTGTCATTACATTAAACACGAATAATATTTTCACAGTGGTTGCCCGCGAAATTCAAGTTTTTTTGCGTTTTTTGTAATTTGCAGGTCAGTGTCAGGATATATCTTGATCTAAATATGATTTGCGATAGTAACAAATATGTATTTACATATTTTACATAATTATAACCTTATTAATCATCAATAAATCTTTCTTAGTTAGATTTGTTCTCTCTAAGTTTGATTTCGGAAATGATGACATATTGTAACAAATCTAACTTAGAGAGATGTATTGACGACTCTTATGGTTATAATTACGTAAATACATATGTTTTACTGTCGCAAATCATATTTTATCAAGGTACAACCTGACACTGACCTGCAAAATGCAAAAAACGCAACGGGCTACCACTGCGGTATGGACAAAACTGAGGCATGCTCACTTAAGAAAATATTCCTACGAGAGAGCAGCTAGTGACAAACGAACATTGTGCGATAGAGTCGTGAGCCGTGCTATGGGATTATCGCCTTTGAGGTGATCATGCGGAACTTTGGCTCATAGTACCTACCTATCGTATACACGTAGGTACCTATGTATAAAAGTTAATGAAGTCTGAATCTTTGAAAAATGTCATGTTAATGTAGATTTGTTATTCATATTATGTAAATATAAAATTTATTTTTATTTTGTGTGAGTTTATTTATGTAACTAAAAAAATGAGCATGTTACCCTAATAAAAATTCAACCAAAATAACAACAGAACTACGTAACCAACGCACGTGAGTAGGTACCTACGGCTACGGTTTCAATAAAGATAACTTCGTGGTTTTTTCCTTAATTTGTTTGTTTATTGTCCTACTTCAACTATAAATAGAATTAAATTAAATCAAAACGTTTCGTAGTTTACTGACGACAATAAGTCTGGCATCATGAATCACGACGTTTGCCGACAGATAGCGGACAGAGGGAGTGCCTTCAGTGTTTACTATGTACCTACTATTGTATACACACACGTGTTATGTATGAGCACACATAATATGTAAACACTTAGTAAAATTCAAAAACCTATTTTCTAGTGGAATTTTGAGATGAGATCTAGTTTGTAATAGTAGGGCTTCCAAAATACATGAAAACAGAAGTAGAAAATCATTTTTAAAAAGTGCTAAGTTTACCTAAATTACCTGTACTCATATTAGTGCTCGCATATACATTTATATATATTTATATTTGTATGAGTGCTCGTGACTGACTGTTCATATATACGTAATTATACTTGTGCCTGTAATGTGTCTGCGTTGTTAAGTAAGATGAAGAATTGAGGAGGTAGGTATTGTCAGTTGGTTCTTTTGTTTGGTATGATTCATTTGGCTCGCTTTTCTCTCACTTTATTGTGGTTTTTGAATAGGTATGCTGATGAATTTATCACGATGGGCCATCGTAACGAAATTTTACCTATGGATTCAGTACAATATTGACTTCTAGAGTCCCCAGTGTTGAAATTATGTATTTTTTTTTTAAATCTGCTGTTCCTTACAAATGTGCAATACATGCACGTGTCTATGTCCGATGTGGACACGAGGTCGCTCCCTGTGCATGCAATGAAAAGGCGAATCAGGAACAATTATCAATATTTTTTTGAATTTGTTGAATAAACTAGGTAGGTACCTGTGTTTCTGTAACAAGTAACACGTCATCGTACGCGTTATTCTAGTTAATTTAAAACTGTGGCGCTTTGGATTTAATGTCTTACGGTGGATGCCATTCCAAAAATAAATTAATGCACATGTAAATTAATGAATGAATCCAGTTTATGTCCGGAAGCGGTTCGGTGGCGCTCACCGCGGCATCCTGCGCCAGGGGCAGCGGTGTCGGCACCAGGGCACTACGGGAGGCAGGAGCGATGATAGTCGTGAAACTTGCGGTTTGATCGCAATACTGGTGGACGACTTTCTTTTACAACTTCCTTAGTAAAGAAGACTGAATTGGCACAGTGACTGAGTCGTTTGTGACTAAGAGATGGGTAAAGGGTTCTATTCCCGCATGTTTAGCTTATTGAGCACGATCTGCTTATAGCTACTGAACATATTCTAGCTTTAAATCAACAATAAAATAGGATACAACACAACACACAAACACTACAATTTTTAGGAACAAACACAGACGCTATCACATAATATTATAGTACATTTTGATACAAGTGGAGAATTTTTGTTATTGCATTCG
The DNA here is from genome assembly GCA_946251885.1 of Cosmia pyralina. Taxonomy (NCBI): domain Eukaryota; kingdom Metazoa; phylum Arthropoda; class Insecta; order Lepidoptera; family Noctuidae; genus Cosmia; species Cosmia pyralina. Next base: position 24,925,118 of record OX276359.1, read on the forward strand.
AGGCGGAATTAACACCCGAGCCGTAGGCGAGGTTGTTTTTGAGCCGAGAACTGCAATAACAAATGTTTACGTGTATCAAACGACGTTTTTCAATACACTTTTGAAGAAATAAAATAAAATAACGAAAAATATTTTTGTCATGAATTATTAGCAAACTGTACTGGACGGGCGTGATCGTCGGACACGGTGTGTTGAAGGAGTGTGTAATGCCTATCCAGGTGTATCCCTGCTTGAGGTTAGGCCTCCTAGTCCAAACGGCGCTGACGTCCTGTACCTATAGGCTCAGGATAACTGCAGACTGGCGACCAGTAGCTATGTGTGAAGTCTTGACGGGGAAGGGTTTCTTGATGATGAAATAATAACAGCGATTTTGATAAGTCTTCAGGAGATTTCAGGAGACGATTTGCGTAACTCTTCAGGAACAGAACGATGAATAGGTACCATGCCGATGGCTACGAGTCTGTGTTTTCGCTTGCGCGCTAAGGTACCTCGAAACATTACCTTAACGAGAACCGCGAACCGTCTCCTGATTTCGAGTTTATTTTTATTTCAAAAATTTTACAAAAGTGCTTATTAGCAGCTGAAAAATGGCTATAATAACATCATATTATACACCGTTACAATCGTCATTAAATTGTCCAGCGATTGAGACACAGCTGAATTTCCTGTAACTATATTCGCTGAAAAGATTTCAGCGTGTAAATACAAAAATGTTAATTGTTTTGATTTAAAACTATTTTTCAAACTATTTTATTCGATAACCAAAGAAGATATTTCAACGGGGTAAGCAGGTATCTCAAGCTGGTCTAATGACCTAAAAAACTATGAAAAATTCATGATTACATCTATATTTTTCAGGGCGTGACAGGCCCTGAAAACCTAAATTGCTAGAACGAGTCACCAAAAAACAGCAAATTAAAGTTTCCGACCCCTATAAATCCAATCAAGTGGGCTTTTCAGGACTATAATGGTACGTCCAGGGCTAGGTCTCGGTCTAGGGTACCTGGACGCACCAATTAAACTATAATTTCAGCTATGTAGCCCACTTAATTGGAGTTTATAGGGGTGGTACTCACGTTTTCCTTAGGAAACACTATTTTTCACTGTTTTTTAACTATAAAACACTATTTAAACTGATTTTACTGTTATTTTTACTAAATTAAGCTATAAACAACTGTTTGGTGACGCATCGTAGCGAACAAAAACGTAGCTCATTCGCGACTCGGTACGTTATACGATGGCGGTCCCTCCGCTACTTGCGCTAGCGTGCGCCAGATAGGGTCTCGCAGCTGACACTATGGAAACGCCTAACTTTTCATGTTTTTGATGATGCGTTGTCGCGAACACAAACTATGATTTCAATTTACTTTTTTTTCCGCGCTTTGTTTTCGCCAGGTTGAAGAAGAAGCAGATGTTTAAAGCCGATAAACAGCCTATTATGAAAAATAGAAAATTCAAATATTTATGAGTTTAGAACACAAATAAATGTTAATTTGTTCATAAACGTTTTTTTTTATTGTAATAATCATGGTGTTTGATGATATTCTATTTATAAACATTATTTAAATATTCAAAAAATATTAACACCGTAAAGAGGCATATCTCTTTGCCGAGATTAAAAAAAAAACATTCATCTCCGAATAGAGACGGTGTGAGTAGAGGCATTGAACCAATTTGGACTAAGTATAGGTATAAGTTATCTGTGGCAATTTTTATTCCCGCACACGTGTTGGAAGATGAAAAATCGCACGCGTGTGAAATGCATTGCATTGTGAACCTAATCGTAGTGCGATATGAACCAGTTTTCAAGGAAGTATATTGAAAAACACAATTCACGATTATTCTTTCATTCTGTTTTCTTTCTATATTGTTGTATTTTGTTTAGAATGAGAGTTTAGTTTTTTCTTCCACTCTATTTATCGTTTTATTTCCCCGTTGGCGTACGTGACAGTCTGTAGTCCTTGGATGACACGTTATCAATCCAGGGGTAGAACACAGGACGTCACATTGTGGAGATACAAGCGACCTTGCTACTACAAAATGAAATGATGCAATACCTAGAAGAATAACATAAAGCGAAACAATTAACATAACGTGTTTGTATTGTTTACCGACCGTACACTTAACCGACAGCGCCCACATGCAACGCTTATTAAAATAACAAATATACTAAATAACATTTCACACGAGGAATCATTTGTTATTGTTATTGTAATAACATTGTAAATAACTGGAGAAGGATTTATTGCTAACACAGGAGTTGGTGCGCCCTTTGTGGAAATAAACCTTTGGTTTGAACTCGTTGATTGCATCAAGATGGGTGCAGTAATAATAAGCGAATGCCTGCGGTTGGAGTTATGGCAATTGAGATAATTTATGCCATCTTAATAGTGTTTATAGCTAAAGATGTATTCAGATGTAATAAGCAAGTGAGAGATCGAAGAGCGCATCGCAGATGTTGCACGTTATATAAACGGAGGGCATACTAGCCAGAGCCACCCAATATCAATATCCCTAGTATGTCGTGAAAAGCAAACGCCAGGGTTGCCCGTGAAATCCATTTTTTTTTTACGTTTTTTGCAATTTGCAAGTCAAAGAGCAAAAAATCACGTTTCTTGTATGGGAGCCCCTTTAAATATTTATTTAATTTTGTTTTTTAGTATTTGTTGTTATAGCGGCAACAGAAATACATCATCTGTGAAAATTTCAACTATCTAACTATCACAGTTCATGTAATACAGCCTGGTGACAGACGGACAGACAGACGGACAGACAGACGGACGGACAGCGGAGTCTTAGTAATAGGGTCCTGTTTTACCCTTTGGGTACGGTACCCTAAAAACGTAAGAAAATTTGAATTTCGCGGGCTACCTTAGCGCATCCCCCTGAAAGACACTAGTCATGTGCTACTGCAGTGCTATTCTGTACAAATCTCACCGTGAAAACCTAGGTGAAGTGAGTTGTCATTCTACCTTATGTTAGGGATTGACACTATATTATAGCTCACTCCACGCTCACTTCACCCAAGTTTTCACGGTGAGATTTGTACAGAATAGCACTGCTGCTTATAATGTCCAAGCAAGAGCATAACGAATCCTTCTTGCATGCTAGAACATAATTCAATTTCAGGCATCAGAACTTTAAGGCGGGAAGAATCGCCAGGGTGTCAGCATTGTGTGGATCGCCCGGAGGACACTCTGCCCGGCTTGGGCGGAGCACCGCCGTGTCCTCGCGGAGGCGATCGGCGGCGGCGATCTCTCGCGTTCGAACCTGGTTCAGACCCAGGTACGGAGCGAGAGTGCATGGGAGGCCGTCACCTTCTTCTGCGAAGCAATAATGCTTGCGAAGCAGGAGGTGGAACGCGTGAGGGAGAGGCAACCTCACGCCCCTAGTCACCGCAGGAGACTCCCTGGGCGGTGGGAATCAATAGCCGATTCCCGGCCACCGTAGGCGCGGGCTTGCGGACGGCGAGCAATGAGTAGCTCGCCGTCCGGTAAGGACCAGGCCCGGGTCGACGGCACGTCGTGTTCCACGCGCGACTCAAAGAGATGTCAGCAGTGATGTGGTCCGATAGGGCCGAAGCCGCCAGGGCCGCGGGTTGTTCGAAAGAGATACCGTGGCCCTGGCACAGACAGCTGAAGCAACACGAGTGGGTTTTAGTCAGTAAAATTCAGACACGCCCTCCCACTCCGCTTAGAACGGGAGAAGCCATTTGATGATATCCCATCCACAAAAAAAGGCATCAGAACGTCAGTTCATCAGTTTGGCCACAGTTTTCCCAATTTTCTTGCGAAAACACCCAAGAGTACACGGCTCTTGATAAAACCTTTTTAAGTTTGTACTAGCACCTAAAAACTTCCAATTTCCTTGCTTAAAATATTTTAATTCAGTATAAAATATTCATCAGTTTCCGGAAAGTCTCAAACTTCGGACGTTTTCTTATCAACACGTTGCGTGCACTTTGTTAATGAGCTCGCTCAACAGAGGGCGCCACTCGTCCGCGAAGTAACCACAACTTTAGTTAAACATTTAATTAATTCATAAGATAAGCTCGCTGAAGTGAACAGTTTTATATTTCCTTATGGTAAAGAAAATACAAGCACTCAAGCCCGTAGTTATGTATCTCGGTACCTACTCAAAGGATTGTTGAGAAACGGACTGTTGTTATTTTGTATGAAGCTAAACATATCTTCAACCTACGACACACGCAAACGATGCCTTCGATAACATTATCATTGTAGACAAAGTTTTTGTAAATAAAGCACTTTGACATGACATTATGTACCAATAATACATACTTCGTTTATTTACATAAGTATCTAGAATATGAATCCAGAATTAATTTCTCTTTTGTAGTACTTTTACAGTAGTTTGGTTATTTCAGTGTTATTAACTGAGTGACTAATAAGTCGATTACTTTATTTGATAAAAGGGTAATTTGTTCCAAAAACTAATCAAACCCAAATTAAAACCTAGTGATGATACCGCTTAAGGCTAACTGAACCCCACGGGGGCCAGAAGGGGTCCCTTGCCGTGGTCATCTAATTAATTCAAGTGGTCATCAGGCCCGCAGTTTGATCAACAAACTTCTGAGTGCGTGCAGTAGGCGGAATGGGGAGGTACAGTCGTACAGAAGAGGGAGGGGGGCGTGAATGTTTGCATAGGATGAGATAATGGTTTTCGGAGATAGGGACGTGATTACTTAATCTAAGTTTATAATTATATGACGTGATAGTGACGTGATAAGAAAAGATTACCAGCGGTGAGAGGAGGTGCAGGCTCGTAGGTGACGCTCGTAGAGTTACTGTCTGCGATTTCATTCTGACAAAATATATAACTTTAATTGTGGTTTAAAACAACAATGCCTTTCCTCAGAGAACAACGTCTATACCATTACTCTTCAGTAAAAAAGAGCGTGTGTGCTTAAACCATACGATAAAAGTGCTGAGTATAAGCGATTCAGCGCCGAGTACCTATACCTACGCAATTCAGCGTCACCAACCCGAGCGTGACGGTTCGGAATGGACGGAAAGAGCGTAAAATACGCATAAATATATTTTCACTGCAATAAAATCAATTATCGTAATAATTTCAGACTACAGATCTATCTTTGCAGACCATAAGGGACTATCGAAGTCAACAAATTCAAATAGATAAAAACCAATTCCAGAAGCCAGTTTTCTACATTTTTTTTTTAATAAAACCACAGCTCATTTTATTTGTATAGCATTATCGCTCAACCAAAACAGAGTCAACACACAAGTTATCCACAGGCTGGTCACGTGACCAAGATGGCTACTACCCCAATAAAAAAGGACAATAAATTATTGTATTTTTATCGGCATCGATTAATTCGGCGATGTGTGTATGCATACCTACACTACATACATAGTATAATTTATATTTGTTGTCATGTACAATCAGGAAGCGTGGCCTCGGAGTATTCGCGAATTTTTTTGTTTACCAACCAACTTAAAATTTAAATTCAACTTTAAACAGTTCAGGTTTGAATTCAAATTAGACTGAAGTGTCTGCACGCTTCATTGGTCACAGGAAAATAGCCGTTATTCATTGGTATTTAAGAATAAACTACTAATTTTTAATTTTAAATCGATTTTTACAATGGCCGACACGTGTTGCCGATTACCGACTATCTTTATTAGTAATTCATTTAATTTTAAACCTTATTATATGGTTATAAGAGTTGTTATGATGGTAAATAATGTGTTGGTATTTAGCGTTATTATTTAGCGTTGTTATTTAGCGGCTCAAGGCCGACTGATACGGGAGCGATCCACATGTTGGTGTATGTCAATGGTTTAAAGTCATTATGGGTTATTTAATGCACCATTGCGCGTGACATGATACCCGAGCGTTCTATGGGGTATTCAGTGATCCACGACTTGTATTCACCATTGTTTTGGAGTAGAAAATGGGGGTTGGTTGTTGGTGACACATATTGGGCCAAACATTTGACAGGCGTGGATTATCGTAGGTACTGTTGGCAAACCAGCCAATCTATTCTGTAAAAAATCTCACCGTGAAAATTTTGTGAAGTGAGATTGAAGTGAACTGTCAATAGTGTCAATCCCTAGCATTAGGTGAAATGGTAAAGCTCAAGTTTTCACGGTGACATTTTACAGAAAGATTGGCAAGATATTCTAAAGACGGCCAGGTGAGACTAAGGTGGGTAGTGGCTATAAGTTAGTAATTAAAGTCAGTTATTTAGCAAGTCACGTACTTACCTACTAGATATAACAACTGGTTTCGTGAATATTTTCGAAGACGACCTTGTGTATTAGTATAATATAAGCTAGAAAAATAAAATGAATTTTGAGTTGGTGAATTATTTTTGTTGTAGAATAAAATAAATAAATAAATAAATTGTGTAATTGTAATTGTTGTGTGAAAACAATGAGTTTAAGAAAATTCGAGGTACCGTTTATAAAATGCAAAAAAAGTAAGTTCAAAAACGAAAACCCGCTTACTGAAAAATCACGGTCTAAAAAGTATGAAACAAGAAAATATTCTCATCTGAAATTAGAAAAAGACAGACAAATTAAACATCCGGAGGCACACGTCATGTAAGGGCGCATAAATCATACAGATTACGTGTGACTCCGGATTTTCAATTTGTCTGTCTAGTTTTGTAGCTTCTCAATACTACGAAAAATCGTAGCGCATAGTGTTTTGAGGAACACGGGTGGGTTTTAGTCAGTAAAAGTCTGACACGCCCTCCCGCTCCGCCCAGAGTGGGAGAAGTCATTAATTTGATGACTTCTCATCCACAAAAAAAAAAGGTTGCTACGAAATCTCGTAGGTTGTAGCGTATTGTAGCTTCAACATAACTTACAAAACATCGTAGCACGTAGCGTTTTGTAGCTTCAGCTTACTACGAAACATCGTAGTACGTAGCGTTTTGCAGCTTCAGCTTACTACGAAAAATCGTAGCACGTAGCGTTTTGCAGCTCCAGCATAATCTGAAAAATCGTAGCACGTAGCGGTTTGTAGCTTTAGAATACTACAAAAATCGCATCAAGTAGCGTTTAGTAGCTTCAGCATAGATATATGAAAGAAGTTTTGTTACTGTTTTTTATATTTCTATGAGCTTCAGCCTATTTCGAAATATTGACCCACAAGACGTTTCGTAATTCTACGAGCAAGGATTGGAGCTTGTAGCGTTTTGTAGCTTCAGTCTATAACAGAGAGACTGGAAGCCGAGCTAGGCAGATGATGAGTCTACAACAGAGAAAGTCGTAGCACGTAGCGTATGTAGGTTCTAGCTTGTAGCAAATTCTATTTATCAGGCGGCGTCAGCGTATCCCAAATTATTATGTAGTTTTGTAGTTTTATATAAAAGTTGTTTTTATTTCCGATTTTCCAAATGGCAACATGTCCTTATTTACCTGCTGACGACATTCGTAACATTATCTTGTTGCCAAGTATAGTTCGGCATTGTGACAAATTGCTACACACATTCTAAATTAGTCCCGCATTTGTCGCTTAGCGTTATATTATCACGCCTCATTCCTCACAAGGTAAGTAGAGATGTGATGGTGTAGTCTTTGCGGTCATTTGGCAAGAATACTCGTTAATATTGTAATGATTGATGTAATATTTGATTTAATTTATTATATTGGTAATATTATGGAAAATAGTATAAAGTGCAAAATATTTTTAGAATTAAAATCTCACGAGTCAAGGTCAAATTGGAAGAGTTCTACGACCAGCAGAGCGCTTCGAAACTTTATGGATTCTTGAATTGCAAAATGAAAAATCACAATTGCAAAATCGATTTCTGCAAACAACCGCATTTATTACCACTGGTCTAACAAATACACTTAAAATTGTAAATTATTAATAACAGCATTATGCAGAACCCACGGTCCCGAGTTTCAACATTAATAAATAATAATGCGCGAAATAATTTGACGTAAACAAATGAGCTGCAATGGCAGCGCGATCTGATTTAAACTAATGTTTAATGTATTTGTTGCTGATTTGCCTTGTTTACACCTTGCTCTAATAGGCTGAGATTACGGAATGAAGTGTTGTGCTAGAATAGTTTCATAATTGCTGTCTGAAATGAATATGAAATATTTTCGTTAAACCTTAAATATTAGGTTGGGGAAAAAGTCTTTTCGCATTATAGTATGTATGAACTTAAAATAAAATATCTTTGGCTATACTATTTGTATCTGGCTGGTTTTGGTATCATTGAAAGTTTAAATTTTAAAGAACATAATTCCAAATTCAAATTAGGAAAATGTGTGATTTTCATTTGTTTTTCGTACTGTCAAGATAAGTGAATCTAATGAAGAAATTCGATACATTTTCAAATTTTACTACAAAAAGGGTAAAAATGCAACGCAAGCCGCGAAAAAAATTTGCGATGTTTATGGACCCAGTGCAGTGTCTATGAGAGTAGCACAAATTTGGTTTAAGCGTTTTCAATCCAGAAATTTTGATGTCAAAGATGCACGTCGCTCTGGTCGCCCTATTACGGATAAAACGGATGCCATTTTTGAAAAAGTGGAGCAAGATTAGCATATCAGTAGTTACAACGTAGCTGAAAAACTGGGAATTGACCACAAAACAGTTTTGGCGCATTTGAGAAAACTGGGTACACAAAAAAGCTCGATATTTGGGTACCTCACGAGCTCACTGAAAGAAACCTAATGAACCGTGTACTCATTTGTGATTCTTTATTACGACGTAATGAAACCGAACCATTTTTGAAGAAGCTAATAACTGGTGATGAAAAGTGGATCACGTACGACAAGAACGTGCGAAAAAGGTCGTGGTCAAAGGCCGGTCAGGCTTCACAGACTGTGGCGAAAACCGGGTTAACTCGCAACAAGGTGATGCTGTGTGTGTGGTGGGATTGGAAGGGCATTATTCATTATGAGCTGTTACCACCAGGCAGGACCATCGATTCTGAACTCTACTGCGAACAACTGATGAGATTAAAGCAAGAAGCTGAGAGAAAGCGGCCGGAATTAATCAACAAAAGGGGTGTGGTTTTTCATCATGATAACGCTAGACCTCACACATCTTTAGCCACTCAGCAAAAATTAAGAGAGTTTGGCTGGGAGGTGTTAATGCATCCGCCGTATAGTTCTGACCTTGCACCTTCAGATTTCCACCTGTTTCGGTCTTTTCAGAATTCTTTAGACAGTGTCAGGTTAACATCACGAGAGGACTACCAAAACCACTTGTCGCGGTATTTTGATCAGAAGTCCCAAAATTTCTATAGCAATGAGATCATGTCCCTACCTACAAGATGGCAAAAAGTTATCGAACAAAATGGTACCTACATACTTTAGATAAATGTAAATAATGTATATTAAAAAATGTTTTGAATTTTCTTAAAAAATGCGAAGAAACTTTTTCCCCAACCTATTATATAGTTTAAAAATAACTAGATGTTGAAGAATGATGAAGTCTTGCTATGGTGAAGAGATGATTTTTTGTTATAATTTACTTGTAGTTACCTATAAAATTATTTCTTCTTTCGTATTGTAGGTTTTTGGGAAAATACATAATTATTGTGTCTGAGTGTCCAGCGCGCGCGGCATGACCACTCTATCTCTGCTCTACGAAGAATAGACATGATGCCTTGCTGTGCTAAATGACATTTGACAACGCGTGGAGGTATCAAGTTGAAATTAATATCAAAAAGTTGGTCTATGATCCCTTGGAGTTTTAAAAAAATCAAGCTTTTAAGTCAACGCAATAAAAAAATATGGCCATTTATGCGACATAATATAATATTTTGGTACTCGCAAGTAAATCAAAACCTATAGAGTACTTCCCGTTGTCCTATCTAGAATAATGACATTTGGTAAGAAGCATGGTCTCAGCACAAGTAAAGGAAAAAGTACGAAAATTGTTAATTTGTAATTTTATCAGTTAAATTTTGTTTTTGGGATTACAGTGTTAAGTTTATTTTAGGGATAAATTCTTTTCAACTACGGAACTCTTCATTGTGCGTGGTCCGACACGCACTTGGCCGGTTTTTTATATAAATAATCGGTAATAATCTTCCTACAAGCTGCACTATTGTCTTTCTTTTCTTCCATTTCAAATAAACGGTCAGGATACGCGTGCTGGGAAGACAACGGGTAAACTGATTGTCCAATTTGAAAAAAAGTTATTTTAATTTTATTTTCTTAGTTTTTAATAATCACACTAATATTGTAAAGGAGAAAGTTTGTGGGTGTGTATGTATGGGTGTGTTTGTTACTTCTTCACGCTCAAACGGCTGAACTGACTTGGTTGAAATTTGGTATGTAGATAGCTTATACCCTGGATTAACACATAGGCTACTTTTATCCCAATCTACGCGGGTGAAACTGCGGGGCGCAACTAGTATCCAATAAAATCATGCGATTGCGTTTTGTTTATAATTTTTGTATCCTACTTATATTCTTTTTGTAATGTTTACGTAAAATTATCAATAATAGAATAGGGTTAGTTACGCTCGGCTCACACCATATCAATCTGCCACTGCGCAGTATAAGTACTTTATCAACCGCAGAGTTATCCTGTTTGTGTCAAACGTGTTGCTTTGGCAATCATGACCATTCACTGTTATGTTTTTTTGATAATATTACATTAATTTTGTTTGTTAAACAAGTAGGTAATTAATGGGCCCTCAGCCGGCGAGGAACACAAACCACAGAAATACCATTCTTCTTGATTGTGATATCTAAAATTTTCTCTAGAAAGATTAGTCGACGACTGGCTTTATCTTTTGTCATCTTTTGTTAGTCATCGGAGAGGAAGCTCATTAGATGGATTAGTTTTACTATCATTATGGATTATGTGCATTATGTAGGTACCTAGGAGCTCGTGGCTAAGTGATAACAGCCGCACGGCTCAATCGAAGGTTAAGCTACGCTTACTGCGGTCGGTTCGTGGATGGGTGACCATCCATAACATATCGAGACTCTTCCATGCCTCGGAAATCATGTGAAGCCGTTGGTCCCGGCTGTCATTTGTAGATCTTTGATAGTCGTTACGGGTAGTCAGAAGCCGGAAAGTCTGACAACCAGTCTTACCGAAGGGTATTAGGTATTACCCAGTAACTGGGTTGTGGAGGTCAGATAGGCAGTCGCTCCATGTAAAATACTGGTATTCAGCTGCATCCGGTTAGACTGGAAGCCGACCCCAACATATGGGAAAAGGCAAGGCAGATTGATTGATGTGGTTCTTGAAGGTACCTATTTACTAGAAACTTAAAAAAGCTAGAAGAAAAGAAACGAGTGTCGAACACGGACTATGTTATAAGTAAGTAGATGAATATCTCAAGTTCTTGATGTTTTATATACCTACCTAAATTTTACGCAAACATCAACTTGATTTCCTCATCATCTCGAAAAAAATATTTTGACACCGCGATTTTTTTCAACCATAAATTTTAATTGAAAGTCTTTAATAAAAAAATAACGAGATTCACTATCTTTGTAGTTTGTAGTCAGTTTTGTCGCACTAAACATTTATTAGTCGTAAAAAGAGCATGGGACAGCCGTGGTGTGTCTATTTCCGTGATGTGTGTGGTCCGCATTGCTTTCTGTTTGTATTGTCCCATCACTAGCGTAGGGAAAGTAGGGCTGCTGATTCGTTCAGCCCGTTTTATTAGTTTAGGAGTATTGTTAATTTGGCGATCGTAGAAGTAGTTTGATCATGGCTATTGTGATATGTGTGGCACTGAAGAAAAATATAATAGAATAGAAGAATATAAAAAAAATAAAAAAAATGTTTATTTCATCAGCTTATGTAAAATAAACACAATAAATGAAAAAACACTAAACGAATAAACGAGAACGAACGAACGACGAACGAGAATATAGAATAAACGTTTATTGTCTGAAGTGTATGTTTATTGGTCTCTCACTAAAACTAAAACTTGGACACTTTAGAGTTACATTTTTCCATGTTGATAGAAAATAATATACAAAACCGATAGATTTAAAAAATTAAAACATACTTATAATATGCTCTTCTTGGGCACGTAATAGATCAAAAACTTGAAACAGTTAAAATATTAAAGATTGATAAAATGAAAATGTTAAACCAATTTTAGTTAGAGTTCATTCGCATTAACAGCAATTGGAGTTTCTTGTCACCAAAAAAAAAAACGGTAACATTAGTAAGGCAATAAAACTTAACTTCTACACTTAAACCTATCTCTAACATTCCCTTTAACGCCATTACATGAAAATCAACTAAAAATACATTCTACAACATCGTAAAACGGCCTGTAGGCCTGCATGCTACAACAAATCAAATGCCAGAACTTATCATTGCACAGGAGACATCAAACTGTCACTCACAAAAATACTCTTTTAAATCTTCAAGCATGTAATAGTGGCCATCAGAGCAGCATTTGTTAGCAATAAACATAGATATTTAGTTGACTTGTACAGTCGTAAAGGGCTTTCGATCGTTAAACTAAAAGTGTCAAACGTTTCCTTGAAGTCTTTATTACACCCCTCTGTTTCATCCCCTACGGGAATAGATTCGGGGACGAGTTTAAAATCGAGGGTTGCTTTTGATTTTTTGGGAAAATCTATCCTTCTTTTCAAGCTGCCTAAGTGCGTAATGTTTTTGCATATCTTTTCAATATGCTAGGTCTTATAAACAAGCCTTTAGTTAGTGTCTTCGATTTCTGAAATCCTCTTACAACTTATTGAAACGCATCTTCAACCAAGAACTTAGGTACAATCTCGGCTTTTGTAACATCTCTCAAGTGCTGTTTCTCGTTCATCCGCAGCACCGCTGCACTGCTGCCGAGTGGTACGAAAAATGACTTCATTTCCCTCAGCTGATCCTCCAACTTCCACTTAATAACGAAGCAGGGAACTTGTTTTAACACATTTAATTAAATTTCTCTTAATTATCACCTCGCTAAGTCTTGCTACAAGTTTTACTTCAAGTACGGATTTAAAATAAGTCAATAAACTTCAGTATTTCCATAACTTTAGTAAGTTTTTATTTACAAGTGAAACTGTGTTATCTTATCACTCTCGGATATTTGTATTAAGATTACTCGGCTGACTGACGTGGTTCGGTTTGAATATTATGTTTTTATATCATTTAAATGCGTGTTGAAAGTTTATTTATACAAAAGTTGATAAAATAACCATGCAGTGCTTTCTGATTTGCGATGTTATTACTTGGAAACTCGTACTGCACGCAGTTTTGTTTGTATTTCCAATATAATTACTTTATTCTGTTGGCTCAACGCCCCAAAATATGTCTTGTTTTTCCAAATATTTATATTCTTGTGTTTGTAACCCATCCCGAGCCCTGGAGTCTCTACATAAGTACGTAACATGTGCTCCACTTGTTACCATGCTGTAACTTAGTTCCTATCCTGCGTGCCACACAAATGCAGTACCTACTAACATTAAATTTGGTCCACCTAATGATAAGTTTTAATTTCAGCGGGATTCATTACTAATATTATAAAGGCGAAAGTTTGTGTGTGTGTGTGTGTGTGTATGTTTGTTACTTCTTCACGCTGAAACGGCTAGACCGATTTGGATGGAATTCGGTATGTAGACAGCTTATACCCTGGATTAACACATAGGCTACTTTTTATCCCGAAAAAATATAGTGCTCCCGTGGGATGAGCAAGAAATTCAAATATATTTGTTACTCTTTCAAACTCAAACGCCTCGACCGATTTTGATGAAGTTTGGTGTGGAAGTAGCTGACCCTCTGGATAAACACATAGGCTACTTTTTATCTCGAAAAATAGAGAAAGAACGAAAGCAAGAAAAAGTATTCATTGTGACTAGCACAGGAAGATCACCAACTAAACTAAAATCACAATAATAAAACTTTGAAAACAAAAAAAAAACAAAAATAAATAACCACACTATCACACTAATATTATAAAGGCGAAAGTTTGTGAGTGTGTGTGTGTGTGTGTGTGTGTATGTTTGTTACTTCTTCACGCTCAAACGGCTACACCGATTTGGATGAAATTCGGTATGTTGACAGCTTATACCCTGAATTAACACAGAGGCTACTTTTTATTCCGAAAAAATGTAGTGCTCCCGTGGGATGAGCAAGGAATTCAAATATATTTGTTACTCTTTCAAACTCAAACGGCTCGACCGATTTTGATATAATTTGGTGTGGAAAAAGCAGACATCCTGTGTACACATAGCACACATAGGGTTCTTTACATCCTGAAAAAATGTAGTGTTCCCGTGGGATGAGCAATTTTTTTGTGAATACTTTTCTCACCGATTAAATAATCCACGTTTTAGTGTATCTCATAAACCGCGGGTAACACCGCGGGGCACAGCTAGTATATAATATATACAATCACCACTTAAATTAAAATCATCTCAGTTTCACATACATACACACAAACTGCAACCAATTCTACTTTGTAGTAAATATAAAAATAATGATATTAGTGCATGGAACCGGTTTGGCAGCACGTGATCGACTTCACATGTGCTTCATATTATTATCATAACATTGCGAATATCCATAATATGCAAGCGATACGGCGGCAAAAATACACGCTGGCCTTCACACCGAGCTGAAGTATCACGTTTGCGGGCAATTAAACAAAATTAAATGTTGATCATTTATTTGAATAACATTTTATAAGATAATTAAACTTTTTATGTGATCAGCATTTAAAAAAAAATATTACCTATATGGTATTTTTGTAATCAGCTTGATATATTTACTTAAGTAAACTTCTATTAATTAATGTTTTAGCAAACTGCTTTCTCGGACTTACAGAGTAAGAACGTATGAGGTTATATTAAAAATACATATTAATCAGATTAGCATTTCCAGTTCAATTCATTAGTTTCTGTTATAGCTATTTTCAATCACTGCAGGATTTCAAACCCAAACCTCATAGTTGAGTATTACAAAAGCAATAAAAAAAATAATTTTTCTCCAAATTTTACTTATTATTAATATTTTAACTTTGTTAGCTTAGTTGTTAACATTTTTGTGCATTCTGTGGTCTCCTATAAGTGAAGCAGTACAGCTACTTAATACCTGATGTTCCTTTTATTTATGTTTCATGTATTGTGTACATCTTTTGTTGGAGATCCTCAATAAATAAATAAATAAAGAACAACAATATCACAATCGTTATAATTATAATTCCGCACGCGGCACCTCAGCCACTCTTATAACTCCAACTTCCACATCTCCTCACATCACATTAATATTTCGTCGCCAAACAGAATACAAACATAGCAGTAATTAAACGCTTCAAAACTTTTAACTCCTTCCGAATATCCGAGAAGAGAGAAAGGGAGTTACATTTACGTGGCAAGTTATCCGTGCTCGTAACATGCGGTGCCAAATGAGCCGCGCGGTACGCTTCGGTGTGAGAGACGGCCGGTCGCGGGTGCCGATAAAAACTCGGTTCGTTTAGCGAAGCTGTTGACGTAAGTACTTGCAACTGGATTCGGCTGGTTTAGTGTTCATGTATGTATGTATTTATGTAGTTTCAGATGTATTAGAAGTTGCTGGGCGCGGCGGAACCGCTTTTTCTGTGATGCCAAGTGGTCTTATGTTTGCAAATGGTGATAACATAAAAATAGTATGTTTACTGGTAATTCCTTTTTTGGTAGACTGAGAATCCTTATGAGGCGTGAGGATATTAAGGTTGAACGTCGTTTACAGACCTCACTCAACTATTACTCAATCAGGTACTTTCGTGATAGCTGTTGTTCATGAGGGCATTGAGCATCTTATAAAGTATTGTTGTTAAAGCGAACTCCTTTGGTATCCTACAATTCCACTGTGGCTTTGTGACCAGCATGATCCGCAGGCAAGCTCCCTTCTCCCTTCACTTGCACCACGCACCACTCACTGCAAAACTTTCGCCAAATTATAATCCGTAATAAATGCTGAGACAGTGAGATATTTCTCTAAACACAGGTACTTTCCACCAATCTACCCAGTACCGACCCCCACTGGTACCTTCTACCCAGCTCCAACTCGCGGTGGTACTTCCAACCCAGAAGGTAATTGTGGGCATGCCCCGTATCGAATGTGTTTGAAATTCAAGATGGCGCACAAACTATATGTGAAGGCAAGTGAAGGTAGCAGCTCAGTTTGGTTTTGTTATTACCTTAAGTTTAGTGGGTGGTGTGAATGTAAATTACCTTATTGGTTTGGTACAATATGCTTCCTAGCACCGTATGTATAGACGGGTAAGATATTTACCATGAGTTTTAGGGGTATCGAGGTTGGATTACAAATTAGAAATCGTATTGTTTTGTTTGGAAAATCTACAAAATAAAAATCTTAAATTCACCGATAAGACAAAGAAGCATGACATTTTGCACAAGAGTTCGTTTTGTTACGAAGGTGAGCAGTAAGGAAGAAAGTTGGAAATTCACCCCCTATATTATAGTAGATGAAAGTTTTTTTGTGTTTGCAGTTTGTATTTTTTTTGTGGTGTATACAGGGCAATTTTTAAATCACTAGCAAAATTTTCACAAGCTGTTCTACCTATGAATATCAACATCTTTCACTATGGGACCAACTCTGAAATCACAAAAAAAATCTGCTGTTTCATAAAAAAGTTCAATACCCACTCGAACAAAATGTATGAAACAGCTGAATTTTTTTTGGTGATTTCAGTATTGGTCCCATAGTGAAATTTGTTGATATTCATGGGTCACTTTGTGAAAATTTAGCTAGTGATTTAAAAATTGCCGTACAGTAAAGAGTAGGTATTCTATCTATCCATCTATGGAAGTTAGTCTTTTTTGCCGATGGGAATCCAATCGGACACACATGCCTTATAGAAACTATAATATTGTTGCTTCTCATAAACGCCTAATGCATGGCCTAATGGTTCTGGACTATGTAGTTCCTTCTCTAATAATCATCAAATGTTTATTTATACATTGCAACTGCTATAATTTGCCTCAAGAGTACGACAGTATACTATATTTATGTATCTCTCTCTATGTTGATAACAGCCACTACACAGTCGCACAGGCCTAAGATTACAGTCATTCAGAGATAGTAAACGTTATGGAAACGACGGCCCTTTCCCTTTCTGTGAGATCTAAGCAAGGCCTAACTCAGCTTAGTAATTGTATCTTTGCACTTTCACAGAATTACTAATAAAAAGTTGTTTTTATGAGGTACTAGGAAGTGTGGTTCTAACTTGTAGACTACAAGCATTGCATGTGGCTCCACTTGCGAGAATTGTTTTCAATTTTCCGGGATGAATGACACTGATGGCATTAACCATCACTTATAGCTGGTCAAAAGTATTATGAGATGGTGTACCATGTCACCAACTGTAAACTGTCACCATGACCAGCCTTGCACGTCACCTGCATCTATCTTTCTCCATGGTATCGTGGTATCGAGTGACTTTCTTTCAAATAGCGTGAATAACAGTATTTAAAAGAAGAGTGAAAGAACACCATCTTTCCACTTCATCATAGTTGTTAGTTATTTTAGTGATATTTATTTTAGTAGTATGTATGTATTTAAGTATATATGTTTTATTTAATGAGTTATTTGTTTTGTTGGATTTTATGTATTTTATTTTCTCTTCTACTCTTACACACGTTGTCTACATCTCTTTTTATCCTCTGTCATATCGCAGGTAGGTATGCTGGGAGAGATTTCTTTTGAAATAAGCATCACCTTTGTACGTATTTTTCTGTTCCTTTCTGTTTGTCTGTTTATTTGTGTGTACATAAATGGCTAAATAAATAATACTATATAAACACTGCACCAATCTTATAGCCAAGAAACCATCCCCACTTCAACAGCCAACATTTTGCACTTAGTATTATTAGTAGGGCATGTTTTATTTCAGCGAAAGTCTCGGCCAGTATGATTATGGCAAAGAAACCGGTTGCTATAAATAACAGAGTGCATGGCTGGACGACTAATGTGTTTAGCTCCGTGCTACACTCATTAACACGCGCTTTCTACACTGCTAGAACTTGTTGTGGAAGGAACCTCCTCAGGATGTGGAGGTTCTCATCATCGTTATTAGTTTAGAGCTCTTCCTCTCTCTCTCTACTAGCTCTGCAACCTGCAATCTGTCATAGATGCAACGCACCGCAAACATAATTCCTTTTGTCTGTTGGCATTATGTTTTCAGTGCGTTGCATCTACGACAGATTGGTAGGTTGCAGAGCTAGTAGAGAGAGAAGAAGAGTGTTTCCTAAAATAAGTTTGTTATAAACTTTTTTACACTCAAACAGCATTGGTATGTTCCGTTTTACAGAGAATAGCCGATCAACTTACAGGTTCTTGAGAGTTTTTTATTTTATTTTGGGTTGGTAGAAACAATAACTTTTTGAAAACTTTCTGCAGTTAAAAAGATTAACCTATTACAGTTATTAACAAACAAGGAAATACCAAAGCACCCGATTTATACGTCTCTTTTTAAGTTAAGACTCCTCCTTATCAACCGTCAAACCTCTTCCAAAAGAGTAAACCTTCAACCTACCCTCCAAAAAAGAATTTAATTTACACAAGCGGCGCCCTCTACCGGCCTGTACAAACATCAACAGCGTACAGGAAATTAAATTTGCCTGTCTTTATCGTAAGAAAGGGAAGGACTTGTGACTTTTACGGGCCTAATTAAAAGTTCCCTGCAGTAGAAAACAGACCTATGGGAAATGAATTTTTAAGTGGCGCTTTTTAAGTTTTTTTTTTTGTTTACATTATAGCCCGAGGGCGAGAATGAGAACGTTATTGACGTTTGAATTGAAATTGATATCAGGCCGTAGAAATTACAAGCTGTAGCGAAATATACAAGGTTGATATGAGCGAGAGGCATTAAATTAAACCACATATTATACTTTGTATAATTTTCAGCCTCTTTACTAAAAATCAGATAAATAGAACCAATAGTTGTCAGAGGATTTTTTTTTTTTCTTTGTTGAAACACGACGTATCTGCCCTAACAGCTGGCTGTTGTTGAAAATTCTGTCGTTTAAAGGTGTCATACACCATAAAACGACAGAATTTTTGACGCGACGTTGTGTTTTGTTACGCACGTCAGTGGAAATGTCTACAAAGGATGTTTAAATTATTTATTTATTATTATTTATTTGTTCGAAAAAAGTTTTTTCTTATTTTTCTTCTAAACTTTTTTTTAATAGTTCCGAATTAACACTATGCATCTATAGTATATGTGGTTTAATTTAATGCCTCTCGCTCATATCAACCTTGTATAAGTACTTACCTAAGTATTTTTTTACTATTACTGCTAAATTGGTAATCGACGCAATGGTTCACTAGTTGGAGATGAGGCACAAGAAAGACACAGAAAAGGTTTATTAGTAGCATTTCATTATCTCTTCAAAAAAAAGCCAGCTAAAGGATCCATACAATTTACAACGTACTTTATGGGTCCCTAAAAGTAATAAAACAGTCAATTCCAATTTCGAATCAGTAAAAAATCGGAATCAAAATCCAACAAAAAGCTATTTTCATTTAAAAACCACAATGAGTCACTTCTATAAAAAAACTCAATAACCACTTACAATATAACCAACAAAAACAATAAAAATTATCGTCGCTTTTTGTGTCAGTAGTACCTATACCTACCTGTTCATACCTACCAGCAAACAAAGGATATGCTACGACCATGGTATAGTGAGGATACTTCCAAAACGGGTTCCTTCGAGCAGCTGTATATGTTCAAATCAAGGCCGCTCAATTCAAAACATGTCGATTAACAAGTAAAGTAAGCCAAACATGTAGAATCGTGACTCAAATTAAGGAAGCCACAGAATTAGGATAAATTACTACGTGCTATTAATTATTTATAATTAACTAACTACCTTTGAGAACCACCTACGTGGAGCTTTTAATTTTTTTACGGTGGGGATTCAAACAGCATCCAACTACATAATACAAATGATTTGCTCCTAACTTAGAAATAGTTTAAACAGCATCCAACTACATAATACAAATGATTTGTTCCTAACTTAGAAATAGTTTAAACAGCATCCAACTACATAATACAAATGATTTGTTCCTAACTTAGAAATAGTTTAAACAGCATCCAACTACATAATACAAATGATTTGTTCCTAACTTAGAAATAGTTTAAACAGCATCCAACTACATAATACAAATGATTTGTTCCTAACTTAGAAATAGTTTAAACAGCATCCAACTACATAATACAAATGATTTGTTCCTAACTTAGAAATAGTTTAAACAGCATCCAACTACATAATACAAATGATTTGTTCCTAACTTAGAAATAGTTTAAACAGCATCCAACTACATAATACAAATGATTTGTTCCTAACTTAGAAATAGTTTAAAAGGTAATTTACCTGTAGGTCCTGTGTCTATGATTTATTGAACGACGAAAAGAAATTAAGGCTAAAGACAAAGAACAAATGAATTTGTGTAGAAGTTGGAATACAATATGCGGCTACTCTGGTAACTATTAACAACTCTATGCGTCTGTGTGCAGGTGGTCTATGTCCAATCAAGCATGCAAAAACTTTTTGTCTATGCACAAAAAACTCGCTTGAAGCAAAAAGAGTCACCAAAATCTTTATATACCCAGCTGTATTGCTGACCTTGGCATAAATTCAGTATTCATAACATAATGCTAAAGAAATAACCATTTTTGCCATACCTACTATTATTGTGTTAGTTTTACCAACATCACTTGTATAAACACTCATTTTCTATGGGTTTTATTTAAATTGTGACACTTAATTAATGTTTAATTGTGGTAGGTAGGAGAAACCTAAAGATAAGTAAATGATTCGTGAACGGATTGTTCCTTAGTTTAAATTAAGTATGTTGATAAAGTCCCCATTGTTTAAAAGTTATTTTAACATCTTTTATCTGAAAAACAACATGCTAAAATTTTGGGCAACCTTGAGATTACCAACCACGGTTTCAATTATGCTCAAGACTATTCATAATGAGGAGCTGATTATTAGTACCTAATTCTTACTACACCCAATGTCTATGATCAAAATAACTTTACATTTCCACATATTCTCTTCATCACCACCACGAAGTGTCAATCAACTGGGTGATACAATCACCAAGTAATAACATTTTTCACCAAAACCATACTGCGAGCCGGAAGGGGAACCCGGAACCCAACATCATAAATATGTACATTCATGAGCATTTCGGATTTCCCATATGAAGGCATTAGGCATGTCATAAAATTCTATGCAGTAATTTGTATAATTTCGCCGCGTACGCACGGGGCGGGCCCGGGGTATGGCACATTAATTCGCGTGTTATTTCCATGGGATTGTGTTATTTATATGGTAATTGATTCTAATCGGTTTACTTTTATACTAATACAGCATTTTCATTTGGAAAATGTTTTTTCGTTATTTGGTTATTTACATATGCATGTAATGGTATGTAGATAATGTAAATGTAAATACAGTTTCGCCGTGTGAGAGGTAATATTTGGGTAAATACCTTTTCTCTCTTTCTCTCTCTCTTTCCCAGTATATTAATAAATAATTAGAAAAATTAAAAAACACGACTCAATCTGCCTAGCCTTTTCTCAACTATGTTGGGGTCGGCTTCCAGTCTAACCGGATGCAGCTGAATACCAGTATTTTACATGGAGCGACTGCCTATCTGACCTCCACAACCCATTAACTGGGTAATACGATACCCCTTGGTAAGACTGATTGTCAGACTTTCGGGCTTCTGACGACCCGTAACGACTGTCAAAGATCCACGAATGACAGCTGGGACCAACGGCTTAACGTGCTTTCCGAGGCACGGAGGAGTCTCGGTATGTAAAGATGGTCACCCATCTACGGACCAACCCCGGCAAGCGTAGCTTAACCTGATGGATCGACCCGTGCGGCTGTTATTACTTAGCCACGAGCTCCTCCGAATTAAAAAACACGACTGCCATACCAAAAAACGAACCAAAAAGTAAATAAAATACAAGTTCGTTTTTTGGCAGGGCAGTCGTGTTTTTTTAATTTTTACAATTATTTATTTTTCTTTTATACATTTTAGAGGTAATTCAAACATTCGCAGTCTTAATAAAGTGTGATTAAATCGTTTGCAACCAAAGATGAAATGTTTGTTTTGCATGAACGGGCTATGTACAATTTATCCCAATAAACTACTTATTTATATAACTTTCTTGGAATGTGTTCTGATGAGCACATTCCAAAAAAGCCTTGAAGGCCTTGATAGTCGTTCCATTTGATACCCATATTGTAATAATTGAAGATTTTTTTTCACATTTGAAAATGGAGTCATACTGCCGCCACATTAATTTAAAAAAACAAAATATAGTCAGTGTCACTCAGGTCAGGTCAGTGATGTAAGGATTCTAATGATACCCCATAAATCGAAATCTGTCCAGGCATTCAAAAGTTATGGTGGAATAAAGAAACTCACAAACATACATGAACTCTGAAAACATTACACTCCTTTTTGCGGCAGTCGTGTAAAAAAGGGAATGACCGGCATCATTTCAGGACAACCTTCAGTTGTTTTTAAAACCGTTACTACTTAAATGATTACGAGTTTCAGTAAAACTGAAACGAAAAAAACTTTTTTACAAAAAAATACAACCGACTTCCAAAAACAACACTAAAAAGTGAAAAATAACTTTAATTTCGGAAGTCGGTGTCTAGTTAGATGTATTTTCGTTTTTTGCCACCGACTTCCGAAATTAAAGTTATTTTTCACTTTGTAGTGTTGTTTTTGGAAGTCGGTTGTATTTTTTTGTAAAAAGTTTTTTATTTTTCACTGTTTAGTTGTGTACCTACCCCACACAAATTCTTATACCACTATCTGCAAAACAAACTAGAACATCATCCATATAAAAGTGGGGAAAAAATACGTATTATTGAAGCTAATTCAAAAACTACCGAAGCAAAGTTAATCAATTTTATACGGGACCAACTGTGATGTATACCCTCTCGAATAAAACAAAAAAAATCCAAATCGGTCCAGCCATCTTCGAGTAATCGGGAAACATACATAAAAAAAAAAAAAAAAATAAAGGTTCCGACGAATTGAGAACCTGCTCCTTTTTGAAGTCGGTTAAAAAAAAAAAAGGTTTCGACGAATTGAGAACCTCCTCCTTTTTGAAGTCGGTTAAAAATAAATGTAGAAGAATGAACCAACAAACAGAAATGGCGACAAAAGGACCATTCACAAAATGTTACGAAAATTTAAATAAAGAAGATTATACACGTGTACACAGGGTCACCTGCCTAGCCTTTTCCCAACCATGTTGAGGTCGGCTTCCAGTCTAACCGTCAGTAGTAGTTAGTAGGTATTTTATAAATAATAATAATAATAAATAAATAAATTTATTTCAGTTAACTTTACAAACTTCTACAATATATAATCTTGCATAGAGGCCTCCTTTTAAGTATAATAAATACCTGTACTAGGAGACCCCGCTCTTCTAAAACTAGAAACAATAATAATGTAGGAGTGTACATACAAACGAAATTTAACTTAAATCTAGGAGGGTATGTGTGTGTGGGTGTGTGTGTGTGTGTGGGGGGGGTGTGTGAGAGTGTGTAAGGGTGCGGGGGTGCGTGCGCGCGTGTGTGTGTGTGTGTATGTCGCTTTCGTTAAGTTATCACATGATACTTTGTAAGAGAGTTTCAATGTCGTCATAACTCTTACATTTTAGCCAGTCTTTTAAACATTTCTTACATTCTCGATAACTCATAGGATAAATATTTAAAAGTTTATTTATTTTGTTGTACATGGAAGCGGATTGTCTGGTGAATTGCCGTTTCGCATAGGAGGTTTTAACCGAGACTTCTGGTGCAACAAGATATTTTCTCCGTTTTTTGTTGAGATCAGAATCATAGGGGAGGGTGCATGGGAAGCCGTCACCTCCTTCTGCGAAGCAGTAATGCTCGCGAAGGAGGAAGCGGAACGCGTGAGAGAGAGGCAACAGCCGCGCCCTCGCGCCCCTAGCCGCCGTAGGAGACGCCCTGGGCGGCGGGAATCGATTGCCGATTCCCGGCCACCGTAGGCGCGGGCTTGCGGACGACGAGTAATGGGCAGCTCGCCGTCCGGTAAGGACCAGGCCCGGGTCGACGGCGCGTTGTGTTCCACGCGCGCCTCAAAGAGATGTCAGCAGTGACGGGGTCAATTGGGCCGATGCCGCCGGGGTCGCGGGTAGTTCGAAAGAGATACCGTGGCCCTGGCACGGGCAGCTGAAGGAACATGGGTGGGTTTTAGTCAGTAAAAGTCTGACACGCCCTCCCGCCTCTGCCCAGAGCGGGAGAAGTCATTTGATGATTTCCCATCCACAAAAAAAAAAAAAAAAAAAAGGGGAGGGTTTTGTGTAATTTTAAAGTAGCTTGGAGTACATATAATTTTCTGACTGTGAGAAGGTCACTTTGTGAGTAAAGGTTTTCAGTAGGGAATCTATACGATTTAAAATACATCACTTTTAAGAGAGACCTTTGCGCTCTTTCCATTTCTAGAAATTTGATTTTTGTGGCCCCACCCCAAACAGGTATACAATATACTAGTACTGACTGGGCTAGTGAAACGTATATTTGATTTAATAAAGTTTTTGAGGTAACATGTCGTAAAGTCCTGAAAAGCCAAATAAGTTTTCTAGTTCGAGACATGACCATATCCACGTGTAAATGCCAAGATAATCGTTGGTCTAACATAACACCTAGATATTTTATATAAGTTACTTTTGCTATTTTAATGCAAGAACACTTTGTGCTAGTAGGATTATCACAGCTATGTATTCTAAGGTTATGACTAGGTCCAGGTTGACTATTGTTGTAATTAGTAAATGCTATAAGTATATTTAGTTTTAGAGGTGTTTAGTGTTAGTAAAAAATAATTTAACCATTTTGCAACCTTTATAAGTCCCTTTTCAGCATATCGATATACAGATTCCCACGTGTCTCCAGTGAAGACAATGGCTGTGTCATCTGCATAGGAAAAAATACGCCCATTTTCAAGCTTCATTTCGCAAAGGCTGTTTATATATATTAAGAAAAGCGTAGGCCCCAGAACACTGCCTTGCGGGACACCGAAGCTCACCTTTAACTCATCACTGACGTAGTTTCCTATCTTTACACGTTGTTTTCTATCCTGGAGATAATCTGTTAGCAGAACCAAAGGGACTCCTCTGAATTTTATTTTACATGGAGCGACTGCATATCTGACCTCCACAACCCAGTTACTCTGGGTAATGTGATACCTTTTGGTAACACTGGTTCTCAGAGTTTCGGGCGACGACCCGTAATGTCTATCGAAGATCCTCGAATGACAGGTTAGACACGTGTTCACGTGATAATAAATTAATAATATAGGATAAACCACCGTTTCTAAGTGTTATTATAACCTTGGTTCTCCTTCTTTCAATGTTTCATTAACATAATGTTATGTACTCTGGCGCCGACTATATTTAATACATCTATACTTTTACGAGCCAATTCGACGCGTTTTTATTTTTTCTTTAATTTATGCTCATATGAGTTCTCCTTGTAAGTGTTAGTTTGTTGGACATCTATTTTTGATTAATTGGTAGGTATCATTTTGTTTGTTATAATAAAACGTTAGGTAAAAAATGATGCATTATAATTTTATGATATGGTTGTAGAGAAACCTGTTTTATAAATCCAGTAAGACATGATTGGAGACAAGTTTTTGTAAACAACATATGAAGCTGATTTAAATAAAAAAAAAATAGGTACTAGATGGAACGTTGTATGTAGGTACTTTTTACATTTTTTAATGAAACAAAAAGCAAATTAAAGAAATACCTACATATAATGAACACTAAATGCTAAATTACTGTGTTAATAATAACCTCAAGAAAAACGAATCATTTACTCGTTCTAAAGCAAATGACTCACAAAGGTCAAAACATTTTCAGGCCATATTTAATTAAATATGACTGTGTCTGTCAATCACTTAGCATGGTTGACATTGATATGGCCAGCCCCCAGGGATGGCTCACAAATAAACGTATGAGTATATACCGAGTGTGTTACTAAGATTGAAGGAGCGATACTTGGGACTCTGCTTACACCCTCAGGGGAAAGTAACTGATACCTTGACGAGCTGAACATGGAAATGTAATCCTGATCGAGTCTTGCCTCGCGGGAGGTACTCGTACTAGTAACCGATACATGGGATTGAGCAACTTGAAGGTATAATGATGTGTCTTGAACATTTTGATTTCCATAGTGGAAACACATGTGGCCCTTATTTTTATTAGGTCAAAATCTAAAAACATTATTTTACTAAAAGGTAACATAACTAAAACTATTAAAAAACTAAAATATGGCATCGAAAAATTCCTCCGCATCGCTGTCGACTGGTAAAGTACCCAAGAGACTGGCGGCATTGCCACGTTGTATGGCAATGCTAAGCCGCTGGCCAAGGTAAAAGCCAGCCCTTGGATCACGGCAAGTGTCAACCAGCCGTTTGGAGATTTCGTTGAACAAACTATGTGCACACGGACCCCACGGCCCACATGTGATAGTTACATGATACAATATTCTTTGTCATAATTGTAGGCTAGTTCACAAGAAATACAGTGGCTTTTAGTGGCTTTTAATGGCTTTTTATCCTATTTACCATGTTTCTGGCAAATAAACTACTTTGACTTAAGTTCCACACGCTCAAGATTAATAGATGGTTAATAAGTTCTATTATTCCGATTTTCACACTGAATGGCGATGCTATTACGTACCTACAATATTCAAACCCAAGCGCGCCAGAAAGATAACACCAGATCATAACTCAATTCCGTTTTAAAAAAACAATTTGGATGTTCCAATTAATGCCAGGGTGTAATTAAAAGCATGGTGGTGACCAAACCGCCCGATTTCCCCCGGGCTGGCGGACTGGCGGGCTGGCGGGCCACGCGAAATTCTAACGTAAATGCATTATTTAATGAATGCCCATAAATCTCGGGGATATTTTAACTGAGGGATCTTTTTATGGTGTTTTCACTCAGTTCGGAGAGTTACTGCCCACACCCCACAGCTCTTCATGTTTTATGGTGCTGCAACGTTTAGATCGAGTGCTGATGCTGCTTTTATGGTGGAAAACTTGGGAGAGGTATGGAAATTAATAATTTTATAGCTTTTTAACGTTGAAAACCGACAAACTTATTACTTAAACGAGGAAGTTATTAATGGAAGTTGAAATGAGAGAGAGAGAGAATTAATAAAAGTGGACGTCTTTTGCCGAATACGAACGTCCTGGGGGAGATCTAAAACTAAATAAAGGAAACGTAGACATGAAGCACTGCTAATTGCTGTCAGATGCTACCTGCTCCAGAGTAAACGTAGCATTCATCCATGGATGTGTATGGAATGCAAACATAAGAACAAAAATTAAACATGTCGAAATAAGAACCTCCTCCTTTTTTACGTTGGTTAAAAAGAAACATGAACTAACTTCCATGGATGTCAAATGGTTGAATATGGATGTCATATGGTTTGTATGCCAGACACTAACCCCGGAATCCTGTTAAACATTCATGTACTTTCGCAAAATTAGACATACAATGTTCCAAATGAAACATCTTTTGTTTGTTTCCAAAATCGTCGCTTGCTTATACAACAGTTAGAGCATAATTATAATGATTACAATTGTTTGGTAATCAGTCAATTTATAAGTAATCCATTGTTTAGCGTCG
Source organism: Cosmia pyralina (assembly GCA_946251885.1). Lineage (NCBI taxonomy): Eukaryota > Metazoa > Arthropoda > Insecta > Lepidoptera > Noctuidae > Cosmia > Cosmia pyralina. The sequence continues at coordinate 24,952,782 of OX276359.1, forward strand.
ACCTTACGGCAGCGTCTGCATATTATATTAATTATTATCTTTTAAGTTATTCCTGCGGGCCGCCATTATTGATCGCGTTCGTATGCGATGCGTGCGCGCACGTCATTGTGTGTGGAATATTGAGTTGGACTGGGAGTAGGGATCCTATTAGCTGGGTCGGCACTACGTTGGTACTGGACATATATTTTACTTCTGCAATACTGGGAGTAGGGATCCTATTAGTTGGGTCGGCACTACGTTGGTACTGGACATATATTTTACTTCTGCAACACTGGGAGTAGGGATACTATTAGTTGGGTCGGCACTACGTTGGTACTGGACATATATTTTACTTCTGCAACACTGGGAGTAGGGATCCTATTAGTTGGGTCGGCACTACGTTGGTACTGGACATATATTTTACTTCTGCAACACTGGGAGTAGGGATCCTATTAGTTGGGTCGGCACTACGTTGGTACTGGACATATATTTTACTTCTGCAACACTGGGAGTAGGGATCCTATTAGTTGGGTCGGCACTACGTTGGTACTGGACATATATTTTACTTCTGCAACACTGGGAGTAGGGTTCCTATTAGTTGGGTCGGCACTACGTTGGTACTGGACATATATTTTACTTCTGCAACACTGGGAGTAGGGATACTATTAGTTGGGTCGGCACTACGTTGGTAATGGACATATATTTTACTTCTGCAATACTGTTGCTGCCCATTTTTGATCAATAAGAGCTTTTTGTTGCATGTTATGAGTTATTTTACCCTTTCTGTTTTTGCTAGTTTAGTTGATGTCATTTGATCAGTCGCTACTCTACGCCGTAGCTATGTTGTTGGCACCTTAGAGCTTTAGGATTCAAAGTTAATTTGAAGCCTTCAGCTCATCCCTTTGCAGCACATTGTTATAGATATATAACTTTTATTCTTCATCGAAATATTCTTTAATCCCAGCTCCCGTAGTACCCGATGCTCTACCGCCATTCGCCAGTGCTCTGCGTATGCGCACCGCGCTCATGTAAACAATGGCCGCCATCAGTACGCCGCGCGCGTCGCCTGCACCTGATCGGTTTATGCAATAACACTCGCTGTTGCCAACGACGCTGCTCGTCTCTGTTTCACCATAGGATTAGGCTGTGTTTTGGCTTATGGTACCGGCCTTCTTTTGGTTCCAATCTTCCATGAAGACGATTATATTAAGAATAGACTAAAACAGAAGTAGACAGCTACTTTTTAAATGCATCCAAAAAGGTTGGCAAAAGATGTCATACTGGGCGTCTTGTCTACTGACAAGACACTTTTCTTTTTTCGAAGACTGAAGAGTTTTTCCGAAGATTAACTGGTGTGTTTTTTTCAGTCAAGACAGTGCAGTGCAGGATACTAAAGAATTCCACCTCTAAGCTGGGAAGAAGTCGGTGCACCAGACTACCCAGGAACACAGACACCATTACCTTAAAACTTTAGAATATGATAATTGGTCCTGTTAAAGTTTAAGCGTAATCTTTCTTGAGATAGCAAACCTACTTTCTGATTTGTTTTGTAGGTATTTATAGATTTAGTTTAGAAAAGTTTACGTTATGATAAGGCTAACATGCCACTGTGGATAAAGGCTTTTATAAAATGTAACAACAAAAAGACTCTAAAATGCAGATAAGATAAGACTTGAATAAATTTTACCATGAAATAGACCTAGGCTGTTTTTTATTTATTTTGTAAATATCGAAAGCAGAGATTTAGGAGCATTAACATTTTTGCACTACCAAGTTGCACTTAGTTTATTATTTATTCTGCCCACGTTATTCTAAGTAAGCGACACGTATTACAAACATATGCAGTCTAAACAAACCTAATAAAGAATTAAGTGAGTGAGCTATAGTATAGCACAATCATAAGCACAACGACTTGAATATAGTCACCCTATCAGCATACAATACGGATAATGTGGACACATATATATAGCTAACAGGGTTGACACTATTTCTTCTGTAGTCTTCAGTTATTAATCTCAACTTGTATCGGAACTTTGGAAGGTAGTAAGAAAAATAGCTTATTCTGCACAAAAAAAAAATATAAAATATCCTAGTGCAGGGCAAAGGCCTCCTTTTCTCCTTTCCACTCTCTGTCGACAAATAGTAATATTAAAAACAAAAATAGAAATAAGGGTGATAATGGGGAAATGGGAAGGGTGGGGGGTAAGGTAGGCGGTGTTATAATGAAAATAGAAGAGTCGCAAATAAATATGAGGACGAGAGATCCTGCTGATGTGATTAGATAGAATCATAAGTAGTTATTGCAGTAGATACACTCGATTGTCTTGGACTTGATGATGTTTGCTAAAGCCAGATTTCCATAAAATTATATCCTTTTACTTACAAATAACTTGCTCAAATTTGTGGTCTTTAGGGCTAATATCAAGCAAGTGATTAAGACGAGTATCATCAAATAATAATAACGACAAAACATAACCTAACCTGCTCAGATGTAAAATTTCAGATTTGTCTACCTGTATTCTACCCTTTGTCCCATAAATAATCAACCTTAAATATCGACTTTATGTATTGTAATTGTTTATTTTGTTTACTCACCAGCCCTACAGCTCAGCCACACTTTCACGTACACATTAGTATGCTGATCCTCCGCTGAGCGGCGCGCGCGCAGATTAATAAGTCCTATCCGTGCATGGACGCTATAAAATCTGAAAGTGGAGCTGAAAGTTAGAGAGAAATGTTTTGTTTTATGAGATTTGCTTGCTTCGTGCTTGTTTCATTCTGCACCTACTTGGGATTAAAGCTTTCTAGTTGTCTCCAGCGGGCCTGGATAAAGTAACGTTCTGTCAGCGAGCACGACGATGGGAAAATACAAAACCGATCAACAGCGAGTCGGACTCACGCACCGAGGGTTCCGTACATCATCATTTATATGACATGACATGACATGTTGATGATTTCTGAAAAACTGTGCTATTTAGAGACATCGTTTTATTTTTCCTGTTTTCCTCTATGCAAATTCGGAGATAAGGGATATTTAAGGGAAGGAGATATTTTATATTTTTTTTTACATTTTTCATCAAAAGTCGTAAAAAAAAAGAAAAAAACTGTTTAAGAATGTGTAAACAGCGCTTTTTCATATGATACCCCACATGCCCTAGTAGCCCCACTTAGAGTTTTCAAGACCCGCTTTCAGTCCCTGTTGCAAAAAAAAAACATATATATTTTTATTTCTTTCTTATTTGCAAAATAGTTGGGCAAACGTCATCTAAAACTGTTCCAAATTTCAAGTCGATAGCGTTAGTAGTTCTTCAGATATCCAGCTGTGACAGACAGTCAGACAGACTGAGTCACAATTATGGTGTGACTCAGCCCCTTTTTACCTTTTACCATTTTGGAACGGAACCCTAAAAATGTATGGGACTGACATAAGCGATTGTCACTTGTCTAGGCCCTCAGCGGGGTAATATAACCTTACTGCCAATTGCTCCCGATAGAGGGCGCACCTTTGCAACAGCTAAAAAATTATATGAATAAAAAGGTTAAAGTTCTTAATAATTTTAAATTGCAAATAATTAAATATTAAATGCATTTTATGAGACCGTACTATCGTATTAGTTAATGAAACCTGTAATGATAGATAAAAGAGGGATAAATAAATAAATAACGTAAACAGAAAAACAAGAAGTTTAGGCCTCTTCTGTGACCTGTTCTGTGTGTGTGTGTGTGTGTGTGTGTGTGTGTGTGTGTGTGTTCTTATATGACTGTTAATGAGAAAACCGGTGTGTTAACGATCTAATGATAATAGGTCTTTACCTATGAAATTTCCGTTTTGTATGAAAAAATTTAAACGAATTTTTTTCATGATTTTTTATTTGTATTAATCGAAGTAATCACCCATGCAATCAATGCATCTTTGCCAACGCAGTGGCAGTTTATTGATGCCCTTCTTAAAGAAATCAGCTGGACGGGAGGCAACAAATTCTTCAAAGGCATTTTGTACTGCCTCTCGGGTATTGAATTTTTTTCCCGCCAAGAAGTTATCCAAATTCTGGAAAAAGTAGTAGTCTGTAGGTGCAAGGTCTGGTGAGTAGGGCGGATGACGGAGAGCTTCCAACCCCAGTTCTTGCAACTTGGAGACCGTCTGCTGTGCAGTATGAGGTCGCGCGTTGTCGTGCAGGAGCAGCGGAGACGAGCGATTGACCAATGCTGGTTGGAGATGTGCCAGCTTCTCCATCATTGTGTTCAGTTCTTCACAGTACACATCTGAAGTAATGCTCACCCCGTTTGGTAAGAAGCTGTGATGAATCACACCGGCGCTAGACCACCAAACAGTGGCCATCACTTTTCTAGGGGTAAATTTTTGTTTAGGGCATTGTTTAGGTGCTGAACCAGGATCCAACCAACTTGCTGAGCGCTTGCGGTTATCAAACAGAATCCATTTTTCATCGCAGGTAACAATGCGGTTCAAAATTCCTTCATTTGTGTGTCTGTTGAGCAGTGCAAGGCACGTCTCGACGCGTGCTTCGCGCTGGCGATCATTGAGTTCGTGGGGCACCCATTTGTCAAGCTTTTTTACCTTGCCAATTTGACGCAAATGGATCAATATTGTTTTGACGCTAACGTCGAAAGCTGCTGCTAATTCAGCCGTAGATTGTGTATCATCAGCTTCCACAATCGCCTTTAATTCGTCATTGTCGACCAAAGTCTTCGGACGACCGCGAGGTTCATTTTTCAGGTCGAAATTTTCAGAACGGAAGCGAGCAAACCAATAACAAGTGGTGCGTTGGTTTTTAGTGTTAGCTCCGTAACCGTCGTTGTTGTTGCGTGCCGCTTGTGCCGCGTTGCTGCCACGACGGTACTCATATTCCATAATTACTCGAATTTTTAACGTATCCATGATGACGAAAAAGATTGAAATGCGATGAAAATGTAACACTAATCAATAAACAAATGACTACTTTTGGAAAAAAAAATCCATGTTTTTAAAATAAAATTAATTTGAAATAAGAATTCTTAGCCAAACAAAAAATATTTTGATTTGAAATGGCCAGTACTGCAGAACGGCAATTTCATAGGTAAAGACCTAATACACACATCAAAAGTGTCTAGGGATCAAGCATTTTTATGCGGATTTCTTGAGATTGAGATGTGGCTTTGTAATAAATTTATGATTTTATAAATTTATATGGATCCTTTTTGGTGCATTTCATAATTTGAATCAGGAACTGTGAATCAAATTCGAGTAAAAGATGAAAATCAGCTGTCAATATTTTCCCTATAAAAACATACAACGCATTAAAGACATTATTAGTGCTACTGTTTCCCTACTACTGATTAAAACCAACGTTATTATGGAGCGGTGACGTCATTTAAGCAGGGAAGAAATGCTCAGAGCCGTGGGAATGATAGAAGCTGGTTCCCGGCAACGTACTGTGGCTTTAGCTCTGAATACAAGTCAGAGTGTTATCAGTCGACTTTGGACACGTTACCGAAGCACTGGTACCGTGGCTGAGCGCCATGGAGGACGGTATCGCTGCACCACACGGAGACAAGACCGATACATTCAAATCTTAACTCGAAGAGCTCCAACTATAACCGCCATGATGTTAGCCGTGAGGCTTCATCACTCTTCAGGGAACTTAATTAGCGACCAAACAGTCAGAAACCGCTTGCATGAAGTGAACCTTCATTCCCGAAGACCGCTACGGGTACCACCTATAGCAATGCACAATCGTAGGATTCGATATCAATGGGCTCTTGAACACAGAAATTGGGCAGAAGAACAATGGCGTTTCGTGTGCTTTTCTGATGAGTCTCGTTTTGGTATGAGACCGGATACAAGACGTATACGACACTGGAGAACCCCTGGACGCCAACAGCGATTAAAATCCTGCCAGGAAGTCCATCCTTATAGTGGTGGAACCATCATGGTATGGGCGGGTATTTGGATCGGCGGAAGAACTGAGTTGATTTGGATCAGAGGCAACCTCAACGCTCAAATTTATACTGAGACGATTGTATCAGACGTCATCGTTCCTCTACAAGTGCAAATCGGTCCCTTATTTCAGTTAATGCATGATAATGCACGACCGCACACCGCAAGAGTTGTAAGACAGACTCTCGCCGCAGCTAACATCAATGTCCTGCCCTGGCCTGCTCAGTCGCCAGACTTGAACCCGATTGAGCATGCATGGGATATGCTACAGAGAAGAGCTCTGCCGAATATGGAGGGTATCCAGTCGCAAGAAGACCTTTTTTTGTTGTTGCAACGAACATGGGCGGCCATTCCACAGCGTGATTTGGATGAACTCATTTTGAGTATGCCAAACCGATGTTCTTGTGTTGTTAGTGTTCGCGGTAGAAACACGGATTATTAATTGTTTAAGTTACCTAATAAAATTTTAAAGAAAACTGTTATTTCAGTCTTTTTTTCGAACTTTAATGTTAGTGGTTCAAATGTCAAAAATCCCTTTATTAGGAAAATGGCAAATTTCTTTATTAATGCAAAGGTGACTTGGTTTATCGTTACTGTGACAAACGAAAACACTTTATTTGATGAATCCTTAAAGAAAATTTTAATTAATATCAATCAGGAGAAAAGTTATTGCAAAAATATATGTTGATCCCTAGACACTTTTGATGTGTGTATATTAATTTAGTGATAGCCGTTCGTTCGCCAGGAATAATCTGTAATAATACCTCATTCAGTGATGAGTGAATCAGTGTTGTGCCATAAGGAAATATGTATGTATATGCAGGAACGAAGGCTTTCATAAATTCACTAAAAACGAATAGTTTCGTAAGCAATGGTAAATTGCAACGTTGCAAGCATTTTACTGTCAAAAAAAATTAAAACTTGTGTTCTGATCATTTTAGAGCTGGAGACTATAACAATGAAGGGTTTTTTACAGGTCAGAATTTAAACCTAATGCAAAAACACAATATTTTAGTGCTATTTCCTTGTAAGTAGGTATATTGTAAAGTAGCTCAATATCACAAAAACAAATATGTTTGGAATTCGTATAATCATGTTTTTGACCTTTTGGTATTATTTTAACCTAAAATTATAATAACAAGAATGACATAAAGCTGAAATAATATTGAAAAACGTCGAAAAACTTTTCCGCGCGCCTTTGATAGTTTGCTTTGTTTACCTCGCGTCAAAGTGGCGCCGTCTGCTGTCGCAGTTCTGCGTTGTACCTACGAGTATTCCCTATTGCGTAACACACAGAAGGAATCGGTTTAATTTTGACAGTTGAACAACATTCATTGCGTTATTTATGTTGTCGAGCAGACAAATTTTTCGAAATTATGAAGCAATGGATTAGCAGTATGCTTCAAAATCATTTAGATTGTGATTGATAGTGTGTTACGCAATTAGGATGCAGGATAGACATCCCCTCATCATCCCTCATCATCATCCCAATCATCGAAAAATCAATCATCATCATCATCATCTCGATCATCCCTTTTGTCCATGGTTGTTATTTAAAACTGAAGGCATCATAGTGCTTAAACAAAGGAGGAGGCTGCAATATCATCATCGACCGTATTGGCAGTTGGTTAGATAAATATCTGTAATATTTTGACAGCTGCTTGGCCATCTTGCAATAACAGGCCTGTACGACGACTCTCCCGTCTCGGTTCTTGATTTGTTGTTGTATGCTCATTTTTGTACGGAAAAGACATCGATCTTACCACGGTTGTATTTCCATAAAAAGTATGAGTCATCATCTGCCTAGCCTTTTCCCAACTACGTTAGGGTTGGCTTTCAGTCTAACCGAATGCAGCTGAATACTAGTATTTTACATGGAGCGACTGCCTATCTGACCTCCACAACCCAGTACTGGGTAATACGATACCCCTTGTAAGACTGGTTGTCAGACTTTCGGGCTTCTGTCGACCCGTAACGACTGTCAAAGGTCTAAGAATGACAGCCGGGACCAACGGCTTAACGTGCTTTCCGAGGCACGGAGGGGTCTTGGTATGTAAAGATGGTCACCCATCCACGGACCTACCGCGGCAAGCGTAGCTTAACCTGACCGATTGACCCGTGCGGCTGTTATTACTTAGCCACAAGCCCCTATAAAAAGTATGAGTAGGTACAACCTGATAAAATAAAAGGGGTAACTATTGCCCTATCCCTCAGTTTGAAATTTATTGATCGAAGGTCGGAAGACCAGTAAGGGAGAACCTGCTACCGGTGTCACTATGTCCACGACATAATCAATTATCTGTATTCTAAAGAGTGTTTTCAGTATTCTATGCAAATTAGGATTTAATCGACAAACAAAAATACTACTATTATTACTTAATTAGAATAAAAAATCTGTGTCAGCGAATTAGTATTATTATTCAATTTATAACAATAACAACGATTATCTCATCTCAACATGACAAGCAAGTTCTAAGAATACTGTGCACGATTCTTGGAGCGATCATATCAGGTGACGTCAGGGTTCTCCGAGTATGCGCGAGCTTTGCCGAGGACCGCCTAGTGCAGCCGAATGTGGACGAACAAAGGCTTGTACAATTAAAATCCAAATACATAGGACAGAAGGACTACTTCACCAAAATGTTAAAAGAACCTAACACAGGTACGACGAAGGGGATCAGAGACAACACAGATCGCGATCTTTGGTCCATCTGCAACAAACAGATTGAGCTGGTGGTTCTACTCTCTTATGATTCCGTGGTGACAACATAAGCCAGTCAACGAAGTTGGTGGAAGGGCTGAATGCTGACCAGCAGTACATTCGTAAGCATTGATAGGTACCCGTACCACCGATCGGACCACAAAACCCCATTGATAATCCCCATTATGACCTAGATGTCAATGGGGATTTATGGATACAACGTTCACAAATCCCCATTGATGGGGATTGTCTATGGGGATTTGTGGAATAACCCCTCTGATCCATTACCAAAGTTGCTGCAACCTCACATTAAGGGGTTGAAAAGAAAAGTAGACATTACTTTTCTTTTGTGAAGTTGTGGATCAATGTCTCTAGGGAACCAGGGAAGCATGCTCAACCAGGGAAGAATCAAGCATGGCACAAATGAGAAGATGGTTACAGTCAGCAGTCGGTGGAGTCGGTGGGTGGTGGCCCGTGGTGAGGTGAAGTTGTGCACGATAATTTTAGTGAGGGTCTGAGGTAGACCTTCTGTTACTCTTGTTATTTTGTGTGATATCGGTGCGCCCGCGCCTCTGATCGAGCACACCCACTATACTGGTCTTCTAATTATCATAACGCGTTTTATGTGAGGCTTGGGTCCATTGGTCAAAGCGTGTATTCCCGATCGTCCCCTGATTTTGTTGATGGGGAGTGGGACGAACGGGAATAATTAGTTAGTTTGGTTTTGAGTAGGTACCATTGGTCCCACCAAATAAATTGACTGGTTGTTGGTAACAAAGAAACAAATTTTAAAAAGAAAATCAGTCATTTATTAAAGTACTTTGTGCCACAAATCCACCGACCTTATTTCAGAATACTAGAGGGAGAGAATGTCAGGTAAACCAATAGGGTTCACGCAAAAAAACAATGTTATCGGCACTCTTTTGCCGCGCCAGTCTTGTTATGTATACAGAACAATTTATTTTTAACCGACTTCAAAAAGGAGCATTACTCGAAGATGGCTAAGCCGATTTGGATTTTTTTTGTTTTATTCGAGAGGGTATACATCACAGTTGGTCCCATATAAAATTGATTAACTTTGCTTTGGTAGTTTTTGAGTTAGCTTCAATAATACGTTTTTTTCCCCCACTTTTATATGGATGATGTTCTAGTTTGTTTTGCAGGTAGTGGTATTAGAATTTGTGTGGGGTAGGTACACAACTAAAAAATTAAAAATAAAAACTTTTTTACAAAAAAATAAAAAAGTTTTGTAAAATAATTATTAGATCCAACCAAGTAACTACTTACTTACTAGGGTACTTTACCAGTCGACAGCGAAGCGGATGAATTTTTCGACGCCTTGTGTGTTTAATTGTGTTTGTGAATAGTTTTAGTTTTATGTTAGGATATATTTTTGTTAATTTAGGTTATGTTTATATAATCAAATAAAGAATATAGTTTAATATTATAACTAAACCAAGTAACTAATTTGAAAAGTAAACTTCAAAACAACGATTAACATTCCATATTATTTAGTGGGGACGAATGGCACTGATCTAAGAACATATTCCCAGTCGTCCCCTCTAAAATCCCGAGGGGGACAATCGGGAACTAATTTAATTAATTAATTAATTTTATTATAAGAATTCCTTAACCCTTTTCTTGGCAAAAACAAAAAAAATGTATGAACGTTTTTTTTTTCTTTATTTTGTTTTGAGGACAAGTATTGATGATTTGGTAAAATAGAAAAAAAAATGCAGGGTGTCTACTTTTGGAGATATTCAATGTACCTATCTCATGAGATACATTGCCAAGTATCTGTACTTTTGTTGACTTGAGTCAATGTATCTGAGAGGATACAATGCTCAAATAAAATAAAACTCAACATATAACTTTAAATAAAATTTTAATTAGATTTACCGATAAAAATAAAACACAAACATTAAAAGCCTTTACAATTTAACCTTAGTTAATTTCCGGTGTGAAAAATTAAAAAGCAGTTCCTATTGGGTAAGAACACATAGCAGGGGATTGTCCTTTTATGCATGACTTGCACCTCCCATTGGTACTGAATATTGGGGAATGTCCAATCTGCTCATATCACACAAGGTCTGCTTCTTGGCATAACAGGGGCTTTAATTGTTTTAGCTGGAGTAGGCCTTGCCACGTCTAATTCATATAATGCAGTCTCCTTTTTGTGCATCAGTACACTTTGTACCAACTGGTAACGAATTTTTTTTTAGAGGCATGTATGTTTCAAATCTTATGTGCCTGCGATAGAGCAACCAGTTATTACTGACACACATGTCCAGCATTAATTGTGAAATTAAGGGCAAATAAGAACGGTGACCTTTCAAGTTTATTTTAAAGCAGGCGATGAGCATGTCCGCAAGGTCTACGCCACCCATTTGCGAGTTGTAATGCTTGATTATTTCAGCACAGGGCACTGCACACTTCTTCTTTGTTTGTTTGCGGTAGCGTTGAATTGTTGACACTGGATGTGCCTCAACATATGAGTAGCTGCTTGCAGAGGTCACGCCTTTATTACCAAGCCACTTTACTATTCAAATTCTGACGTCGATCGCTGTAGTGTAACAATTATTGGTGATGGCTGTTGAATAATCGGCGGCGGTAAAAATGTAGACTCGGTTACTGCTGCTTGAATGGGAGTTATTTCTTTATCGGATAATAAATTAAGATTGTCAAACGACAACGGCAACGAAGGCGGATTGGACGATGAAAGACTGTCCAACCTTGCTTCGGAGACGGGATGTATTTCAGTATCTGAATCTGAAGTCTCATCTAAATCTGATTTTCGGCTGAATTTGGGTACTAAAGCTAGGATTTTTTTCGCTTGGTACCCACTCTTGGTACTCTCTCTACCCATCTTGCAACCAATGACGAATGGTTGCAAGATAATCTGCAAAGAAATGAAGCATTCACCACCTACACCAAGCATAAGCACAGAACTAATATAATCTTCCTGTGGCATAAGGAACCGGTCATTTCTAACATCCACACTAATATTACTAAGGGAAAACCATTCGAACAATAAGCAAGTACAGCAAGCGGAGACATATACAAAAAGTAGTTCATGATATTCCCTAAATGTGGCAATGTGCACCATGAGATACATAACATGGAACAAGTAATTCTGTAATAACTTGGCAGTGTGCACCTTGAGATACATGCACAAACACGATGAGTTTCTTACAAAATACTAAACATTTGGTTTGATTACCACACTTGAAACTATTGTTTACTTTCTTAGGTGCCTAAAAACAAGCAACACACCCAGAGAAATTAGTAAAAAAAAAAAAAAAAAAAATATATTCTTACCTCTTTGCGTGGATCGTGTCGTATCAGCTAAACTTTTCTGATTTTAAAAAATAGCGGTACCAACAAGATTATCATGATAAACAAAAAATCATTCTGAAATATGCATAAAATAAATTGACGAATGACGTTTCGTTTCACTCACAATATTTTCAAAACTATGAATTTTTAAAGTTGACTGTATCTCACGAGATACATTGTCAAGAAAAGGGTTAACAATGGTCAAGAATACGTCAGGTTGTATCTTTGCAATAATTCTGTTTAGCTTGAGAGCCAACATTTTGGAGCCTTTTTATTATTTGAAGTTGTGGGTTATGTACGAAAGTGGATTAAGGCTGACCATTTGCCTTCTGAAACTTTTTGTTAAAAAGCTATTTTCTGGCACTGTAGGGTCTCTCCTACTAGGGCTGTCTCCGTACAGTTCCTTTGCCTTTTTTATAGCTTTGTAACAAGGAGTTCCAATTTACTGTTTTTAATTTTTTTCTTTTGTTGTTTTTTTCTTTTCTTTTAGTAAATTAATTAAAGTTCTAGAAACTATTCACGTAATACATTGTAAACACACACATATTACCACTTATAATTTGTTTTGTGTGTATCGGATCGTGCGCGAGCGCAGTAAATAATCGAAAGGTCGTAGGTTCGAGTCTGTGCAGTGAAAGCAGCTGTTACGAACCTACGATTTTGAACAACACTGTTATTGTTACAATAATATTGTACATAAACACATTGAATTGATTGTATCATAGTAATGTTTTTGGACAATGGACTTTGAAGATTCGATGTTCATTCTGTGTGGTCTGTCATCAGGAGATAAGTCATGTATAAAGTTCCCTTGGGCGATAAAAGCAATTAAGAGATTAGATCAGACGTAAGATGAATAGTTTTAGATTGTAATTCTTAAAACAAAATAATGATATGTATGAGTATATTTTTCTTAATAGTTTACATAATGGGTATTACTTATAGGTGACTATCTGAGATGACGGCCTTATACATAAAATAAAGAAGAAGACACGCTGCGCCTGCGCCGGCCCCTTGGGAAGGGGACTAAATTAGGACAAGGACAGGAAGGTTATGATGAACTTTAAATATAAAGTTTAGGCTATGTCATATTTAATCATAACATGATATATTTAGATGAGACTCAGAAAAGTCAAATAATCCGAAAAAGGAATAATTAATACTTGATAATCTATAATACCACAGTGTATTATGTAGGTACACACGGCTACAAATCAAGCTATATATTTCCAGTTTACACTGACCTCTCATTGTAAGGAAATCCTATACAATGCGAGATCAGCTTATACTGGCAATTTATAGCTTGATCTGTAGTCGTGCGTATAAGCACGTCAATCAATCAGTAATGCAGTCCAGTGTGGTCTTATACAGTACTAATACTATATACGTGTTGTACAGCGGCTGCCACCTGGTTTATGCGGGTGACATTGTCATTGAGTGATAAACTTAGAATTTTAGAACTATTTTAGATCCCTTCATAGGAAGTTTAAGTATCAATCGTCTCTTTTACAGTAAATTGAGAAAATAAACACATTATTGTTTTCACTCGAGCACCCGTTAGTCTAATTACTCAAGATACAAGAGTGAGCTTTAGCCTGGTTATTTATTTCTCACCGACTGGGACTCTCATTCTCATCTACAACAACATCACAGTGTTTTTTCCATATCTTAAAGTATTAAACAATTTCATTTTTGAGAGCTTTCTTTTTGTTTTTGTGGAGCTTTTAATAATAGTAATCACACTATATTATCACACTAATATTATAAAGGCGAAAGTTTGTGAGTGTGTTTGTATGTTTGTTACTTCTTCACGCTCAAACGGCAGGACCGATTTGAATGAAATTTGGTACGTAGATAGCCTATTCTCTGGATTAACATAGGCTACTTTTTATCCCGGTTATACGTTCCCGTGGGATAATTTCTCACTTCCACGCGGGCGAAGCCGCGGGCAATAGCTAGTTAGTAATAATTCTGAAATATAATTTCTGTTTTAAATTAGAATAGGGGTAGCGTATGTGTGGTGATGTGTGATGAGTGTGTGGGTGTAGGTGTGTGAGTGTGTGGGTGTAGGTGTGTGAGTGTGTGGGTGTAGGTGTGTGAGTGTGTGTTTATTTATTTGTTCGTTTTTTGTTTGTTTGTGTTGTCTGAGTCTGTCCACTAGGTTAGATTACTGTTACTGATAACGTGTTCCGTATCATCATACAGGTAGCTTTCGAGTCAAATTTGAATTGGCTAAAGTTGCCGTAAAGGCGTGGCGCTGTACTGTAGTAATGCTTTCTCTCTTTTATAAGTAAGTTCCTTAGAGAACCTTAGGACTAATTTCATCAATTGAACTGAACGCGATCAGTACATCTAAACCACGTTCAAGAGCTGTCAGTGTCAATATTCCACAACAATGATGACACTGACAGCTCTTCAGCTCTTGAACGTGGCTTGGATGTGCTGATCGCGTTCAGTTTCAGTGGTGAAATTGGCACTTTGAGTTCCTACCATAGAGTGTTATCAAGGACACGGACAAAACGATCGTTTTTTTTGTTACGAAAGCGATGAAACTCGAAGCTCACTACGTTTATTACGGTCAAGCATAGATTTTAGCCCTTTTATATTTAGATTTCACTTGATTATCTAAATATTTTCACGAACATAAACAAATATCAAACGCTCAGCTTCTGTCGTCACCTCCTGAACGCTCACCACAGGCTACCAATTATCTCCGTCCATATCTCCATTAACGTCTCCATGCGCACACGCATCATACACGATAATTGAAGCATTACTACCACAAACAAACGAACTAATGCATTTTGGTCGTCTTTCAATAGATTATGACGGATTTGGATATTCGTGTTCGTCTGTCTGTGTGTTTTTCATCGTAGGTTGATGTTGGTGGAGTAAAAGCTTGTATGGATGTTATGGTTAGTTGGTTACGGTTATGGTAAAAGCTGTTTCATGCTGATTTGAGATACAAGACTAATATTTGTATCTGCTTTTAGATGTCGTGTGAAATTAACTATGAAGCTATTGAGTTGTTGAATTGTTTCTTGAGATAACTATTCCATAATCGTAGCTGTTAAAAACAAAGTTATTAGACATATCTACGTGAGAATTGTCATTTTTCTAGCTGACCTACTTTTCCCAAATTAAAAAGTTAGGTACAGTCCCCTCAAAAAGTTTTCCTGTAGCTTCAGCGGTCCATCGCGCATCAGCGCATCAAACATCGACTTTTGATATTCTGGTTTGCCTAAGGCTAGTACCACAGTCTACGTCAATACAACACTTGTCATGGAGATTAAGATTTTAATTGTTTTTGCACGTAATACCCTCGATGACCGGTGCAATATAAATAACTACTCACGATCAACGATCACGCATGTTTCCATAATCATGAAGCTTGGCAGATCACTGTCTATGTTGTTTTTGGCCAGTTTGACGCTGCTAGCCTAGTCTTCTTAGTTCTTGGCATAGTCTCAGAATCATCATTTTTGACACCCACGATTTGAGAGGAGCTTATCTTCCGAGACTCATTCAATGATGAACCAGTTCAGACAAAGAAAAATACCAGCGGAATTTTAGAAAACCGTTTTATCAAGACCTCCTCAGTCGTTTATATTATGCATCCCCAAGTTGAACCGGTCGGAGCCGGTTGTACACTTATACTAAAAATAATAACGTTCCTATTAAATATGCTAACTGTCTTGTTTGCGTCCGTGACGTAGGTACCGCCATCTTTATGTAATAGCTTCACATTTCTTGCTCGCTGTCCTATATATATTTTTTTTATTAGCCTACATTGTGTCCTATATAATATAATTTAATTTAATATGATAAATTATAATTTAATTTCATTTATTTGATATAATTAATTTAATTGACATAAAAAAGTACACAGATACAGGTTGATACTTAGATTTAACATTAGCCTGGTACAAAATTAAAGATCCATGACCCCCATGCTAGGAAAAAACCTGTGTTACAGGGGTCAATATGAGCGGGCAATGCTGTGAGCGATGCTAGGCTGGAAATAGGGATCAAGTTTGATGTGAAAAGAGATAAAGACTGCTGCGGATTAGTAGAATTTGAAGATCTAACATAGGATAAAAAAAAAAAAATTATGATCGTGATGAAAAATAAAAAAGAGCGTTTACTTACCTAAAACAAATGAACGTGTATAAAAGGGAGTTCAGAAAGAATAGATTCCAAAGAATTTAACACGGTGCAAAGACAATTTTCGCAGTTACAATTCTTCTGAGTGGCTAAGCTCACCACAGAAAAGATTAGCTGTTCTGTGAAGCTCACAAACAACTGAGGGGCAATTCTCCTTATTTTAAGAACGTTCGTATTCTAATCTCAGTCGCAATCTATCAAAAAAGTTTTTAATTTCCCTATATTTTTGACGTTGATTGTCGCTGAGATGAGACTGCGACTTGAATTTGAACGTTTTATAAGCCTTCTGATTTTTGAGCTATTTTGGGTAATCCTGGTGAAGGTAGTTTAAATATTGACTTATTTCATACCGATAGATTTCCAATTAATACACCTAGTATTTTGTCGTGTTATCGCTTCACATAGCATCGCGTAGCCTCGCTCACATAGGATGATGCCGTGACCTGTTGCAGTTTGAATGTTAATAATATATTACCTGTAGAGCTCGGGGCGTTCGCTGAGGACGTACCCACTCGGGATATAAATAAGGTTCTATCGATCTATTTTGTGCAGTTTCCAAGACTGATGATACTCTTATTACAATGCGTTTTTCTTTCTCTATACAAAGGTAAAAGAAAGAAGAAAGAAGAAGGAAGAAGGTAAAGAATGTTCGTAATTAGAATTTTATGTCAACTATTCTAAGAAAAAATAAACTAGTAAGTAGTTCTGCGAACATCAGTAGAGCTCGCGAGCACAAACCTTTTTGCAACAGTTAATATACCACTATTTCAAACGAGATATATACCATGTTTTCTAATCTTCATCAAATTTTTATGAGACCAACTTAAAGTCAAACTACCTTTCAAATAAAAAAGAACCATCGAAATCGGATCTCATAAGGAGGAGATATCCAGTAGCCTTCTTTTTGCCCCTTTATGGAGGAAGTACCCCTGCAATCAAAAATCCCCGACGACAGAAAAATTCTCTAAAGTCGTAAAACTTGTATACCAAGTTTCGTCTCGATCAGTTGTAAAATACGACCTGTAGAGGAGTAGCAACCACCAACTCTTTATCTGTTCTGTGGTAGCAACAAACTGACTGACGACGAAAGCAAATTTTGCCTGACTTGAAGCAGAGACGCTTCGCTTGCTACGCTCGCTCGGATAGATGATCTACTGGGTCCTAGGGCGGTCGTATGGAAGGCACAACTTTTGAGGTTTCAGATAATACCTACTATTACTGCAACATTTGAGGGCAAAAACAATAGTTAAATACCGTCGAATTATTTAATAATAGCTGATTTTGCTCGCCGCCGCCGCATTAAATATGGAATAAGGGTCTAAAGTTGTAGTACGTTTGGTAAAGACGTACTTTATAGTAAATGTTTCCATGTTCTAATTAGATCTTTTGACGCTCATTTTGGAAACGGCCGGAAATTGTTGGTTAACGTAGAGGCGTAGCTCATTTGCAAAGATAAATAAAAGATAGTTATGAGGCAGAACTTGGGCGCTAACCAAAGTGTTTTCGAATACGTGAGAAGAATCTTAATTACTTTGTGAATTGAGATCTTTGGAACAGGCTTGGAAAAATATGTTTTGATCATTTTAAATGTTTAGTTCGATGAATTCTGTTGATGTTAAAATGCCTTGCTTTGTTAAACATATGTTGGAGAACGGACTGTAGGTGTTAGTTGAATTTCAGATTGTGATAGGGTTGCGTGACAATGTGTTCAATGAGGACGTCTTCCACGCCGGGGAGGCGTGGGCAGTATGTCCATGTTGCACTTTCTGAAGTTGATCTCCCAATGAGAGCAAATGAGTTGACAGGTACAACTTAATCTTATTATCATTTATAATATCGTATAAAAATAAAGTCTTAATAAATACAGAGCAGATAAAAAACTGAGACATAGGCGTACTTACAATCAGATTAAAACAATATTTACTGAGTTTCAGTATACTGAAGCTGGTTCAAATTAAATAAGATAAAAATGTGGTATTT
This sequence comes from Cosmia pyralina, assembly GCA_946251885.1. NCBI lineage: Eukaryota > Metazoa > Arthropoda > Insecta > Lepidoptera > Noctuidae > Cosmia > Cosmia pyralina. The sequence continues at coordinate 24,970,877 of OX276359.1, forward strand.
GTGGTGGAATTAAATGTGTACTTATGTTGCTAATTATAACCAAGGGCTGCCGTTATCAGGCGACTGATAACAGCTAGACGTGGGTCAGCTTGTTATACAGTATGTATGTCTGTATGTAAGTTACGCATGTATAATATAACGTGCTTGATATTTAACAATTTACTCTATATGGCAGTTAACAAGTGACCGATTTTTTAAAGCTTTTCGAAATAATTGTGTTCTACTCGTATACAGTGTTTGGAGAACAGTTACCCATACTTTAAGGGCATTGTATATAGGTACTTACTTTTATCGACAAATGCACTGTTATAAATTAATAAGTACTCCTAACAAACCGCGAATGGCAGCCATCTTAATTTTTAAACGGCTGAAATAGGGTATAATCAATATAATGCTAATATCTTTGAATATAAGAGACCTACAGATGTGTAAGAGTGCATTTGTCGATAAAACATAGTATACAGGGTGTCCCAAACGTAGTGGTCCACAGAAATCTAAATAATAAGTGCCTTATTATTTAGATTTCTGTGCAGTGGTCCAAAGGCAAATGGGGTAAAGTGGAAGTGACCACATAACATTTAAAAAATTAAAAGTTAATATATAAATAATGTATAATGTGCCCTTAAAGTATCGGTAACCGACCTCCAAGCATTGTTTAAGGAGATGGAGCATAAGATATGATACATAAGTACGACTTTAATATAATTTGAATGAATACAGTTTTCCTCCAATTCCAATTTAAATCAGTCTTGCCATTTCTAAATAATTTTCAAACATCAAAATATCTTTTTAATTATAGTATCTTACATCTTTATTATGATTAAGCTTAATTTAGATTAATCCAAAAGGGCGACGATATGTTTAGCCTCAAAGATAAATGGTAATTACTTCCCTATTCTGCTTAGTGATCATAGAAACGATTTCTGAGAACATTACCGAGTATCATCTACTGTGAATTTGAGTTCAAAGCGATCACAGCGTAGGGGTGCCCAACGAGCGGACGGCTTTCTGTTGACGGTGGGTGGAATTATCTGTTTATTATAGCAAAGACGAGGTAGCGTAAATACAGAATAGTCAGTGTGGAAATATTTATTGCGAGTCGTAGATATTCAGCTTATTATATTTACCGTGTCGCAGACTCGCAGAGCCTTGTCATTTGACACTGATTGGACCAATCCTTGTAACGTGAGGCAGAAGAATAAGTGTGTGAACTTTAATGAACAAAAATCATGCTTAATGAAGCGTCAGTAGTGCTATTCTCTAAAAATCTCACTGTGAAAACTACGTGAAGTGATCTTGAAGTGAGCTGTCAATCTCTACTTTTCCCTAGGGTCATGGCAGGTAGGATGACAGTTCACTTCACATAAATTTTCTCAGTGTAATTTTTGCAGGTCTTCCCTTATTATCGCGCCATGTTCGGAGGAACACTTAACGGTCCTCAAATGTAAAAGGTTGAGCACCTCTGCCGAAGCGTGTCACAAACTCGCTGTTTGAACGACTTTCCAAAAACCAAGTTTCGGTTTTGTTTATTTTAGTGTTACGAATTATAGGCCGCAGTGACACCGTAACGTAATCCCGTTCTGTGGGTGTCAACTGTCAACCGATTTCTGTAAAAGATTTAAAACTTTTGTAAGTACCTATGTATTTGATTCTGATGACGTGGACGGTCAACGGAAAAAATCGTGAGGAAACTAATATATCCTGGAACCGAAAATTTGAAGATATCTGACATCCACTAAGCCACACTGGGCCCGATGTTATGTGGCCGTGGTGGATTACGGCCCACTGTGTCCCAGCAGTGCAGCAGTGAGGATGTTATAGGCTGATTATGTCATCGTGGATGGTGTTGAGTCTTCTGGGTATATTATTATTATTTTTCATTAATTTCCTGCTTAGCACGGAAAAACACATTGTTTTTACCAAAACTCTCGAGCTTATGAATTCAAATGCGTTCATTATACCCATTTAGATAATATGGTATGCATAGAAATTAGACCTAATTAAGACGTTAGCAGAAAATATATGCGAAAATGATATTTCTGATTAATTAATACTTATTATGTTAATGTATGCGAAAAATACCATTTAAAAGTTATTAAAATGAATAAAACAATGCTAAACTAAAACGAATTCTTAATAAAAGTACATTTTAAATGTCAATCATACATGTTGTTTTTGTAACATGTATTCCTAAATTATGATAATCACATTTAATATTCTTTCGGTTGAAGTGTTTTGAGATAAAGTTTTTTTGTTTCTTTAATGTTTAACGAGCCTTGCAATGAATGAAGCTGTAAAAACTTGGTCATAAACATTTTGTTAAGTAAGAATGGGATTTAGTGACTTTGTGATAGCGTACCAGCATGCAGCAGTACGACTTCAAATCGTTCTTTACAAAGAATTCCAAATCCTGTACGGTGTGACAGTCGTCCACCTAACTCTAACAAGACAGAGACACCAGTATTTCAGAGGCGCTGACATTAATTACTTGATTTATTTATATTTATCTATGTACCGATTTAACGAGCGTCCCTTTTCTTTGAAACTCACGCTTTTTAACACTCTCCGCTATAGCTAGCTGGTGATTTAAATAACGCTTTAACGTTATTTACTGAAGGCACGCTGGCAGGCGCACGCTGGCAGGCGCACGCTGGCAGGCCTCATTTTGGAGGTCAGTAAAACAGTAGTGAACAAAGTAATTTATTGCACAATTAGTTTTCATTATTCTGAATGGAAAGTAGACCTTCCTTTTTATATATTCTTCGGGTTCTACTTCACAAGTTTTGCAGCTGAATAAACTGCTGATATTTTGTATTTAAAGTCTAAGTAATTATTTTGAACAATAAATACAACATTATAATATACCACAAAATAAGTAATAATATCTGCATGAGGTCCTGGGTACGTTTCCCGTGTCGTGCAAAGTGTTATTGGGTTTTCCATTTGGAATTTGTCAGTAGCAGCCGGGAGTCTGGATTTGTGCACGGTTGATAGCAATAGGCGCGCCCCCTGTTACATGGGACTTTAACATTACGGGCGACATGTGTGTTAGGTGCACCCCTGCCTAACCCTTTGGCGAATACTGGCGTGATGTTATATATAATGATACCGAACTACTTAAATATAATTCTTATGACTTAATTCTGTGTGCAAAACTGCACTAGTAAGAGATATGATTTTATTAAGTGCCAAGTTCACATTTAATAGCAAGTAAATAAATACGTAATGACTTTTAATAACAGTGATGCATTTACTGAACACAAACAATACTGTGGCTAATAGCAGAAAATTGAGCATTACTTTATTTTAATATGGTACACACAATTATTATTTATTGGAAATATAAGTTTATACATTTGTTTGTAACATACACACAATAGATGACAATTATGAGATTAAGAGCGGGACCAAAACAAAATTGCCATTCGTAAATTTGATTTTTCATGAAATTTACAAGATTTGGTATGTAATAGAAATAATGTGAGTGAAACATAAAATAATAATATTATTTTCTCAATAAAAAGTCACTACTAAGTTACCTTTAATTTTCACGCATTTTCGATTTGTATGTACTTAATATTGACTTCAAAATGGAAGCCAGAAACCGGAAAATGATAATATACGGTGCATCTTATGACTCAATAAGATTTTCAGTATTGCTCGTGAAAGCATGGGGGATGAAGTTTTCAGTGCATTTTAAGATTATTTTCTTTTACTAGATAAACAGAAAGAGGAGAGTACCAGCTCATAGCCTAGGTGTAATTGAAATAAGGAAAATCACTGAAGGGTCGTTGTACCGATCATTGTGAACAACTTTAACTAACGGACCAAACCTGAAATCGTGAGAAAACTAAATCTCGTGTTCGCTACATTTAGTCGAGTTATGTGAACATAAATATAAGGAGCAGCCGATCTTTTTTTGGATTTCATGTTGATCCCTTAGTAAAGATGTTGTTGGTGTTCGCAACACTTTTGGTAAAAACAAATGACGAGTACAACGCCCCGTCAGAGGTTTTCAGTTACTTCAATTACACGTTGTAATCTATTTAGACAAAAGCGAAAGGTCACTCATTCATTCACTCACTGATTAAACACGAAATCTCAAAAACTACTGGACCTACCAAGATGAAATTTGGCACAGAGGTAGATTATAAAGAGGAGACGTCAGCTAAGAAAGGATTTTAGAAAACTCCCCCCGTAAAGGGGTGAAATAGGGGGTGGAAGTTTGTATGAAAAATTTTATTCCTAACCTAACCTAACCTAACCTAACCTAACCAAACTTGAAACTTGTAATATATAATTTACATAATAAATACATAATATTTACATAATATTTAATTTATATATTTATTTATTTATTTATTTAATTTTTGTTAGTTATATAAAACACCAGTTCTTAGGGAAACACATTTCTGTCAGACAACGTTATGAATAATATCAAAACAAAGGTTCTTCATTTTCATCTTAATTACACAAACAAAGTCGTTGCTCAAGCCTAGTTATACCTAACAATATAACTGCTACAAATTAGCATAGTATAAGAAGGTTCGCGTGCTAACAATCATGACTCGCCGCAAACCGCTGGCCCCCGCTGGCCGGCCGCAGCGGCCACGGGAACACTCTGTTTATACCATTACCTACTACAAGATGGTGTTACATGCTTATGTTAATAATTAAGTCACTTGTTTAGTTTTACGGGTCAGTTAGTACTTATATTAAAACAGTTGGGTCATTAATAAAATAAATATTTTAACTGAATAGATTTATTTCGGCGCAGGATAGCCTTTACCAGTAGTCATCAGCCATGGGTTCAGCAGCTTCAATATCATCAGTAGTGCTATTCTGTAAACATCTCACCGTGAAAACTTAGGTGAAGTGAGCGTGAAATGAGCCGTCATTCCACCTGATGCTACGAGTATTAGGGGTTGACACTATTGACAGCTCACTTTAAGATCACTTCACTAATGTTTTCACGGTGAGATATTTGCAGAATAGCACTACTGGATTATGCTGGAATATAGCAGTTCGTCGTGGACGTGGTAGAGTCAGTGTCAAAAATATCCGGACGAACAGACTGATCAAAATGATCTCAAAAACTAAGAAAATTAAACTTTATCTCAATTAGATAAAGTTCTTGTCAGAATGTCAGTTGTAGTGTCGTGTACTGTCTTCATTCTGAAACTTTCCTTGTGTCATTTGTGTAATATTTCATTTTCATAGTTGTTTAGATCATTTTGAACAGTCTGTTCGTCCCGATATTATTGACGCTGACTGTACAACAGCAGCTTCCCTGACATCCTCTTTGTCATCAGGAGACAGCCGCCACACAACCACCGAGGCGACGACGCTCTGCCGGAGTGACTGTCACCAGCCAGTGACACTCTTATCCGACCTTTTCGGTGATTCCAGTAACTTCGTATGAAAACTAGATGGCGCCACTTGCTGCGCCGTCATATTATTTGCTGCCACGTACGGCGTGCCCAAACGTAGAGGTTCAAAATTCGCTAGTAGTTGTCACAATTGAAAAGTGAAAAATGTATTGAATTGCTGAAAGTAGTTGTAGAAATACGAAACGCTTTGAATGCGACTGCCACAAGTGAAGGCCTCAGGTGGACGGTGTGTCTTCTCACTTGCTCCTTGGAAAACTGTTTCAGGTATTGCAGGTGTTAATGACAACAGTAACAAAATGTTTTGTACTCCTAAATCTTCCAGATCTTATTGTCTTAGCTATAAGCGCATGCATCCTGTCTCATCTCAAATTATTTTACCTAGTTTTCATCAAAAGATTTTCACTATTTGTTTATTAATATTTATATATTCTTACTAGTAGCGCCCCGCGGTTTCACCCGCGTAAGTCTCGAACTCTTAAGAATATGGGGATAAAAAGTAGTCTATGTGTTTATCCAAGGTAGAAGCTATCTACATATCAAATCGGTTTAGCCGTTTGAGCGTGAAGAAGTAACAAACTTACAAACACACACGGAGGCAGCTGAATGAGACAGAAGAAACGAATATCGTGGTCCTTCTTGGGAAAGGCCTATGTCCAGCTGTGGGCTGCAATAGACCGAGATGACTGATATAAATGAATATTGTAGGTATTCACAATCTAGGTCGCAGCAGATCGTCGATAGCGATACACCTCACAGTGTACAACGATGTCTGTTTTATTTAAAGTTAATTCTGTATCATCTGCATATCAAAATTATTTGTGAAGATTGGTATATTAATGAACTGTGTTCTATTCTAATGGCCTTTACTGTCTGAGCAATGAGTTATTACTGCTTGGAGGTTAGTTATTAAAAAAAAAATGATAAAAAAAAATGTTTATTTCATCAACTTATGTAAATTACATTATTAAGTTTGGAGTCACCTTTTAAGCAAAGATTTGTTTGTATTAAGTGGTTCAGCTCTTCTAGTTTACATTAATTATACATAATTATAGTTGAAAGAATAATTTAGTTACCTGGTATTGTAATCTTTTATACTCCATTATGGTGATCTATGAGTTTTAAATCACGGAGGGTCTTGATATGTAAAGATGGTCACCCATCCACGGACCGACCGATCGACCCGTGCGGCTGTTATTACTTAGCCACGAGCCTCTCCAAATGGTAAAGTAATTGCTCTGTGTAAATGCTTGCTAAATAGCAAGTGATTAGTAGGTACTTACAGAAGTCAGGACGTTCACGCTCTTTGAGTCACTTATAGGTACACAGGTACACACATCTCGGTTGAATAAGGCATCAAGTTTCTATAAAATAGCTAATATTAGTCATTTGCATAACTCTATAGTAGAGTTATTGAGTTACTCCATACTGTTGGTAAGCACCAGCGCACCACCATCACACGTCGCGCATCGCATCGCGCATCGGATTGATGGTACCTACCTATATGATTGAGTGCTTTCACCCATAAGTTATTTCCGTTTTCTATCTCTGTTTTCATCACTTTAATATACACAGTTACGCATTCAACATCTATGACATACATTAAATTATGTATAGCAAAGTCAAGTCTATAATCTCAGACTATGTCTTTCTAGACATAAACAAAGGATCCAGCCTTGTACACAATTTCAATTCTCCACGATCTTTCTTCACATCGCATCGTGTGGAAATTAAGCAGTACATGATACTACAGCAAAAAAAAAAAACAATTACATTCTAATTGAAAAACTAAAGCTGTATGAAACGCGAATGTTTCTACATTGTACATCTAAACAAACCATTACATGTGTGAGTCTGCTGTGCACAGGCGGACTTATATGTGTGTTGTGTTCTAAACAAACTGACAGATAATGTGTGTGTGTGCGATGGGACTGTTGTGTGTGTGTGTCAGTGCAGCTCAGCTGTTGTTTGTTGGGTATCGGTAGGCCTCGAGTGCGGGGTCGACGAACTGGACATAGAGTATGAAGCGCAGAGTGGCTACGGAGGCTGAGCGGCTGCAGGGCGTTGCCCGCACTACTTTAGCAAGTGTAACACAGGGAAAGTCAGTTAGAAGACATGCAATTAAAAAAAAAAAAAAAAAAAAAAAATTGTTTATTGATACTAAATACATAACACAAACATTGACACAAACATTGTTAAGGTTGTATTCCGTCAAATTCAAGAATAGGCCTGACCATAAACCCTAGATATTTGATGCTTGAATAAAAATATATTTGCTAATCTTTAGTAAGCGAGCTTTCTGCTTCCCTTAATTTATTTAACATGAAACAAAAGTGGTGCCTTGACATTCATTTGTTTGATTGATACACTAATTCAAGAACACGTAACGCAGGTAACGTAGGCAACGTGTGAGATTAGCGCATTTAAGGCGCTATGACTCGACAGAGACCGCGCTTACTAGTTTTTTGAATCCATGGGAAACATTAAAAATAGTGTTATAAAATTCTGAAAAAAAGATATAATATCTTATTTAAGGATCTGGCGGATAGCCAATCGCTTTTAATAATATATTTTTATTTCAGACATACATCCATACATTTTTAACAAATGAAACGTTTAACGTTTTGTAATAAATAACACGATGAGATTTACTTTGCTGGATAGAAAAAAATCCAAAGTTCCCCCTTTTCGTAATGTTTAGTCAATCTCTTAACTACAAAACAGACGTTTTTTTTCTTATTTTTTATGTAAATGTAAAGTTAGTAAGATTGTTTACTACCATTCGCTGAGTTTGTAGTGATAAAATCATTAAAATAATTACTGTGTTGAAATACCTACCAAATGCGCGAGGCAACCACTTGCGGGTACGCTGCTCGAGCGCCGGATTATAGGGCCTTAAGAACTTCTTTAAACCTAATCCTTTGTCTCACACCAAGCCATCTATGACGAAGTAGGCACAATACTAACATTCAGGCCCTTCCCTTCGCATGGTCCGCACTCTGTGCCCCCTAGCAACAGCAGCTACAGCAAGCCAGCGTCGATAGTTGCGCAACTCGCAAGTGGGCTCGAGTCGCTCAAGGCTCAGCCGAACGTAAACAGGGCATTGTGCGCCAGTCCGGGCCCGGGGCTACCGTCAGCGCGTTCCAACGGGCCTCCAGTCGTATAGACAACCTTCATCGTTTTGGGATTTTATTAGTACCTACAGTACCTAGTCGCAATTGGGTTAAGTACCTGTTTGCTAGTTGGTGCTAGGTACCTGCATTTGTGGTTGATTGTATAATTATGGCTGCTATAATGATTGCAATTTTCTGGAGTAGGTAATCAAATTATGGTAATTATTGTTTCGAAATATCATAGTCGTTCAACTTGCGCTGTGATTTTAATCTTTCGTTTCAAAACTTGTTCTACGATTGAAAGACTGTTCAGATATGAGGTACAGAATGTTTCTGGAAGGCTTCCATCTAAGCTTCTCCTCTTATTAAAGACTTTAGTTAACAAGTTTTCCACTTCCAGATCCTCTTTTGATCAAGTTTGGTGGGCTTCAAGACAAACTAATTTCCCGAAACATGCCGAAATGTTTTGTTGGCTGATTTCTTTTTTCTTGTTTGTTGCTGGCTCGAGATTTGGTGATTTAGTGATGGAGTTTGTGAGGTATTCACCTCCAGTCAAACTTTGCTCAAAGTTTAATCTTTAAATACTTATAATAAAATAGTAACGAATCATTTTTGTCCGTTTGTCTGCTTATCTGGATGTATGTTTTGGATTGGCGCAAAAGCGGCTGACAGGATTTGCATGAAATTTGGCGGTAATACGTTCCTGTGGGATAATGCCCGATTTCTAGGCGGGCGAAGCCGCGAGCAAAAGCTAGTTGCCAATAAATCAGCGCAGCACCTACCCATTATTGTTCATAATCATCAACATAAATGATCTGTTAGTGCAGGCCACAGAAATCTTAATAATTATTAAGATTTCTGTGGTGCAGGCGCTATCTCTAACCAGCTAGATAGTTCATTGTGTACTACTTAGATTAAAGTTCAGTTATAGTTGTAAACAAAGCTAAGTAGTAGGTCCCATTTGTTTATAAACAGCTAAATGTTTTGAGCACAACGCCTCAAGCATTAGCCCGTATTACTTCGACAGTGTTGCCAGCCTGACGGGAATAATAAATAAGTAGCTTTATACACAATGTTGTTTGTAGTTGGTAGCCTTTTATTAATTCTACAGGCATGGTCGGTTCGACTGCTGTGTTGTGTTGTGGATGGCATTACAAAAAAACCGGTCAAGAGCGAGTCTGACTCGCGCACCGAGCGTTCCGTTCCGATTTCTGAAAAAGTGTGCTATTTAGAGATATCGTTTTATTTTTCCTGTAATCTTTACATAAACTTCTATCACATAGAATAATTTCAGATTTTTCTCTATGCAAACTTCGGAGATAAGGGGGGGGGGGGACGGGGGGGGCGGTTTTTGTTTACAGTTGTCATAGAAAGTCGAAAACTATGCGGCCTAAAAAAAGAAAAAAAAAAATGTTTGAGAATGTGCAAACACGTTCTTTCATATGATACCCCACATGCCTTAGTAGCCCCATTTAACATTTTTAAGACACTCTTTCAGTCCCTGTAGCAAAAAAAAATATTACAAAATAGTTGGGCAAACGACATCTAAAACTGTTCCAAACAAGTTGATAGCATTAGTAGATCTTGAGATATTCAGCTGTGACAGACGGACAGACAGACGGACTGAGTCGCACCATAAGGGTTCTTTTTTACCATTTTCGTACGGAACCCTAATTATTGAATCCTCGTCAAGTAAAAAGAATTACTATGATTACTTATTGTATGTTAATATTTTCTGCTTTGGTATTTACTACATACTTACTTACCTTCACTTGCAGTTATATAAAAAGGTAAGTGTGTTACTTTATTGTTCGACCAAAAATTGTAACCTAGCTTTAAACATGCAATGTTACTAAGTATTTATCTATTGACCTAAAATACTTGGACTACAAGTCTATAACCACAAACAATTCCCAGTGGAAGAATCCCTAAAAAATAAATGAAGGCTAAAACAATACAATACTCAAACATTTTCATTCAAACACGCAAATTCACAATAACAATAATAACTACGAATTTTTACCCATCGAACGCCATCAAAGTAATATCAATACCGGTTAATAGTCCACAATACCGGTTAATAGGCTGCAATAACCGTAAAGATCACCCTTTTATGCCGGTAATAGGCTGGTAACTGCAGTTACCGCATTACATTACGGCTTCCATCGGTAGACGCTGTTTTATGAACTCATGTTTGCATGTTAGTGACAGTTGATGTATTTGTATGAGTGGAATTGGAGCAGAAGAATTTGCGAGTAGGTAAGTTTCAGAAAATATTCATTTCAAACTCAGATCAACAAAAAAAGGAAGATGAAGCGCTGCGAACATAAAAGTGAAGCCATCTTTTCATGTATGTGTATGTCGAAGGGTTGCCTTTTTGTTAAATTGTTTCCCTATAATTTGGGAAATAATGTTGTATGGGTAAGATATCATACTTAATCGAATGGGGAAATTTTAAATCGTATTATGGCAAATCTCGCACTTTATGTCACTGCGTTCGTTCGTTGGGTTTCTTGTTCCAAGTAACCTAACTCATAGTTTATTTAATAAAAAACTATGTTATTTCAAGTACTTACAAGTGAAAAGTGATTCCGTAAGACGTTTTATATGATTTGCTATTGTTTTTACAAGTTATCACAACACAGGAAGGCATAATTCAATATTTTTTAACTATGTTAACTAGACGACGACTCGTCACGTACTAAGATTGGTGAGCATGGTTTTAATTGTGTGTGTGTGTGTGAGCGTGTATTATACTTGCAGGAGCACGGTTTTGTGGCTTCACTTTTGATGTTCGCGACGCTTCATCTTCCTTTTTTTGTTGATCTCAGATTTCAAATTGGGAATGCTCAAAGAGACTACTGTAGCAGCGATGGGTGCTACATGGGATATGCTACATGGGTAATCAGTCAGGCCCGTAACCAACATTACTGTCTGGTTAATGTTTTTAAACAAGACACATTCTCGTAATTAAAAAAAATAAAATTACAATAAAAATGGGTTTTCAGAGACACAAACATGAAAATAAACATCATTTAGGCATCATTTGAGAAGAAAATGAATCAAGAAACATTGTTTCTGGTCAAAAATCGTAGGTCCTGAGCCGAATATAAGGAATTACCGCAAACGGGTAAGCAGAAAGGCTGTCCACTTAACAACAAATCTAATCCGTCTTTGGTGGTAGACCTTGATTACAGCAAAGTCTACGACGAAGGCCCATAAACTATGATAGCTTCATGGCCATTATTTACAGAATTGGCTATAAAAGTACCATATCAATTAGTGTGCCTACTCTATTATCGCCATAATATTTATATTTTTTAATCAGGCGGTCACATGTGGCGCGGGCGCAGGTCGTAGATAAGTTTGACCCGCGCGACCCGCGACCCACAACGAGGCGCGACTTCTCACCTCTGGTCGCGCGATATCGCGGTTTATAAAGTAACTGTACTTTCAATGTTAATTATGTATTATTTTTATATAATAATGGATGTACTTCCGGAGCTATAATCATAAATTATGGTATTGTGTTGTATTCGTTAATATGTAGGGTGTAAGAGAACCAATTACGTCTGTACCTATGTATGTAGGTACCTATTTTTAACAATTAACATGACTGTGCTGTTGTAAGAGCACGTCAATTAAGTGTTCTGGCAGTAGCCAGTAACCACCTCCGGATAAGTTCCAGCTAACTTAGGTATCTAGCTGATAATTTATACAAATTCTATCGCATTTTGTATAATCTGGTAGAAGTAGCAGCCCGGAGTCTAGATATGTGCCCGGTTGATGGCAATAGGCTCGCTCCCAGGTGTTCTAGAGGCACACCTTTGGCTACCCCTTCGGGAATTACTGACTGTAGTAGAAGTAGTAGACATCAATCCGGATATTGTGAACCGGCCCTTAACCTTTGAAAATACTTCAATTTACGACCAATCACTGAGTACTGAGTAATTAAAAACAAGTCACACCTTATTCCCTCACGGTCACACATACACAAAAAGAGCGAATACGTCACAGTAGTGCTAACAAACAGTATTAAACGAATGTCGTGAGCGATGTTTGTTTATGTGTTGCCTACTGCCACTGCACTGTGCCACAAATCATGGCGGTTACGTTTACATTTCGTTCGTGTTTCCACGCACCGCGCACGGAATACGGCGAGCAGCGTATTTCGTTCGAATACGATGCTTTTTTTAACTCGTATGTTGTTTTTTTACTCGATTTTGGGTAATCGATTAAAATAGGTAAATATACAATATCATACTCTCACTCACACATTCACTAATCAGCATATAATGTTTCCACTGCTGGGACACAGGCCTCCTCTTTGTATCCCACCACGCGGGCCCAGTGCACGTTGGTAGATGTTACATGTCTTTGGTTCTAGGACATGCCGGTTTCCTCACGATGTTTTCCTTCACAGTTTTGAGAGCAGTGGTGATGAAATTATTTACACAATGTAAAGCGCCTGTCTGGGTTTGAACCTACGACCTACAGCTCGTAAGTCGCGGCCGTTACCACTGAGCCACCACTGCTGTCCCTGCTCTCTGTAGTTGATTTACAAAATGTTCACGAAAGGATCACGAATTCACGACAAAAAATAAAAGCACATTTTTCAGAGTCGAACAAAGCGACGGAGCCGAAAGAATCGAATTATTGAATTACTTGTATGACATCCTATGAAACCTCGCACACCTATCCGCGCCGAATCGGACGAATTGCTGGAAGAACGACTAGCAAAGTTGTTTCGTGAGGTGCGCTCGATTCTTTCGGCGACAATTACATTTATTTCCACTACTTACTTACCTAAAGAATTCCAAGACTTCCCAGCTCTACAAATATTTATATTAGGCGATTTTCAATTGAAAAACATTTGTTTTGGCAACATCGATATTAATAGAACAACACCACGACACGGGGTCTCCTATAGACAGGTATCTTTACGTAATTAAAATTATCAGCGACAAATATAGACCAATCGATTTACTTAAAGGTCATGTCGTCGTACCTTGAAAGGCGAAAGTATAAGGATATTTTTACTCTGTTATAAAAATATAATTATGTTATCTATGGTCGTTAGGGATGCGTGTGTGACGTGCGACTATGCAGCCATAGCCTTTAGCCAAGTTAATTTATGAGTGCTTCCACGGGTTTTAGTGGCAAGTCAGGGCGCGCCCGTGTGTGGAGGTGTTACGTACGGTGATGACCTCTCCCTAGGAATATTAGAGGGTGATTTATGTTCTATAATAGTCTGTTTATGTAATCATTAAAATAATTTTTAGATGTTTGCATGTAGGATTCTTGGTAAAAGTTCGCAATTTCCAAAGCATGGTGAACTTTATTCCTTTAAAAGTTTATTGCTTTATAAAATATCCGTTAAATGTTTACGTAGCCAAGTTGTTGATATTGAAACATATAGCTACCTACTAATAAAGGTTTAGTACGGAAAACTATTCACTCTTTTCTGTAGCAAATGTTAGATCAACAACCCTCTGAAAACAGCTTAATAATTCAAACAGCACCTAATACATATTTATTTAAAATTAAATCAACGTGAAAAAATCGTTTGTACAATATCCGAGTAGATAATAATAAATCGATACCTACTCGTCGACTAAACGCGCACAACTTTTTACGGCCGATATTCAAACGCTGGTTACTTTTACGATCTCCGAAACGTCAACTGATTGGTAATTTACTGGTAACCACAGACTTTGCTGTTTACAAACTGGCACACAGGTGAAATTGACTCTTACGCCTTTGAAGATAGAGTTGGTAATTGAGCAATGGTCTATTTTCGGATAGTTTTTGAAGCAAATTGAGCCCGCCCTAGGGAAATGAGTTTAGATAGAATATAAAAAGATAAAGTTGTGAAAGTAAGGGGTAGGAGGGGGGGGGGGGGGGGGGGGGTTACACGATGGAGCGATAAGCGTGTAGCTCGTGATAACGTGCTGCCTACCTGTTAATTATTGTTTGTGCGTATGAATATTAAATAGGTTGTGTAGTTATTCGTAACAGGCACGAGGCGCGGGTATCAGTTCTGTGTAGCTGGTTTATTTAGTTCCGAGGAAATGGAGGAAATAAGGCTATTTATAAACTAGGGCTGTTTGTGTCTTCTAATAATAAATACCCTTTGAATTATGTAGTTAGGACAATGGACAGTGTTCTCTGTCTACTGTTGGCAACAAGCTGAGTTTTCTAATCAATCTTCTAAGCTCGGCGATTCTGCCAACCTCCTCAGCTGTTGTTAATAGACTCATATACCTGCTGATATGATTTCAGTGTTGTTATGTGTGTACAATGTGTGCCACGAAAGATGAGACTTGACACACCACGTACTTTGACTTGCGCAGTAGATTATAATTCTCTGATTCTGACTATTCTGATTTATAGGTCTGAGACGGGGAGGGACCGGGCGTCATCGGGACGGCGGAAAGAGCGCGGGAGGCGATAGTGCGGTCGTCAAGTCTCATCGTTCGTGGCACGCATTGTATTGTCTAGGAGATATTAAAGTTTATGTTTTTGTGTCGATACGAGCTTTAAATGAATAAACATTGGAAAAAATATGAGCAAATCAACGGTGTTTTTATGAAGTTGATAGTTATTAACTGTCAAGTACCATAGAAGTAGGTATGTCAGCAGAAGATGCCCTCTCAAGTTTATTATAAAACATAAATATTGGCACCTTGACTTAGTAGTAATTGGTTATAACAACATTTACTCACTTATAGGTAAGTACACGTGGTTTCAATTAGTATTTGTGTACTGATTGATTAGCAGGTAACAATGCCATAAATCACACAGGAACACAAGTAATCTACATACTCGTACTGTGATAATCTGAATCTTAATTGTGTGACTATGAGCTGCATACAATGAGGTACAGTCGGCTGAATCAATTGGTTACCTCATCATCATTCTCCTGCCCTTATCCCAATCTATTTGGGGTCGGCGCAACATGTCTTTTTTTCATACTTCTCTATTATTCGTCATCTCGGTAGTCACCCCCTTTCTAGCCATGTCATCTTTCACACAATCCATCCATCGTTTCTTTGGTCTTCCCCTACTCTTATAGCCATCGACATTCATACTCAAAACTTTCCTCACGACATTTTCCTCACTCCTCCGCATCACATGGACATACCATGACAACCGATTTCCGCACAACTTTTCAGTCACCGGTGCCACTTTCAGACTTCCTCTTATGTACTCATTTCTTATTCTATCCATTCGTGTAACACCACACATACCTCAGTTGTATTAAAATGTTAATACAACTGAGGTACCCAATTGAGGCAGCCCTGTGAGGCAGCCCTGTGAGGCAGCCCACTGTACGTACATATATGGTGAGCCATATGAGGTGCAGTGGGAACGTAAATTAATAATAACATAAGTGGGATAAAAAGCTTTAGGGAGCTCGTGGATCGATTTTCTTTTTAATGTGTTTTCTGTTCATGTATTTAATTAATTTAAAATATTATTTTTTTTAAATCACATCTAATGACACCTAATGTGTCACTTATAAATTTGTATGTCTTAATTATGACAAAACATAGCGCACTATATTTATGTAAACACCTTAATCTGCCTAGCCTTTTCCCAACTATGTTGGGGTCGGCTTCCAGTCTAACCGGATGCAGCTGAATACCAGTATTTTACATGGAGCAACTGCCTATTTAACCTCCAAAACCCAATGACTGGGTAATACGATACCCCTTGGTAAGACTGGTTGTCAGACTTTCGGGCTTCTGACGACCCGTAATTTTCAAAGATCCACCGATAACCCGATTGTCAAAGATCCACGAATGACAGCCGGGACCAACGGCTTAACGTGCTTTCCGAGGCACGGAGGAGTCTTGGTATGTAAAGCTGGTCACCCATCCACGGACTGACCCCGGCAAGCCTGATGGATGGACCCGATCGGATGTTATTACTTAGCCACGAGTGTTTATAAAAATATATACCT
Organism: Cosmia pyralina; assembly: GCA_946251885.1. NCBI lineage: Eukaryota > Metazoa > Arthropoda > Insecta > Lepidoptera > Noctuidae > Cosmia > Cosmia pyralina. The sequence goes on from OX276359.1 coordinate 24,987,343, forward strand.
ACGAAATTAAATTACATAAGTACCTACGTGGTCACCCATCCACGGACAACCCCGGCAAGCGTAGCTAAACGTAATGGATCGACCCGTGCGGCTGTTATTACTTAGCTACAAGCTCCTCATTTATGTAAATACCTATGTTTCACAAATAAACTGATTGATTGATTGCTAAGTAATAACAGCCGCACGTGTCCATCCATTACGTTTAGCTATACATACCGAGTATCTTTACATACCGAGACTCCTAAGCTCCGTACCTCGGAAAGCACGTGGTCCCGGCTGTCATCCATGGATCTTTGCTAGTCGTTACCGGTTGCCAGAAGCCCGAAAGTCTGCCAACCAGCCTTACCAAGGGGTAGTTACTGGGTTGTGAGGTCAGGTATAAACAGTCGCTAAATTAAAATAAAAAAAATTGCATTTGTTTAAAACGAGTCGAGAATAGCAATTGGTGATATCAATACCTCAAAACACTGATTTGTTATGAATACAAACTTGGTCTGTCATTACAAGTTTTACATAATATTTTTAGATGAATGAAAGCTTCGCGGACAAAAGTATAATTTCACCTGTTGGATAAAATTCGTACAATTTAAATTCATCTGATTTTAACGAATTTGTTCGTATACCGAGTGTGACAGAGCTATACAGGCTGTACCAGAAATGTGTGGCACAGACCATGAAACTGAACAACTTTTATTATGGGACCAACATCATAATCGCGAAAAAAATATCAACTGTCCATAGAAAACTTCAATACCTACTTATAGGTACTCTACGCAAATGTATGGGACGGCTGATAATTTTTTCGCGATTATGATGTTGGTGCCATGGAGAAAGATGGTCAGTTTGAGGGTATGTACCACACCCTTATATACCACACCTTTTTGGTACACCCTGTATAATATTACAAAGATTAGGCAATCTTTGTCATCTCTCTAGCAGCGAGCGGGCGTGCCTGGTGCATAAAAAGCTATTACACTTTCAAGAATAATGACAGTTGTGACATAGTGCGTAGATACCGCGTCTGACAGCCACGCTGCTACTGGAAACTAGATTTTGACATAATCTTGACAGTTATGTATGGTCCTTTTAATCTCAGACCATGACTGTAGTAGAGATATAAAGAAAAAAAACGTGGTAAAATAAAGAAAGTTATTTACTGCAATTCAGTATGAAAACTTAGCAAAGCTTAAAGTTGCTGAATAAAAATAAGTAGGTTAGGTGTCTACCAATAATGGTTCAAAATTAAAAATTTAAGTAATATTAGGGAACCTATTTACAAGGTACATAGGTACGTACCTCACACTGTACCTAAGAATAATGATGGTGTATATCGGTTGTAGGTACGCGTTAGATAAATATGTAAAGGTCATACACTTCCATTGAAGATATTAGGTCTTTACCTATGAAATTGCCGTTCTGTAGTACTGGCCATTTCAAATCAAAATAATTTTTGTTTGGCTAAGAACTCTAATTTCAAATTAATTTTATTTTAAAAACATGGATTTTTTTTTTCCAAAAGTAGTCATTTGTTTATTGATTAGTGTTACACTTTCATCGCATTTCAATCTTTTTCGTCATCATGGATACGTTAAAAATTCGAGTAATTATGGAATATGAGTACCGTCGTGGCAGCAACGCGGCACAAGCGGCACGCAACATCAACGACGTTTACGGAGCTAACACTACAAACCAACGCACCACTTGTTATTGGTTTGCTCGCTTCCGTTCTGGAAATTTCGACCTGAAAAATGAACCTCGCGGTCGTCCGAAGACTGGTCGACAATGACGAATTAAAGGCGATTGTGGAAGCTGATGATACACAATCTACGGCTGAATTAGCAGCAGCTTTTGACGTTAGCGTCAAAACAATATTGGTCCATTTGCGTCAAATTGGCAAGGTAAAAAAGCTTGACAAATGGGTGCCCCACGAACTCAATGATCGCCAGCGCGAAGTACGCGTCGAGACGTGCCTTGCACTGCTCAACAGACACACAAATGAAGGAATTTTGAACCGCATTGTTATTTGCGAAGAAAAATGGATTCTGTTTGATAACCGCAAGCGCTCAGCAAGTTGGTTGGATCCTGGTTCAGCACCTAAACAATGCCCTAAACGAAAACTTACCCCTAGAAAAGTGATGGTCACTGTTTGGTGGTCTAGCGCCGGTGTGATTCATCACAGCTTCTTACCAAACGGGGTGAGCATTACTTCAGATATGTACTGTGAAGAACTGAACACAATGATGGAGAAGCTGGCACATCTCCAACCAGCATTGGTCAATCGCTCGTCTCCGCTGCTCCTGCACGACAACGCGCGACCTCATACTGCACAGCAGACGGACTCCAAGTTGCAAGAACTGGGGTTGGAAGCTCTCCATCATCCGTCCTACTCACCAGACCTTGCGCCTACAGACTACTACTTTTTCCAGAATTTGGATAACTTCTTGGCGGGAAAAAAATTCAATACCCGAGAGGCAGTACAAAATGCCTTTGAAGAATTTGTTGCCTCCCGTCCAGCCGATTTCTTTAAGAAGGGCATCAATAAACTGCCACTGCGTTGGCAAAGATGCATTGATTGCATGGGTGATTACTTCGATTAATGCAAATAAAAAATGCATGAAAAAAATTCGTTTAATTTTTTTCATACAAAACGGCAATTTCATAGGTAAAGACCTATTATTTTCTAACAGCCGGTTCAATGTATTATTAGATCTTAATGTGAAACATTAATAGAGCAACCATGAGTGGTTTTATAAAACAATTTGAAATATCTTTCATGATGTTTTCAATGGGGAAGCGACCGTGAAGCGGCGAAATATTATTTCTATGAAAAGAAATAATTTATGATCTATTCAAAACACGTTCTTGAATTTATCTAAAAATAAAAAAAAAAAATGAAAAAAAAAAAAAAAATTAAAATAAAAAAAATTTTAATAATATATTATTATTATTTATTATTATTATTAATATATTATTATTATTTTAATATTATTTTTTTTTTTTTTTTTTTATTTTTTTTTTTTTTTTTATTTTTAATTAAATTAAAAAATTGTTTAGCGCGAAGACTCAATAAAAAAAAAACAAAGTAAGTAGGTACTTACCTACCTACTTATTATAGTTATTGAAAAAAAAAGGAATTAAAAAAATTAAAAAACCGACTGCGGTAAATAACTAAATTAAAAAAATTTAAAAGATATGTTAAATAAGTTACTCGTAAGTTAAGTTTTTTACCGCAGTCGGGTTTTTTAAGTTTTTTAATTACTTTTTTATTTTTTAGTTTTATTATTTAAGGAGTTTGTATACTAACCTATATACACATGACACACAAATACATTAAGGTTACGCAGATTATTAACTTATCAGTTGTTAAAGATTTCGCAGGGGATTTAGTTCTTGGTACTACGTGTTTTTTACGATTTGCACATCGAAATACTTTGAACCATATAAGTTGTATATATTTTTGTAATCACCTTTTAAAACCCTTTATTTTGATACCTCACTCGACAGATTTTGAGATAAAAAAAAAAATAACACTTAATTTGGCGCCAAAAATCCGCCATTTTGTTTTTATTTTATTTTGATATAACCAATGTCACTCTCACTGTAAATAAGAATCTAACGACACCTCTCAAGCTAAAATTCATCGAGCCGTTCAGGCCGCAGAGCGTGCCAAACATTTATACATACATACATACTCTCGAAAAACATAACCCTCCTTCTGGCGCAGTCGGGTAAAAATAAAACACGCATGCTCCGTTTTTGAAAGTGCGTCATTCAATTCCAAACGACCAAAAGATAGCTGTTATCGACAAACTGAGAACCCGTTATTGGTCACAGATACTAACCTGAAATTAATTCTATCGTCATAACAATAAAATACGAAAAGTCATAAAATTATGGTAATCAATATGGCGCCTACGATCGCAAACAACAATCTTATTTCGAAACACTCTGAATGAATAATAATATTTGATATTTTCATCTTTAACTATCTTACACATAAAAATCAATTGCTGTTCGTTAGTTTCGCTAAAATTCAAAAATGGCTTGACCGATTTGAATATTTTTTTTTGTTTTGTTTGCTTTATTACAGGGGTGATTTAAAAGAAAAAAAAAATAGGAAAAAAATGACAGGACAACGTCTGACGGGTTAGCTAGTTAGTACTTTAGGTATTATTAGTTTAATCAAACCAGTTTTAAAAATCGAGGAGCTCGTGGCTAAGTAAAAACAGCCGCACGGGTCGATCCATCAGGTTAAGCTACGCTTGCCGGGGTTGGTCCGTGGATGGGTGACCATCTTTACATACCGAGACTCCTCCGTGCCTCGGAAAGCACGTTAAGCCGTTCCCGGCTGTCAGTCGTGGAGCTTTGACAGTCGTTACGGGTCGTCAGAAGCCTGAAAGTCTGACAACCAGTCTTACCATTACCCAGTTACTGGGTTGTGGAGGTCAGATAGGCAGTCGCTCCATGTAAAATAATGGTATTCAGCTGCAACTAGTTAGACTGGAAGCCGACCCCAACATGGTTGGGAAAAGGCTAAGCAGATTGATTTTTTAAAAATCGAATGACATAATTATTATTTCAATACAATTATGGTGTCAACATGCACCTAAAGATTCCTGATTAAATGAAAAGGATTTATTGTTCTGTTTTTCGCTAACTTAAAAAAAAAGAATGATAAATCAATTAATAATAAGTTTTGAAACTACGGGGAAACATCTAGTCTACTTAATAAAAATTAAATTAATTAATTCAATTAATTAATTTAATTTTCTTAATTTTCATTCTTTCACTGACAGACTACGCTCAGCCTAAATCGCTGGGTCAGAAGCACGAGTGTACACAAGAGTTCCTTACCTATGAGTACATAACGAAGTGCGCAATAAGGAGGTAAAAGAGGGGATAACATAACTCAATTATCGGATATTGGAGAAAAAAGCGCCGGGCTGAAGTGAGAGTGGGCTGGCCACGTCGCACGAATGCACCCGGAGCGATGGGCAAAGATCGTGGCGAGGACATCGCCGTCGAGGTAGACAGCGGCGAAGGTAGTATGACGATCTGATCATGTTTGCAGGGCCAACATGGCCAGAGATCGCACAAGGCAGAAAGGGTTGGAAGAAAAAAGGGAGGCCTTTGCCCTTGGTTAGCAAACAAAAAGGCGATCAAGCACGGTAATACGGCTACCTGAAAAGAAATCTACCCTGGTTTAATTACATAGTTTTTCAGACAGTTTTCCAAAATTAAAAAATAGGTTTTCTAGAAAAATGTATATGAAGCCTTATAGCTAAGTTAGTACATAATGACGCGTGTTATAACGCGTACGTACAATAATTAAATAATATAAATATTAATCGGATGCTCGTAATATGAAAATAATTTATCCAATAATAACGGATTTTCTTGATTAATGTCAGCCGTAATCCGGAAATTAATTAGTGTCTTGTGAAATATTATGTTGTTTTTCTTGGCGCCGACTTCAAACATAATTGATGGGAGTTTTCATACTATTTGCTAATGTACTTACGTAGTTTAATCCCTCTTTTCATTAATGTTTCAACATCGATTTTGGGATTATATATCAGTGGTTTTTAAGATATTCCCGACTACTCTTTTTGCGATGTTGCCATAACAGCTTTCAGCAAGAAGCTATTGAAAAAGCTTTTGTGAGAATTAATAGCTAGTACCTGACCCACCTATATAGTAAATTGCAATTGTTTATGCTATTTCAGTTTGTTATTTTGTAAGCTTGTACTTACCTGTCTCTCCTCTCGCTCTGTAAGATTACCAAGAAACTGACTTTTCTAGCCTTTCTCTATTTACAGTCAAGTTCAATATAATTATTATTGAGGAACACTAGGTTAATATAAAAAAAACGGACAGGTGCGAGTCTGACTCGCGCACCCAGGGTTCCGTTCAAACTCGTACGTAGATAGCTCGTCCATTACGGGTATCGAGTCTTGATTTTTTCCGAGTATGTTTTAAGTTTCTTCCCGAAATGTATAGCTACACGATTGTATAGCTACACGATTGTATAGCTACACGATTGTATAGCTACACGATTGTATAGCTACACGATTGTATAGCTACACGATTGTATAGCTACACGATTGTATAGCTACACGATTGTATAGCTACACGATTGGTACTACTGAAGTTCATAAACTATGAAAGTACCGAACATTACTCTGGCGAAAAGATAACTAGGATTGAACTTAACTTTGTAGTAAAAAAATGTCCAACTGCAAATGTAAGTTTGTAATCGCAATTTTTTTTTATGTGATAAAACTATTTAACGACTTTCAGACTTTTTCCTTTAATTGTGCTGTGAGACTTTGCTTCTTGCCAAACATTGTAGGTCAACAGGAAGGTTTACCCTATGAAGGTTTTTCCCTATTCAAAATACATATTATGTGGCATAAATGTTCGCATTTTCTATTGCGTTCACTTTTTTAGAGCTCCAAGGGTTGTTGCTCCATGTGTTTGTTCTTAATTTCAATTTGATACCTCCACGCGTTCCTGAGGAAAAGGTTGACTGACAGAGGGACGGACGGACGGACAACGAAGTGAACCTATAAGGGTTCCGGGTTTTCCTTTTGAGTTACGGAACCCAAAAAACATACACAACAATAACATTTCTCCGTATACTTTGCTTATCTAACAAATGGCTAACCAGCACATAATATGCATGCTTACATTATTTCGTGCGCCCCACGCTAACTCTAACTAACGCCGACATTTTCACACAAAATAGCGTCTTTGCGAGTGAAATTTACGATAGCCCATCGTGGGGATTAGACCAGTCTAATATGACCCTTAGTTTACAGGTCTTTGACTTTGTTCATAGGTCAGGTGACGCTGGTCTGTTGTCGCACTTCCGCGTACCGAATAAGTTTATTTATAATGTCCCATCTCTAAGTGGGACGAGGTTGGGCACGATTTGATGTTTTGCCAGAAAATGCAATTTTTTATTCTCGATATTCCTTGTTTAGTTGATGATAACAGTCAGTTACAGTTGAGGAGCTCGTGGCTAAATAATAACAGCCGCACGGCTCGATCCATCAGGTTAAGCTGCACTTGTTGGGGTTGTTCCGTTGACGGGTGACCATCTTTACATACCGAGACTCCTACGTGCCTCTGAAAGCACGTTAAGCCGTTGGTCCCGGCTAGCCTTTGATGCATCTTTGACAGTCGTTACGGGTCGTCAGAAGCCCGAAAGTCTGACAAGCAGTCTTACCAAGGGGTATCGTCTGGGTTGTGGAGGTCAGATAGGTGGTCGCTCCATGTAAAATACTGGTATTAAGCTGCATCCGGTTAGACTGGAAGCCAACCCCAACATAGTTGGAAAAAGGCTAGGCAGATTGATTCTTATTAGTTTTGTGTTGAAATATGCTAGATTATACCTAAACTGAATGACTATGCTGTATAAGAATGGTCCCTCATTATTGTAAAGTAGGTAATCTGTGTCTTTAGTTGTACAAAACAAGGTTTTTGATAATGTTTACGATGTTTTTGAAAATATCTTGAAAATATATAATTTCTATTGCTTTTGTTTTATTTTGGAAGAATGTTAAATGTGCCGCTAAAACATTTTAAAAGGGGTATAGGAGGAATCAGTCACCAAAAACAAGTTCAGGTGGGTAACACAAGACGGCACTTATATACGAAAATTAATACATACCTCAAAAACATAATGACAATATGCAAATGTAGGTCAAAATCCACAATATATTGGTACGAATGAGGCAAATATTTGCTGATTAGTTTAGCGTACGAGTATGTCATATCTCAAATATGGAGTGTTGGCGCCAATAATTACAAAATTATTACAAGGTTGGCCATGTTTGTCGATTTGTACAAACATACTTAGGTACATACATACGGTATATTGTGTAGTATGTAAATGTGAGGGGCCTCGGATAAACTTTAAACATAGAGTAGTGGGGTGCACGTACTGCAAACTACGGTAGAAAAATATGTATAAAGTTACAGTAGAATAACTGCAGAGCGAGCTTTTGTCTGCTTGGTAATTTACAACACTTGTCAATCATCGAAAATTACAAATGAAAACCAAGGTAAGCTACTTCAACAAGACTACAGAGCGATTCATGCTAAAACCTTAAAACAAGCAAGAATAACGCATGATGCCATAAATCATTTTTCCAAATTCTTGCTATTACTGAAACAAATCATCCATTGTGATTCCGACTCAATGCAATCCGATCACCGCAAGACCAACACACTTTACACAACAACTGGGTATACACTACACTACTGAATAAGCCCTTTATCAAAGCACTTTCCTCATCTCTGCGCAATATGTCTGAATATCTTATGTCAATCGTAATGACTGCAATATTTGTACAATAAGAGGCACAATCTCATGCCCTATCTGTAAATTAATCTTTGAGGCGGCCCGACCTCGGCGGTGGACTAAGTTTAAGCAGTCATTGTGTAACGTGAGTCGCAAGTGTGCCCGCGCCCTTATGTTTAGACGCACGTGAGTATGATGCCTTAGAGGTTTTGTATAAACTTTAGTTGGTAATATTGCTTGGAACTTTGACTTGTAAGGTATACTTGCAAAGTTAGGTATTTATGCTGATTATAGGATACAGTTGGTAATAACTACTTCTGTAATTCAGAAATTACAACAACTACCTACGTAATATCTACGGACTTATGCTATAACGTTTATTCTATTCTATGGAAGCGGGGCGGCAGCGGCGGCGGCGCGGGAGCGGCCGGATTTTATGCGTAAAAACAAATGGACCGGACCTCGAAAGCAGCGGCGCGGAAGCGGGGCGGGACAATGCGAGACGCGCCGCCGCACAGTGGATCGTCCCCATACAAGAGGTCGGACATAGAATTAAAAATTGAAAAAGTATTTAATTGAAAAAAATGAAATATGCAGTTGCATTACTCTATTAAGGAACTACAAAAAATGTTACTACAATTTTTTTATTTGACCAGTACTTTATGAGCAATTCGATGAAAAGTGTTATTTTTCTATGGAAATGGTCACAAAAATGTCTGTATCTCATGATTCCCTCCTTGTTTCGATTTGCGGTTTTCACTACTGTTATCTACCCATTTAATGCCACATTTTCTTCAAGGACACATGGTGCCCCCAGCGACCCCCTTCCGAGATATTTTGCTTTTAGTAACTTTACTTTTTATTGTATAACTGATGATATGGAGGTACATTAAGTATATTCATTACTGAGAATAAGTCATCCCTAAGTAGTTCCTTAAATAACAGGTGCATTTACGATTACTTTAATGACTTATGAACGCTTCTGTTGCCATACAACAAACGCGTTAATGAGTCCTTAAGTGAAGATTCCCAGTACTTGCTTAATCTAATTAGTTATTGTAATTACTATGTTAACAGCCCTTAATCTCTGCATTGTGATTGTCTAATGTCATCATTAGCTTAGTAATGACTGAGTCGCATTTACAATAACACATCGAAAAGAAATAGAGTTTTATGATCAATAAGAAAATATGTAGGTATAAATATATTTTTTATTTATATAATATAACACTGTAAAAATAATTTAAAAATAAAATAACTATGTACCCTAAAACAAACTAAAAAAATAAACAACTACTAAAAACTAAATTATAATAGGAAATTAATTAATTAACACGACCATGTAGTTACTAACAACAATAGAAAAGAAAGAAAAAAACCATTTATTGGCTGATGGGTGGCATAACACAAAACAAAAAAAGAATAAAATTAAAAAAAAATCACAAAAACTAGAATAGAAAAAAAGAATAGAATAAAAAAAATACACAAAAACTAGAAATTAACAAAGAAACTGCTTGTAAAATAATAATATTAGGTACTATAAGACTTAAACTATATTTTCTTCATCTTCATCAATAACGACATCATGATCATTATCATCCTCATCATCTTCTTCAACGTCACTACATGCAGCAAGTGTATCAGTTGAAACGTCAATGAACTCCAATTCACTCTGATCACGTATGAGTAAATCGTCTAGTTCTCTAAATGAAGACTTTTTGGCTTTATTTGTCATCTTCGGTCGTAAGCTGGCGAGAAGAGGATCGGAAGATAATAGCAGATTATGAAGAATGTCTTCATTAGTGGCGATGCTACTATGCTTTCGTGTATGACATTCTCTAAATTTGCGAAAGTCCTTGTTTCTTGCTTCAGATGCTTCTTCAGACAAAAAACCTATAGGCACTACTGATAAGTGGTCCACTATCTGTGATCCATGAATCAGCAATTTGTGTAAACTTGCTGGCATGTTATACCATGGATATAATTCCACGAATAAATTTGCTGTTTCATCACAATATGATTTGAATTTTTGGACTTGAATTTTTTCGCCTGAGGAAATGCATTGCAAAATAACGGCGAGTCTTCTAATTAAATTAACATCTAATTTAGTAATTTCGGCAGTCGTTTCAGGGTTTGCAAAAAATCTTCTTGCAGCATTTCCAGTGTTTGTGTTGCCACTACCCTGCTTAACAACGTCTAGAAGTAAGCCTGTTCTTCTTCGGAAAGCTTCTTGAATGGCTTCTTTCTTATCTTTAACTTTTTTTTTATTTTCGTCACCTTTTGCTTGCCATGATTTTATGTCCATTCTGTAAGAAATGTGTAATAAACATTCCATGGACCGAATCCAAGCATGCAATGAACTAAATCCATGCTTGTATAAATCTGTATTCACGGGTTTAGCTCTCACTTCTTCCAAGTTATTCATTTCGCTTGGGCGAGCTTTGCACAAATCACACACTGCTGCCGATGTACCAGATATGATTGAATGTACCTTACCATCAATCATGGTTAGCCATAGATTGTGAGTAACAGTAGCATTGCCGCAATCAGTCGGGTTCCGTTCACGAATCTCGATCTCAAATATTTCCATTTCAGCCTTAACATTCGCTTCCGTTTCTTTCATAAATGTAAATGAAATCGGGCGACAATATGTGGTTGACGATGGCCGATCATTCTGCCACACTATACTTCCACTAGAAGTCACTAACTTAAGTGGTACAAGACTTGCCATAAATACACTGGATAAGTCTTGTTCACTTGTTGTTGTCGTTTGATGGTAAATGCTTTGACTTGAAGCTCCATCAAAACCCCATTTACTGTGAAGCACAAGTTGTTCACCAGCATCAAAATTTGATTCAAGTGAATCGATCAGCCTCCTAACGGTGAGATCAAGGAGGGCTTGGATACGTATCTTTGCGGAAGTTTCAGTCACAGTTATGTCTTCTTTTGCCGGGTAGCATTTAAGCTTTTCTTTAACTAACAAGTAGTAGCTTGGGTATTTCGCATGACCTTCTTTTAAACTAAAGTCCCGAAGTGTGATGTAACGCCACTTGGATAACTGCAAGTAAACGTAAAGAGCAAGTGCTTTGTGAGTAGGAACTTCACGAAGCGGAGGATTCTGCTTAGTTTCCAGGACATTTATAACTGTTGAGACGTGTTCAGGATTTTCCAGCAAATTTTTCATTATTCTGGCTATATCATTTTTTCCGGCAGACTTAAGTATACTTTCAACAGTATGCAAAAGCTCATCCGGACGACTGCAACTAGTAACATTTTCATTAACACGTCTTCTTTTGTGTCTAGTTGATAAATCTTCAAAGCGTTTGCGAGGAGATGTATATGTTGAAGTAGATGCATCTGATTTTGATGGACTGACTACCTCTTCTGCCTCATTTTCATTTGCTTCTTCAGTGTCAACAACATTTTCTTTAAAGCAATCTGGCCAAACGATATCGGAATTTAACCACTCTTCGTTCTTGTTAATGAACCTGTCAACTGTCCTTCTTGATTGCACCCATTTGGTGTAAACCCTATAGCAAAATCGTCGACACCAGTTCTTGAGATCCGTCACATCACTTTCACTTAACTGGACGTTAGTATTCGACTTCAATGTGTTAAATAAATGGTCATAGTCACGAAGATCTTTATGATTACGAAGAGCAACGTAAAGATCTAGGTAAGTAGAAAACCCACGGAAAGCCATAATGACAACACTTGGTAGAAGTTATAATTACAACTGAATTACATTTGCTAAACACACTCAAATATATAGGGCAGCAAGTAGGCAACTAGCAATGAATTTGATAAGCTAATGATGACATTAGACAATAACAATGCAGAGATTAAGGGCTGTTAACATAGTAATTACAATAACTAATTAGATTAAGCAAGTACTGGGAATCTTCACTTAAGGACTCATTAACGCGTTTGTTGTATGGCAACAGAAGCGTTCATAAGTCATTAAAGTAATCGTAAATGCACCTGTTAATTAAGGAACTACTTAGGGATGACTTATTCTCAGTAATGAATATACTTAATGTACCTCCATATCATCAGTTATACAATAAAAAGTAAAGTTACTAAAAGCAAAATATCTCGGAAGGGGGTCGCTGGGGGCACCATGTGTCCTTGAAGAAAATGTGGCATAAAATGGGTAGATAACAGTAGTGAAAACCGCAAATCGAAACAAGGAGGGAATCATGAGATACAGACATTTTTGTGACCATTTCCATAGAAAAATAACACTTTTCATCGAATTGCTCATAAAGTACTGGTCAAATAAAAAAATTGTAGTAACATTTTTTGTAGTTCCTTAATAGAGTAATGCAACTGCATATTTCATTTTTTTCAATTAAATACTTTTTCAATTTTTAATTCTATGTCCGACCTCTTGTATGGGGACGATCCACTGTGCGCCGCCGCTGCCGCCCCGCTGCCCGCAAAATTCGAGGCAGAGGCCTAAAAGCTGTAAAGTCATTTTCAGACCAGAAAAAGCAACTAATGGAATATTTCCTTGCAGTGTTGTTATTTTCTCTCAATTCTGATTACCCTGTTATTTACAAGATGATCATATGGTGAATCGTGGCTGCACAACAGCCATTAATGAGTTATTACTCATTTATTCTAATTAACCACATCGGACCATGTCGTACGACTGACTTAGTCAAGAAGCTGTGATTCAGTCATTCACCTTGGATACATCTAACTGACCACAGAAAAATAACATAATTGGTTCAGGAGATGCGACTGTTTTATATAAATAAATAAATAAATTCTTTATTGCCATAAATAGGTTACAGAGAAATTTGAGACCCTGGCACCAGAGCTAGGTTAGAGTACCTGTATTTCAGGAGCCAGTGACTTCATCCATTTAGGTAACAATTAAAAGCAAGTAAGTGATATATATGTACCTACTGTCCAGTTGGTAACTATGTAAAACATCCGTTTCTAGTTTCTACGTACGACCATTCACAGTCGACCCGAAGCCCGAGCTGTTTACGAAGTCAGGCGAACTAAGTAGGCAGCTCGGGCTCGCGTCGGACTCTCGTATGACGTGTGGTACGACTCTGTAAGTAGGTACGGATATTTTTGTCCTGTGATGGAGGTGTAGTGTAGGTGTGTACTATATCTGATTTTCTCTAAAAAAAAATATGTATTTAGGTATACCTTTAATGACTGCCCTTGACTGAATCTGTTTAATAAAGTATGGGCTTATGTGCTCGTGAGCAGTTCATGATAAAAGGCCGACACAACTGCCCAAACTTACATAAATGAATAAAATCAGGGCATACATAATATATTATCAGAACATGAATCTGTACATACTATGTAATAATATTCAAAGGTTTCCGACATGATGAAATAAAAAAATTGTAACAAATGATGCAATGGTGGCCCGCCATGCTGTAGTATCGACCATGGCCGGCTATGGTATAATTTGAACATAATTCTATAATGTTTATGACGATTATGACTTTTATGGGGTCTTACGCAAAACAGCGAACTTAGATCGACGATAACATTAACATGCGCTTGAGTTGAAAAATATAATGAGTTGATTATTATGTCAGAGCGTGCAGGCAAACATAACGATGTAGGTACGAGTAACTACTTAATTAATAAAAAAAAAACGTAAACAAGAACTGTAGGTAGAGGCAGAACAATCCTATCACTAATTAATATAATTATGGCTGTTTTTGTCCTCCAGGACCTATCTGCTGACCCAGACCAGTCAGGCATTCATAACAATAAGGAATAATGAGCAAAAAGCTATTGGTCTTACAAAATGTAACTATCTGCTATTAGAAAACATTTCAATTCTAGTGTGACACAATGGTTGATGAGGTGAAAGTTTTTCTCTTATAATTATTATCTAGTTATAAGGACTGGAACCTTGTCTTGTGGCTAGAACTAGCAAGTCAAGTGCCCACATATTCGGTAACACTAGAGTAGACTAGCCAAGTATGTTGTCGCAATATTACCCGCATTTCACAAGACATGCTTCTGTTATCTATCTCAGTGATAGCGTGCCTGATAGCGGTTGGCTTTCTTTTACTTGTACCTATCTTGATCATACAGTACGATACGTTTGAAATTAGCCGAATGTGAGACAGTGGTGTAATGTAAATATTGCCACCTTGACAACCTGATTATTGTATGAGATTAATTAGGTAACCAACATACAGTAGGCTAGGTTACTAGAGTGACTGTAGCGGCTGAACATCAGTAGGAAGTACACGTTTACAGATATCTCCTACCGTTAAAATTTGTTTCTGAGGTCCATTATGGATAGATTGACTAACAGGCTGATGAAATACCGCAGGTCCATTATGGATAAATTGACTAACAGGCTAATGTACTACCGCAGGTCCACTATGGATAGATTGACTAACAGGCTGATGTACTTACCGGAGGTCCATTATGGATAGATTGACTAACAGGCTGATGTACTACCGAAGGTCTATTATGGATAGATTGACTAACAGGCTGATGTACTACTGGAGATCCATTATGGATAGATTGACTAACAGGCTGATGTACTACCGAAGGTCTATTATGGATAGATTGACTAACAGGCTGATGTACTACTGGAGGTCCATTATGGATAGATTGACTAACAGGCTGATGTACTACCGAAGGTCTATTATGGATAGATTGACTAACAGGCTGATGTACTACCGAAGGTCTATTATGGATAGATTGACTAACAGGCTGATGTACTACTGGAGGTCCATTATGGATAGATTGACTAACAGGCTGATGTACTACCGCAGGTCTATTATGGATAGATTGACTAACAGGCTGATGTACTACTGGAGGTCCATTATGGATAGATTGACTAACAGGCTGATGTACTACCGCAGGTCTATTATGGATAGATTGACTAACAGGCTGATGTACTACTGGAGGTCCATTATGGATAGATTGACTAACAGGCTGATGTACTACTGGAGGTCCATTATGGATAGATTGACTAACAGGCTGATGTACTACCGGAGGTCCATTATGGATAGGTTGACTAACAGGCTGATGAAATACCGCAGGTCCATTATGAATATCAACAGGCTGAATGAATTTGAATGTCACTGGGTGTTGGTCCTCTGAAGAAATCTGCATATCGATCCCAAAGCAGACCTGTAGCATCCAGTGGTTCACAGATAACAAGAAGTATTCCGGCCACACCCTACCCTACCGTTTACACTTTCAATGGCTATACAGCAATGCTGTTTGAAAATGTTTTCACAACTAATCATTCAGCAACATAGCTAATAGTAATGTATCTTCTAAAACATCACGCTGTAGCTTTTCGGGTGGCGGCAGAGAATAACGATAAATATTGATCAGCGCAAGGTTCCCCATTAGCGCCACGCCTCCGGTTCGAGTGTTCAACCACTCTGCCCTTTGCAACTCGTTATAAAATTGTTGGAATAATACTCCGATTATGTGAGAAGGGACCAGTAAGACTTTAAGTATTATTAAGGGCTAATAAACTGGAATCAAAAGCAGTATGTAAGGATCGTAGCAGCTGGCGTTCTGTACTTTCTGCCTATCCCCATGGGAAGAAGGCGTGAGTTTATATTATGTAACCCGGATTGATCGGGCAATTTATATTTTATTTTGAGAGCCGTAATTTTTTTCTGTGTTCATCTTCTTTTACATTTCGTAGTCATAAAATTTAGGCATGATTGTTCAGCCAGATAATGCGATGTGCACTTTTATGAACAACATTACCCGTATCTTGATAAATATAAATAAATAAATAAATAAATATGTTTGGACATATCACACAACGCCATCTAGCCCCAAGCTAAGCAACCTAATGCTTGTGTTATGGTAACGAGATGGCTGATAAACTACTTATATACATTTTTTTTTTTGTAAATACATACATATTATAGATAGAAAAACACCCAGACTCGGAACAAATACTTGTAGGTCGTACAAATATTTGTTCCGTGCGGGAATCGAACCCGCGACATGCTGCGCAGCAGTCAATCGCTCAACCACTGCGCCAACCGTGTCGTCAAATGATGATGCCAGGCAGACGGTTTAGGGATTGCAATATTCAAAATTCAAAATATTGCAATGAAAACATTAGGGAAGGGTAGGTACGCTGCAGCCTATCCGTTTAACCCAGTTTATCCAATTCATTTTCGTCTCAGCTTATCTTTCATACATAATAACCGGTAGGAGCAGCGATGGGAGCCAGGGCAGGTGTTTAGTATATTCTACGGCGCAAGACACACTGTGGACTTACTGTCAAGGTTTTAAATTTTCTTTGGTTCTCTCCCTCACATCTCTTCCACGTTTATTTCCTAAGCGCGAGTGCGCAACTGCGTTTATGACGCTATAAATCGCGGCAGCGCCTGAAAGCCCTAGCCATAGTAGCAATTAATGTGTGCCGTGTCTTATGTTGTGTAAACACGTGGGCGTGTAGGTAGTGTGCACACACCTTACATATATTGATCAATATTGCATACTAGAGTTTAAAATTGCCGCCTGTGTGATTAGCTACTGGTGTGTGTTGTACGATCCATTCATACATGGAAGAAACAATATTTGAATGGACTATACTCGTAGACAGGTAGTTTCCGGGTCTTGGAGTTTGTAAGAAGATTTATTGATATTTATAATGTGAAGTAAAATGCATCCGCGATATTTCTGTGTAGATTATGTAATCCAAGGGACAGGGCAAAGTGCTACAGGTAATAATTCTCTTATATTATCGACTAGATAGGTAGCCATCATGGTATTATGTCGTTATACAACATGTCCCAACATTTAATGCACAACCGCTTAAGGGGTACTCATCAAAATGGGACCAAACCTGAAATCGCAAAAAAAAAATTCTGCTGTTCCGTACATTTGTACATCTACATCATAACTTGTCAAAATTATTTATGTTTAGTGGTCACACATACAACCACTATCTACTCTCTCTTTCTACCTCGCCGATTATGCTCAGAATTATTAATAGTCTCCGGAGAAGCTCGTGCTTGTCAGTGAAGCAGAACCAACTGTGTTAGTAAAATCACCTAAAAACAAACAAAAACCATACCCTTGGATTCCCATACTAACGTATACATACCTACATACCTCCCAGCAACTCATAATAAATAGAACGTGCTCAAAACTAATTTTTTGTACACCAACCGCAAGTACTGACCTAAAGCCTTGTACATAAAACACGGTGTTAGGGCCCCAAGGTCCGCGGCCCCTGTCAGTGTGCACTCGACCTTAGCAGTGCACACAAAGGGCTTAATGTCTTCCTTTTCCGTGTTAATTTAATAGTTATTAATTTAATATTGACTCGGCCACTCGTATATAGGAGGGGCTCATTTTCGAGCATGTTTGTTTGTAATCATGTCGGTCGGTGTGTTTATGTTATGGGAAGCTATTTTAGGCTGGTTGCGGATTTGTGTGTGCTGATGTTATTGTTATGTAGATTCGCAGGACTGAGTAGGTACTCGTACCTACCCTACGGAAAAGGGATTACGTAGATCACCCTCCCGTATGTACTGAGGACATGCCTCCGTATGATTTTTGGGTTCATAGAAAATGGTGATTAGACACTGCAAAATAAATTCAAAACTTTATCTGCTGACTTAGGAAACGAACATTGCTCATACATGTACCTTCTTCAAGCTTTATTCACTTTGATTTATCAAGTCCCGAGGCGGATCATCCTTATGAAATATTATAAATTGTATAACGATGATCCGACTCGGGATTACAGCTATTTACACTCTGTTTACCTTCCTAATGACTAAAGCAAGCCTACCCAAACGTATCATCAGCAGATTGCCACTCGAAGGGCCTCTGATCTTCAATATTTTCTCAAATTTTCCTCAAAAAGCTCCTGCAAATGATATTAAACGGATAATGCGAAATAATTGGCCTCCACTTACACAGGATTTATGTAATCATATTCTTCCGTGATTGCTCCCTTCGAGAAGAGGCGGCCATTTTGTTAATGCCTCTCGACCCACTCGCTATGCTAATTTAATGCGCCTCTTTAATAGCTTTAAAACGTCAACAACTTAAAGTTTTTACTGACGCCGTTATGTATAATGTAGGAGGCGATGCGACGCGATGCTGCAAGAGAAGCTTTGTTAGCCTTTATCGAGCTCCAATGGATGATGGATATTGTCAATAAAAACCTGACAATGGTGCAGCATGTAATAAATTACCAGCTAAATATTATATCACTTTGTTGAAAGTACGGGCAATCCGAATCATTTATTTAAAACAATCTGTTCAGAATCTTTTGTAGGTACTGTAGGAAAATACTCATACAGTAGGCCGTGCATGATGAAATGGAAGTAATGTTGTTTACCAAGGGCAAGAAGGAAAAGGTTTATAGATACCAAGAATATAAAAATAAGCAAACCCACCCAGCACACAATATACCTATTCTACCTTTCATCATTACCCAAATAGGGAAAGTTTGAGAAGTTCCTTAAATCTATTTCAAACTTTCATCAGATTACTATCTTGTTTCAGTGTGCAGCGACCCTTATAACCGCGAGTGAGCACTCCCCTTACAGTAGAAAAGTATTCCGTATCTTTAATTAGTGGACTATGCTAAACAGCGCGAATTGGCCCCATTAGACCTTAAGATTTGCCCTTAAGGCGAGACTTTTACGACAATTCGAATTAACTTTAATGAACTTCTTTTTAATGTTTTTTTTTTTACAACTTGTAGGGTACGTGTCGAGTATATTGCTTTCTGTTTTCTTTTCTTAATAAAAGAAAGGAACTTAAAAGGTGCTTGGGAAGTATTTTTATAAGTTGACAGGGTCTTAGTAAGAGTTTGTTTGGTGTTGTCGTATGTTCATTGCAGAGTTATCCACAACTCAACTTGAGTTTTATCGTATCAAAAACTTTGGTTTAAAATATCGCAAAAGACAAGAGATAGAATAAAGAGTTAGAAGGAAGTAACCACAGAATAAAGATACCTACTTACAATGTAAAACCATCAATTAATCTGCCTAGCCTGCACCCAACTATGTTGGGTCGGCTTCCAGTCTAACCGGATGCAGCAGCTTTTATAATGTAAAACCATGAGGTTGAAAAAAGGGCAAACATTGAAAAGATTGATGTCCCTTCCAGAACTAACTAGCTATGTGACTAGCCCTAGAGCTCAACTTCAACGCATTATCAAATACTTTTTTTCTAAAGTACAGCTTACGTCACAATACAAGAATCTGCAACAAGAATGTGTGTCACCAGTCTCATGAGAAGCAGACAAGCGGGCAGACACTAGTCTAGTGTAGACATTAGTTCTATTGGTGCCGAGATAAAGATAAAAGTGCTGACCTCAAAACTTGCCTGGATTGGCTTTACAGATGACAGCTGAAATTAGTCTGCACTAGATCTGAATGTTCGCTGAATGGGAGAGGGGAAGGGGGTAATTTGACCCTAAGTAAACAGTCTGTCTAAGGCTTTATTTACCTGCAGAGTTGGGGTACTATTTATAAAGTCAAATACCTCAGTGATTCTGACTTTAAGTTGAGGGCTGACAAAATGCTATTTTACTGTTTTTGTGAGATTTTAAACGGATTGGGTAAAATGCACTAATTGTTTAAAATCACCTGTTTTTTGCGAAGGTATCCTGAAGTTACGAAAGTTCAGGATACCTTCACAAAAAACAGGTGGAGTGCGTTAAAATCTTTCGGTGCTTCTCTAGACAATTCATACTTTTGACTTGTATGAGTTCGCTTTTCTTTAAACCTCAATGAAATAATAATAACACCTAATCAGGACCAACCTGGCCTTGAACATAGTTCCATAGCGTTATAGACTCATCAATAACTCAGTCATCAATAGAGCAATGCAAGACGTGGACTGCGGTAAACCACAACAAGCGACGATAAAACTGAAAATCCTCATTATTGAGTAATGTTCACTTCACCCCGCTCTACTCGACACGTACTTAGGTACGGTCAGCCACAAATATCTATGATATAAAAATTCTAGGCCGTTACGTGTACCGTCTGCAGAATCATCGCACTTATTGTTACTATAGAGACCCACGTGTGATATCATCACAGACTATCAAACAGAATTGTAATAACTTTGAATTGGTTTTAAAAGTGCCTAATTTGAAACGTCCTCTGTGAGACTAGTGGTAATTAAATAAAAAAATAAAATAATAATTCTTTATTTCACCAAAAAAAAAGTCCTTATGACTAACACTTATTATGGCTTAATACAAAAGTCAATATTTAAACACTGACTCCTAAACTAGGTGTAAGCTCCTGTGACTTAGGAGTCAGAAAAAAAAAAAGAATAAATTAAAAGGAGTATAGGTAGACATGTTTTACATAAATTACCGAAGAGATATACTATGTTTTACAAGATAATATAAGAAGCAATTACCTTTGTGGTATTTCCATTCTCATCCGATCACATCTTGACCTTTGAAGATCTGCGCATCTCCGATTTTGTCATCTGCACATAATTTTTTTATATGAAAAAATAAAAATTAAAAATAATGATGAATGTTTCTCATTGAAAATATATATTTTTTTTCTATAAAATACCTACTGTTTTCAATGATTTTAGTAGTGTCTGAGGCCTCTGCCTCGAATTTTGCGGGCAGCGGGGCGGCAGCGGCGGCGGAGCGGGAGCGGCAGGATTTTATGCGTAAAAACAAATGGACCGGATCTCCAAAACAGCGGCGCGGAAGCGGGGCGGGACAATGCGAGATGCGCGGCCGCCGCCGCCGCCCCGCTGCCCGCGAAATTCGAGGCAGAGGCCTAAGGTGGATGCTGCTGTGGCGCGTAAGCACCGAAATGTGTGTGTGTGTGTGTGTGTGTGTGTGTGTGTTATTTACGATATTTTTTTGACTGTTTTTAGTTTAGATATACTAGGGTATGAAACTGCACATAAATAGGTGTTAAAACACTCATGTGATACCTATACACTCATGTGATCCTATACACTCGTGCAAATAAACTTATTTTCTATCTTTCTTTGATGATTTTACTGTCTTTGGTAATTTAAACACTTAAAAAGGTGCCAGAAACAATGTACATAAACTCGTACATTTAATAACTGACTAAAGTTTTATGCAATATAATGTAAATTGTATAACTGTAATATTGAGTACCTACGTTTTATTTTTTTTTATTTATAATAATTTAAATTGCAAGGCAAATACGTTCTATATATGAACCTATCTATTGTTAACATCTTGAAAATTATGCACTTAGTTCGCACTAGAGAATTTGAATTTGCAATTAAAATCAGGATCTGTGAACAGGCAGGTAACACTACAATATAAATTTAGATGCAAAGTCAGAAATAGCCACATATTTCTAAGACGAATATGCCATTTTTAGCACTGCCATTAAATTGTGCTAAAATATGTCTAAAACAGTTATTTGATAATTTCAATAATACTATGTCATTGACATAAATTTTTCCTCATTAGTAAATTAAACAATTGAACATGCAAAGACAACAGATGTAGAAGTACAAGATTTTCAGTCAGACACACGTTTGACCTTTACAGGTCAAAGATCACAATAAATAAAATAGTGCTTCCGCAGTGTACCTACCTTGTTGACTAATCAAGATAATTAATAAAACCCGGTAGCCACAACATACGAACATTTTCCAACTGGACAAACTCGCTACTTGCAGGAAATGATGAAATAAAACTTTCAACCATAATCACTTGCTTATTTCTCAACAATTAATTAATCTTGTTAAGTCTTAGGTAGCTTAGCTAAAGGTAGGTACCTATATAACTTAATGAGCACTACGCGATAAATTAAAAACAAATGTGTCGAGTTTCCAAAACAAGACGAAACTTGTCGGAATCATAATAATTTAATCAATATTTAATAAAAATGCAAATGATAGTCATAAGCCGAGATTATTTATTGTGCATGTTATTATAATAATTGTGTGCAACCGTTGACAAACATGCAGCATACTGGAAGAACGCTCAGAAGGTAAACTAATGTTTTTTAAATGTCAATATACGATTTTTTTTACCACCCAGTTTAACATTAATTTAATTTATTTCAGAAAGTGTGGTACGTACAGTCATAAGCTCATAACATACATAATTGGTGACCAATTAGGTATGTTAAACTCACCTGCCACAAATCACTGGCAATCGCGGATACTCGCGACTTGTGACAGTGTGCTGAAACCACTATGAGATCATTGCAAGAATACAGACTGTCACCGCAGACGTAGCTAATCTATATATATATATGAGGTTATATATATACTTTTCTTTGTAGCCGTGAAAAATGTGGGGAGGCTTATGTTTAGCAGTTGACATTTACAGACTCATATGAGTAGGTACGATCGACAAACGCCAGGCCTTTCCAATTTCGAAACAATTTTGCTTGCAAGCTGCAATTGTAGGACAAACAAAGGATCATAGCGGCAGGGTGAATCAGTATATACACATAAAGCAGCTTTAAGGTACAAAGGTATCCGTTTTGCCGATAAGTAGTACATAATATTGTGCTTCTTTTGGAGTTGCCACTTATTTCTATTTCGTGGGAGTTGCCCTTCTGTTCTCTCTCTTCTGTGGCAGTAGGACCGGTATAGAACTTCCTACATAATAACATTTTGGGACGGTTGTATTAGGTGTTGTTAGTGTAATTTTAGACAAACACGTTTTTTTATTACTTAGCGTTATAGGTGGCGCCCTGGTGGCCTGCCGCCATTCTGCTCTCATCTGGGTTAATGCTGAGGTTCTTACCGGTGCAGCTTGCCGAAAAACAGGAAGTTGTAAATTTGATGGTCGCTATCATTTTGGTGGTTCCAGTTTTTTGTGGAAATGATGGTGTTTTGATTGCTTTGCAAAAGGTTATCATGAAATAATTGTCGGAAAATACCCTACTTTTAATAAGAAAGCTGAGGGACTAACAGCTTTTAAAGCGTTTCGCTTTTCGGCAGCAATCAATCAAAAAGTTCAATGTAAGTAGAGATGAACCATTCTAAAAATGAACACCCCTCCACAAAACGTGATTATTTCAATGTGTGAGAGGAAGTACGTAATGCAACACTTTACTTGTGTGCGTGCGGCGAAATTCAATACACTTTCGTAAGTCTATAAAATCTTGAAACAGACAAGGAATGAGTATAGAATCGATAATAATACCATTACTTACAAGATATAAACAGTAACTGCAACGTCAAAAAAGTGGTTTTAAAAGACTGAAGGTAAAAACACCATAAAGTTTTATGGCGCCGGCTCTGGGGAGCTTTCTAATGGCGAAAACCCCATTAAGATTGTCTCAACGCCATCGCGATAAATCATTGAAAGGCTCGTTTTGTAGATATAATGTTCATATTACTGATATGAGGTAACACAGGGAGGGGTGATGCAGACGGGGGAAAAATGTATGAACAGCCAACAGCTTATATTAGATCAAATTAAATCAAAAGACTGTATGTTCCTTTTCTGCATAGTTAATGTAATAACCTATGTTATTTCAGGCGATGCTTAACAAAACAAATTTCGTAATGGAGATGATAATAACTCCAAATACTAAAAATACATACAATCGATTAGGCATAAAACTAATCTGCATTTTTTGCTGATCTTTGTGTTGATTTAATTCAGATCACCGCATCGATATAGGTCACAATCCGGCGCGCGCGCATGTCAAATTATCACTTACGCTGCCCCACTTGGAACGAGCGAGAGGAACACATTATTTTTGTGTTTTATAATTAATGGCTTCGGTTAAAACCAGCTTTTGAAAGTTTTAAAACATTGAGAAATTAAAGCAGTTCAGTGAAAAATTTAATGCTATTTTATTTTATTTACATTTGTTTTATTATTTCTTTTCTCGATATCAATTTATCTTTTGTTTTATTTAGTTTTACAAGTGTTTGATGTCGGGTGCTATTAGTTGTGCGGCGCTTCAGGGTGGCGGCACATGTTTTTGTTTCAAAAGATGAACATAGATTTACCTTTTATAGTATAAAACTAATATAAATAAACATAGTAGAACTTATATTCGTTTCAGATAATTTCCGATATGCAAAATGGAGGCTGCTGTCAGATCGTTAAAGTCTTTGGTGGAGACCACAGAACAGATAAGACCTCTTCTTTCTATGGTGGAGACGTGGGAAATTTAAACAAAATGGGACTAACGAACAGAAGATACAACGTAGACTAGAGGAACGGGGATATCACACAACGTGGAAAGAACGTTTCCTTGCCTCATATGGGTACGTGCTCATCATCATTTGCTTAGCCCTTTCGCATCTATGTTGGAGTTGACTTCCAGGCTTCCAGTTTGACCAGATGCAGCTGAATTCCAGTATTATACATGGAGCGACTGCCTATCTGCCCTCCACAACCCAGTTACTGGGTAACACGATACCCCTTGGTAAGAGGTTGTACGAAATATGTGAGTGAAAAAAACGTTGGGTGCTGTCTGCCCCGGTGGGCTGTCTGTCCTGGTGGGCTGGATATTTAAGTATGTCCAATCATGGTGGCCATTCTAATTCATGGCGGGCCCCGTAGTGTTGTCAGTTATATAAATTGTAACTTATTAGGTGTTTAGACACTTAACACGATTTCAATTTGTAATTTAATTTGAATTTTATAATGAAAAGGTAATTTTTATGCATATCATCACCATTTTCATATTAAACGATGTTACGAATAGATTCTGATGAGATTGGAATTAGTCAAAAGTACCCAAGAAATGTGTGGGTATTTTTGTTATATGGTACTGTTACTTGATGCATTTAGTCCAAGACCCCAGGGCCGCTAGACCTTACATAAAGGGAGTCTCAGTAAGAACTTGAATTTTAAAGACGTAAAAATATCGATTAGTTAAATGTTTTATTTACATTTTTTTCTTAATATGTACTAATGACATTTGCGTAATGAAACAAAATATTGGTTAAATGTTGCGTTGTTGGCAGGAATGCACTCTATTGACGAAATTTTGCTGTACATTTTGCAGTAAGGGCTGTTGGATTTCAGAATTTGGCGTACAATTTCTTCTTTCAGACTTTTTGTAACAAGAATTGGACGGAATGGGCTTAAATGAGATGTGGTTTCATCAGGATGGCACCAGCTGTCACACTGTACGCGAAACATGCAAACAAAGTTTCCAGGTCGTGTCATCTCTCGTTTTGGAGACAAAAGTTGCGATTCAACTTCTTTGGATTATTTTTTATTTCGATATTTTGTTTCATGTGTCATTACTTCCTCAGTACATACATATTAAGAAAAAAATCTAAATAAAACATTATTAATCAATATATTATTTTTAAGGTTTTAAAATTCAAGTTCTTACTGAGACACCCTTTATTTTCTGATACACAAAATGTGTGGCATATAGTAATGTTAGTATGTACTTTGAACGTACGCATACCGGCTAGCTTGGGCCGACAGGCAATTTTCAGGTATCAGGTTCGAAAGTTACGTAAAAATGTTACTCACTTTTCTTAAAGTTTGACTGCTGATTTTTATGCATTTTCCGAAAGTAGCTCCGTCTTAGGTATCTATTAAGACGGAGCTACTTTCTGAAAATTGTAGTAAACTATGTATGGTTCCTTGATTGTTATTTCCAACCCCCTTAAATAATCAACCTTTACTATATGCTCCCACTGCTAGGACACAGGCCTCCTTTCTGTGAGAGGGACTGGGCCGTAATCCACCACGCGGGCCCAGTGCGGGTTGGTAGATGTCACATGTTTTCGAATTTTTGGTTTTAGGACATGCCAGTTTCCTCACGAGGTTTTCCTTCACCGTTTTGAGAGCAGTGGTGATGAAATAAATTGCACAAATTGTGGCTGCCTGTGTTTGAGCCCACGACCACGTAAGTCGGGTGTTGCCACTGGACCATCACTGTCCAAGCCTCTTGAGGCTTCTTAAGTTTAACATAGCACTACTGTGGACAGAACAGGAGTAATTCGTTATGTTGGCTCTTGGCTTGTTTGCCAAGTTTAAAAGAAAACACTTGACCAAACTGTACCTACGTCGCCATCGACTTGTACGAAATATACGCCTCCACAAGTAAAAGACATCCTTTGGGGATCGGCCCAAAATGCCAACGAATATTTATTTATTTATTTATTTATTTATTTATTATTCCCAACACAACTAACATTACAGGTTGCCCCAAATCGGTAGCGTGGCCTCAAAATATGTAGGCAACTGTGAAGGGGACGCCTAGAATGTCTACAACTACGATATTTATTTAGTAGGTAGGTTTGGTTGGTTGTTGGTAGGTCGCTCAGCGCGCTATGGATTGGGCTACGCTCGGAGTTCCGAGCGTAGCCCGATCCATAGCGCGCAAAGAAACTTCTTAGAAGGATAAGACCAGAACATTATCCGGAAAAGAACCGGAGTAAGTTACCGACACAGCTTGCAGAGTAAGCGAGTTGAAGTGGCAGTGGGCTGGCCATTATAGTCGAGACCGCAAGCGTAGTGTGGGACGCCCCGCAGCTAGATGGACCGACCACCTTAAAATGAATGATGTTTCAAACACTTCCAGTAAATGTCTCGCCATGTTTCATTCTACAATAAGTACCAACCTAACCAAAAATTCTAAATGAAATGTGACAATTTCCTCATGAGAAGCTGCTCACTTTATCAGTATGTATATCCTGGTACTCTTGTGCCAACAATATCATCAGTTGAATGCTGATGCGTTTCCTGAACTATTCTTAGACATTCGTTGCTAAATCAACAAAATACGTATTTACTACGTAATATTGAAAAAATATCACAATCAACAAGGTAATGACGCGAACGAACCACATTCCTAGCTCTCTGCCGGTGACAACCAGGAACTGACCGTGACTGTATTTACGACATGTAACTTCTGTTAAAAATATCGTGAAAATACGAGAAAAGTCGGGATATTATTGTTGTATATTTTTCAACATGAAACATTTAAATTGGTCAGCTTCAGCTGTGATAACAAGTAATAAAAACTTCACGTGCTGGTTGTTTCAATATTACAATAATAAACTTGTCGGTTTGTGTAG
The DNA here is from genome assembly GCA_946251885.1 of Cosmia pyralina. Lineage (NCBI taxonomy): Eukaryota > Metazoa > Arthropoda > Insecta > Lepidoptera > Noctuidae > Cosmia > Cosmia pyralina. The sequence goes on from OX276359.1 coordinate 25,014,644, forward strand.
TTTTTGACCAGTTTTCCGGTTAATGTGGGGTGTTCCTGTTATGATTTGGATTCCAGATGGATTCTTTTCCTGCTCTTACACTGGGCCGAGTTTAGCATGATTATATAAATAATTATGTGTTAATAACTATTAGAAAACACGTCTCCTTTAGCAATATTAAAAATATACTATCACTACAGTAGTGTTGAGGTTTGTTGCATTGGTCCATACATAAGTATTATATACTAAATCTATGCATCAACCTCACAGGCTGATATCTATCGAATTACTTTTGAAGAAAAGTGGAACTAGCTTTTGTTCAAAAGGGAAGTCACATTCTAGCTAGGGCAACGATAGAAGTTAAAACTGAGAATTTATAAATATATCGGCCCTCTTGATCTGCCTCTACCTCTTATAATTATAGTATAGCTACTTTCCTGTGAGGTTCGCACCTCACAGGGGGATGGTTATACTATGGTGGACTTTCGATAACCACTACAACAAATGCAAAAATGCCATAATCTTACATCTACTTTTAGCCGAGCGACAGTTACCGTTCATCACCATCATCAGCTTATAGCAGCCCACTGCTGGGCATAGGCCTCCTATCGCACGACATCAGTTGAATGTCGTTAAAATTAACTCTCATCCTGCTGCTACCAGCCTCCCTGCGGAGTTACCGTTCAAATGTTGTGTACCTAATATTTATTTCATAATTAAATAGTTTCACAGTTTAATCCGAAGTAAACATTACGTGCCTACAAAATAATCATCATCATCATCTGCCTAGCCTTTTCACAACTATGTTGGGGTCGGCTTCCAGTCTAACCAGATGCAGCTAAATACCAGTATTTTACATGGAGCGACTATCTATCTGACCTTCACAATTCAGTGCCTAGAAAATATAAGCAGAGCATTCTCAATAACGTCATATAACTTATATACACTTTTATTCATTTTATAAAGTAGCTGTGAGTTATTTGTTAGTTTGCTCACAGGAAACGAGTATCTGCCACTAATATAATATATTAGTAGCGATATGTTTTCCACCGCCTCGTATAACGCCAATAATTTTTATGAACCCAGAGTGTTAGGGAATCAGGAAATTCAGGAATTTTCTTTAACCTACTCTGAGAAAATGCTAGTCATAAAGTAGACTGTAATAAACAGTATTCTCGGAATAGATATAAAATATAAATTAAATGGAACCAAGTAACACTACGGTATTACTGTTTGCCGAGAATTTAACGATCACTTACTCGTAATTGAAGTAAAAATCTTAACATTTAATTAACGTTTTTTGATTATATTCATTCCTTAATATTTTATAGACGCATTAACATTATAAGAAATTTTATGAGTCGACTAGCCACTCGTTTTAATGTTTCATTACAATACACTTATATCCGCTCCAGCCAGGACATTCAGCAGTTCCATCAACTTTGCTTACTGCTGGGCAAGTCTTTACTACCTGCGGTATGAGCGAGTCTCTCATCCTCGAGCTTATACAAGAAGATGGTGTTGCTGCATGACTGTGTCTTCTCTCATGAGGAAGAACATTGCCATAACCACGACGCTAATTTTAGATAAGCGCTGATCGCAGTACCCAAGTTGTTATACAAAGGATGCTGATTCCCTTCCTTTTGACAAAATCCTATTGGACATCCATGGAAAGACTGCAGACACTCCGTGTTTTGTAAAGCTCACGGTAAACCGAATTGTATATACAATATAGTCATCATAAATAATTAAATCTAATGGTCGTATCAAAGTCCACACTGTCCAAAGGACTAAATGCGCTGCACAGTTGCGCCATGGCACAGTTTCCTCCAGTTTTCACCAGTCAGTTACTTACAATAAAATAACCTACTAATATAATTAGCAGAAGACAGTAAGTAACAGTAACTATCCTAATTTTATAGCCGTTCGCTGAGAGACTCGTTTGAAAGCCAGCTGACGTACAAGTGGACTGGTGACTAATTTATGTGTGTTTCTGTTCCGCAGCTATATTAGTAGCAGGAAAATCGAAAAACTTTTTCAGTGTGGCACCGCTTATGAAAATATAAACTCTAAATTATCAGATAAAAGTCTGAAATTCCACCCGTCTTGCGTGCAAGCGTGATGATTCGTGCCTTCTTTGTATAAGAAGAGGCGTTTGCCTGCAGACTGCGGGGGGATAGTTATAGGCTGGTAATATCAGAACCACTATTTGTGATGACTGATACAATGCTCAATGAAATACTACGAGGCTTCGCTTGTATATCTGGGGTCATTTTACCTACAGAATTATTTCCTAATAACTTATGAATGTGACCAGTTTATTCTAACTCATTGATATGTTAACACTCACTCATTCACTCGTATCCTCATTAATGACAAAGCTTCGCCTGCATAACCTAGCTTTAGCAACAGGAACCGTCTCGTCTTCATATTTTGTCATCAGTATTCTCGGAGGTTAAACTCTGCGTTTTTTTTGAGCCATGAAACCTATCCTAATGTTTGGCAAAGTGTGCCTGGTTCAAGTAATTTATATCTTTGTTTACATTATCCGAGTGTTAAATCTAATGGAGTCTCGTGACATCGCCTGTAATAATATAATAAATTACTCTGGAACCCTGAGTTTTAATTAGAGCAGGAATTTGATTATAAGTGTATTTACGCTATTCTAAATATTTCTTTTATTTGTTTAAAAAATAGTAGTGGAGGAAGTAATTCGATGGCAAAGTGTATTTTTTGATGGATTGTCATTGTTTTTATGTTTCCGTGTTGCATTAACAAAGGATTGGAAAGGATAGGATACTTAGGCTACTTAGAAATTATACGAGAAAAAAATTGGCATCAGTGAGCACTTGCATGTTTTTGATAACCAAATCTTTATTTCATTCTCTTTTAGGTTTACTGCCGACTACATGCAGACGTTTTAAACTTCACAAGTCCAGACACAACATAAAACCCTTTGAAATCAGGACTGATCAATCAATCTAAATCGACAATAAATGATAGAAAAGTTCTCTGATAAGCCATTCATTTAACTTTCACAAGTATAATGTTCAACCTAGATAAGAGAACAATAAACCCTGATTAAAAGCGCTTTCATAGTAAAACAAATGCCCACGCGCATATTTCCGTTGAATTATAAATAGTAATGACAACGGCCGACAGATATGCTAACGATATCACACGACATACTTCGGAGAGAGATTCACGTGATGTACAGATACAAATTAGACCGCACGCACGTGTAGGATTAAAGTGTGTTGATGATTTTGTGACAGAGTGATTCGATGACGTACCTACCGAATTATTTTATGACAGGGTGATTCGATAACTTACCTACCGAATCATTTTGTGACAGGGTGATTCGATGACATACCTACCGAATCATTTTGTGATAGGGTGATTCGATAACGTACCTACTACCTACCGAATAATTTTGTGACAGGGTGATTCAATGACGTACCTACCGAATAATTTTGTAACAGGGTGATTCGATGACGTACCTACCGAATAATTATGTGACAGGGTGATTCGATGACGAACCTACCGAATAATTTTGTGACAGGGTGATTTGATAACTTACCTACCGAATAATTTTGAGACAGGGTGATTCGATGACGTACCGAATATTTTTTTGCCTTGGTTTCTTCTCTTTGGTATTTTTAATATTTTATATTAGGGTTTGTTATATTAATAATTTATATTAGGGTTTGTTATGTCAATATTTTATATTGTTGTTTGCGTTTCGTTTGGTTAAAACTTTTGGTCTGCTCCAGCAAAGTATTGATCCTTCGTCAATCATGATCATTTGCTGTTTGAGTTAGAAACTGATTCTTCAATCTTTTCAGTGGTTCCTGTAGCATATGCGAGTTTTGCGTCTGATGATGATGATGATGAAGTACATTTCTTTTCACCTCGAACTGATAATTACTTGCGTGCTTTCAATGTGCCAGCATCTTTACTCTTTCAATGTATTTGTTTATGGTTGTCGTGTCTGTAATGCTCGTAAATGAGGTTGTTTGAAAGAGATCTGTACTAATGGCTGTTGTTTCAGCTGTCGCCATTGAATGAACCGCCGCTGAGGTTTATACGAGCCCCGATCTGTGTCAATCTCGAAATAGAACCAAATGAAAGAAATGACGACCTCGCGAACACGATTTTATAGATCGGATAGAAAGATGAGTCGTTTGATGAAAGCACACAATCATACAGATTTTCTGAATTTTCATAACTAGCTTGTGGTTAGAATCTGGCCAAGCTTTGATGACGGTTGGTGCAATAAAACTGATCAACCGAATAAGATTATTATTAATCTATGCTTGACAATTGTAATAAATTCACGTGTAAAAGAGAATTGAGAACTGTAATTAGTTGTACGTAATCTGTCTGCAAAGTCATCACTGCCTTCACACGTGTAATATTATGCAAATCCACGGAACACACCAATACGTGGCGAACGGGCGAATTAAGACACCAATTAAATGTCCTACATTATTATTCCTGTAATTTCAGCATAACTTGAACGATACCTACCAGAACACCCAGAATGAACTCTTTTGTAAGGTGTATAATATTACATTTTCGACTGATTTGAAAATATTTTTTTGATACCATTGCCGTGCTAAATTATAAATTTTGGTACGTCTGTAAAATTTTGGTACGTCACTGTGGCGGCATCTACATCGCCACATACGAACTACGTTACTACGCGTCACAGTGACGTCACGCAATCCTGCATCGCGCAATCAGAGTTTACCGCGCAACTAGCATATATACAACGTCCCGACATCAACCGTCGGGCAGTTGTCCACCAGACACGACACCCGTCTGGTCGGAGGATCCTCCCTTTTCAATAGAGGATGAGTGAACTTTACACCCTGTTCCTCATGCCTCTATACTGGTGACCCCGAACATGAACGTCAGCGCAGCCTTCGTGCAACTCCTTCAGCGTGACGTCATCAGCATCACTTCCTCAAGCTTTCGAGCGGCGAGTCACGCAGCCAGCCAGCACCCACGGCTTCAACGGGTATCCTGACCACCAGCATGCAGCGAACGCGCATTCCTGGTCATCACCCTCAGCCTCATCAGCAACCTTGGCACAGCACACTGCACCTCGGCCGGTCCACAAGAAGAGCCCTACCTCTCCTGGTCGACACCAGCAGTCAGCCTCAACTCAGCGCTGTACACTCCGACTCACTGGAGCATAACGCAGCGCCATCACCCCGACTCACTGGGGAATCACCGCAGACAGTTCCGACTCACCGTGAACTATGCGGCACCCGGTTCCCGACTCACTGGAACCACAACTGGCACTGGCAAGCATCGCAAGATACACGACTCAGCCCACTATCGACCTCCGGTCTCAGGAGGGGAGTGATGTGGCGGCATCTACATCGCCACATACGAACTACGTTACTACGCGTCACAGTGACGTCACGCAATCCTGCATCGCGCAATCAGAGTTTACCGCGCAACTAGCATATATACAACGTCCCGATATCAACCGTCGGGCAGTTGCCCACCAGACACGACACCCGTCCGGTCGGAGGATCCTCCCTTTTCAATAGAGGATGAGTGAACTTTACACCCTGTTCCTCATGCCTCTATATCACTATAAAATTTGGACAGTCACTTGCGCACATAGCATCCCACGCATTTTAAAAGGAATGCGACATAATTCTTATTTTACTGCATATTTTCGAAATTTCTTTGAAGACTGCATGATTCCAGATTTATAGGGGTTCAGGGCTAAAAAAAGAGAGGATGTACATGTTACCTACCTAAGCCCCTGGGTTATGTTTTGCAAACCTAATATTCCTAGCTCCCAGGATCCGTTAATAGACGTGGGTGGTGACCTACAATAAGGGAAACTATTCTTAAACGTGTTCCCGGCAAATAAATAAAACCTACACAATATTTTATATTAGAATGTAATAAGGTCAGTAATTTTGGGGAAATTCGTAGTAAGAAAATAAACTATAAATAAACTACGTAAAAACTACGCATTTTCCGACTATTTATGATTATTGTTCAATCTAGTTTTTTTTCAAATTATAAAGCTCAATAGGACAAGAATCATAGGCAAAATTAGCTTCTGTAAAAATGCATGATGATAGTATACAATCACCAATATGATTGCCAAGCCTGGTGATTAGGGACGATACTAAAATGCTGTTTTATTGTGGTAATTTATTAGAAATTTCAAATCCAGTTGAGATCTTTTACCGGTTAGTACTAGTTGAACAACCAGTTCACTTCGCACAGACACTGCTGCAGCACTCACTTTCGCAACTAGGGTGATGATACAGTGAAACGACTCGATGTACTTGTTGAGTGTATATTGAGCTTACAATTGCATAACAAACATCACATACCTAGTTAAGTGACGGTGACTCTTAACACCGCGATTCAGGATTCGAACACAAATAAAAAACGCCATCTATCAGCACAAAAGTTAACAATTAACCTCAAACACTAGTTTTCATCAAAATATTTTTGTGAAGTTTTCACATCGTTTGTGAATTCTCGGTCATAATAGTTTGTGTATCTTTATCTGAATGTAACGTATCTAGGTTACGAGAGGAGCATATGGTTGCGAATCTGTTTGTTGCGAGAATATAATGTATCGATATTTTTACTTTTACAATGTATAGGTTAGGAAAGGTTATGATTGTTTGTGTAGTCGTGACTATTCAATTACTTTATTAATGCAATAAGGCAATAACAAAGTACATATTGTATTGAAGGACAACTTTGATCGTTTTTGCTGATAAAAGCCAACTACAAATTACTATTTCTTAACCATAGAAAATAGCAACGCTAGTCATAGCTTAGACAAGCATATTTTCTTTGCAAGGCCACTTTTTCAAACAAACTCTGAAGAGATCACTTGCAACTTATATTTCAACAGTTTTCAGATATTTACACATTTTGTCAGCACTTCCATCGTGTCAGTTTTACGCCGCTCAATAAAAATAAAGGGTTCGTCGACCCGACCCGTGCTGACGTCACCGGAGCCACGCGAGCGGCCACCATTGTCTCTGCCGGTGACATATCACGCTACTCACCGGGCCGATGTTTACATTATTCAGGGATTTTGTGCGGTAGTCATAACTACTTTTATTGGCTTCAGTAACTTCAGCTGGTTGGATTTACATATTTTACTGTGAAAGAAAGTACTTATATTATTTTTCTGGTCCAGGATTTTATGCTGGCTTAAGTAGTTAGTCAACTGTTGCGTATAGACGTCACCGTTTATTGGTAATAATAAAATTATAGTGTGGTTTTTAATTCAAAAACGTTAAATTATGTGGTGAAAAACTAACGCCCGATACAACAATACTTATCGACAATTTTGTGTTTTTAAAATTCCTATAAAACCAATTGTATTTATGGTTAAATCATTTGGATTACCCATTTGTTATTTGAATATATTGTCTACTGTTGTACTAAAACATAACATGGTTATTTGAATTTTTTTCGATAGAAAAAAAATATCCAAAATTACATCCATTTATTTTTTGTTTTGTATGATTATACGTAAACAGTTCATTATTGTGCAGTGAAATTTGCATTAAATCGAAGGTATTTAAATATGTTAGGAATTTACTAAGGTAAAAATTTATTGAAGTATATTTATTTTTTAACCGACTTCAAAAAGGAGGAGGTTCTCAATTCGTCGGAACTTTTTTTTATATTTTTTTTTTATGTATGTTCCCCGATTACTCGAAGATGGCTAGACCGATTTGGATTTTTTTTGTTTTATTCGAGAGGGTTACATCACAGTTGGTCCCATATAAAATTGATTAACTTTGCTTCGGTAGTTTTTGAGTTAGCTTCAATAATACGTATTTTTTCCCCACGTTTCTAAGGATGATGTTCTAGTTTGTTTTGCAGGTAGTGGTATTAGAATTTGTGTGGGGTAGCTACTACAACTAAAAAGTGAAAAATAAAAACTTTTTTACAAAAAAATACAACCGACTTCCAAAAACAACACTACAAAGTGAAAAATAACTTTAATTTCGGAAGTCGGGTGGCAAAAAACGATAATACATTTAACTAGACACCGACTTCCGAAATTAAAGTTAGTTTTCACTTTGTAGTGTTGTTTTTGGAAGTCGGTGGTATTTTTTTGTAAAAAAGTTTTATTTATTTACATCAGACACGGTGATCCATATTTATGTTAGTATAGGTATATTTACTCGTAAAAACTATGTTAGCAACTAAAGATTATTTTATTTATTTTTAACTAAAATACATTATTAAAATATATTATTTATAACTAAAATACAAAAACACAAACACTTAAATAAACAAAAAGACTGAAGAGTAGGTGTAAAAAATCAAATTGAAAACTAAATTTAAATTAAAAGGTACGTCGCAGTCATTTTTAAAATTCATTAATATTAAATCAAATAAAATATAAAAGTATAGTAAGCATTTTGTCATAAATCTACATTTAATCGAAGCGCGTTTATTTCCTGTGCGCGTGAGAGTCTTCTATTTCTCTCGCGTCAAACTAGACAACCATAACATAACTCCATTTCACTTACACACCGACCTAAGCCTCGCTTCATTAATCCTCTTAATTTAAAACATCGTTCTGTTTCGGTAAATCGTTTGGAGAATGATTTCAAAATGTATTTATTGATTAGTGGTGGTTTTCTTCGTCTATGTTAAAAGGTAGAAAGTAGTAGGGGGGGGAGGGGGTGGTAGGGGTAGGTATGTTAGAAAAAAAAAAAGTTAAAGTTTTCATAACAAGTGACTCAGGTCACAGATCAGGGATTCAGGGAGGGAGGGGGAGGGAGGGGGAGGGAGGGGGTGGGTCAGGTCAGGGATTTCGTGTCTTGTTTTGAGTTTTCAGGTAGAGACAAATACCATAGTATTTTTCAATTACTATTGTAGTCTGCACTACGATTTACTGTTTCATGAAACAGATGATCATTGCGCTACATTTCGGGTGTCTAAACATATATATATCTCTCACTGTACATCAAAGTAAAGAACAATTTACGTTTGTTTTCTCATACGAGTATATCAACCACTTTGTAGTGGTGTTAACAATCTTTGAAGACCGCGACATAGTTTCTTTCACATTGAACATGCTTTGTAACGAATGTTCAGACAATTTCGGTGATGACATGTAATGGGGCATGGCGGTGAGAATCAGTGGGCGTTAATAAAAGAGAGGTGATACCAAGATATTAATGAGAGGAAATGTTCCACTTAGTGATTCTAGTTGTTTAGTGTATTTTCTGCCAAAATGACTCGCATTATGCCATTTTGTATTTTGCTCAGATGGAGAAGCAGAAAATATTAAGTCTTCTTCATGTCATCTTTATATCTGATAAAAATGTATTTATCTATATGTAATATCTATCTATCCTATCCTATATCTATCTATAACTATCGTGACTAATGTTATAAATGCGAAAGTGAGTTTATTTGTTTATTACGCTTTCACGCTAAAACGGCTGAACAGATTTGGATGAAATTTGGTACATGGGTATACCATAACCTGGATTATGACATAGAATACTTTTTATCCCGGAAGTACGTTCCCGTGGGATGATTTCCGACTTCCACGCGGGCGAAGCTGCAGGCAAAAGCTAGTATATAAATAAATATAAAATTTTTATAGTAAATTTTTACTGACGTACAGTTCTTACCAGGTGACCCAACTTACCCCAGGTGTAATGTATGGTGAAACTGGGCTGTCCTAAATTCCATTGCGGATCAGTATTCAATCAAGAATAAACCCACAAACAAATCTCGATGGATCAAGCACTTGACGAAAACCAGACATTCTATAATTATAGGTTTTTTGATCTCTACCTGACCTGTGCAACATTCCTGATGCAATAATAGGTTAGTTACAACAAACTAGCATGCCTTAGCTATTTATTTCTATATTCTACCTCACTGCCTCTTTGGTCTACATAGCAGTGATGAGCGTGGGGGTCCTGGGGTCTACATAGCAGTGATGAGCGTGGGGGTCCTGGGGTCTACATAGCAGTGATGAGCGTGGGCTCCTGGGGTCTACATAGCAGTGATGAGCGTGGGGGTCCTGGGGTCTACATAGCAGTGATGAGCGTGGGCTCCTGGGGTCTACATAGCAGTGATGAGCGTGGGCTCCTGGGGTCTACATAGCAATGATGAGCGTGGGGGTCCTGGGGTCGACTTCCTGTTGGGGTTTTTCATTAGGAATTTCTGAGTAGCAGCCTGGTTCTGGACTTGCCTCGCCGTCTATTACCTCCAATCAATCTGCCTAGCCTTTTCCCAACTATGTTGGGGTCGGCTTCCAGTCTAACCGGATGCAGCCGAATACCAGTATTTTATATGGAGCGACTGCCTATCTGACCTCCACAACCCAATTACTGGGTAATACGATACCCCTTGGTAAGACTGGTTGTCAGACTTTCGGGCTTCTGACGACCCGTAACGACTGTCAAAGATCCACGAATGACAGCCGGGACCAACGGCTTAACGTGCTTTCCGAGGCACGGAGGAGTCTCGGTATGTAAAGATGGTCACCCATCTACGACCAACCCCGGCAAGCGTAGCTTAACCTGATGGATCGACCCGTACGGCCTTTATTAATTAGCCACGAGCTCCTCCGTCTATTACCTCCATGGAATCTAAACGTAACATAGTTACTGGAGTCGCGCCGCAACGTCAACTTCAAGACGTTCGTCGTGCGTGTACCGAACTGCTACCTGCCCCTCGTCATAGAAAAAAACTTTTGGCCGCAGGACGTGGTGTTCCGTCGCTTCCGCGGTCAAGTTCCACAGGACAGCACAAAGTCAAGCTGGTGCAAGTGAAGTGCTACTAACATAGTCTTAAGCCTTATTTATTAACACAAGTTTTGTTTATATACAAATATGTATGTTTAGGTTAAGGTATTTATCTATAGGCCTGTATCGCCTGAAATAAATGGTTTGTTTATTTATTTATAACTAGCGAAATGTGTCTGTTATATCCACCTCTTTAATTCCTGTGCAATTTGACGTATGTACAGACGCCAGCACATACAGCTACTACAATCTGTCAAATTTCTTTAATAGATTTTCATCTTTATCCCTAAAATATTAGGTTCAAGTTTGATTGGGAAAATTTGACAGTTTCGGGTGGCTTGACCTGCTGGCGTCTGTATTATGCAGTGTATACTAGGTATCTTGACGACACGGTTGGCGCAGTGGTTGAGCGATTGACTGCTGCGCAGCATGTCGCGGGTTCGATTCCCGCACGGAACAAATATTTGTACGACCTACAAGTATTTGTTCCGAGTCTGGGTGTTTTTCTATCTATAATATGTATGTATTTACAAAAAAAAAAAATGTATATAAGTAGTTTATCAGCCATCTCGTTACCATAACACAAGCATTAGGTTGCTTAGCTTGGGGCTAGATGGCGTTGTGTGATATGTCCAAACATATTTATTTATTTATTTATTTATTATTTATCTCTGCCTACCCCTTGGGGAATACAGGCTCTATGTTATATTTTCTTCTGCGTGAGTCTACAAATATATTAGATGATGATGTTTTTATTGTGCGTATCTTATGGCGTTCTGCTTGGGATGAGGCACTAAACGATTCCATTCCGTAATATGTGCCGTGACAAACTGTCCTGTTTGCTATCTGTGAAAATAATTTGTTGATGAACACGTTTTTATGTTTGTTATTCTTGTTTTAAAATTAAGATCTCGTAAAAAGTTTAGAAAAACATAATAAAATTTTATGAAATGTAATGTTAGTAGTCTGCGTGTAAGGCAACCCTTTCTTACGGCCAATATATCTTGTCTGGCGTCTCTCTGATATTTTGTTAGTCACTACTATAATACACTTGAGAGCAATGAATTAGGGTCACATAAAGATCCAAGAGAGAGACCTGAAAGTCTCGGAAACTAAAATGCTAGCTTAATGAAATAAAATAAAATGTTAATGTTACCTCAAGATACGAACTATGACTTCATTTCCAATCCCTTAAATCTCTTAGAAAGGGGTAGGTATAAAAACATCATCATCTTCCTGCCCTTATCCCATATTACTTGGGGTCGGCGCAACACGTTTTCTTCTTCCATTCTCCCCTGTCAACCGTCACGCTATCATTCACTCCCTTCTCTTTCATATCATTCCTCACACAATCCATCCATCTTTCCAGGGGTAGGTATAAAAACATTTTAAAATATTATTTGTGAATTTTAAAATCAACCCCTATTGGACCCCCTTAGGAAATGATTTTTCAAAAACGCTGAACCGCATATTTCTTTGTTTCCTACGAAAAACATAAATTTGAATTTTCATATTCCTAATTTAAGAAATGCTGGGATTCGCATATAAACTTTCATCCCTTATCACCCGCTGTAGGATTATTTTTGAGAAAAAAAGTAGCCTTTGTCCTTCCCCAGGATGCCATATAAATACAATTTATTTAATTAAGCTAGCATTCTTAGCTTCCGACACTTTCAGGTATCTCTATGTAACCCTAATACCTACTTTGCTCTCGAGTGTACCTGATGTTACTTGAATGAAGGATGAATAGATTACGATGGCTCGTTGAAGATTCGTTAAAAAATAGATCTAGAGATTAACCTTTGTCAAGTAACAGACAGACGAACAAGTGCTTACCTCTTGAGTGTCGCATGAAAACATATGCGCTCATGTCAATTTGCGCTCGAATGTCAAAGGAACTTAAAAACAGGTAAAACTAAGACTCCTTACAAAACCAAACAATATCATGTACAATTAATGTTTTCCATTGTATGTTTAGTGCGTATGAAACTTAGAACTATCACTTAAAAAAATGCTGCACCCATATAGATGTGACTTTCACTGATATACGAGTATGATCGCAAATATCATCACGCTATGGTGTCATTACATTATGTGGTTACATTAGGAATATGTACAAAATAACTATATTACACTGTGTCGCAAATACGTTACGACTTAATGATGTCATTATTTTTTTATTGCCGATTAGGGTTGCTGTTTTGTATTCAGGGCTACGTCTGTAATAGCTTCGTCCATGAGGTACTAACTGCACGCAGGGCTGATCTCTGAGAGCTACGGCTTCTTAAAAAAAGAGTCTTGATTAGATCTCTAGCTGCGAGCTCTATAAAAGTATTCTCTATTGCACTACTAATCGTGAACGACTTACTGTATCCCAGGGGCTAAGGCAGCATCATCGGCTAAGGCACTATTAAGGGCTAAGGCACCAAGGTGCCGAAGAAGAGTTCTTGAGCTCGTTCTCCTCACGTAGCACTATTGATGACGTGACGCTATATACTCCTATTTTTAGATTGTAGAAGAGGTTAATAAGAATATCTACTACATAGTAATGTATGCCACTCTTTTATCTAGTGTCTAATTACAAAATTATATAATCAGTGTTCAGGTATTCACCTATTATTTTATTTTAGGTACGTCGTCTTCACATATAATAATGTTAACAAAACATTGTTAAACAAGTTTAAAAGAGTAACTAAAGAGTTTCTTGCTTATTCATCTCCACAGGGTGTACCAGAAAGGTGTGGTCAAATTTTAGGGTGTGGTACAGACCATCAAACTAAATAACTTTCTCCATGGGACCAACATCGTAATCGCGAAAACCATAGAAATATAAAAAACAGGAGAAGTGGCATGGAGGCGTGTCTGTGTCCACGCGTTATGCGCACGCTGCGCCTTTACTCGCCAAATGGCCGTTTCCGCGAACTAGTACGCTTTCGACCGTGGTCACGATAAATTATAAAAATGCCGTGTTGTTCAGTGGTTTGTTGCAAAAACCGAAGTGATAATAAAAACTTCGTATCTCACGGAATCACTTACCATATGTAAGTAAAAGTATTTTACTGTATTTATCTTTAAAATCATAAAAAACAACAAATCGTAAAATATTTCTTGCTTTTACTACGTTATTTTTGTTTTCAAATATCGCAGCGGTTGTACTATTTTTGCAGCAAATACATTGCTCCTTAACCACTGTCTTAAGTATGTCGCTAAGCCACTGGACAAGCAATGTAAAAATAACAAAACGATACTTCATTTACGCGGAGCGTCGCATAGTACAGCCGCTGTGTCTTGCGGCGAGATAGTGATGAGGTTAAGATCCACTAAAGTAGGCTATCGATAATAATGTCGATTGCCCAACGAATATTATATTGCTATTATAGTTTATTTTTCAATTTGTCAACCGTTTTAGCCCGGTTGGAACACTTGAAAAGATGACGTTTAAGTACGGTTGGAAAACCTTTGAGAATGTAAAATAATCTTTTTTACTGTTTTTGATTATTTTACCTAGTTGAGAAATGCATAACCAACGGTTGTAAAGTAAGTTTATTTTTTTTTTTTAGTTAGTTTAGTTTTTTGGAGTGTTTTTGGGTTTAAATTATCGCATCTTCGTGCTATTTCCTTACTTTTTTTTGGTTTTGGTATTTTACTTCCGCTAAAGTCTTTAACTATGCACCACAAGATTCGAATGCGTTGTAGTAATCGGTATGGTTCAGATAAAATATTAGTGATTTTTGCTTAAAATAAGTCAACATATTCATGCTATTTATTTGTTATGCATGAGTATGGCATGTGTTTGTTTTCATATATTTAACTATTTCTTAACTAAGGGTTTTTTTTAATAACAAAAGCCTATTCGCCTGTTGCCTGCTACCTGCTTACTCATCGTGAGGTTAAGAAGTATAGACGGCGCGGAACTAGTTGACCGCGCCTTAGGTATGTGAGCGGTGTGATGGAGGAGCGGGGGCGCATTACTCAGTACGTGCGTTGCGAACCGCCGCCTCACCCCTGTCTCAGCGGCCAACTAGTTCCTAGACTATAGCTTAAGATACTTATTATGTAAATGATAAATAAGTTCTTATAGTACCTTTTTAGCTTCCCAAAAGATACAAATACAAAAAAAAGAATGGATTGATGCCACAGGAAGGCCACCTAACTGGTTCCCAACAAATTATAGCACCATATGCTCAATTTACTTTAAGAAAACTCGCAGGCTTTTTGAATGGGCAATCCCAAAATTAAGAGTACGTCAAGTACTGAACAAATACCTCCACTTTACAGGTCAGTGAGTAAACACATCATAACAGGGTTCAACAATTCCTATGGTTTCACAGCCTAAACCAACTTAACCGGATTGTTTTAATTTATCGATTCGTGTTTTTTTTTTAATATACATTTTTTTTTATTTAAAATATATAATACTTTCTGGACATATCATTTTTTATTTTATTTTCAGGACCCCAAATTTTTCTTGTACTAATAAATGGAAGTATCGATAACTTTCCGATTTAGTCAATCACTAGCGTATATGTAAAATAAATTGCTTTTTGCACAACACAATAATAGCGCCAGATGTTTTTGTGTGAGTAAGTTGTACGGTGCATGGTAAATGCACGCTGTGTGTGACGAGTTAAGGTTTATAATTGATTGTGTAGTATGTTCTGATTTATGAATTGCAAGTGTGTGCGCGACTTTGTATCTATTGCTTTTATTGAACTACATGTGTAGTAGTGGCGCGGTGGTGGGGCCAACCTAGCGACATCGGGTTCTGATACATTTTCAACTACCGGGCATATCTCCTTCTTTCATATATCTATGGCGAAAACATTACCAACTGACCCATAGAAAACTTCAATACCTACTCGAGCTAAATATACGGGACAGCTGATTATTTTTTCGTGATTACGCTGTTGGTTCCACGGAGAAAGTTGTTCAGTTTGATGGTCTGTACCACACCCTTTTTGACTGTACCTTTCTGGTACACCCTGTATATGAAAATACTTTTTGAAAAGGACAACTAGAATCAACTCCATTTTCTTGTAAATTATGACGTTCAATTACGTGGCCATCTACTGGCCCTCTACTGGCTACTAACTGGCCACCTACTGGCGGCTACTGGCCACCAATTGGGCCTAACTCATAGAACATAATAAAATATTTTTACTTTTGCCTCGACTCGAAAAGAAGAATAATGTGCAACCGTAAGAATGACTTAGACATTCAGAAGTGAATGCATTTTTACGGTTGCAGTAGAAATGTCAACCGTTCCATCTCTGCTACTAGTCTTACACCTTCGTGCTCCACCACGACGCACGATGGCTCCACAGATAGTGACAGTCCAATAATAAATTCGATTAGTATTTTTTACCGCAGGCAATCTGTGGTCCGTGTGGTGACACACGCAGTTTTTGTGGCTATTTTTGAACCACAAGGCGATAGCTACGAATCATGTAGTTTAACTATCGAAGGAAAGTCACAGTGCATGGAGAGATAGCAGAAGAACAAGTTTAAAAGGCGTGTAAAATTTAAATGGAGATAAGTTTTATAACCGATTTCATTAAGCAGGCGGTTCAATTTATTCCGTTTTGTCATCAGAAAAATAAAGAATACTTACAATCAATCATTGAAATATGACTGACAGGAGCAGCTTTATCTCGCATCGGCATCGCTAACGTTTAAACATGAAGTCACTGCCGTTCCAACTTCATCATCAACATCATCCACAGCCCGACTTCATCCACTGCTGGACATAGGCCTCTCTATTCTTGTACCAATCCCCACGCTCCTGTGCCAGCCTCATCCAGGTTTTGTCCACGATGGCAGCAATGTCGTCCACCCATCTCCGCCTCCGGACGACCAACCTCTCGTCTTGCAGTCCTTGGACGCCACTCTGTCACAGCCTTACTCCACTGGTCATCACTGCGCCTTGCCAGGTGTCCTGCCCAACTTCATTTAAGTTCCATAATACGGTTTCCGATATGAGGACCCTCGTACTGTCGGTCTCGTTCCAACTTACTCCAATGTTTTGCTTAATATTTTTTTAGCTTGACCTACTGTTTCCCCGATGCTGTGTCTCCCGCAAGTCATGTTGTTTGGTCCCTCGGCACAGTCACTGCTGGTCACGTAACCACTCGCCGAGCGCATGGCTCTGCGTGGCTGCGAGTGGCCAATAATGGTTCTGACCGCAGCCCGATGCTGCACGATCTTGTGCACATTCAGTTTAATTACACCACGATAGTTGTCTCATCTATGTTAAAATCATGCCTTGTGGAGATTTGATATGGTGAGATAAAGAGGTAAAATGCCTCAACAATCAAAAGATTTGCATCTTCAGGCAGAAGTTTTGCCTTACCGTTGCACTTATTATTTGAAAATACGACCACTATACAGTAGATAATCACTTTCTGATTATGACAGAGAAGGTTTCATACTCTATTTCTACAATTTATTATTCTGACAGGCATTCTTACCTCATGGCTAGTCTGAAATCAGAAAACCAGCAGAGTCACTGTAATTAATACATTATGCTAAAATCCATTATTTTTTTTACCTACATAAAACTAATGGGTAACAGTAGGTACATACTGACTAACACAAGTACTTCCAAATTATGTATGAAAACGCCATGTTCCACACAAACATAATCACATCAATTAAATTATAATAATAACGCACAGAACGAATATAAATGTATTCATAATTACATAAATGGTTGTTAATTTCAGTGGGCCGGTGAGCCGGTCATGATTTACGTGTCGCTGGTAATTTAATTGAAAGCTAAAGGTGTGTCCTCATAGATCCGTACGGCGAACCTTGTTGGATGCAAGCGGGAATTACTTAGTTAATGTGTTGAACAATTAATTGATATGGTTACTTTAATGGAATATTGGGGAGTTTCCGTTACTGGAATGATATGAAAATAGAAGTGGTTTAATGATTAAGTAGTTATTTATAATTTAATTATTTTTTGTTTCATTAAAATTTTGGGCGTTCGATTCGAAAGGAGCGGATGTTTTGAAGGAGATAAGAGCCATTCATTAGTGGTTCTACCATTAGGATATTCCCTTCGGCATATTCTATTGCGCAAGGCAACAGTACAGTAGCTCTTAGAGTAGAAGGCACTCTAGTAATAAACTAAGTTTGATCAAATTTTTCCATACCTACTAATCGTAGGCACAAGAAAAGAGAAGCATTATGCTGGGAAGCTTTGCTTTGTGTAGCTTATTCATCACCACTGCTCTCAAAACGGTGAAGGAAAACATCGTGAGGAAACCGGCATGTTCTAGAACCAAAAATTCGAAGACATGGGACATTACTTTATGGCCCAATACCACTCACAGAGAGGACGCCTCTGTCCCAGCAGTGGGGACATTATAGGCTGATTATGTTATGCCAAGAAGTGGCTCTGTGGATGATGATGAATCGAAAGCCTTACTCATAAGCAGTTTCAGCTCTTAAAGAATTGTAAACCTACACCTTCCTTTAACATCCATATTTAATGCAACTACAATGTTCATCCCTATTGACAGTTTGCCCGCTTCTTAGAAGTCCGTTTCCCGCATGCAGGTCCCCACACAATGCCCCACATGTTGCCACCTAATGGGGCTCGTGTGTCGCCAAGGGTTAGCCACCTCACACCTGCAAGTAGTACGTAGTGACAGCCGTCGGTTATACAATACGTGCTGATGTTTGTTACAGACATGTTGTTACGTGCTGTTACAAAACATGGTTGTGTAGGTACTTGTGTTAGTTCGAGCCTTCGAGGATAGAGCTATGGTTTAGTTGAAGAACTTTGAAAGAGTTAAATTTAGGGCTTCTGAAAGAACGGAAGATGTAGACTTTCACTTTAGCTACTTGCTTAGATCTGCACCCTAATTGCCGTAACATAATAACAGTCGGAGTTTGAATCATTTTGAAACAAATTGCTAATCCATTAGTTGCTTCATATGTTCGAAAAATTTGTCTGCTCGACAACGTAAATAACGCAATGAATGTTGTTGAACTGTCAAAATGAAACCAACTCCGATTGATAATGTGTTACACAATTAGGGTGCCCCGGTCTGAATAGAGCGAGAATAATAAATTTCTAGGATTTGACAATAATTTTGATAAGTTTAACTGTTTTACGAAGACGTAAATGATAACTACGAATGTAATGAATGTTCTAGCACATATTACACTCAACAAGTAAAACAATAATGTAATGTATATAATTATGATTTAATCCTCTATCATTCTACAACGAAACGTCAACTTATCAAGCCATGCTCGACAGGTTCAGAGAAAAAGTATGAGAAAGTCTCAAACTTGCCGTGATCAAAAAGTAAACTAGCAAAACAACGCTAGTGCAACGAGTTCACACATTAATATCTGTTTCCAGTGTGTGTTTACATCCTGGATGTGCTGCACATAAACGTCGAGTTGACTTAGCTGTTCATCAAATCGAAAGCCAGTTCAATAATCAACAAACATGGTGTATATGTTCGCGTGTACTCCGCCATTTACTTCTTTGTTATGGTCATAAAAAGAACCTGTTACAGATAGTTATGTGTAATTTTATAACAAACTAAATACGAACACGCAACGCTCCACTATTTACTACAAATAATAGAATAAAACGCGCGGTTAGCAACAGTGGCTCTGCGCGGGCGCAACCGATCTAGGTCGGAGCGATGACCCGTGCCGAACGTGCCCGAACAGTCTCGAACGTGTACGAACTCTTCCGAACTCAGCCAAACGTAACTTTTAAATCCTTTTTTTCATGAATTTATCACACGGTTTTGTTTGACAAATTAATTCTCTCTAATGGGACTTATGTAGGTAAATGGTAGTTTTGATTGGTTGCCACACGACTCACGAAAATAGGAGATTACGTAATGGCCCAGCAGTAATGGTACGTTCGGAACAAACAAACAAATAATAATTGTTTTCTTTATGAAATGTCAGAGCGAAATCAACGCTCGTATCACAAACACCGAGTACAGTTAGGAACGAAATGTTAAATGTAAATTGAGTTTTAATTAAAAACCAATTTAATTTAAAAACGTTTTAGAAAAAAGAATGGTTTTTTTTTTATCCTAGGCCAGTGATTTGAAATTTGAATATAAGAGGATTGTGAAATACCTATTGTGTTAGAGGATTGTAACATATGATGTTGGATATGTTTATGTTGATGTACTGTTCTGGCAATGCTTTGTTTCACTGAGGCTTTATCACTTTGCACAGGCAAACTATGAAATGCAAAGTGGTCGTTCATTTTACTCAACATAGGGTTTCACTGCGTAAGGTGGGGCGGAGCTGAGGTAGTACATCCTGTAAATCAGTTTCTGTGTCATCAAAATGGATAAAGTCATTATTACTTCATTCATTTTATAGCCCAGTAAAGCGAATTATTCAAAACTATGCTTTGCGACGCGGCCGCTGTGCTTCTTTGTGCTAGGCTGTTCTACGATGTGCTACGCTTTGCTACGATGTGCTACGCTGTGCTACGATGTGCTACGCTTTTTTACACTAGGCTATGGATTGTTTGAAATATCTTCATTAACTGTTTTCGGAAGTCTTTTAGTACTTAAACACTTTGAAACTATTATAATATTCGATTTTGAACAATTAATACACTACGTTGCATAACAACTAACTGCTGCTGTGTTGCTAACTGTACCGTACGTACGGTCTATAAAAACAGTACGCGGCAGCTCGGAGGCGAAAATGTCAGTTACTATATATTTGACAGACAGACAGACAGGCTGTTTATATGAACCTGTACAAACATGCGGCTTTCTATAAATATGCTTGGTATTTATTATTTATATTTTTTTATTATTTACTTATAGGTAATACCAGACGTGTTGAGGCGGTTTAGGAAAGTTATTATGCTATAAAGAAGGAACAAATATTCTGAAAAAACTTGTAGGTATTCATGGTGTGCCGTCAACCTGGTGCTCAACGCTAGGTATCACTAAACAATGCCATGCTGATGATCACTCTACATTTACGAGTATCAGACACGTATTTTTTCTTTTTTACGTAATCAAAAGATTTCGGCGATACATTGAGTTAAAATATCGCATGACATCACGTCTAGCTAGATTTTATACGTCGAAGTGACGTAGTGAGCCCCACCACCCAACTTTAATGCGGGTTATCTAAGTATTTTATTTATTATTAATATGATAAAGCGAAAAATACGTGTCTAATATTTTTTATTATCTGACTGACGACTTGAACTTGAATTCTTTTTTTTTTTTACCCAGGCAACATCCCTATTGTAAAAACCTTTTTTCTGGGATACTTGATTATGTTATGATTGTATGTATATGTAACAGAAACGCTATCTGATAAGAAAGTATAGACCGGCGACATGAGTTCCTTCAATATTATAAACATTTGTAACGAAAGGCACATTTAGAAAGTTATAACTATTGTTTGTCAGAGACAGATAACTCCCATAAACAAACAAACAAACACTGTAGGTAATGTGTCACTGCTTCATTGCTAAAGAAAGAAAGAAAGAAAGAAAGAAATCATTTATTTGCTGATAATGTAGGTATACATATAAGTTGGAATAATTGTTAAATGTCCCGATACATTTTACCTTACGGCATGCAACACATTAGGTTTGAATTGAATAGCACTATACAGGGTGTCCCGTAAATAATGGATCAAACGTAACGGGTAGGTAGCTTACCTAATTTCCAACAACTAATTTGAATATTAAAAAAAAAACCGTTACAGTAACCAGGATATTAATTTTTTTTCGAATTTTACGATTTTGTCTTCCAGAATTAAGCTTTTTTAATGCTGTCGCTGCAAATGATGACATTTTTAGGTATGATTTTTATTTAACATTTCTGAATAGCTTACTAATGTTATAAGATACCATTTTTTTGAATACCGTTTTATTTGCCTTAGAAAAAAAATCTTGAGTTGAAAAGTTTTTTCTTTACGATGTTAGGACCAAAATTGAAAAAATTCTCCTGTAAAAAAAAATGTATGACACCGAAAACCACCATTATTTTAAAAACTTGTACATTTAATAAGGTTTGCAAATTGGTGTAAAACTTACGTCTAGTCTTTATCGTTACAAAGATATTGCTATGAATGTGATGAAGACAGAAAATAAATTAAATTGGTACTATTCCATTTTTTCATTTTCGTAATGGCTTATGCTTGAATGCTTGTAATCGAAGCAGGTAGTTAAGCGGCTAGCATATTCCGACCCGATGACGTCATCTGTCCGGAATTTGGGACCGCTACCTGTGGCGGAGTTGCACCTCAGTCAGCGTGAAGGGGATAGATAGCGCCGCTTTTGTATTTTTGGTAAATTGGTATGAAGTTGTACATTCTAGTCCTTGTCGTTACAAAGATAATTGCTATGAATCTGAGAGGTGCTCCAAATCAACGTTAATAAAAAAAATAAAAAAGTGTGTACATTTAAACTTTTTCTTTAAAATGTGTAACTGTAGTATTTCAGAGGCAATGTTCATTGAATTATTGAGGCGTATGAAAAGAATTAGGAGGCCGTACTAAAAAAAACAGTTAGTTCAAATAAATCGTTTTATTTGGTTTTTACAATAAATGTTCGAATTGCCTTCCCTCTACAAGAATGCAAAGTCTGCATCTCCTAATAAAGGAAGCTCTTATCCGACGGACAAAACGGCTTTGGTTTATTTCTGATACAGCAGATTGGATGCGCTGTCGTAATTCTTCTTCCGACGTTATTGGATTCTTGTAGACCCTGTCTTTTAAACATCCCCAGTAAAAAAAATCTAGGGGATTTAAATCCGGAGATCGCGGAGGCCACAAAATTGGTCCTAATCGGCCGATCCATCTGTCCGGATAACTTTCATCAAGGTGCGCCCTTACTGCCGTCGCATAGTGAGCGGGGCACCCATCATTTTGCAACCACATTGCTTGCCGTACGTCTTCTGGAACGTTTTCTAATAACCTTGGCAACTCATTCCTTAAAAAATGGAGATAATATTCGGCGTTTAGAGTAGCTGGTAGTTCAAAGGGCCCTATTATTTGCCCATTGATTATTCCCGCCCATAAATTTATTTTAAATTGATGTTGGCTCCTGTCCTCTCGCATCAAATATGGGTTTATCAGCTGCCAACTGTGCAAATTATGCAAATTTAAATATCCATCTCGGCGGCATGAAGACTCGTCACTCCATAAAATCTTGTTAAAAAACTGCGGGTCCGCCCGAATCATTCTAAGCATCCTTTGGCAAAATTCTATTCTTGGCTGGTAATCACGCGACGTCAGCGTTTGAACACGTTGCACGTGATATGGGTGCAATCGGCACCGTTGTAGCACTCGATGCACCGTCGATCTAGAAATTCCTACGCGTCGCGCTATGACGCGAACGGAGACTGACGGATCTTCCTCGATTTCTCGAAGAATGACTTCGTCATTAACTTGTCGCGGTCGTCCTTCACGGGTACCACCAACTCCGGTGCCAAGAATTCTTCCCTCAAGAAGCGCGTTATGCACTCTAATAAAGACGCGATAATCGGGATAACGAACCAGGTTCGGGTATCTTTCACGGTACAATCTTGCAGCCGCCCTGGCATTACCTCTTGCTTCTCCGTAGATAAAATGCATTTCGGCGTACTGCCGTGGCGTGTACTCATAACGAGGCATTGGGCTGAATAAGGTTTCAGCGCTACTGCACACACGTACAAGCACACACAAACGAATGTTTTCGGAGTCCGTAGGATCGCCAAGTCGTTTGTCCAATACGCAAAGAGTTCCAAATCGATAGGCAAAGCAAAGTCCAAAAACACAGCACAAGTCAAATTTTACAGAAGAAAACACCGAGCCACTGACCGGGAGCGAAAGTTGTCTGACGTAGCAACTCGAAGAGAGACTAGTTACAACTAAACTAATAAAATCAAGCAACAATGAAGCCTGTCCGCCACAGGTAGCGGTCCCAAATTCCGGACAGATGACGTCATCGGGTCGGAATTATGCTATCCGCTTAACTACCTGCTTCGATTACAAGCATTCAAGCATAAGCCATTACGAAAAGGAAAAAATGGAATAGTACCAATTTAATTTATTTTCTGTCTTCTTCATCACATTCATAGCAATATCTTTGTAACGATAAGGACTAGACGTAAGTTTTATACCAATTTGCAAACCTTATTAAATGTACAAGTTTTTAAAATAATGGTGGTCTTCGGTGTCATACATTTTTTTTACAGGAGAATTTTTTCAATTTTGGTCCTAACATCGTAAAGAAAAAACTTTTCAACTCAAGATTTTTTTTCTAAGGCAAATAAAACGGTATTCAAAAAAAATGGTATCTTATAACATTAGTAAGCTATTCAGAAATGTTAAATAAAAATCATACCTAAAAATGTCATCATTTGCAGCGACAGCATTAAAAAAGCTTAATTCTGGAAGACAAAATCGTAAAATTCGAAAAAAAATTAATATCCTGGTTACTGTAACGGTTTTTTTTTTAATATTCAAATTAGTTGTTGGAAATTAGGTAAGCTACCTACCCGTTACGTTTGATCCATTATTTACGGGACACCCTGTAGATACAGCTCTTGATACAAATATTATTAGCCAAGTCAAATTTAATATACAGATCAGACTAAAGCAAAAAAATAATAATAAAAACAATAATAATCAAAATAATCAATTAATTAAATATAAATGTATCGCAAATCATAAAATGAAAAATATATGTATGTCGCATTGTGTAATGTTAAGAAGCTAAATGTCAAAATAATCCAAAACACTAACGACAATCACAATTAATACTAGTTATAATCTTTACATAATCTAAAGATAACCCCAAAGCCCCGGTAGCGTTGCAACGCAACGCCAAACGTCCACCAACAAAACTAAAGATAGGCATAGAATCATAAACTAATTTCTATCAATTTCTCTGCATAGCAACAAACTGCGGAAGCCGGTAGCAACGACCCGGCCGGCGAGCAGAGCTTTTAGCACGATCAGACAACTTTCATATGTCTGCTGTGCCATAGTGCCGGATGGCTGCTGTGTCGGAGTGCCGGATTGCCGGAGTGCCGGGACAATTAACACGAGGAGTGGAAGACGCCGGCGCCAGCGTCATCTCGCTTTCTAATACCGACTATTTGGGTATAGGCGAGGACAAATGTGGTTAGGATTGTTTTTGATGAAAAAATTAAGAAGGGCAATGTTTGTTTTTTTCTGAAGATATAATTATGTACCTTATGAAGTCTACCTACTAGAAATGACTTTAAATGGCGTATTTTAGGACAACTGGGGAAGTCGTTTGCAAAGAAGGGGTTCCTTCTTGTCTTTGATCAAGTATTCTTGATCGAATTAGCTTATTATATTTTAAATCCCGTCTAGAATTGCAGCAACCTTCAGTAGTGGTCAGTTATAGTAACTTGACATTGTATCTTAATAGTTTTCTTAAAGACACTTCCAGTGTCATTATAAATGATAAGATTTCGATATTGATGAGCAACTATGTGTTCGATAGATGCCTACAAATGTCAGTAAAACGTTTTCTTTTTTTAAATCCCAATTAGAACCACTTCTGCTCTCGTCTGTACTAGCTAGTAGGACAAGAGATCACTTCACCTAGCAACAACACCGGTCCCATAGATGTGCGGAACCCGTCCCACCTCTAGCACGGAACCAGCCCCACTCTAACGCGGGGCACCTCTAGCGGCCCACCTCTACGGACCACTTTGTTGGTACCGTTGCGTGCGCTTTGTTATTGTGGTGGTATCACCAAACTGGTTGGGTTCGGAAATTGGCGGCAATAGTCTGTAGGTATCTGGGTACTAATTGCTTCGGTGTTATTTTCCCAGATTGCTGTGATTTTTAATTGAACTTGTTTTAGGAAATTACCATTTTTACGAGAAATCATTTTCTCGATGTTACGCCATCAAAGCCATTCATACCGATTTCTGCCCTTTTGCCGTTCAAAAAACTCATCGTTTGGGTTTTCAGGTTTATGAAATAGTTATTGTATTTTGTCCATCACTTTCTAATGGCCCTTTATTCATAATGGACATACAGTCTTCAACCACAATAATATTACATCTCCGAACATCAAAGCCCTACAAAACTAGAAAACAACAATCGTAACAAACAAGTACATTCTATTATTGTAATATCAGGGCTACAGCGCAATATAATAAATAACAATCGTTAGTCGGAGCAAAGGGCGCGCAGCAATATCTCATGAAGGGCGCGCCAGTGTACCGAGGAGTTGCAGCTAACCTGTTCGTGTAGCTGACGTTACAGCTGTCTGCTAATATGCAAATAATACAATGTTACGATTATGTAGAGATTAAATTGGGGCTTCTTCTCCAGGGAAGATGTGTAGTTAGTGGAGATGAGTGCTCAGGGTGAGGGAGGTGGTGTCGTCACCCTGGAGGTTGTTTCAGAGCAATCACTGGAGCTTTACCTGAATGATTAAAACTGATAGAATAAAGTTTAGGAGTTTCAAATAAGTAGTAAGAGTTCAATTGCTATTCAGTTTTATTATAAAACATTAAATTAATAGAGGCTTTTGTCAAAAGTTTAAATCAATTTGCGATACACAAATTGTAGACCTGTATTGTAGATATTCGCAGGCCTGTAGGCCTCCATCTCTATACAGAAGGAACTAAAATGATTTATACAAAAAAAATACTCGTAAATAAATAAAACGCATTCAATTTCACAATCCTAACATTTTTTATATATCAAACGCACCAAGAGGCCGGCCATACAAGTGTAGTTCTCCAACTTTGGTCAGCCCGCATTACCGGTGTCTCCGAATTATGGCCCATCCACCTATAATTTTGCCCATTTGCCCGGTGCGATGTGAATAAAAATGCTATAAAGATGCCCGTACTCGATTAGAGCCAGTCGCTGGTCGAGCAGTTTTAGCTGTAACGGGTAGTTAAATATAACATATTGAAAAGAGAAGTAGTTATCTATGAAAATAGATGAAGGGGTCAGGTGATTTCTTTGCTGTGGGCGTTATTATATATACTTATAGATTGTATGAGGTTGGGTACGTAGAGATCATCATAGTATTGATCAACTTACTTATTTACACGTTATACCACTGTATGATAACTACTCGAGAGTCAGGTACTGCCATCTGACCTCTCAGATACACGACGTGTGAATTAGTTATTTATCTTAGCCGTATACGGAAGCCTGCGACATAGTAACAATAAAGATAAACCTAGGCTGATGATGATAACACTTTGATCACCACACCTTGTGACCGGTGGTGTTGACATGTTTCTCGCGCCTTCGATGGAAATGGGAACAAATGTTTGCCCACAAAGGTGTTATTTTTTCAACAGATTAAGGATAAGTACCTACGCAAAATATGGTGCTAAAAACATGAAACACTATTTCGGCGAAGCATGAAAACTAATACAACCCTTATATTAGCCACCCAACGCCATAATTATAGAACTGTGCAAAATGGTTGCTAACCCTCTAAGAGTCGTTTCCCACAGTGCAAGCTGCTTAGGGATTCGGCGATTCAGTCCAGTTCCAAGCAAGTTATTGCGTCGCCTAATTTACCAGTGAATATACCTATTCAGCCCATAATATGTAACAGGCAGCGCAAACCTATTGGCATAACATTGGGCACGCTTCCAAAGGAATAAATGTGTAAACTGAGAAGTGTTAACATAAACAGTTGAGTACCTACACTAGCTACACCTCGGGCCTATTCTAGCGATCGGCGATTCGTGGCTCGCGATGAGACGATCGATGAAAGAGAGGAGCACCGAGCTAGGTGGCTAAGTAGCTAAGCTAGGTTTAACGCGTGTGAATTTAGAAAGTGGTGCAAACACTGACGAATCATTACAACACTAGTTACCACTCGGAAATACTTATATTTTTCGCGTTGGGGTAGGTTCGCCCGAGATACGGGTCGATGACTGCACACAACACTCACAACACTCACACTACTAAAATACATCACTTTTATACACAGACTAACTTAACCTTACACTCCAACAATAACCTCGAAACCATTTCTGCATACAAATAAGGTCTAAACTCGTCTAATTTTCAGTTTCACAACGGCAGAATGTAAAATGGTTTTTTGTCGTAATCGAATGCAGTTTGTGCATGTGCGCGTACCGCTCGAAAGATAATAATAGTGTTGTGAAAGAGTTACGATATTTTTTGTCGAAACTGATTATAAGACATTAGAGTCGCGTCCATTGTCTTAGATTGCAGTAAAAGGTTGGAGTTGTGTAACTTATGGTGAATGGACTTTTTTATAATTGGTTGAGGAGTTTAATTATCTGTTGATTGCTGTTCGGTTGTCTCCTTTTGAGGTGTTAACGGGAGATGTCAGATTTAAAAATATGTTAATAATAATAAGTGATGTTTCCTAACCATGAAGCCAATTTTACAAAACTGCAATGTAGCTGAAAGGTCATCTTTACTTATAATAAGAATGCATCTATTTCATCACAAGCCCTTTAGGTACAACATCGATAAGAAACACAGTCGCTAACATCGACGGCACATCACTATAGCCTCGGGCACTGCACCCACTCACACATGCACAACCCTCGCCTAGCAACCGAAGTGAAGGCAGAAAGATCTACTACAGCGGCCTCTACCACCGCATTCGACCACACCTTTCTCTTCAAACACCGATAGAAACCATTGCTGGTTCCCTTAGAAGCTGCAGAAGTAAATTGCATAGAAAAGATGCAATGTATAGGGAAATCTAGGAGCATTCTTAGAAATAATTATAGATGGTACCAGCTCATAGAATCGCGATCTATTTTCTAGGTTATATAGCTGTTATAAAGTAAAAACATGTTGGCACATGGACTTATATTTTAAATGGCGGATGCATTTGCCGTAGGACAGGACTAGGTTTTCTAAAACAGTCTAGAAATGCATTCTTAGTGCTGAGCAGGTTAAAAAACGATGTTGAAATAATCTTAGGAGGTTTCTCTTGACGTAGAATTTGCATTTTTATATGGAGATAAGTGATTTGTTGGTTTTTAGACTGGTTTAATGAGGTTTCATAAAAGTTTAGCGTATATGCATGTCTCTTGCTGTTACGAGTATGTGGTAGAAAAGCTGTTTGTGCGGTTGAAAAGTTACGAAAACGATTTTGCGGCCTATTAGGAGTGAGCAGCCGAACCTTTGTTTGTATTCTGATGAGACTTTCACTGCCTTGCATAACCGTCACGCCTTGGATGGCAAAAGGGTTTGACAGATGTACATTGTGTTACAGAGTTAACACATTGGTAATCCCTTATCCGGCATCATCATTATAATATGTTAAAGGTCTTTGTTACATAGTTAATCATCATTTAAGCTGTTCTCATGCTAAAATGTGACGTGAAGCCTCCATCCAGTGTTTGTTTCTATAGTGATACTCATCGGCACAGCTCATTTTCAACAGAATCGTTGATATTTTTGCCCTGCATGAGCGCTGGGCGTGAGGACTTGTTGCACTCACGGATACGCAGCACTCTCCAAAGACACACAGAGCACATATCCTTTTAGTTCTGAATCTTAATACTCTTTCTCCTCTCAGTACGGAGCTTTTACAATGTTGTAGTACGTAAGTGGAATTTAATATTGTAATGTTAAGGGTGTGAGCCTGGAGATCTGCCACACAGGTCCTGAACCCAGGATAGACTCCAGCTCTCACAAAGGTTAGAATCAGACTATAATTTAGATACCAAGAACCAAAACTGTGCCTTTTTGAGAGAAATGAGTTACTATTGTATTGTGTTCAAGTATTGTATTTTATTTAAATTGATCTAATTATATTTTTTTTTCAGAACGCAACGCCGATGAGATCGCAGCCTCTGAATGAATTACTTGTTGTTGTTGTAAGCAACAATAGAACAATAGCGATGAGCATAATAATATTTAGGAAAATGGTTACAAAATAAAATAAGTAGGTAGCTTCAGGTAAATACTTTTGCATTTTCAGGCAAAAAGTACAATGCTAACCATATACTGTTCTAAAAACCAGCCAAGTGCGTGTCGGACCACACACAATGAAGGTGTTGCGGCGGCCTAAAGCCTTGGGGTGAAAATCGAAATTTTCTTAGTGGACTGTATGAGGGGCGGTTCGGTGACACAAGTAGGTGTTTTGGTGGTGTGGGAAAATGATGATGGTACCTGCCTGGTGAGCTATGGCGACACGACGAGAAGGGTTTCCTTAGCCACGTGGCTGGCGCGTCCAGGATATCACGTACGGACGAGAATCTGCACTTTCCACAACACACATACACGCACTTGCACTGTTCAATAGCAATCTTCGTTCTTCGCGGTGAAAATATGAGTCCTTTTTCGACTTGGGATTAATTTTACCCAACAGGCGTCGATGTTGATTGAGAACTGACGGATCTTCTTGGCGGCAGCGTATGCGCGCCATTGCGGATCTTCCTTCTCGCTCTCACTTAGGCATTATAAGGGTTGTGGAAGGGAGAAGGAAAGCGGAAGGAACTTTATGTTACACAGATACTAATTAATTAGAGTTGCCAGTAATTAGGCATGAAATATAAAATAAAGAAAGTAATGGCGTTAACATTCCTCGCGGCCTTAAAGGGTCACCTTTAAAGAGAATAATATAATAATATATACAGTGAAATTACACTTAAATCTAACTAAAGAGGGAATGGACTGAATAAGATATTACTGAGTAGGAATGGGGCATAAGCGGACCACAGGTCGCACAAGAATCCCATTAGAAGTGCGTACTGAAACGACTCGCGTGCTACCGTCTACAGACGTTTGCAACTTCTCAATAACACCTAGAGGCCAGGATAGAGGAGGCGCATTATCATTAACTATCACTACTACAGTGCCTTCCTTAATCATGTCTCCATCAGGTTTATTCCATTTTAAGCGTGATTGTAAACTATGAAGATACTCGCTTCGCCATCTTTTCCAGTACGACTGGACTAATTTATCCATAAGAGAGTGTCTTTGAAGCAGGTGATCAGACAGTAAACCTACTTCCGCGGCGGGTAATGAGTTAAGCGGTACAGTATGTAAAAAATGCGAAGGGGTAAGAGCTTTAGGCTCTTCCGGATCAGCGCTATTAACAGTAAGAGGTCTGGAGTTCAACAGGCACTCTATTTGAGAGAGAATTGTAACTAATTCTTCATAAGATAGAAGTTGTTGACCTATTGTCTTGAAAAGGTGAGTCTTCACGGCCTTCACCATGGACTCCCAACATCCACCAAAGTGCGGTGACGCGGGCGGAATAAAATGCCAATTAATGCGATGCTCAGCGAGCTCCTCTTCAAAGCGCGGGCGGTATTCTTTATTTATGAAAGTATACAAGTCGCGTAAAAACGAATTAGCTCCTCGAAAATTGGTCGCGTTGTCCGAATACAAGCATTGTACCGGTCCACGGCGGGATAAAAACCGTTTCAACGCGGCTATGAACGACGCAGTCGTAAGATCTGTAGCTAATTCAATATGAACAGCGCGAGTAGTCATACAGGTAAAGATACATAAATAACTCTTGCGACTCTTCGCACCTCGAGTGCGTACGGGCACATACTGTATAGGGCCAGCGTAATCACACCCTGTATGAGAAAAAGCTTTGGTTGCAACATTTACTCTAGATTTAGGGAGATCGCCCATAATCGGCGGACCATGAGGTCGCGGTCTCCACCTGTGACATGCGTTACACTTGTGGATTCTATGACGAATAATGCGTCTAGCGGACAAAATCCAATACTTATGGCGCAATAACGACATAGTGAGTTCTGGACCTGCATGTAAATATTTTATATGATAATAGTCTACGAGGATTTCAACTATGCGATCATGTCGGGGTAACACTACCGGGTGTTTAGTACTATAGGCCTCAGCCGAATGAGTTAATCGACCCCCAACGCGGATTAAATCATCACCATCTACAAATGGCTTGAGTTTAATAAGAGCGGGTGAACAAATTTTATTATTTTTTAACTCGGAATAATCATCCATGAAGTGTTTTCTTTGAATATGACGCCACAAAATGGTTTCAGCGAACTCGAAGTCGCTAGTGGTAACGGTGTCAGTCCGACGCGGGAGTTTTTTCATGAAGCGGTATATGAAAACAACAATACGCAGCAGTTTAGTCCACGACGACGTACGTTCTGCGAGTGCGAGTAGAAGCGAATTTTCCGAACTTGAATCCGCGACTATGGGATGCGCGTGGACCCTTTCTTCCGGAATGGGTTCCGAATTCAAGTCTGTAACCTTATGTATGGGCCATTCGGAAGGGTCGCGCTTAGCCCAAGCGGGTCCGTGCAACCATAATGGGTGCTCAATGAATTTGTCAGGTGTTAAACCACGTGACAAACAGTCCGCTGGGTTTTCAGTACCAGCTACGTGGTAGAAATGTTCCGCGGGGACGTTGTCTACGATGCGAACGACACGATTGGCCACAAACGTGTGCCAACGATGCGGAGAAGAATTTATCCAGCAAAGAGTCACCTTAGAATCGGTGAATGCGTAAATAGCGGTAACATTATAACGCGGATTATAAGTGTCATGAACACGGCGAAGAAGTTTAGCGAGGAGTTCGGCACCACAGAGCTCCAGTCGAGCAATAGTCAATGGTTTAACCGGCGATACCTTCGACTTGGCACAAACCAGCTGAACAACTACGTCATCGTTGCGAGTGACATGCGCATAGATGACAGCGCCGTAGGCGCTTTCGCTGGCGTCGGAAAATCCAATGAGGCGAAGAATACAATTTTCAAAAATACCTAAATGGCGCGGGATTTTAAAATCATTTAAAAGCGGCAGGGCAGAGCGAAAAGTTTGCCAAATATTTATGATGTGACGCGGGGGAGTGTCATCCCAATCGAGCTTCAGTAACCACAATTCTTTGATAAGTAGTTTAGCATAGAGAACTACAGGCGCGACAAGCCCCATGATGTCCCACAGTCTAGCTACGGCCGACAGAATAGCACGTTTAGTACACGTGTCTGGCGGTGCGGAAATAAGAAATTCAAAACAATCATTTGACCTACACCAGCGCAAGCCGAGAACCTTTTGTTCTACCGACTTGTCGAATTCTAGTTGTTCGGTCAACCTATGCGACGCGGGAATACTGTTTAGTACAGTTTGAGAGTTACTGGTCCACTTGACCAACTCGAACTGACCTCCTCTAAAGAGTTTAATCAGTTCGTGCGAAACCTGGACTGCACGTGATTCGGAGCTTACGCTGTAGACTACGTCATCCATATACAGCGAATCCGCGATGATAGCGCTGGCACGCGGGAAGTGATGACCATCGTCTTGAACCAACTGTTGTACTGTGCGGATCGCGTGGTAGGGACTTGACTTGAGACCAAAACAGACACGGTTAAACTGATATAGAACCAGAGGATCGTTTGGACTAAAACGATATAAGATGCGTTGAAAGCGACGATCGCTTTCTCTTACTTCAATCTGTAAGAACATTTGTCGGCAATCAGCCGAGAGCGCGAATGCGAACAATCGAAAATTCAGAATTATAGTAAACAAGTCACCCTGTAAATTCGGGCCACTGTGTAAAATATCGTTGAGAGATAATCCAGTACTCGTTTTAGCACTAGCGTCTAACACGGAGCGTAGTTTTGTTGTTGTCTTATCTAAACGTACAACTGCGTGATGCGGAATTACATAGTCAGGACAACTACTGTCTGAACTATCGAGCGGAGCAGGAGATAAATATCCTTTATCAATATATTCGCGAATGACGTCATCATACGCAGTACGTAACTCGGGTGCGGATTCTAATTTCTTTTCTAGGCAGAAAAAACCTTTTTTCGCGATATCGAGTGAGTTCCCCAATGAGAACACATCGCTGCGAAACGGTAGGGCTACAGAGTATCTACCTGTGTCCCCATCGCGTTCCGTGGTCGAATTATAAAAGTACTCGCACTCAAGTTCGTCGAGCGATTTGCTCGTCGAAAGAGTGACGGGCGCTTCATCGACCTGCCAGAATTTTTTCAACGCCGATTCTAACGAGTCTTTGTCGGATGGTTGCGAAATATGTGAGTAACAAGACTGTGGAGGCTTATTACGACGTACAGGCAGCGCGGGCACAGTGCCCATGATGACGTAACCGAGTACCGTCTGCATGGCGGGCGGCGCGGAGGAGTTGCTGCTAACTACGCGGGGCAGCATAAGATGCGGGAAAAGCGAAGCCCCGATCAACACATCGATGCGACCGGGTTTGCCAAACGATTCGTCGGCGAGCGGTAAACCTTTTAAGTAAGGCAAGGCGGAAGTATCTACGGGAGCGGTAGGTAAATTATCGGTGATTGCATCGACAACTAGCGAATTAACGTTAAAAGTAACGTTCGGATTAAAACGGGAAAAGAAAGCGAATTGTACGGAACCCTTAACGGATTTTTCCGTACCACCGATACCCTTAACGGAAGGCGTATCAGATGAATGTCTAGTCAAACCTAATCGTTTGCAACATTCTGCGGTAATAAAATTAATTTGTGAGCCACTGTCTAATAGACAGCGAATAAATTGCTCCTTACCAAATGAATCTCGAACTATTACAGTAGCGGTTGACAACAAAATAGTAGTATTCGTATTACATTGCGGCTTTGATACGCGGGAGTTCGAGTCGTAAAAGATCGACGCAGCAATGGATGCATTACATTGCGGGGCGCTCTGAGCGGTGGCGGCGAGCGGCACGGCGGCGTGAGCATCTTGCTCGCTCGAAGCCGTGGAGTTTGAACCCGATTGTGTACGTGCGGTATCATCAACACCGTTCGATAATACAGTCGCGTGCGATTCGCGATTAAAGTGTAAAAGCGTATGATGTTTATTTTTACAAGATTTACATCTAGATTCAGACTGACAGACTCTGGCCTTATGTTTAATACTTAAACAGTTAGTACATGCATCGTTTTGCTTCACCGATTTGAAACGATCACTTGGTGTCATTTTAGAAAAGGCAGGACATTTAAATAAATGTTCATGAACAAAGCTATCACACAAACATTTTGCGAATTTATCAATTACAGTGTAAGATTGCGGTTGCGGAGTTTTGGACGTTTTTTTATTTACAGGATTGTTGTTAGACTGAGTGAAACTCAAGCTGTTTAAAGCTTTAGTATTTTGTAAAATGCGAGATTGATTTTTAATGAACTGTACTAAATTGTCGAATTTAGGAATTTCGTCTTTTGAGTTCATTTCAAAAGTCGAGCGGTTTCAGAATCAACCTTTTTTATAGCGACATGGAAAAAAATCAAATCTGATAAATCATTTATTTTAAGGTTTTTTAATGCGTTTGCGGCGGAAACAAAATTATCAGAAAAGGATTCGAAATTTTGAATAGATGCGGTATTAAAAGATTTATGTTCAAACATCCGATTAAGGTAACTAGAAGCCAACATACGTTTGTCTTCGTACTTGTTTATGAGTGAATTAAAAATTAATTGGTAGTTATCGCCGTTAGGGCAAACTCCTGAGAACGCGGTTTGAGCCTTATCTTTCAATTTCCCCATCAAATAATATAATTTCTCCGAATCAGTCAATGTATTATTTTCGTGTACCGTGCTTTTAAAATTAGCATAGAACAGGGGCCAGTTACGAATATCGCCATCGAATGACATAATTTCAATGGGAGGCAAGCGAACTGTTTGCTTATTGACACCACTACCACTAGAAGTAGGAGCCGATGTGGCTGATGATTTTGAGTAATTTGAATAATTATATTTAACGCAGCAATATAATTCCTCAAAACTAATCCACGACTGATCATCAATATTATTTTCCGGGTCTTGTCTTAGAAGAAGCGAGTTATATTTATTAAATGCCTCGAGGAACTCGGTGCGCAACGCATCAACATTGACACACGCACACAAGAACTTCTCTATCGGTTCCATACCGGACTTAATTTTTTCCATTAAATCGTAAATGATTTGCATGCGGGCAAAAATCATATTACGACATGACAGTGCTATTTGAATCGCGGATTCTATCTGATCATCCGAATCCATGGTCTCTTTCTTAGGCATTTTCGATATTTTTGTAGGTTTTTATAATAGCTAAAATAAATCGCAAACTTCAACGAGTTGTGCGCGGTGCGGGATTGGTAGGTGGTACCTACGAATATAGTACCGAACGATAGCGAAGCGAGCGAGCGGTAGATTTTGCTTCTACCTACGTATATTAAAATATTAAGTTGAGCGGGATGCGAAATACCTGTGAATGTACGCAATGACAAGTAGGTACTGTAATAAATGAATAAATGAAAGCGGTTTAGTATAAGAGTATAAGGAACGAAGATTGAAATGAAATATAGTTGCGGGATGATAATATACGGATATAATATTGATATCCGTTATCAAGAGGATAAAGAAAAATAGGTATCCGTGATCATGGGACCAAAACTGTTGGATATCTGTGATCGTAGGACCAAAAACTGTTGGATATCCGTGATCGTAGGACCAAAAAATGTCGGATATCCGTCTCGAAGGACCAAAAAATGTTGCGGCGGCCTAAAGCCTTTGGGGTGAAAATCGAAATTTTCTTAGTGGACTGTATGAGGGGCGGTTCGGTGACACAAGTAGGTGTTTTGGTGGTGTGGGAAAATGATGATGGTACCTGCCTGGTGAGCTATGGCGACACGACGAGAAGGGTTTCCTTAGCCACGTGGCTGGCGCGTCCAGGATATCACGTACGGACGAGAATCTGCACTTTCCACAACACACATACACGCACTTGCACTGTTCAATAGCAATCTTCGTTCTTCGCGGTGAAAATATGAGTCCTTTTTCGACTTGGGATTAATTTTACCCAACAGGCGTCGATGTTGATTGAGAACTGACGGATCTTCTTGGCGGCAGCGTATGCGCGCCATTGCGGATCTTCCTTCTCGCTCTCACTTAGGCATTATAAGGGTTGTGGAAGGGAGAAGGAAAGCGGAAGGAACTTTATGTTACACAGATACTAATTAATTAGAGTTGCCAGTAATTAGGCATGAAATATAAAATAAAGAAAGTAATGGCGTTAACAGAAGGGTTCCGTAGTTGAAAATAATTTATCCCAAAAAGAAACTTAACATTGTAGTTGAAAAACATGTTCTCCCATACATTGACATACGTCACGGTCAATTCTCCGTGATTTAATTTTTTTTATATGATAAAATTAGAAATTATCGTTTTTCGGACTTTTTCCTTTACTTGTGCTGTGAGACCTTGCTTCTTGCTAAATTTCATGATTCTAGGTGAACGGGAAGTACCCTGTAGGTTTTGATTTACTTGCGAGTATCAAAATTTATGTCGCTTAAGTCTGTATTTTTTTTTGTTGCGTTGACTAAGAAACTTGATTTTTTTAGAACTCCAAGGGACCATAGACATAGGTATTTGATATTAATTTAAACTTGATATCTTCACGTGATCCTGATTAAAAGGGTCTTGACAGACTGACAGGCAGACGGACAACGAAGTGATTCTAAAAGGGTTTTGTTTTTTTTTCTTATAAGGTACGGAACCCTAAAAATAGACATTATACATGAAAATAAAATGAATTAACATAAATTCTCTGGTGTAAATAACAGCTACTTATAGAAATTAATTAAATTGCACGGATTTAATGTTTATTATTTAAATATTTGTCGAGTAGCAAGGAGTCCTCGCACGGCCGAGAGCGAATGGATTAACATAAAGGATATAACAATTTAAATAAATATGAAACAAGTAGGTACTTACGCATATATTATATATCACAATTATTTAAAAAGGTTTTTGCACTTTAGTGTAAGCATTCTCAAGAAGAAAGAGACGCGCTTTTAAAATTGTTTAAGTACCAAAAAAATGTTTTATTTGGACTTCTAATAATATATTTTTAAAGTAACTAAGGTAGGTGCGTCAGCGAAATTTATCGATATCGATAAATATCATAATGCAAGCACAGAAAAAACGGATGTCACCTACATTTTGACGAATTATGCGAACATAAATAATGTAAGGAACAGTAGTGCTATTCTGTAAATATCTCACCGTGAAAACATAAGTGAAGTGGTCTTAATATGAGCTGTCAACAGTGTCAACCCCTAGCATCAGGTGGGATGACGGCTCACTTCACGCTCACTGCACCTAAGTTATCACGGTGAGATGTTTACAGAATAGCACTACCGTAGTTGTTTTTCGGGATTTCAGGTTTGGTAGTAAAAATTGTTCATAATGATGAGTACAATGACCCCTCAAAAGAATAACAGTGATTAAAATTACACCCTGTGTATAAATAAATACATGTATTATAATAATATACAGGGTGAATTTTTCAAGTGGGCGTGGATGGCCAAATTCGAAAATATTAGGAATATTGTAATGCTGATTGCAGTACTTACCAATCCTTGAGCCGTCGAATCCAGCTATGTAGTGAAAACAATGGTCATCATTATGAACAATTAATCGGTTAAGGTTTAATATGTAGGTAACAAGAAAGAAGAAAAATAAAAAAGTACTTTGTTACAAATAAGCCGTTTCCCGAATGTCATTACTTCCCAGAGTTCGATCCTTATTATTTATTTATTTATTGCACAATGTACACACAGTTACAGGCTTTGCTTACAACTAATGAGTACATAACCCCGTTGGGGCGCCGCAAGACAACTTAAAACTAGAATATTGTGTCTGTAACATTATTAATTAGAACATATGTTTACATTAAGTCTAGAATTTTATTACATTATTAATTATTTATACTAAATTGTATTGTATTATATTATCATTATATTCTGTTATTTATTAGGTATTACATTTATAGTTTAATTATAATCTGTAATCTATTATTGTCTAGTAGGTATTATCACATAATTATATAAAGTTTAGGAACTTTCACAAACATACATTTAATTTGTGTATTATTAATTAAACTTATATCTAGCTTTACATCGAACAAAAAAAAAAAAAATATATTAAGTAATTATAATTCACATATTCTAAGGGTTTTTATCATCCATAAATTCTTGTATACTATATTAGCGACACTATCGAATGGTGTTATGATACAGTATGTGTTTTTTTTTCAAAATCAACAGGTTTGTTTCAGGAAAAAACCCGTTGATTTTGAAATTAGCCAGGGCTAGAAATATTGATTTTCAAAACCCAATGACGTAGTTTTAGTTTTCATCAAAATTGAGCCCGAGACTCCTTTGAGTACTTTTCGCTACTCCCCATAGTTTCGGTTTGGCGATCCACGCTCACTTGAAAAATTCATCCTGTATACTTACGAGTATTATCTCGTTACTCTGCAAACCTACACACATTATGTATATACTCTCGCATTAACATAACATTGCAAATGCGAGAGTAGGATAGTACCTATATACTGAGACGAACGCCCTGTTCTCAACAGACTGATGTTCGGTAATTATAGGTAGATATATTGGTTAAAGTATGAAATTGCCGTTTATTGTATTTGGAACTTCGAATTGACATAGAACCTTCATGGTTTGAGATTTTTGAGTGAAACTTTTTTCACATGGTACCTATGAGGTTCTTCTTTTAAAAAATGTGCAACATTCGATGATCGACTTTCAGTTGTCTTTTTTATTCAGCTTAGACAAGAAAGATGGATACTTCGAAAATTCGAGTTATTTTTGAATACGAGTTCCGACGCGGAACTAACGCGGCAGAAACAGCTCGCAATATCAATGTTGCGTTTGGAGAGGGGACTGCTAATGAACGCACCGTGCGATTTTGGTTTAAACGCTTTAGTGATGAAACTTTGATTTGAAGAACGAACCACGTGGAAGACCGCCCACACAGGTGAATAACAATGAATTGAAAGAGATGGTGGAAGTCGATCCGAGCCAAACTACCCAGGAATTAGCGGCATGGTTTAACGTTACCTTACCAACAATATTGACTCATTTGCGTCAAATCAATAAAGTAAAAAAATATGAGAAATGGGTGCCTCATGATTTGACTGATCTGCAGAAAGAAACGCGTGTTGAAACTTGTGTTGCCTTGTTGAATCGATACAGAAATGAAGGAATATTGGATCGAATTGTGAAATGTGATGAAAAGTGGATTCTTTACGATAACCGTAAGCGAAAAATGCATTGGCTGACTCCAGGTCAAACGCCGCAACAGTGTCAAAAAGCAAAGCTTACCAATAAAAAGGTAATGGTAACTGTTTGGTGGTCTCAGCATGGTGTTATTGACTATAGCTTCTCCGATCTGGTCAAGCAATAACGGAAAATGTCTACTATGCGAACTCCGAACAATGGTAGCAAAATTAGTAGTAAAAACAGCCCCGACTCATGAACCGATCTTCACCATTATTGCTCGTTGATAACGCGAGACCTCATACAGCACGAGAAACCGTTTTAACTCTGCAGGAACTGCAATTAGAAACCATTCGTCACCCTCCATATTCGCCAGACCTTGCTCCAACGGACTACCATTTTTTTCGTGATTTGGACAATTTTCTACGTGATAAAAAGTTTTCTTCTCAGGAGGCAGTACAAAATGCTTTCACACAGTTTGTCGAATCTAGATCACGACAGTTCTATCGCAAAGGCTTATATGACCTTCCTATTAGATGGCAGCAATGTATAGATAATAATGGTAATTATTTTGATTAAATAAATGTGTTAAATTGAAATAAAACGAATTTCAATTTTTCAGTACAAATCGACAATTTCATACTTTAACCCCTAATAGTATCTACAATAATAATATCAAAGTGTAATCTTCATATAGCTTAGTGGAAGCCTTACATTTTCATCCTTTAAAAACATTTACAAGTTTAACAGCCTTTCGAGTCTTGTCCGATGACTATGTAGGTGTTGAGTTACGATTGGAAAGCGAGACGACGCGCTGCTTTTGATAGAAAAAAGAAACATATTTTTTAAGTTATTTTAAAGACTCAAGAAGCCGCAGTTAAGTAGCAATCTTTGCAGAAATCTAGAATTCAGATCAACGGCAACTTAACCAGCATAAAATTAACTAACACAAGTAAATCTCCAAGACAGCTAAGCCACAATGCTGGGGCACAAAGTAAGCAGTAATTTTGCTTAACTACTGGGTCAAGCTGGCGGTCAGCGACACAACACCGTGTGCTTTACGAAACGGTGCAGTCGTCTGAGTTAGCAACAGACATCACGCTTAAAAACACGTGGCTGACTGAGTAAGTAGAGCTGCAGCTCTGGAAGATAACTAGCTGTGCCTGTGGATCTGCCTGCATGGGGATTACATTATTCAGGATGAAAGTACTCTGCATGATTAGTATAGTGATCCAAATCGAGGCTGTTAAAGCATCCGCGGCGGGTCCCAGTCTAAATCATTTTGCATCCAGTTGATAATAGGGTCGCCTTTATTGCATCAAGGTATATAACTTATTCTAGTTACATTATGGGGAGAATCCTTTTAAGCAAATAGTTTGCATGTGTTAGGATGCTCCGCCCTTCCCCAGGTTATTAATTGATATTAAGTTAATGAGATATGTAAACTAAAAAATAAAATAATAAATATGTTTAATTTTTACTAAATAGGTAATTGATTGAAGCTGTTATTCTGAAGGTATAAAGTGGGTGAGCGGGCAGCGTGGAGTTACTTGAAACCGTAGCACTGCGTTCAGTCGTCAGTAACGTGTTTGGTTTGAACATGTTGCGTTCAGTCGAAACATGTTGACACCAAACACGTTACAGACATAGTCACTAACAACATTGGAAAAGTCCCGTGTTCCTGTAACTTCGCCGTAATATTTTCCCTTGTTTTCCACAAAGCTACGCCATCCGCTATACAACGTGTCGTTTTGCATCCTCGTCAAAAGGATATGGTATAGACAATAAAACCGAACAACTTTTTCCATGGCACCAACATTGTAATCGCGAAAAAATAATCAGCCGTCCCATACATTTGCGGCGAGAAGGTATTGGAGTTTTCTATGAGACCGTTGAAAATTTTTTTCGCGATTACGATGTTGGTCCCATGGAGAAAGTTGTTCGGTTTGATGTTCTGTATCACACCCTGAAATTGGACGAGGATGCAAACGACACGTTGTATGGTCCGCTATCGTACAGACACTGATTTATTTCATTACTCATTGGGTCAGCGACACAGAACCCTGTGCATTACGAAACCTCGCTGACATGGCAACCACAACTGAGTTAGCAACTAATATAAACGTAATGGATGACACAAGCGACTAGTAAAACTTAATCTGGGATTGTCTGACTGTAATCCTTTAGATGCTGATTTGATCCTCAGCCTCAGCAATATAATATAGACAATATACAAGAGACAAAAAACAAATACAAATTATTCATTCTGCACAAACAAGACGCACATTACAAAAAACCGGCCAAGTGCGTGTCGGACTACGCACAATGAAGGGTTCCGTAGTTGTGACGAAGTTATGCCAAGAACAAACATACTCCCATACATCGATATACGTCACGGTCAATTCTTCCATGCAAAGATAAGTTTGAAATTGCAAAAAAAAAAAAATGTTTATGATAAAACTAAAAATTAACTATTTTCGGACGTGAGACCTTGCTTCTTGCCAAATTTCATGATTCTAGGTCAATGGGAAGTACCCTATAGGTTTACGTTTACTTGCGAGTATCAAAATATGTCGCTTAAAAGACCGTATTTTTGTATTGCGTTGACTTAGAAGCTTGATTTTTTTTAGAGCTCCAAGTGACCATAGACCATACAGTATTTGATATTAATCTCAACGCGTTCCTGAAAAAAAGGGTCTTGACAGACAGACGGACAACAAAGTGATCCTATAAGGGTTCCGTTTTTTCCTTTTGAGGTACGGAACCCTACAAGAGAATTTTTTTGTAATGTTTGTCACACACTGATATGCAGTTGCCAAAAGCCTCCATGTGCCAAAGTTTCCATGTGGAACAGTTATTCTAGCGAAGTAGTTGCTACGTTAAGTACACCTTTAAACATTT
This sequence comes from Cosmia pyralina, assembly GCA_946251885.1. Lineage (NCBI taxonomy): Eukaryota > Metazoa > Arthropoda > Insecta > Lepidoptera > Noctuidae > Cosmia > Cosmia pyralina. Next base: position 25,057,298 of record OX276359.1, read on the forward strand.
CCGTCGCTAAACAGCATTCATTGGAATTGGTGACATTATTCTCAACTACGTGTATGTTGGAGTAGGTCAGCGTCCAATTTGCCAGATGCTAGTGTTTTACAAAGGGCGTTATTTCTGTTTGAACTAGGCTACTAATGTCGAATGGACAGCTGGATCTGCCAGTTTAACATGATTTTTGTGGCCTCCTCAATAAATATTATAAAGCATGAACACCAATTCTCATTCAAACTCAACCTTCGCGACCGATTGGTTCATATTGGTTTAATATTAACCATGCATACCCATTAGAAACAGAATCAATACAACTATAAATCAAACACAACCTTGCGCACTGTTCTATAGCAAAAGCAACGTAATCAAGTGCTTATCACAGGTTATAAAAATGGACGGTTTGAACATTATTGTACCGCTGAGTACCAGGCCGCCATGTTTGTGTGGCAGTGGCGAAGTACCAGGCCGCCATGTTTGTGTGGCAGTGGCGAAGTACCAGGCCGCCGTGTTTGTGTGGCAGTGGCGAAGTACCAGGCCGCCATGTTTGTGTGACATTGGCTAAGTACCAGGCGGCCATGTTTGTGCGGCGAACTGACGATGGGTAGCAAGTAGCAACAGCTATCACACATTGTAAGTAAACAGTATTATTTATTTTTCCGTATTGGTTTCAGACTTCAGAATATACTGTTGATCTTCAATAACTACAGTTATCCTAATTAGTATATAGTATATATAATAGGGCAAAAGCTAGTTTGTAATATTAGTTAGGATGTCGCAAGTGTCGTTACCCCTCTATAGATACCTGCAACAGCACCAGCAAGAATATTGAATACTTATCGATTATTTTGTTGAAGGACGACCTTGGACACAAAGTTAAACTGACTAGTTTGTGCAGCAGCAGCAGGCATGACGTGGCCCGCAGTCCTCTGACCACGTGTTCCACACACTCACACCTACCTACTGATTAATGTACGAAAAAACATGTTTTAATGTGTAAAAAATTAGTTACGTTCAGCGTCGCGATGAAGTCGATAGCTGAAGTTAAGAGGATATATCGAAGCGTGGTTTAGCTCGGTGTGTAAGTGAAATGGCGTTATGGTTGTCTAGTTTGACGCGTGACATAGAAGGCTCTCACGTGCACCGGAATTTAAACGCGCTTCATGTAAATGTAGAATTATCACTAAATAAGTTTTTAACATATTTAAATACCTTTGATTTAAATCAAATTTTACTGCACAATAAGGAACTCTTTACGTATAATCGTATAAAACAGAAAATAGACGGTGCTACTTTGGAATATTGTCTATCGAAAAAATTTCAAGTAACCATTTTTCGGATTTAGTACAGCAGTATAGTCAAATAATACATATGGAAAATCCAAATGATTAAACCTAAACCATATACATTTAGTTTTATAGGAATTTAAAAAACAAAATTATCGATGTATCCCCTTAAGTAGGTAGTAGAGAAGACCGGGTATGGTTGTCTACGGGTTGGTCGTTAAGTTTTCTGTCAGGACCGCTGTGACAACCAACCCATGAGACAACCACACCCAGTCTCCTCTACCTGGTAGATCGACCTCTGTTCCGGTGAAAATAGAGAAAACGAATTTTCACACATATGACACCTAGCTAGATCGATTTTTCGCCCCCGTAAACCCCCATATTTCAATTTTCATCGAAATAGTTAGAGGCAAATATATTATAATTATACAAACATTGCTCATTTTATTTAATCTTCGAATATCCTCAAGAGTTCATCGCGCAAATATGGCTTTCAACACCTGAAACATTATACAAAATATCACAGCTTGAAGTTAAAATTTGTGAAATGCAAATAAATCAAATCATTGAATCGTCGAAAACTTTATTAATAATCATTTTCTAAACACGAGAACAATTTGTATCAGCTCATAACAATAACACAGCTACTGCTGTGTAACCCCATTCGCTGATCAAGTGAAACATCATTTTTGTTAAGTAAATGTTCCTTTTTCACTGACAATGAGAAAAAAAGCAACGCGGCTCGTTGCGCTGGTCATGGCTCGCCGTCACGTTTCCTGAGCATAAGCGTTATCGGAATAATACCTCAAATACACACTAAAACAACTTGTATTCAATACCACATAAGACGTAGAATTGTATACAGTTTTCAAGGTAAACAAAACACTAAAATATGTGTCGTCAGAGTCCCGATAACGTATGTTTGATGGAAACAGAAATAGAAAATTGTTTTCGTTCAAGCCAACAACGGTGTACCGTCACTCATTGTAATCTTTACGCTTTGAAAATAACATTCTGTAATATTAAACTGAGGTTAGAGGTACATGGAGGTATTCATTCGAGGTTATGTAACGCTGGTAGGTATACTGGGTGAGGTTGAGCTTTGCTGTGCTCATGCGCTGATGTAAAATATTCATCAACTATTTTGGGCTAGTTTCGGTGTGAAAATGGTATCACTGTTGTCTTCAAGCTTCAATTAAAATTTATCAGAACCATAGTACTTTATTCATAGCAACATTTTTCTTCCCTCACCTATCTTTTATGGACAGCAGGGTTACGGAAATGAATCCTCTAGGACTCTAGGCTACTGATTACACCGTACTGCGAATGAAAGCTCATTTTCTCTGAAGTACAAGGAAAGTCACTTATTTAGGTACATAACCTTGAATTTCTCAGAGAAAGTTTCGTCTGCTTCTGAAGTACTCAAAACCATGACTGAAGTTTATCTACAGAGTCCCATGTCAATCAGTCACATCCTCGCACTCGTATACCATGCAGGGTTAAAATAAATTCACTAGCGAAACTTTGCACTCGTGAGCGATGTTAAATAACGAATGAAATCAATCTATATGTCGCAGGTTTATGACAAGTTCAGGTTTTTGATCAAGAACCGGAAGAAGACAAAATTATTACTTTATGTTATCATAAACCTGAGAAAATCCAGTTTTTTGATCAAAAACCTAGACTGAATTAGTATTATTATAATAAAATCAATGTCGGTTGCTAATTCTTTAAATAAAAAAACAATTACAGACAGTAAACAGTGATTTATTTATTATAATTTTACATACATTTAGCAATCAATATTGGTTCTCCACTAATTGTGGTTCATCAAGAAATGTAAAAAACTGATAACTTATAATTTTACATTATACATTTAATTTCTTGCAACCAAGAAATGCCAATTATAATTTGTTCTTTTATAAATCTATACCTATAATAAATCTAATACTATTACATAGATTTAGCACGTAATCAATAACGGTCTTCCCCTAATTGTGTTGACATCAAGAAATGTTAAAACTAATAAAAAAGACTGTTATCAAATAATTTAACATACGAGTACATTTAGTTTTTTAAATACGTTTTATTTATTCCCCGTCAACCGAAAGCTTCCATTCGGTCGCTTAAATTTTATCATAAACTAAAACAAGTTCAGGTTTTTGATAAAAAAAACTGGATTTTCTCAGGTTTATGATAAATTATAGTAATAATTGTGTCTTCTTCCGGTTCTTGACCAAAAGCCTAGGTTTTTGATCAAAAACCTGATTTTGTCATAAACCTGCGACATATATTTAATCTAAATAAATAAAAAGAGAAGTCTTGACTGACTGACTGACTCATCAACGCCCAGCCCAAACCCTTGGACCTAGAGAGCTGAAATATACGGAGGACCCCTTTACAATGTAGACAAGGAATAAGGAAGGATTTCCCGGTAGTACGTTCCCGTGGGATATTTTCCGATATCCACGCGGGCGAAGCCACGCGGGAAGAGCTAGTATCAAATAAAAATTATAAATATGTGTGTGTATGTAGTATTGATTCTAAATTAATTAATTACTTACCACCTGTACCAAATTATGGATCGCAATAAAGATTATTTGATTTGATTTGAAACATCACACTAATATTATAAAGGTAAAAGTTTGTGAGGATGTGTGTGTGTGCGTGAGTGTGAGTGTGTGTTTGGATGTTTGTTGCTTCTTCACGCTCAAACGGCTGGACCGATTGCGATGAAATTTGGCGTGTACATAGCTTATACCCTGGTTTAACACATAGGCTACTTTTTATCCCGGTCTACGCGAGTGAAACCGCGGGGCGCAGCTAGTAATCTATATAAAAACTAAAATGCTGTTCATTGGTAAGCGCATAAGAACGCCTAGACCAATTTTAAAATATTTTTTTCAAATGTTCGTGATAGTCCGAATTAGGTTTTTATGGAAAGAAAAAAATTAAAAGTTGCTCGAAAAATTGGAAAATTCGGGAAAAACTGAATGTCCTTTTTGCTATGGGGTTTTTGTATGACCATAATTATTGAAATGTTGACAGGCCAACGTCTATCGGGTCAGCTAGTAGAAAAATAAAATGTGTAAAGTTCATAACTTATTGTTCTGTTATTGGTATCATGACTTGATATCGACAGCAGTCATTTGTGAAGTTTTTCCAGTTAATTTAATTTGACCCTGTACGTGTGGGAGTACATAAAGAGTTGTTAAGGTAGGCTTGCAGTTAGATAATAAAAAACATAATTATTACCTACGACTGAGTCGATAAGTTACTAATCAATTTGGCATGCGTCACATGCGTATTGGTCGTGGCAAATATGTATTTTTTTTTATTGCCACTATTTAGCAATCTTCTTTATTTACAGATTACGGAGACACAGCTAGAGGCAGCGCTGTCAACATTGTCCATATAAACCATGCGTGCCACCGTTTACTCGGACTACGACAGAAATGACACAGAAACTGAAGGCTTTGAATGGCTGTTCGTGGCAGAAGCAAGTGCTCAAAGCACTTTTTTCAAAGCCTCTACGTGCTGCAGAGATACTGCCGGCCGTCTCTAGGCGTTGTGGCGATACTGCCGGCCGTCTCTAGGCGCTGCGGCGATACTGCCGGCCGTCTCTAGGCCCTGCGGCGATACTACCGGCTGTCTCTAGGCACTGTTTGGCGATACTGCCGGCTGTCTCTAGGCGCTGCGGCGATACTGCCGGCCGTCTTTAGGCCCTGCGGCGATACTGCCGGCCGTCTCTAGGCCCTGCGGCGATACTGCCGGCCGTCTCTAGGCCCTGCGGCGATACTACCGGCTGTCTCTAGGCACTGTTTGGCGATACTGCCGGCTGTCTCTAGGTGCTGTGGCGATTCCATGTTCTGTGGTATTATTGCACGTTGCAGGAATTCACTGGTTGCCTTGTAGAGCCTGTCGATATGGTGATGTTTGGGGAAAGTCTATGTCCAGCAGTGGCAGTATTTTGGCTTAAAGTAAGGTATAAGTAAATGATAACCATGACAATTAAGTCAATTGAAAACAATTGTGCTGGAAATTAAGTCTTAAGATAAAAAAGAGGTTTTGCTAAGCCCGCTACACCAAGCCTTGTTACTATGTAAAGAAACAATGAACACAGACAGACATGCAGTACATAACGGAGTACATAAAGAACCGTGTTTCCCATGCTATGTACCGGTGATAAGAAACAAAGAGGCTTATGTGCTCTGCGCGAGTCGGTCGCGTGGCAACAGCGGATGAAGCAATGCTGTGTTAGAAGGGCCAGTGTGTGTGAGAGGCGGAGGCGGGAACACTTACGGCTTTGTTGAACTGAGAAAGAATAATTAAGACGCAGATATATGCCTACGGCCTTGAGTGGTTGGAGCATTGCTTGCGTGTTCTGTGCTGAGCTCACGCACCGCGTCGTACATCCACCCAGTAATAGCACTCGTCCATCAAGGAGCGCTGTCCCAAATTGGACGTATTATTACTCATGGAGAGTAAACCGCTGCAGCGTGTCATGGAGGTCAAAGATCTGGGTGTTTGCTTCACTGCGGATCTGCAGTTTAGGAAACATGTTGTTGTGGTTTGCAAAAAGGCATACCGCAACCTTGGGTTTCTTTTACGACAAGCGAGTCAGTTTACTAGTATAAGTGCATTAAAGGCTTTGTATGAAGCACTGGTAAAGAGCCACCTACAGTACAACGCGGCAATTTGGAGTCCTAGTGAGGCCAAATACAGTTTCATGCTAGAGCGGATACAAAACAAATATGTTAGGTTCATGTATAAAAAGTTATTTGGAGTGTATCCAGGATACCCGCTATTGTATCCTACCTTATTTATCTTGGGTATGGTAGGCTATACAAAATTAGAAATTAAGGCCAGGATATTCGAGCGCAGTAGGCATTTAGCGTTACCTCCCACCCCGCGTGGCAAGTCGCGCGAACGCGCAGTTCAAATGAACTCGCTGACCCCGCTCTGCAAAATAATTTTCTAATATAATTAATACTTACTTATACATAATTTAAACTTAATTACCACTATAATTATAATACAACTTAAACTAAGATCTACAGTTTAATTATAAACTACAACAATATTTACAGACTGATTTTTAAAACTAATAAACAAACACGGAAAATAACAATAATATGACAAATATTTCGATCGATTAGCGGAGGGACGCAGCGAGCCAGCAAAAACGACACAGGTCCTGCCTCGGAAACGCCTAGCGGGCTACTGAAGCGAAGCGCGTGCGCCGCTTAGTTATATAATCATTTTGTTAAAATAATAAAAAACTGTTTTGAGAAAAAGTAACCGGAGAATGTTCTCCTAAACGTTATTGCCTATTTTTTGACATATTTTTTTTTGAGTAAAAGTTTGGTCTACTTCAAGTACGACTTGAAAAACGATCACAAATATCTCTGTTTTCGCGATTTTTTATGATCGAGTGAAAATTTAAATATCGTGTTTTGAACCGGAGAATAATCAAGAATGTTTATTAAAGTACAACATATATTTTTACCAAATCAAAACTAAGAATATTTGATTGTTTAATGTTGAATCAAAAATAGGTCGATTTTGAGGAACCTGGCCTTAAGCGTGAACTTGCACTAGCCACATACCTGTTCAATGTTATAAGAGGAAAAATATCTAATATAGACATTCTGCAGTCGATTATGTTGTGCGTGCCCAACGAGTATGTAAAGAGGCGCCGGCGGCCACAGCTGCTGGTAGTGCCGAAAGCGCGCACCAATCTTCTCCGTCGTGCTCCGCTAACGCGTGCGTTGTGCACTCTCAACACGGTAGCTATGAGCTTGGACCTCTTCTCTTGTACACTGAACGACTTTACTATAGTAACTTCTAGACTGCTATGTTATCCAGATCTGCCTGTGTATTGTTATAGTTAGTAACTAAGTACCTAGTTTTAATATTTTGTTCAGTTTTCTTTTGTTATGTACCACTCTATCAATTTAGGTTAGCCTGTAAAGATAGGATGTGATGTTAAATAAATAAATAAACTTATTATCTATAAAACAAAATGTATTATATTAAAATACTTATACTAAATGATAAATAATTAAATTATCTTTAAAATAGTGATGGTTTAAAAAAATACGCTTTGATAGCTTTTGCGTGATTCTCAGTTTTTTATCCGCGTTAGATGTAACTTTACAAATTAATTACACTATTTGTAACATAAACATAATCTAAAATAATCACATAAGTATCAAGTTATTAAGAAAATGCTCTAATTTAACATATATATTTTGTCCAAATCATTAATTCTACTCAGTTAGCACGCGATCTTCAGTTTAAAATCATTAAAACTCGTTTATTATTGGTTTAATACTTATGGTGAACAGGAGCATGACGATTTATGTTGTTACGAAGTCTGATGGCAACTGATCAATCACAAGACGCTTATATTTGCTAGATCAACATGATGGCAACAGGCTCGGTCAAATGAATCTGCGAGTCGCAGTCGTTATAACATCAGATACCAATGCGCCATCTACTTTCGTTTGAGCTATCATTTCCAACTGTAAAAAAAGCATCCTGAAATTTTTTTTAACTTTTGTAATATCTTATGGTTTTTTTTTGTGTGACTTACACATTACTGGCGAAATGTGCGAATAATCCTAGTCGCCCCCACATGGATTACCACAAGGTGGCAATCGGGAATAAAATTCCTAGTTGCCACCAGGTGGCGACTCGGGGTTGGCGGGGTCAGACTTTTCCAATGTGGTTTTATTCGGTGTACTAGAGACACGTCCCAACCCAACCCTTCAAGGCAACAAGGCGTGATATTATGTTAAGTGTAGTAACATTTTAATTAGCAAGAAAGCTTCTCATCTCTTTTCTTTACAGCACCAAAGCCACAGTGTACTCGCTGTCACCAACAACATGCACCACAAAATGATCGCAACACAACAGCGCTCCATCAGCTCCATGTAGAATATTGGCCAACTGCTTGCTGCGCATGCGCACCACACAAGCCCTACTATTTTTACTCTGTTATTTTGGTATTACTAGTGCTTACGTACCTACTGTGACGAGTATCTGTGTTACGCGTTTTGTGCTAAACAAGAAACTGTTTTTTGTTTACATTTGAACGATACGAGCTCGCTGTTGCACGCATACAAACTGGATTGGTTTTGCTTCCTACTTTAGGTTTGTTTTTTTGGGAGCCTTTGATGTGTGTTCTGCTGTTAAACATTGAGCACACGTCTTTTTTCATCTTTAGGGAACTTTGTGTGGAGCTAGTTTTCCTTATTTTCTCTCCCCACTGCGCCCCGTTTTTTTTTTAAATTATAATTTATCCATCTTACATCTATCATTACAGGATTTATTTACATCGCCTTGAAATACTTCGCCATCTATTATGTTGATCTGCCTACTTTTCGGCCTTCGTCTAGATTATTCTTGCAGAAAAAAATATGTGTAATTAGTAGGTAAAGTGGCTTTCACAGAAATCTAAATAATTATTTAGATTTCTGTGGTGGCTTTCTTCTAACGAGTTCAAACCATCTCGCTTTATCCGAGACGTCAAGCACAGCCGCGACGTCAAGCACAGCCGCGACGTCAGGCACACTCAAACTATTTAAATGAATAAGCCACTAATTACGCACTCACATTTTTCACCCCCATAACACAGAAAACTTACCTACTACCTACCTATATACGCTCAGTAGAGGGATTTTAATGACAGCTGTAAAGTGCAGTAGATGTGTGGGGGAGTGAAGTGGTGACAATTAGCCGACAGCCCCAGGCAGGGCTGCTTAGCACCATACATGTGAGGGGTCGTAAAGACCCACATGCTGGAGGGTCGCAAAGACCTACTGCGTGCTAGAGGGGTCGCTGAGATCTACGTGTTGAGACACTTGTGTTTGAGGACTGGGCTGGTACAGCTGTTGAACTTGTGTGGAAAATAGGGTTTACCTTTGGACATTCTGGAATTATGAATTAGTGTACCTCATAGATCTGTTTTTTATATTTATATGGTGTACCTAGTGATGAACATGTTTAATTAAACTGGGAGGAGTTTACTGAGTTTCTTCTTTAATAAATTGAGAGTAGGAGATATTTTCAGCATGTGCGTTGTCGATGCGTCAGTCACTCATTAAGAGCTGTTTTATATTGTATCAACTGTACGTCATCCTCAATTGAATAACAAGAAATCCAGTAACATTTGCTCAAACAAACCGAGCTAATAACACTAATTATGTTTTCCATCCAAATCAAAGCCTCAATGAATATTATTTGATTACCCCACCATTAGACGTCACAACAACATAACCGGATCAATACCACATCCCACCGATCCCACAACCCATTAGAACCCCTCTATTTACTCTTCACATTCTATTGTTTACTCCAGGCATCAGAACAAACATACATTACGCGTATCAATACATACATTATAGGTATATCCGTGAAATCATATCAATAACGTTTAAAACGTTTACATTTAGAATGATTGCTGTTATCGGGTTCTGTGGTGCCTATTTTTGAAATGAAACTGGCAGCTGACAACCAAATTGGAATGAATGAATGAATGAATTGCACCGATCCCAGCGTGGTTTAACCAGACTCGATCACTCGAATGAACCCAAAGATTCACACTAGCCCCTGTTGCCTCATGCTACATGGTGCTACAGAGACCATTGCATATCAAGGAGTAGACCGGGGGGCGCGGTAATGGTAGGGAAGACATGCCCTTAGGATATGGAGGGGATATAGAGCCTATCCAGTATGCACCGTAAAATAAGCATTGGAATAGTGGAGAGACGGGTGATATAATATGGATGGGCTTTTTTACGACGTTGCTGCCAATGGTTGAATATTTATTTGATTTTTCGTGCCAAAATTAATAGAACAGAAATAATATAATAAAATAAGGAATCTCGCAATCTATCCGTCAGAAGTTCTTAATATACAGATTTACAGAACAGAGTATTGTGGCCTAATAATAATAGACGAAGTAAACATTTCTTTTTATATAATTCACATAAAATTAATATTCGAACCGTCATTTGGGTAAACCACTAACTTCTTCAAAACTACATAAGTTAAAGGAAGTTAATTTTCTAAGATTTCCCTTAGTAAGGGCTCCAGATGCAGTTAATGATGAGCAGGCAGTGTGGGACACGCCTTTGCCTCATCTCCAATCTCTGGCCGCCACAGACTTCACTTGAGTCTCTGGGCTGTATAGTGGTGCTTGTTTTTATTAACTCTGTAAGTCTGTTCGCAATTGGCTATGGTGGACGTCGTTTAATGGCTTTCGTTTGTTTAGAAGTACACCAAACTAGCAATAATATTCTAGCATTTAAGTGGGCTAGAGAGATTCGCTAAATCATTGCACAGTTAGTAACAGTTACTGCTTAATTTATTTAGGTATTTATTTATTTAATGATACATGCACATACAAAAGGCTTAATTTGAATAAATCTCTGCCAGTCTACCGTACTTTATACTTCCACAACTAAACATGTACCCCTGCTTATATCGTATGTTTATAGCCGTTATAGCACCTCTGAGATCGATAAGCCTTTTTATGTGACAACAAACAAATAAACAAAATGATTCCTGTTTTAAATTACTATTGATTCTGATTTATAAGATATTATCTGCGCTTACGCAACACACAAGGCGGTTTTTTTACATCGTTTTTTGGTTTATTGCCGTCCAGGTATGGTATATGACATAAATTGTATGGTTAGCTTACGAAACACAGTTTTATGACGTTTGTATTGCCATCATTTAAAAATCTACGAGTTTAATGTGTTTGGTGCGCTTGAGTGGTTTATTTGTGTTAGATAAGATAGATAAATGAGTAGGATTTTTTAAAATAGAGAATTATATAAAAAGTGTGAATACCTTTTGTTGGAATAAATTTAACTATGTTTGACTGAGGATCACCTTTTTGTTTTATTTAGAAACACGTTATGTGCAGCCTATGGTTGCCTAGCAAAGATATAATATTATACCTATCTTAATACCTATGGCTCGTAGCAATCGTAACCTCGTAACCTAGATATTTGTCAAATGTCAAATAAAGCCTTTTGTTTTTATTATGAACTAGCTGACCCGCTAGATGTTGCCGTGTCAAAACTTCAATTTTTTTTTTTCCTTTTAAACCACCCCAGTAAAGAGGAGAATCAAACAAAAAAAAAATCAAATCGGTCAAGTCGTTCTCAAGATATGGCGTGACCAAGGGAAATAGGGATTCATTTTTATATACAGGGTGACCCTGGAAGTATGGATCAAATCGAATAGGGGCGTGGGCAAGGTAGTTTCCAATCTGTTTAACCCTGAGAATGTCGATGCAATTTTTGTTTTAAATCACTCGAAAATTGATTAAAATTTTTGCGCGACCAAAATCTTTACAGTAAATGTTTTTCTTATTCAACACATGTTTTCTAGTTGCGTAAAAATTTTACCCCAAGAAAGGTCCACTCTTCTACAACGCTCTAAAAATAATTAAATTGATAGCCCGGATAGCTTTTTTTAACATTTTTTTCTTTGCGCACTATGCGAAGTGATGGAAAAAACAAAAATTGGTCATAACTTTTGAACCGTAAAAAATTGCACCGACATTTTCAGAGTTAAAAAGTTTAGAAATGACCTTGCCTACGACCCTATTCGATTTGATAATGCAATCATCTAGCATTATCGCAACTATGATAGGGTCGGCTTCAGGTCTAACCGGAAGCAGCTGAATGCCAGATGTTATAAGCTACCTTTTACTGGGTACGTCTTTCACTGACTTGAGTGTGCCCTGGCGGTTGAGAGTATGTCATGCTCACTCAAATGTCTCGCTGGTGGTGGCGTGTGTGTTGGATCATTAAGTTCCCTTCAAAATGGTTGAGCTATTCGTAATTGGTGCTGCTCCATGCGTCATGTTCGTGAACGGGCGCCGTCAGTTGGGACTGGTCGTCTCTTAGCTGCCATGGCTTATTTTTAATTTTAATATTTAATTTAGTTGTTTTAGTTTTTATCTTTTTATTACGGACGCTTTTAATGTGCACGTCTTTCTACATTGTTCTCACATGTATATTTTCAACATGAACGATGTAACCAATATTTTGTAAAAATATTATGATTTAAAAGAGTGTCCGTGGAGTTTCTTGCCCGTTCTTCTCCATAGGGATCTACTACGCTTTGAAATGGGCAACTAGCTTCATCTTTCTGACTTACCGACCCATTGACAATTCAAAAGTGCCTGTAATTGGTTTATTTGAAGTAAATGCTTTGAGTTTGAGTTATATTCATTATCCAACAAAATACCCTACAATAACGTATTCCATTAGAAATTCTACCAGGACAGTCCTCCGCCCTGCCAGGAGTGTGTCACCCTTTCGCCTGCCAGGAGTGTGTCACCTTTTCGCCTGCTAGGAGTGTGTCACCCTGTCGCCTGCCAGGAGTGTGTCACCCTATCACCTGCCAGGAGTGTCACCGTAATGCCTGTCAGGAGTGTCACCCTATCGCCTGCAGGTGTCACGGTGTCCTGCCATGACCCGCGCATTACACACACATAGTATTCAAATGTATTCGTCTATGGCGCGTATGTTGTGGCAGGAAGGTCATCCCAGTCGCTACTGAGGAAAAAAATATTTTAGTGTTGCAGTTTTTGTAGGCTAATGCTAAGGTTTTTAGTTTTAGTATTGCCCGTCAATTTCCGTTGTTAAACATGGCCAATATAACATATAAGACCAATATTTGTACACTTAGTTTGCAATAAACGTTATGACTTTGCCATTGACAACTAACAAACTCTTAGGTATTTGAAAATTGTTTTGAATGAATATTAATTTTCATACGAAAGATTGACCAAGAATTACTGACCTCTGTGAGGGAGTTCAAAACATTAATTTCAATCGATTTCCACTAGCTCTCACTTTTTTATGACACCCAGAAGGATGGGATATATTATTACAGCCAACAAGCTCAGGTGATGAACCTGTATTCAGTTAACAGCAGCCTTCGCCCGTTCAACTAGCGGCCTGAATGATATTCAGTTATAGGTTAGGTTGGAACTGTGATCAACCACGCGCGAATCAAATTGATCGCAGTAACTAAAGCCAGAGCACTCCGACCAAAAGAGTTAATTAGGTTAGAACTGAGATCAACCGCGGGCGAGCGGTGCTACGGCAGCGGCCGGCGAGCTCTACTTCCAAAGGCTAGGCTGTTAACTAAACGGCTAATTAAGCTAACTTGGGCTGCGATATTTTATTCTCTGACCCTTTTAAATTTGTATTCGTCCATTCATTTATTTTATTCCGATGTGTTATGGGGCAGTATTGTGAAATTTTATTTTAACATGTAACAGTTATGGGTTTTTGCCTGAATTAAATGAATTTTATTTTTATTTTATTTTATTTATAGATACACAATGTACCTAACTATGTTTTTCTGGGACAAATTCAGCTATATTTAATCTAAACTTGACATAAAGCATGACAATAAAAAAAAAAGAAAATAAAATTTGAATATGGAAAATATCGTGCGAAAAACTTCTCTTTAATAGGCTTATTAGGGACTGTAAGTCATGTTCGCTGGCTGAGCAATATTCGGAACAAACATTATAATGTGCAGGACTGACCAGAGGACTGCATCTTCTGCAGGTAGTTGTATAATGGCAACATTACCTATGCTGCGTGCGCGCACGTGTCACAGATGTCCGCTCGCCTGCGCGTGATTGTCTCGCGTTTGACATTACCACACATTTGCTTATTTTATACCACTACTATGCTCCTATGTGGACACTATCCATAGTAGGTATCAAAACTGTAGAGTTGTTCAATGTAATAATAATAACGACAAAGCCTACATTTTCGAGCTACGCAAACATGGCGTCATCGCAGAACCAGCTCACTGGACAATAATGTCAAAAGTTAACTTGGAAATAAGGATACTACAAAGATCTCAACATGAAAAAATAAGGTATTTAATGAAACCTTTTGAGAGGTGTATTACACGCAATAAGCACTTCGTGACATACACTTAGGGCCTGTTTCACGATGTCCGAATAGCCACACACTTACCGAATAAATTCAAAAATGGAACAGAATTTGTTTGAAATTTTCTGCCAAGTAAGTTAATAGGAACTTAATCGTAGGTGGTGAAACACGCCCTTAGGCAGAACAACGGACAAATGAAATAAATGAGTAAGTAGGTACTTCTGTAATCTCAAAACTAGGATAACATTGACAACTTAAAAAAAAATAAACACTTATATGAGGTGCACAGAAGTCACGGGCACAAATTAAAAATAGCTATTGTATGTAATGTAATTTATGTAAGTTTCGGCTACATAAACACGGTCATTAAAAATTCAATGTTTTGCCATAAACAACAAGTCTAGGATGTTTTCGCGACTCGTTTTTATCATATTTTACTTTGTATTTTATTTAACATAGTATTTTAAGCAATGAGATCATCTGGCAATTTACCTCTTGTAGTCTTGGTGCTAAGAGGATGTGAGTAGTACCTACATTATGTACCTACGTTAACTAGTAACGTTGAAGTCTTGTGGGAGAATATATATTTTTCTTTGATCCTAGATTCTAATTAGGGAATGCAATCTCGTGAGATCTCGGCCATATATACCGAGATTAATCTCGGCCGAAAATCGAAAGAGATCTCGCGAGATTAACGATATTGCACTGAAGCATGAATACATTTTGTTTTTCAAAGCGAAAGATGTGTTTTTCTGGGGGTCCAAAAGGAGAACTCTTACAGTTTGCAGAAAATAATGTTTTTGCGCTCTGTAGTAAACGCTCTCTCAGCCTCTACACTGTTAGGGACCAGTGTAGAGTCTGGAAGAGCGTTGCTGCAGCTGGTTATTTAGCTTGCAAAATTAGAAGCGGTCTGTCGGACGACACATTAGACAGCTTATGATTTTTATGAAGCTCCTTCCATAATTTTGAGGACTGATTTTTATTATCTTAATTACTTAATTTTCATACAAAAAAAGAAGACTGATTATTTGATTAATAAAAGTTGTTATAAATAAATGATTATAGAAAACACGTCATATTTATTATTTGCCTGTCAACTATACTGTTATAATAACAATTTTAAATAAATAACAAACAATCTCGCCGAGATCTAAATGGCGAGATTTCACGAGATTGATTTTTCCGATCTCGCGAGATCTCGGCTTCGCCAAAATCTCGCGTGATTGCATGCCCATATTGCATTATACCTACCTAACAAGACTTCGTGACCATAGATTAGGTCTTTTTGTCTTCCTTTTATACAATTTTTTTTTTTGTGAATTTGTAATTTTAACAACAGCAACATAATTTATTTTCGTAGAAAAAAGAAAAACGCCATCAATTTATTAAACCATAATACTTATTGCATTAAAAATAGATATAAATTCTATTAATTGTTTTATTATGCACAGTGGCACAATCGTGCAAACACAACAGCAGTATATCGAGGTCGCTAGGACTCGGAAAAAATAAAGTATCCATTGAATAATTTAGCATTAAATGCACACAATGGTTTGTAAATAACTAGAAGGACAATTAGAAGTACGTGTCTTATAACACGGGGGTGCACTCAAGTACTTGCACAAATGCACAGTTTACTAGAGAAGTTGTTTGTTTTGATTGGGTTTCGGATATGATTTCAATGGAGGCTTTCCTAAAAAAGAGTTGAGTGAGTGTTGTGAATTCTGAAAACCATGAAGTAACTATACCTACGTCAAACTAAAAATTACACAAGCAAATAGGTTTAATAAACCAGGCTAAATGTTTTATTCACAAAACTTATTTGATTACAATAAATAATACGAAACTATTTAAGCTCAAAAAACTTTTTTACAAAAAAAAAAAACAGACTTCCAAAAAAAACACTGAGTACAAAGTGAAAAATAACTTTAATTTCGGAAGTAGGATCTCTTTGGTTTTGTATTTTCGTTTTTCCTTTTTAGTTGTGGTACCTACCCCATACAAATTCGAATACCACCACCTGCAAAATAAATTAGAACATCATCCACTTATAGACTAAGTGGGAAAAATACGTATTGGAGCTAACACAAAAACTACCCAAGAAAAGTCAATAAATTTTTTAAGCCAACTTCGGGGTTCATACAAGAATTGACATCGTGAATCAATCTGCCTAGCCTTTTCCAACTATGTTGGGGTCGGCTTTTGTTGGGCCAGGTTTACAAAAATCAAATCAAAAATCAAAAACGTTTATTTGCATAAAATGTGGTAGGTACAAAAGGTGTTAAATATAAAATTTAGTGCGAAGACACATTCCGCCATGCAGTGATGGCATGCAAATATTTAGTTAGTTAACATACATTAGAATTATAGACACAATAACAGAATTCTATGAACGAAATAACATTAAAATCAAGGCAATACCAATATGAATTAAAATTACACACTACATATCTAAACAGTAAGGTAAGTAGCGACAAAGTAATTACCAAAGGAACTTAAAATAACTAAAACTGACTACAATGCATTCCTGAAGTGGACTGGCACGATCTTTTGTTGATTGAATAAAAACTATGCTATATCAACCATTTTTTCGAAGGTAGTGAGTTATAGAACTTGAGTATGAGCTGCAAATAGCAAAAAACGTAAGAAAATTTGGATTTCGTGGCTTTTGTTCTTCTTTTTTGAAAACATACCTACTTATAGTTTGGTCAATGTTTCTCGTATTTCGGTTGGGTTACATCGGCAGGGTTGAGAGTGCTAGGGATGTTTGCAATACTCCGTACGGCACCTACTGCTCTGTCAATATTGTCACTTCAAATAGGGCTGACACTGACTAGAAATTCAAGAAAAAATATCTGAAAATTATATGACAGTGACAACTGGAGACTCGATGTTTTGATGCTAAGTAGTTAATAGGGTACTTACGAAAGACTTCATACCGCGTTCAAGAGCTGTCAGTGTCATTATTGTTGTGTATGGTAGTTTGTAATAAATGTATGTACCTACCTAATATTTGCACGCCACACTTGGCAGAATATGATGATACCTGTGACTAATCTTAAGACCATTTAATGTACCATATTCTGACAAATAAATAAATGATTTGATTTGATTTGATTTGAATATTTGGTTATTTCGTTATCGTAGGCCCGCCGGGGTCGCGGGTTGTTCGAAAGAGATACCGTGGCCCTAGCACAGGCAACTGAAGGAACACGGGTGGGTTTTAGTCAGTAAAAGTCTGACATGCCCTCCCGCTCCGCCCAGAGCGGGAGAAGTCATTTGATAATTTCCAATCCACAAAAAAAAAGGCACGTTTCTTAGCCATATTTATTCGATCGAGGAGGTTTTGCAAGACCACACAACTACAGATACTTGATCGGTAATGATAAAATATATAGGTACACTCCTACCAACTTATCTGTGAAATGGCGAAAATTGGAACTACGGTCGTCATGTTGAAATGTCTTCGATTGTGCCAACGCATGTCTTTCGATTGTGTCGACGCATCGACGGTGGCGTCCTCTTTCAGTTCACAGATAAGTTGGTAGGACTGTACCCTTCATTGACCTGTCAGTGATGATGACACATTGTGATTAGTTTCTCATTAGTCCACGCTTGAGTTATTAATGAATAATTTATCAAAATAATTTACATTTAAAAATAAAATTCTCGTCAATGCGGGTTTGTATCGAATAGCAAAAAATACCTACATTCAAGAGAGTGTTTTATTTTAACTTTTGAATATAAATAGAGGAGTCATGTTATACGATAACATGGGAGCTGTTTTGACGACAAATCGATTGTATTTGTATAATAATGGCTATTCTTATTAAAATTATTGAGAAAGCTGTTTGTTTGGTCCACTTTCTTGGGAGTACTCGTCTGATCACATTATGCTTGTATTTTCAATTTTTACATACTCGTATAAAATAAAGAGTGACTGGGCACGCTCTCGATTTGCTTTGTATTTATTTTTGAGTTCGATTCCCGTGTCGGGCAAAGTGTTATTGGGTTTTTCCATGTGGAATATCTCAATAGCAGCCCGGAGTCTGGATTAGTGCCCGGTTGATGGCAATAGGCGCGCCCCATATTAGATGGGACTTTAACATTACTGGTGTAACGAGGGTGTACTGTAGGTGCGCCTCTGCCGAACCCTCCAGAACAGGCGTGATGTTATTACAATGTTATTTTTCAACTTTTTCTTTATTAGACATTGGTGCCGATTCTCTTGTCACAAATGCCTCTAAACTAGACTAAAAATCACTAAAATTTTGTTTATTCCTGTCAAACAACGATTTCCCATTCTGAAATTGACTAAAGTGACACAACTTAACTATATTTTAGTTTGACAGGACTAAGATTGTACGGAGTTATTAGTTTAGTGAAAATGGCAATTTTGCTATTCTGAATTTGACTGTTTTCACAAAATTTTAATTGTCAAACTAAATCAGACTATGTTTAGTCGCGATTAAAAAGGTGTGGAATAAAATTAGTTGACATGAACTAAAATTCACACCGAGACCTTGACTTCGGATGCAAAAACAGTAGCGTATTTTTTTCTTTTCTTTTGCATATATCTCGAAAACGGTGAGTCCTATCGCAAAAATAATGAAAATTTGGCCCCCCTTCAAAAACCCCATAAACTCCTATGACTCAACATGTAGGTACCAAAAAAAAAAGGTACCAAAAAAAAGCTTACAAAAAAAAAAGGTTAAACATTCCATATAAAACACGTTGAAGCTGCCCCCTCCCTGCGCCCCTCCAGCTCTAAAAGATATTTGACCCGGTAACGACAGCGGTGTCGGTGAACAAAATATGACAAGCCTGTCACTTCATAGTGATTTCGTTAGTTCCAATTAAAGCCACCGGGTTAAATATACTACAGGCACTATACCACGCGGAGTCACGATTGTCAAACTCGATTTTAGTTGTGTCAAAATTGTTATTAAATATAGAGGTTTTTTTTGCAGAATAGCTCTAAGATTCTCATAGCAAAAAGTAAGGAATTTTAGTGATAGTTTAGTTAGTTTAGTTCGGTGTACAACAGAATCGGCACCATTGTCTCGTTATAGAGCAAGATCTCAGAGCCGCCATTTCTGATTAACAAAATGTATGATTTAGAGTAGTGTTAGTACGTACTTTGAACGTACGCATATCGGTTAGCTTGGGCCGAAGGCCAATTTTCAGGTATCAGGTACCAAAGTTACGTAAAAATATTAGTCAATTTTCTTAGTCTAACTACTAGATTTTTATGTATGTTTTACAGAATATTGTAAATAATTAGTAATCAGTACTGTCAGATAGTTCCCGCCGGTGGTTTTTTTCCGCCGAGTATCATTATATAAAAATTAACACTCTAACTATAAGATGACGACATTCTTTGCGAGCTTTAAAGCGTCTGGCGAAAAAAACCGCTGACGGGAAGTGTCTGACAGTATTGATTATTAATTATTTACAAAATTCTGTAAAACTTACATAAAACCAGCAGTCTCAGACTTTGAAAATTGAGTAACAATAACTTTACGTAGCTTTAGTACCCGATACCTGAAAATTGGCCGTCGGCCCAAGCTAGCCGGTATGCGTACGTTCAAAGTACATACTAACACTACTCTATCCCATACATTTTGTTATTCAGAAAATAAGTTAGGTCTGGCGGCTCTGGGATCTTGAACTAGTATGACGTGTGCACCTCTCCAACTGCACGCCACTAAGCTTGCTGCTAGGCCGTGTTCACATTGTCATGATATGTTCATAATAGCGAACGTCCTGCTATAAAAAAAAATCTTTAAAATGTACCTAGGATCTTTTTTAGGAAAGCAACGCTTACACTCTCAAGATCAATAAAGAAAAATCAATTAATGAAGGAAAACTATGCAGGT
Organism: Cosmia pyralina; assembly: GCA_946251885.1. NCBI lineage: Eukaryota > Metazoa > Arthropoda > Insecta > Lepidoptera > Noctuidae > Cosmia > Cosmia pyralina. The sequence continues at coordinate 25,077,398 of OX276359.1, forward strand.
ATCGGGAGAGGTGTATTTTCTACCACTCGTAGCGATGGTCGGAGGGAGGCCTATGTCCAGCTGAATGATGATAGTAACCACTATCTAACCAGCTGATCTATTCAATAAAAATCTCACATAAACACTTAGGTGAAGTGAGCTGTCAACAGTGTCAATCTAGCATCATAGAATGACAGCTCACTTCACATAGTTTGTACGATGAGATTTGAACTGTATAGACCGGCTGATGTAAAGCGACGACGTGGTGGAACTCACGACATCTCACCAGTCTGACTGTTGGACTAGTGCCACTCGTGTCACATTGCCAGTACTCGACAACCCTACGCGGATTATTCGTGTGCAATCCGTCAAGAGGCGTGCGGTATGCCCCCCGCGGCCATGGTGACGTCACTCATCAATAACGGTTAACGGCCCCTAACCGACTTTGAAGAAGCGCTGTTCTTCAGATTTGTGTATCATGCTGCTAGTTTATGTCGTCGGGAGGTCATGGGGTCGTTTGGAGGCTGTGGGGGTTTGGTGTGTGTGGTCATGCTTTTATGGATATGTGGGATTATAGAGCAAGATAAAGTTTGCTTACATACATAGGTATACAGACCTACGTACATATTACATAGGTAGTAGCCTACATGAGCCGTTTTAGGGTTCCGTACCAAAATGGTTCTATTCTATTCTATTCCATAGAATAGAATATCTAATCTATCTAGAATATAATATCTATCTAGAATATCTATTTTCTATTCCATAGAATAGAATAGAATAGAACCATTTTAGAGCCATTTTTTTTTTTTTTTCATTTTAGTCGTATTAAAAGCGTTAATTCCTTTTTACCATAGTAAAAAGGAATTAACGCTTTTAATGCGACTCAGTCTGTCTGTCTGTCTACTATGTGTCTGAACTACTAATACTATCAACTTGAAAGGAACAGTTTTAGATGACGTTTGTCCAAATATTTTGCAAATAAGAAATAAAAAAAATTTTGTTTTGCAACATGGACTGAATGTTTTTAAAAATTCGAAGTGTACTAGGGCATGTGGAGTATCATATGAAAGAGCGCTGTTTGCATATTTTCAAATATTTGTTTTGCTTTTTTTAAGGTCGCATAGTTTTCGACTTTTGACGAAAAATGTAAAAAAAAACCGTTCCCTATCTCCGAAGTTTGCATAAAGGAAAATCTGAAATTATTCTATGTGATAGATGTTTATGTAAGTCAACGTTCGCACGGACGTAAAAATATCGCGGCGATTTTGTTTCGCGCACTGGATTTTCAAGGCTCTGCTTAGTGCCGACAGTTGAAAATCAGTGTGTTTTTTCAACGCGCTAGAAAGCACTCTGTTGTTATTAGGTTGAATTCTCAATGTCGGCTAAAGATTACAGAAAAAATAAAACGATGTCTAATAGCACACTTTTTCAGAAATTGAAACGAAACCCTCGGTGCGCGAGTCCGACTCGCTCTTGATCGGTTTTTTTGAATTACTAGGCAGATGTGGTAAGGAGGCCTAGTAGGCCAACAGTCTCCGTACGTCAAGAATACGGATTCATGTAAAATGTCTGTTCCTTCTCTCGTAAACCGTAACGTTCATTAACACATAAGAACCGCTCGCAAATCGACATTAATGTCCCACTTTAAACTCAGCTCACCATTTCCTAAGATCAGTCTCCAATCCAGTTAAAGTCTCGAACATGTAAATGCTCCTCGTAATTCAGCGAGCTCACGTGTGAGGTTCTTTGCACCCGCCATTGTTTTGCAAATGGCGGCCGGCTAGGCTAGCACAGGGCCAAAGAAACCATCTCAATATTCAATCAGTAGGTGCCGCCTACATAATGCATAGGTTGTACACAATGATGAATCTTGTAGCCACGATTGAGAGACTTTCGAGAAAAACGTTTTAATGTTTCATTGTTTGTCACGAATGGTGGAGGTTTTTCCCGAGTTTTCGGAAAAGGGTCTGAATTTAGATTGTTATTGCCTTATCTTGGATTTATTGATAAAGGTTGCCAGCTTAACAGAGGTTCCAAAATTTACTCGTATTCTACGAGAACTCCTCAGTAATCGTCGTTTTCAAGTGAATCTTCTTGATGATAAAAGTAGGTGGCGAACCCAAAAGAACGGTTTGTCTCAGGGTAGTGTACTGCTGCTGTTTAACATCTACACCAATGATGAGCCCAAATACAACCCGCTTTCTGTACGCAGACGACCTGGCATTAACTTGCCAAACCAACCTTTCCACCGCTCTCTCAGATTTCAGTCATTATTATGCTGAGAACGCCCTGAAACTAACTCCCTCAAAAACGCAGTCATTGCGTCTTCCACCTTCGTAACAAACAAGCGGGCCAAACACTCGATATCTCATGACAAGGGATTCCAATCATCCACAGTACCTACTCAGCCAAAGTATCTCGGCATCACTTTGGATAGGTCCCTTAACTTCCAGAAAAACTACGAAAATGTCAAACATAAAGTGCACACCAGAAACAACTTACTCCATTACCTAAGATCCACGAGATGGGGGGGGGGGGCATCTACTCAAGAAAAACAACTGGAATAGCACTTTGTTTCTCCGCTGGTGAATATGCCTATCCCGTATGGAGACGATCTGCCCATGCTAAGTTGGTGGATACAGCTCTAAATGAGGCATTTTGGGATTATTGACTGGCATCGCGCCTCCAGAAATTCACAGGACAATAGCCAGCCGCATCAAGAGCTGCAGGATGAGGCTTAAAAGCTGCAAAAATTTTCTTGGGTGCGTGCGTGACTCCACCCGAGGGCAACCCCTCCACAGAAAGATGTGATTTTTGACAAGAACTGCTTAAATCTCTTGATTTCTTTATTGAGCCATCAGACAGCCTCCCATCCGGGCACAAGTTATCGTGGCCTACTTGGAAAATATTAAATAGACTTCCGCAGTAGGCCGCAGCAAGGACAACCTCCACAAATGAGGGTTCATGGATGGCTCAGATCTCCGGTGTTTATTTTATGCAGCGTCTCTCCAGACAACGGCTCACCTGCCATCTTGCACCACCTGCCCGTTCACCTACACACGTGAGGATCTCATGGCTGCATCAGCGAAAGTTATTCGCGTTGCATATTTTTTTCGAGTTATTTTTGCCATCGACACGCTAAAAATATTGGTAAACAATGTGTGGGTGACTTGAGGCTTATGTCGAAGGGCAGGTACGCTACTAGAAATATCATGCTGCGGTCATAGTACCTACATTTTGATAAAAGTGGAAAATTTTTGTTATTGCATTCGAGGCGGAATTAACACCCGAGCCGTAGGCGAGGTTGTTTTTGAACCGAGAACTGTAAAAACAAACGTCCACGTGTATCAAACGACGTTTTTCAATACATTTTTGAAGAAATAAAATAAAATAATGAAAAATATTTTTGTCATGAATTATTATGAAACTATGATTTTAATTTTCTTTTTTTTCTGCGCGTTGCTTTCGCCAGGTTGAAGGAGAAGCAAAGGTATAAAGCCGATAAACAGCCTAATAGGAAAAAGAGAAAATTCAAATATTTTTGAGTTTAGAACACAAATAAATGTTAATTTGTTCATAAACGTTTTTTTTATTGTAATAATCATGGTTTTTGATGATATTCTATTTATAAACATTATTTAAATATTAGGTTGGGGAAAAAGTCTTTTCGCATTATAGTATGTATGAACTTAAAATAAAATCTCTTTGGCTATACTATTTGTATCTGGCTGGTTTTGGTATCATTGAAAGTTTAAATTTTAAAGAACATAATTCCAAATTCAAATTAGGAAAATGTGTGATTTTCATTTGTTTTTCGTACTGTCAAGATGAGTGAATCTAATGAAGAAATTCGATACATTTTAAAAGTTTACTACAAAAAAGGTAAAAATGCAACGCAAGCCGCGAAAAAAATTTGCGATGTTTATGGACCCAGTGCAGTATCTGTGAGAGTAGCACAAATTTGGTTTAAGCGTTTTCAGTCCGGTAATTTTGATGTCAAAGATGCACGTCGCTCTGGTCGCCCTATTACGGTTAAAATGGATGCCATTTTTGAAAAAGTGGAGCAAGATCGGCATATCAGTAATTACGACGTAGCTGAAGAACTGGGAATTGACCACAAAACAGTTTTGGCGCATTTGAAAAAAACTGGGTACACAAAAAAGCTCGATATTTGGGTACCTCACGAGCTCACTGAAAGAAACCTAATGAACCGTGTACTCATTTGTGATTCTTTATTACGACGTAATGAAACCGAACCATTTTTGAAGAAGCTGATAACTGGTGATGAAAAGTGGATCACGTACGACAAGAACGTGCGAAAAAGGTCGTGGTCAAAGGCCGGTCAGGCTTCACAGACTGTGGCGAAACCCGGGTTAACTCGCAACAAGGTGATGCTGTGTGTGTGGTGGGATTGGAAGGGCATTATTCATTATGAGCTGTTACCACCAGGCAGGACCATCGATTCTGAACTCTACTGCGAACAACTGATGAGATTAAAGCAAGAAGTTGAGAGAAAGCGGCCGGAATTAATCAACAGAAGGGATGTGGTTTTTTATCATGATAACGCTAGACCTCACACATCTTTAGCCACTCAGCAAAAATTAAGAGAGTTTGGCTGGGAGGTGTTAATGCATCCGCCGTATAGTCCTGACCTTGCACCTTCAGATTTCCACCTGTTTCAGTCTCTTCAGAATTCTTTAGGCAGTGTCAGGTTAACATCACGAGAGGACTGCCAAAACCACTTGTCGCGGTATTTTGATCAGAAGTCCCAAAATTTGAATAGCAATGGGATCATGTCCTTACCTACAAGATGGCAAAAAGTTATCGAACAAAATGGTACCTACATACTTTAGATAAATGTAAATAATGTATATTAAAAAATGTTTTGAATTTTCTTAAAAAATGCGAAGAAACTTTTTCCCCAACCTATTATTAAAAAAATATGAACGCCGTAAAGACCCTTTGCCGAGATTAAAAAAAACATTCACCTCCGAGTAGAGACGGTGTGAATAGAGGCATTGAACCAATTTTTACTAAGTATACGTATAAGTTATCTGTGGCAATTTTCATTCCCGCACACGTGTTGGAAAATGAAAAATCGCACGCGTGTGAAATATATTGCATTGTGAACCTAATCGTAGTGCGATATGAACCAGTTTTCGAGGAAGTGTATTGAAAAATCATTTTTGTCTATGTAAGAGGAGGTTTACATTCAGCAGAAGTTTACAGATTGATAGCTTAGCAACAAGCTTATAGACATTAAAGATTTTTGTTTCCTATTCACTCGGTAGAATATCTCGGAATATCTCGGTAGAATGGAAGATCCCACAGATTTCTTTTTCATTTTCAAATAAACATATTTATTTATTTTATATTTGCTATTGCGATTTTTATTTACTTGTGTTTTCTTTGCTTTTTAATCTTTATTTTTATTAAGTTTAGATTCAAATGGTCAACATTTGTATGTATGGTCTATTAGTATTATTTTAATAATAATATATCATTTTTTTTTGTTTGTTACTATTGCACGATGTTGGTCCTTGAGGGAACACATATATTTCTGTTCTTGTCCTTTATAAGGTATATTCCTGCATGTTAGGTGTATTCCTTGATGGAGATCCTAATAAACAAAAATAAAGAAATAAAATACTTTAAGCACCCAAATGTACAAGGCATTTTGTGCCAGTCAACCTTTGGGTGAGCAGATACAAATAGTGGTAGGAGCAATAACGACAATTGTGGAATAAATATTCATTTAAATATAAGTAAGGATGTACATAATTACTTATTATCACATTGTATATCTAATTATAGGTATATAAATAAAAGGCCAAATCAACACACATAAATACACGAATATACTAAAACAAACAAGACAAACAATGGGAAAACATATTATCTAATCGAATATGTAACACGAAAGTATTTTTAAAGAAGCATTCATGAATTTTGTTTGACAGTTGTTTGTATGTCGGGTGAATAATATGTTTACGATGTCATTGATACGTAGGTATGTGAAATCAATCTGAATTGATGAGTTGTCTTGTGTTCAGTTGCTTAGAATATTGTTTTAATAATTTTGGTACTTAATTGACTTACAAAGTAGTTTCGATTTTATCCGTCAAGTAGTTTTCTGTAAACATGTTTACAGCACGCCTCTAACTACTTTCAGACTAATATCTCTAAAGACCTTCAATTAACTCTAAAAGCCCACTCGGGACGAACATCTGAAGAATCTTGATGTTTCTATCCTTGCCAACTACGACAGGCAAATTACCAAATTACTTATAAAACAAGAAAATAGACAAACTATCTTCATAAATATCGAACAATTTCTGAAATTTTCCACCAACCGACCTAGGTATTTTTTACTACAATTAATGAGTTTGTTTTTAATATTCCAATTATTTGAAGGGCGCACGAGTCGAACGTTACGTCCGTTGTCTTCGGAGGGCATTGGCGTAATAAATTCCAAAGGAAACGCGAGCTGTCATAATTGTCACGACGACAAGATGGCTGCCACGCATGACGTGACAGCATTGCATCCATGCGCGCTTCGAAAAAAGACTGCTAAACACGTGTCGATTATAATTATGAAGCTATTTACAGACGTTTATAAATAAATTGTTGTACGAATTATCTTTCGAGAAACTTTCTTGAAAGAGAAAGAGGGAGGATGGAAATATTAAACCGAGTGAATATTGTAACGTCACTATTTGAAATGCAGGATTCTCGTGGAATTACTGGTAGCACTGCACCTAATAGCTTGGAATTTAAGCTTCTAGCAAAGTTACCAAATACCTAAGGAGTTAAGTTTAATTGCATGGTAACAAAACTTTAAGTGTTAAATACATATAACGTCAATAAAATTATATTTATTTTTGCAGAGAACCATCTGCCTGATCCTGGTTGCCATGCAGCGTGTTTATTACGTCTTTTCATACAAACTTTTCTGTTAATAACATAATCTGCGCGCGTGTTTGGCATGTTTTCAGCTTAACCCGTGTATGTACCACTCAGACTGCGCGTGTTTCGACAGCGGCCAACAACGTCCATCAGACGCAAGGGTTTCCCGTGCGTATTCCGCGTAGTAGGTGAACTCGTGGCTAATGGCTGCGTGCACGTCGACACGAGGAGTCAGGAGACGGCCAGTCTGCCAATAGTCTATAGGGTATCGGTATGTAGGACTGTTCAGCTCGGTTTGTGGATGTGTACAGATAACGATTAGTCTCAGAAAACAAGTTACTGGGGTCGGCTTTCAGTATTAGGTTTTTGTTTAATGTTGCCTGATGATAATCTAGTAAATAAATTTTCGGGATTTATACCTACGTAATGATGTGTATTGCATACCTACATAATTATATAGCTTAGTACAGCACGTTCAAAGTTTGCTTCGTTTATCTTCGGATAACCGAATTATAGCGAATAAAATGAGACTATAGACCATAGATGATTTATATTCCCACCTAAATTATTACAAATTGAAGCATTAATTCCGTCAGTCCCTTTGGACCAGTTAGATATAATTCGGCAAAGTTCAGTTTTTCCGAAAATAAACGACGGGACCTTTGAACGTTATCGTGCGGTAACGTAATTTGCCGGTCGTGAGTTCGTGAGGTGCAACAGATAGCAAAATAAAAAGAAATGGCTCTTGTGATCAATTATTTCTGGCGCGCGTTGGGCAGTCGGCTTCACTATCAACCGTTTTGGCTGGATAGATCCTTTTTTTGCGACGTAGTTCTTGCCAAGAAGTAGACATTGACAAATAGGGGGTAAGCTCCTAAATATATTTTTGTTCTTAGAAACAGTAAAGTTTCGCGTTGACGACAATTACACTCAACGTTAAAAAATCGCATTATATATTTAGTAGATTGTCGTCAATGGAGCTTGCTCTGTGTACCGAAAGATTCATGGTTCTGTAATTACGTGAATCATCTTTTGGCACAAACTAATTGCTGTCAGCGATAGTACATGGACAGGGCTGTCACCCTATTGACTAATGGTGTGCTAACCTTGTTGACGAGCTATTTATATAAAGTTATCTAATACTAGTCTAATATAGTTAAAAGTGTGTGCCTTTCAAAACCGATCTTTATTAGGTCTTAGTGAGTAAAAAATGTTACTCACCTTGCCTTCTACATTGAGTCCTGAAGGCCGTGGTTGTGTTTATCTTTTGTTTGAAAACTGAAACGTAATCTGTACATCTCAAAGAAACATGGCTTAGAGGAAATGCCTCATGCCGCTTTCTCTTCACCATGATATCTAGCACATCTTCTATTGAGTAAACCATGCCGACCATACCGACATCTCTGCTTACCCTCTACTAACAACATGAAGTCTTCTTTCTCTTAACACAAGACACGTGCCAGCATAAACAAGTATGACGTCATATCAGACTAGATGTAATAAATTATTCGCGTGTTTTTAAGACTTCAAATAGTCCACTTGTTTATAATATAATCCTCCTGAGTATACCTACTAATATTATTCTCAAGGACTTCTGATTGATTGGGATTATCTTCCGCTACTCTCCTTTGATGATTGATATTACATTATTTTTTATGTTCGCGAATCAAATAAATAAACTTAACAAGCCCTGTAAGTGGAGTTAAGAATTTATTATTTCCCTGAAAATGTCATCAATTTAAGAAAATTGGTTATTAAGGTCGGTTTTTCAGCACTAATAAATTTTGTAGGCAATGTTCCCCATTATTATCACACTAATATTATAAGGCGAAAGTTTGTGAGTGTGTGTGTGTGTGTGTGTGAGTGTGTGTGTTTGTACGTTTCTTCTTCACGCTCAAACGGTCCAGCCGATTTGAATGAAATTTGGTATGTAGATAGCTTATACCCTGGATTATATACATAGGCTACTTTTTATCTCGGTCTACGCGGGTGAAACCATGGGGCGCAGCTAGTTAAATATAGAAGAACACAGACCACTATTTCAATAAGAAATCACAGTTTACCTGATATTTCCGCCTGCCGGCTTAAAAAGGTCTAAAAGGGTAAGATTTTTAGTGTCTCGAATAATCTCAAAAATAGTTAGCTAATGATTATATTATGCTGGTTACAAAAGCTGCAGCTTTCCTGCACTAGGTAGGTGCTGCCTTCAAACGCTTGGAGTCAATGAGTTGCATTACATGCCTACATGATGCATGAGCACACAAATCCTTGAAGAACTGCCCGAGTCAATCTCCCTTCTATAATTCCACAATTAAACCCAAAAAACATCGTAATGATCGAACACATGTTAACCACGAATTAATTAGCCATTAAGCGATCGTAAATCTCCGTCACTTTTCGGAGCACATCGGGCGTCCGCCATTTATAAATAACCTGGGAAAGCTGCGCGTGCGGCGATGGACGCAAAACATCGCTTTGGCCTGTTGCCAAAGATATGGATGGATAAAATGGATTGGAAGGGCAGCAATCGAGCTGAGATGTTGAGAATCAGTCCTTGTCGGTCGTTTAGTTAAAAGATCATGTTCTGACTTGTATTGAAGAGGATTTGTCTTTGTTGTGTTGATTCTCATCTACGAATAGGCCCCTGTTTCTGTGTCGCTATTTGTTAAAGGTGACAGGTCGACGGACAGCAGAACAGCAGAACAACTGGCGAGCTAATTATATCTGTCTGCAGTCGCCAACCCGTCTGCCGAACATCCGTTGTGTAATCACTGTAACGATCCCAGTACAATCTTTCGCAAAATATACACAGCTTTTATGAATTGAATTGTTGCGCTATACAATTACGATTATCTACTTCACCCGGATTCATCTCTCAATGAGATCCGCGAAGATCCCGAGAACTGTTAGGTGAACAAACAACATGTTTTATTCGTAAAACATTGATGTTATTCTAATTCGTCGGCAATGAATAAATTACTGGTGATTCTTTAAAACAATAAATATTATTCGATTTAAAGTGATTCCCCGAACGTGAATTATTTAGTTTTGGTTTTAAAATCTTATTTTGTAGGAAAACCTTTTTTATGCACCGGGAATTTACATCATGGTAGATTTATACAGTTTTGATGAAAGTAGAAATTGGGAATCTTACATTGTACGTTGTGCTGTTCGTTCATATAAGACTTTAAAAATATACAAGACTTTGCTATTTAATAAACCATAATAGGAACAGTAATATTTTGTAATAATAGATCTTCCCCGCAATAACACCTTCATCACAAAACAAGTCCTTGGAAACCCCAAAAATACTCGCCCGGAGTGTCCATTTGTCACCTAAAAAAGTGTCAAATGCCAGAAGCAACACAACCCCCCTCCCCTCCTCCCACAGCTCACCCCTGCTGGTGAAGTAAAGGGGGTTCTTGAGAGGTGTCCTGAACAACTGCTTATTTCCGTCTCGGCCGGCGAGATAAGACATGCTTCGACACTTGTCACAAGTACTGCAATTAGGAAGCTGCCGCGCTTTACATTTTCAAGATATTTTTATTGTCGGTTTGTTAACAAATTATTTAAAATTGTCAACGTTTATTTTAAGTTTTTGTTCAGCAAATTATAAGGTAGGTACTCATTAAGGTGAGCGTTCACTGGTCCGCACCGGCCGCAACGCACGCACGGCACGCAAAGGATTTCGGTTTGCTTTGTATGAATTCATGTAGCACTGCGTCCACTACCGGTACGGACCAGTGAACGCTCAGCTTTACATCTCTCATGGACAGTGCGATAAGAAAGTTCACTCAATAAAATTAGAAATAAAGTCCACTAATGTTACCTTTATCTTGCATGTGGACAAATATGAAAAGTATATTCGAATGCATAGAAAACAGCTAGTCACATTGTACGGAGTTTAATTCTTTTAAATCTCGAAAGATTTTCTTTCAGCAAATCTTAAAATCTCTTAAATCCACCCACTTACATATCTCGTGGATTGTGCGATAAAAAGCTGGTGTTTCTCCCTTGGGTGTGAGGAATGGGCCATCCATAGGCTTCCTAGTGTGTCCTATTCTCCTGAAGGAAGGCGTTCTTTGGTAATGTTAATTACTGCGCATACTATAGTATAGAATCAAGTTCTTCTAACTGAACAGACAGCCGTGCTGCTGGACAGTTTGTTGCGCCACTTCTTCCTAGCTAAACTGTAGGAAATGGTGAAGGGCGGGCGGGGTTTGAGGGACTGTCTTTGTTAGTTTTGACATTCAAAAAGCATAATTTGATATTGATTTCTGCTGTGTTAAACATACGTCAATCCAATCAGTAATATCCAATCGAAATGCATCAACCAGATTAGTTCATCTGCAGATGAGCCGTTAAGATACTGTCGTGGAAGATAAATAGCAGTACATTAGGCATTCCATCCCAATCAACTTGGAAACACCTTATACTATTGGACAGCCGCCAGCGCAACCGATAAATAAACTCTCCCAGAGACTAGGGTACCTTGCATCGTGCCGTTACATACGGTAATCAGTCAAACGTCTTGAGGCTTCATAAGTATGGAACCTGGTCGTAGAACTTGGTTTGCTCCTCAGCATATCATGTGACTATGCCAATCCGGCTTCCTTCAGCCTACAGCTGGTATACTCGGTTGTTGATGAAAGCCCAAGGCAGGGATGAATCGCTTTCTGGTGGGCTAGCTTTACGACCTTGAAATGCTGCAGGTCTTGGTGCTTGGTATGCTGTTTTTTTTTGATGGGTTGTAGTTTTCTGATTGTGATAGGTAGTTGGTGATGAATTTTCGTGTTCGAAAGTTATTATTCATCTTAGGCTTATCGTACCTAAGGGTTCTTCTCCTGGAGCACAAACAAAACCAAGTTTTCATTGAGGCCAGCAGCGTCTAATAGTGGATAGTCCCAGTGTTTACTACATGTGGTGAGGTGAGGAGGAAGGAGCCATCTTGAGTTATCGTATAAAAGAGAAGGTCATTTAACTACATCAAGAAATTGTTGTTCATCGATCACTGTTACGGTATCAATTAGTATTTATATCAGTACTTACGTCAGCCACAGACAATAAATAAAACACTCAAAAACAGATAAAACTCCCGACGACTTCAGTTATTTGCTTCCCATCAAAACATGTTTATCTTAAGCCAGCCAAAATGATAGCAATGTTTTCTAACTCTTGAAAGTTATGTATACGACATTGAATGACGTCACTGGTGTTAATTATTCGCGTTGGCGTGGGTAGTGGGTATGCGTACGCGCACACGTGGTGAATGCTGTTGGTGACAGTATGGAGATGATCGATTGAGTAATGATTGATAATAAATAAGTACTTGATGTGATAATTCTATACTATTCAATGAGCAATATTTTTATATATAATCACGTTCTCGAAAACGGCTCTAACGATTTCTATGAAAGTTGCAATAGGTATAAGGTTGATGCGAGCCAAAAAATCGATCTATCTGGAAAAAATAATTTTCTCTATTTTCACCCGAGCAGAGCTCGGTCGCCCAGGTACTATTAATATTACTTCATATTTGTATTTTTCAAGTGGACAGGCAGAGAGCCGGGCCACATTTCGATAGCTATGTTTACATAGTTTCGTTGTTTTGTTAGTGATTTATGTATTTTTGTGTTCTAGCAAGAAAGAGTTCTTCTTCAATCCAAATTCCAAAATATTTATTTATTGCGGGAGGATAAATAATGATAGTATTTAATTTAAAACAGAACCCATTTGCGATTTAGACACGTGAAGAACATTCTATTCACAATGTGTAGACCACAGAACAGATAAAAGAGATTAGAAAGGAAATAGTTCCTGATTTGTACTAGAACGCGTGTCGCCGCTTGTCCCCCACTCTGTAACTCCACTACAAGCAAGAGACCAATACGTACGCGTATTACGCACACAAATAAACCACACGCACTTAGATCGCGAGTTTGCTATTGGTTCTCACACTAACGCAAACACTGCGCTTGACGTGCACTCACACACGCGCAAATGCAATTTATTTCTCATATACATTACGGCTTGCATTAATCGATAAAATATACTATATTTTTTTTACTTTAAGTTTTGCAATATTTCACTTTAATTTCGGGAGGACGGGGTATGAATAGTGTGGACTTCCTATAAACATACATAATTTAGAAAATGTCAAATTAAGGGGGAACATTCGATATTGCCGTGAAATTCAAATTTTCTTTAGATTTTAGCTAATTGCAGCTCTGTTTTACGTCATAATTACGTTAAGTTGTTCTAGATGTTGAGTGCACCCTGTAACCATAATATATTTGCTAAAAATAATTAACATCATGTCAATAATAATTATCAAAAATCATCATGTTGCTCAAAAAAACAAGTTTTTTTTTTCGGAAATAATTATATTTTTGAGTATAGTAAACCTAGAAAAGTGTACTTACGACTTTGATGAATACTGAATTTATTATTGAGTAACCGTTACGGGCGCAAATCGCATTTTCAATAACAAAGCTGCAATTTGCAAGAATCCAAAAAACTAATTTCACAGCCTTATCGAATGTTTTCCATTAGACGTAATATATTTATAAATATCAGATTCTGAGTTGGTGACAAAGGGACCACCTTGAGAGCATACCTTTTCAAATAAAAAAAGAATTTTCAAAATCGGTCCACAATTGACGGAGAAATTTGTGTACATCATAAAAAAGTTGTATGGATACGCGACGAATTGAGAACCTCCTTTTGAAGTCGGTTAAATATAAGCGTAACGAGAAAAGCATCATTTGAAACTTTAGATTTCAACTATGGATTTTCAGCTTTATGGCTGTATAATAAACCCAATAATCATTCTCTGTAATCATTTTCTGTAAAATGTTGAGAACAAAATATTTAGTAGGTATCCGTTCGATTCTACCAGTTGCCTCAATCCACAGTTATCTTGTGTCTGGATCTGTTGGAAACCTAAAAATAACATTAAAAATGTATGGTTTCATCATAAATGGCTAACATCAAACCAAATTTTAGAGGAAAAACCCACTCAGAATCTAAATTGGTAACCCACAATAAACAATAATTGGTGGTAATAAACAAAGTCATTTTAAATTTAAAAATATATTACTGTCAATAATCATTTGTATACATACACACAATATCGACATTGATTACAACTTGTTACAACCCTATCGATACGCATGGATTTCGCGGAATTCAAGCGTTGGCTCGGCGACGCGACTTTCGCAGTGAACGCAACATATTGCGCGATCGCTCACGAAGTACAAGACGGTACCCATGCATTGCAAGCAATGTATAACTGTGCATCTGTTTGCGATTGTATCGCTTTTATCTACAAAAAACATAATACTATTGTAATAATTACAAATATCACTTGTATTTTAAGATTTTTGGACTTATCGGTGAAAAGAAATCCCTTGTCGGGCTACACTACACCACTTGCTACTTTTCCGACACGTTATAACAGCGCAACAGGGGCATAATCCTTTTTTTTAGCGGAGCTTCGTACATTGTCACAGTGAGAGCGCGACTACTGGCCGGTAAAACAAATTTCGGCTGAACTTAGTGTGTCTACACATACATGCGGCGCGCCTGCCCCGCCCACAAGGCCCTTCTAACCTCTTTATCTTTTCTGTGGTGTAGACAATGTACAACAATGTTGAGAAATGGCCACTGAGCCACTTTTGTCTAAAAGCTTTCATTTCATCGTACGATAATAAGATTATGAGAAAGCTCGCTCAATAAAATTAGAAACAAAATACAGTAACGTTACGAGTACCTTGATCTTGCATGACGTGGACAAATATGAGAAGTATATTCGAATGTCTATACAACAGCTAGTCACATTGTACGGAGTTTACTTCTTTTAAATCTTAAAAGATTTTCTTTCAGCAAATCTTAAAATCTCCTAAATCCACCCATTTACTAGTTTACATGAATGTAAACAGTGAACAGTTTTAGATGTAATCAACAATGCCCGGTCAATAGAGTTACATTGGTATATTGGTATCTAAATCCCCCATCAGCATACAAATAGCGCACCACGTGTATCAACTATGTAGTATGCAGGAGTGGCCAACATTTTATCTGCAGTCAAATCTTCTGGTGAATACTTAATATTAAGAGTTAGGAATCTCCGTCGCTCTTTGGCAAACCTTGAGTTTGTACTTCTGGGCGTAGCATTTTGAAAATTAAACTAACGGATAGAATTCGCAACACAAAAATACGCTCGAAGACACGCATTGCCGATGTTGGCGATAAGACCGCGAGGCTGAAATGGGACTGAGTAGGCCACACCTACAGGATGCATCAGGACAGACGAGCCAGGGTCGTCACACGCGGGTGTCGTCACCGAGGCAGGCATAAGAAAAGCTGGCGCGACGACCTACACTCGTTCTTGACTGATTGGCCGGAAAAGGCAGCAGATAAAAATGAATGGAAAAGTATGGGAGATACCTTTGCCTTGCAGTGGGTCAGTACAGGTTAATAAAAAAAAAAGTTAGGAAACTACTTGAAGACTAAACAAGTAGCTCTTGAGATCCCGAAGCTCTTTGGCATGCGCTAACATTTACTCACCTAAGAAGCCTTGGTGCACTAACTTCGTCTCTTTCCTGAAAGTTACCAATACGAGGTTTCTGTAGCTCATCAATAAAGGTAAAGATAATAAAAAGAAAATGGAAAAGGATGTCATTATATAGGACTGGCAATCTTAAAAGTGTTTTTATTTCAGAGCTTAAAATGGTCAGTCTCATAAAAATAATATCTACTTAACTGGTTTATATTTTATGGGTTAAACCTAAAATCTTTGTCCAAAATTCGGCGGCACGGGACGAGCCAAATGTTGGCAGCCCAGTGTAAGCTGCGCGCACGCATAGACCGCGTGAGCATCAGAATTATTACGCGCGAACAATTTATGGTGTTTACCACGTTTGATCTCGCCAGGAATCGAACTTGTGTTAGTTGTTACACAAGAATTGATATTACAGATAGGAAACTTTTTGAAGTGTTATTTATTTGTTTAATGTTTTATTTTTGTGAGAATATGGAGAGTTTAACGTTGCTATATATTTTGTACTAGCGCTTTACAGATTATACTATTCCACCTGAAGCCAATTCATACTAAAACTCAGACTCAGTAGTAATTCAAGATAAAATTCAAATACCGAAGATACTTAAAAGACTACTTTGTAGGTACTGAACATTGCTCAAGAGCTTTTTCATCGCTTGTTTTCTGTGCACCACAACAGGCAATTCTTTGCCTTTAATGCCAACTTTGATTTACCATAAAAATAAAGGAACCTAACGTTACTCCAACTGGGTCTGTCATCAATCTTAGATTCGCCAAACTCTTCAATGTCATGGGGTTATGGGAAGACATTTATTTTCATTCCCATCAATTTATTTTTTTATGCCACCACGTAGATAGATTTTCAATTTGTAGAGTAAAATGCTTTATGGCCAAAAATTCGTATAATGCAGATAGATATTTGGTAAAAAAAGGAGTGGTAGAACTTTTTTAGATGATCAATTTAGCAATGAACTCTGCTACTACTGAAAACCATTGCATACACATTGCATACACGTTGTATAACGTGGCAGTGCTGCCAGCCTTTTGAGTACATTACCAGTAGACAGCGATGTGGAACATTGTTTCGACACCATATTTTAGTTTGTTGTTACGTACTTAATGTTTTTTTTTAGTTTCATTAAATGTTTTTAAATAGTTGGTTAATTAAATATAAGTAGTTTTCACATTGCACATATTTTTATTCACTAAAATATTGTTATTGTCTCAGTCAGTATCCCCTTTTATGGAACTATTCAATATTCAATTTTACATCCAATTTAAAATGTACACCTTCTCCCTTTTTGGAAATTATTTGATCTACATAAAACACGTTATAAACGAGACCTTTCTACTATGATCAGCGTTGAGATGTAAATTACATCATATTGTTGTTTTTCGGAGATGATGAAATTTGCGCAAAAATTAAATAATACAGTTATAGTAAATAAAGTAGTAATTAAATAAGACACAATTTTGATGACAACATTGTAGCTAAATGACCGATTGCAGTAGGTGAACGGTTTTCTAGATCTTCTTGAAGTTCAACAGAAATACTGAAGGGGCACCTGGTGCACCCACATTTCGCCAGTTTCGAACGACTGACAAATAAATAATAACCATAATATGGCTAACACAAGGTTTGTGAAAGGCTAATTTAACCCAAAAAGTTACTACATCCAGTAAAATGTTATTTCAACTGCAGAGATAGGTTGACTGAAATAACAGCAGAGCCAATCAAAACCCTTGAGATTAGACTCAACTTACAAGTTTTACATGGGTTGAATATTTTTGTGCCATGGTTTATGATTTAAATTCAAGTGCATTTGTTTATGGAATTGTAAGCAAATAGTTTTCCTTTTGTAACTCTAGTATAACTTAGTAATGTTGGATGTTGGGTAATCTCATGGGGAAGTCGGCTTCGACTTCCCCATGAGATTGCTTGTATCGCATGGAGATGTGGAAACTGATATTAAGAACCTTTTGAGGTTGAATTTTTCAATTACCGAGAGGATTTGAAAACAGGAAATACTTCAAAAATATATTTTTGGAATAAGAAAATTGAGATCAGTGATGTTGTGAAAAACGATATTTTTGTTGTTTAAAAAATAAAAATAAAATCTTTTTGAAAATTTTTAGTCTGTTTTAATCGCTCTACTAGCACTTTTCGTTTGCTATCTACCAAAAAACAATAACAGAGTATTCACATTCCTTGAAGCCTAAGTACTTACCTGCTCTGTTTCTATTGAACAATGATATGCTACAAATACACTGTTAGGTACACCAAATAAACCTCCCTCAGGATACATTCATTTCAAGTTGGTGTCGAAAACGTAGTAGATGGCGTAAGAAGCAATAATTCAGTGTACCAGGCTATCAGCAGGACGCAGCAGCTCGGAAACTTCTGATAGTAACAGGTATCAATGTCGGAGGGAGCCCGAACACGCGGCGAGAAAAGTGCTCGGCAGGGGAATTGTTTTTGTAGTGTAACTTATTTTTGACAGGTTCTCGATTCCCCATGTGGCTTGCAGTGTTTTTGAGGGATGTGTCATGATAATAATAACAGAAATAGCTTATCTTATCACACAAGAAAATAACAATTTACTAGCAATGTCTAAAAAAATTAAATTACACGTGCTAGTAAATTATTATTTTTAGAGTCGATTTTGATCACAATGTTGGGCCACAAAAGGAATGAATGAAAGGCAATTGCATGCAGCTGAGATGAGAATGCCTATATGCTTGCTATATGCATGCTATGCTACTATATGCTTAAATATCTAAATATATATTAAATACATAATTAAACAAATAAAACAATTAATTTAAATACTTCATTATCCACTTACACGATAATTTTCAATTAATAATATTATTCCTATGTATTATTAATAATAAATTCTAGTCATTAACAAATAAATAATCGTGCAATAAATTTAGTACAATAACCAAATATCAATAGTTTAAACATATTGGTACTGTAACAACAGGAATAACTAATTAAGCAATATAGGTATACCTAACATTAAAAAGAGTTACTTACTTAAGCAGGTATTATTTATATCTTACTAGCAAAGAAATAAAGCTTAAACTACTTAAATAAATTAAATAATAAAAGAAGCGCTCTTCCTCCTCTCTCCTACTATGCTGTGCCCGACAGGGTCCATAATTGTGTCATTAATTTTAAGCTTACCAACTGTTTTACATTATGGAATGCAATAAAGAATTGAGAATTGAGAATTGAGAATGCTAAGACGGATGTGTGGTTTTACGCGAATGGATAGAATAAGAAATGAGTATAGACGAGATCATCTAAAAGTGACACCGGTGACTGAAAAGTTGTGAGGAAATCGGTTGTCATGGTATGGGCATGTGATGCGGAGGATGGCGAAAATGTCGTCATGAAAGTATTGAGTATGAATGTGGATGGTTGTACGAAGACCAAAGAAACGATGTCCATTATTGTGAAAGATGATATGGCTAGAAACAGAGTGACTACCGAGATGACGATATGGAGAAGTATGGAAGAAAAAGAGTTGCTCCGATACCAAATAAATAAGGGCAGGAGAATGATGATGAGAGTCGATTTCGATAATTTTCTCACAAAAAAATAAGAGCCCTTTAGTAGCAGTTCTGAAAATTTAATTCGTGACCACTTAGTAGGTAAATGGTAATAAGCATAATATAGGTAAGTGTAACTTTCTCCTAATCCCTGCGTGTATATTACTTACATGTGGCAATTTTATATCGCCCCGTGTAAATAAAACTCACGCAAGAAGAAGTCTATAAATAGAACCAGGAAAAAAAGGTAATGTAAAAATATATCAACAAAGCTTTTTTGGTGACAGTACGAGTACATCCGCGAGGAGCTATCATTGTCGGCCGAGTAAGAAACCGGACCCTCCTTATCGTTGGCCTAAATTTACATTCTTACGTTTCTTACCTCAGGGCTCCGGTACCCAAAAAATATGAAAAATTGTACATCAACAATATCTTTATTTATTTTCCCGGAGTTTTAATTTGCCCTATAATATTGTTAGAAAATTTCTTCGGAGGTATTTTCATAAATATTGATGGCCACTTATGAGGTGAAAGAGAGTAGGTAGGTATTCTTTTTAATTGGCCCATGTCTCATTAGTAGGCAGCAGATGTTTGCGGATGATCAACATGAAGGAAATTTAATTCAAGTCCACAGTTCTGATTTTTTATTTTGGGCGTTTTTGAGAACCAGGAAAATGTCGGTAATCGTCTGCCCGCTTTCGGCCGTACATAGTTACAGACAGCAAACGTATTGATTGAGGATAAAAAGATAAGCCTCTTTTGTTGCTCTATATCAGGACAATTCTAGGCTGATAATATAAAAACCAGTTTTAACCAGTATCCAAGAAGAAAATAACATTTATAAATACTGTATTATTGTCAACACGGCGTGTTTATGTTAATTTATCGTGGCTCTGGTTTGTTATTAATTAAATATAGTGCGCTTACGTCAATAGCACGGTTTATATTTTAAAAGTAAAGTGGGGGTTAACTAAACTAGGTTTGTTAGTGATCGAACCGAGGGTTCACGTGACGTGACGCGAATGTTGTAATTGATATCTTAGATTGCTAATGAATGGACAGTTTTACGTACCTATAAACATAACGAGTACTTAATTAATAATATTAATATTATCACTGGGTATTATGTAGATAGATACTGCTTAAGTAAGTGATAAGAGTCAAAGTCTACAAGTAGAGTGAGTCTCGAAAGGCGCGAGAGAGAAAAGAAGTTTTTTCTCATATGTAGAAGATTTTGCAATGATCACTGATGACTTCATCACTGATTACTGATGACTTGATCACTGATCACTTGATCAGCATTATCCTGCCACGTTTTCTCAAAGCTTGATGAAAGCAGATCTTGTAATAGGGAGCGAGCCTACTGCCATCAACCGGGCACAAACCCGGACTCATAGTTGCTACTGAGAATTTCCAGATGGAAAACTCAATAGCACTTTTCTCTTCTTGGGAATCGAACCCAGGACCTCTTGCTCAGCAGTAGCGCTTTCGGGCACTAGCCCATCGAGGCAATCCTTACAATATAACACGAAAACCTATCTTACCGCCGACTTATTTAAATAGTTCTTTTAATTTTTTTCACAGGATCGAATAGATGCAGATGAACAGTGCTGCTATTCTCCAATGAAAAACATCCCCAATGACCCCAATGCCGTTAATTTATGGCACATAATAATAATCTACGAAAAACAATATAACTATTAGCGACCGCTGCGAGCTGCTTCACGGGACCTTCAGGAAACTGGGGCACTCTGCTGAACGACGCGAACCCGCTGCTCGCGGCTAAATCCGTGCTTATAAACAAAAGAACTACAATAGTGGACATACCGACTTACGGTGCACATAGAGAGGCACAAGAGGAGAGGAGAGAGTGGATCGATGTGACACTCCGTCCTTTGGAGATGAGAATAGTTAAATTCTTGAAAAATGTTTGGTTTTCAGTGTGGATTTTTTTATGGCATCCTGTAAGGCGATATCAAAGTTAACAGGATGGAAATTCTCCGCTTGCTGGTACAACTTTGATATTTAGTACCTAACAACAATAATACAAGGGCGACCACACTCTTGAATAGCGTCCTGTTCTCTTTCGGAAACCTGGAAACCAATCAGAAAACGACAAATCGTTAGTAATTAATTATCAATTCAACCCACTTTATTTTCTGACGTGTTCAACACACAACCCACTTACAGCGGCAAGCAACAATTAATTCACACTACATTTTTTACAATCAAGCAAAAACATCGCTTTAGAGCAACGCAGCGTAATTGTCGAGTAATTAATGCAAATGGCCGATCGACAGATAAGCTTCGGTCTAATAACACAGCATCAGAACAATGATTTACGAACCAAATTGGTTTAATAGCTGAAAGAGGCGACATGATGGAACAGTGCGAGCGGTTGCGTCAGGCAAGGTGAGGGAGCATTGAGTATTATCTGTAGAGAGGTCAGGAGTGTTTGAGGTTTTGAATAGATGCTTCGAGATCGTGGAAGTATGTTCGGTAAGTCTACGACCTCGTCTGGAATCGAAATTAATTGTTATTGTGACAAATAGGTGCAGCTAAAACCAGCACCCTAATTGCGTAACACATTATCGATCGGAGTCGGTTTCATTTTGAAACAAATTGCTGATCCATTGCTTCATATGTTCGAAAAATTTGTCTGCTCGACAACGTGAATAACGCAATGAATGTTGTTGAACTGTCAAAATGAAACCAACTCCGATTGATAATGTGTTACGCAATTAGGGTGCGGGTACTAGCCAGCCAGCTGCAGTCAAATGTGGGCGTGGTTCACCGCAACCACGAACCACGGGAACACAACCTTTTTGGGTCCTGTCACGATTAGTAATATACAGGGTCAAATTAAATTAGCTAGGGGACTCCGCGGACGTGATGGTTATCGTATAGAAACATGATAAAATAAAAAAGAAATGAAGTTGATGATGTTTTTTTGGGGTCATCAACCGCCGGTAGTGCAGTCACTTAAAATATAAGTTTTTTTTTGTGTAAACTTCACAGACGTGATGAGTATCGATATCTCAACACGATCAAACAGATTTTATTAACTCACACTTCAAGTAACAACATTACCAGCGGTCATTGACCTCGAAAAAAACCATAAAAACTTTTTATTTTGTCGTGTTTAGATATCGATACCATCATCATCGGTGTACGGAGTTTCTCTAGCTAATTTAATTAAACCCTGTATACGAAATATACTCTTACAACTTGTGCTGTAGCGACATCACCTAATCGTCACATCACACTAATATTAATGCGAAAGTTTGTGAGTGTGTCTGTGTGTGTGTTTGTATGTTTGTTACTTCTTCATGCTCAAACGGCTATACCGATTTAAATGAAATTTGGTGTGTAAGCTGATACCCTGGATTAACACATAGGCTTCTTTTTATCCCGGTCTTTTTTTTTTTTTTTTTTTTTGTGGATGGGAAATCATCAAATGACTTCTCCCGCTCTGGGTAGAGCGGGAGGGCGTGTCAGACTTTTACTGACTAAAACCCACCCATGTTCCTTCAGCTGCCCGTGCCAGGGCCACGGTATCTCTTTCGAACTACCCGCGACCCCGGCGGCATCGGCCCAATTGACCCCGTCACTGCTGACATCTCTTTGAGGCGCGCGTGGAACACAACGCGCCGTCGACCCGGGCCTGGTCCTTACCGGACGGCGAGCTGCCCATTACTCGTCGTCCGCAAGCCCGCGCCTACGGTGGCCGGGAATCGGCAATCGATTCCCGCCGCCCAGGGCGTCTCCTATGGCGGCTAGGGGCGCGAGGGCGCGGCTGTTGCCTCTCCCTCACGCGTTCCGCTTCCTCCTTCGCGAGCATTACTGCTTCGCAGAAGGAGGTGACGGCTTCCCATGCACTCTCGCTCCGCACCATGGCCTGGACCAGGTTTGGACGCGAGAGATCGCCGCCGCCGATCGCCTCCGTGAGAACACGGCGGTGCTCCGCCCAAGCCGGGCAGACCTCCACTGTATGCTCCACCGTGTCCTCCGGGCGATCCACACAATGGTGACACCCGGGCGTTTCCTCCCGCCTTATCCGAAACAGGAACCTCCCGAAACAACCGTGTCCGGTGAGGACCTGCGTCAGGCGGAAGGTGAGGACGCCGTGGCGCCTCTCCAACCACTCCTCAAAGAGGGGACTTATCGCCGCAATTGTGGCGTGCCCAGCGCTGGGTTGCGACAATCGCACTCTCCATGTCGCCATGAGATCCCGCCGGAGCTCTGTCCGCTGTACCGTGATTTCTCGCGGCAGCGGAGTTACGCCCCGGCGTTTCACCTCCTCGCGCCACTCCCACACGTGCGCGAGGACTTTGGCCTCCAGATCCCATGGCGGTAATCCGGCAAGGAGGCACGCCGCCTCACAGGAGACCGTGCGGTATCCCCGGACTAGCCGGATGGCCATGACCTTCTGGGACGCGTTCAACCGGCGGGCTGGTCGCAGCCTCAGGGAACGCGCCCACACCGGTGCCCCGTAAAGGGCCATGGACCGCACGACCCCCGCGTAAAGCCTCCGGCAGGAGGCGTTTGGACCCCCCAGATTGGGCAGGAGCCGCTTCAAGGCAGCCCCGGCCCGCTCCAGTCTGGGAGCCAAACGTCGGAAATGCTCCACGAAGTTCCACCGGCTGTCGAGGACGAGTCCCAGGTACTTCATCGTCGACTCGACTCCGATGTGAACCCCTCCTACCGTTATTTGGGAACCCGACGGTGGCGCGTTCCGAGGACCATGAAAACACATGACCTCGGACTTGTGCAGGGCCACCTCGAGTCCCAACTGCCGGATCCTCTCTACGATTGTCGCAACCCCGCGTGTCGCTAGTTCAGCCGCCGCCTAGTGCGACCTCCCCTGCGCCAGGACCAGCGTGTCGTCAGCGTAACATACAACGCTGACGCCGCTAGGGAGGTCGGCGCGCAGCACCCAGTCGTACCCGATGTCCCACAGATGTGGCCCCAGGACCGATCCCTGTGGGACACCGCACGACATCTCTCGCCGGTTCCACTCTCCCTGATGACCGGGGTAGATGACGGCCCTGTCCGTCAAATAGGCCTCGACCACTCGACGGAGGTAGGTTGGCACCCGGTGATACCGGAGTGCCTCCCTGATGCAACTCCAGGGCAGGGTATTGAAGGCGTTGGCGATGTCTAGAGACACCGCCAAGACGACCCCACCCCGGGCCACAGCATCCCCCGTCGTGAGGGCTCGCACGCGCATGATGGCGTCCACCGTAGAGCGCCCCCTGCGGAAACCAAACTGGCTCTCCGCCAAATCCGGCCCCTCCTGCACCAGCCACCCGACGAGGCGGTCTGCAATGACTTTTTCAAAGAGCTTGCCCACCTCGTCGAGCAGCACGATGGGCCGGTAAGCGGACGGAGAGTCCGCAGGGCGCCCCGGCTTCTTAATGAGGACCAGTTTCCCTGTCTTCCAACGAAGTGGGAACTGGCCCCTCTCCAAGCATGCGCTTAGGAGCCCCCCTAGTCGAGGCCCGAGAGCCCCAAAGGCCAGAACCCAAGCTCTTCCTGGCAAGCCGTCGGGTCCTGGGGCGGTATTTTTGGCACTCAGCCTACGTACCGCCGCTCTCAGCTCTACCTCGGTCACTTCCGGAGCATCGTCGTCGTCGTCGTCGGTGATGTGGTCCGCATCGGGCACCGCAGGAGGCGGAGCCATGGGCGGGGGAGTATGTTCCCCTCGCGAAGGGAACAGAGCGCTCATCACGTCCTCCACGAGCTGCGGCCGGAGACTCTGCGTCAGCGGGGGAGCCCATGGGCGGAGTTTATCCCGCACCATTTTATAGGGGCGTCCCCACGGATCTCTGTTCAGAGTCCCCAGCGACTCCTCGCGAGCCAGACCCTTGGCCCGCGAGATCTCTGCTCGGAGGGCGGTTTTCGCCGCTCTGTACCCCTCGTACAGCTCCGCCTGAATGGCTTCCGTATCCGGTGGGCGGATACGGAGCCTGCGGTGCCTGGTGTACCGGTGCCGCGCAGCAACGCATGCCTCGCGCAGAGCCGTCAGCTCCGGCGACCACCAGTACACCTGGCGCCAAGCGCGTCCGGGCTGGACCCGGGGCATTGCCACGTCACATATTTCGGACATGGCCTCCCGGAACCACTCCGCCTCGCCGTTGATGTCAGCAGGCCTGTCCGGTGGTGACACCCAGGCCTGCACGATCGAGGCTTCCAGGAGGAGCTCCCGGTCCAGCTGCTTCAGCGCCCACCGCGGACCACTCGGGGCCTGTCGGACCGGCGCGCTCGAGGTCTGGGCGGAGACATCAAACCGAATGTACCGGTGATCGGAATAGGTCTCCACCCCCTCCATGACGCGCCAGTCAACAACATGCGGCACCAGAGCGGGGCTGGCAAACGAGATGTCCACCACTGATGCGCCCCGCATCCGCACACATGTGGGGACAGAACCCCGGTTTAGGACGACCAGGCCTGTCTCCAGAGCCCAGTCCTCCACCATCCTTTTTTTTTTTTTTTGTTGACGCTGGGAAAAATGCATTACGCATGCCCACCCGTCGGGGGACGGGTGGGGTATGTGGGACTCCCCGGTAAATCCGGTATACCCACTAAACGACCCAGCGGCGCTCCCGCATCGCCGTGACGGGAGGGTCATGGGAAACTGGCTCAGCCTTTACATCCACAACCCTCCCGGCGCATGCCCGCCTAGCTGGCGGGCCCCGCTTGCCCCCCAGCAGGTTGAGGGGCTACGGGAATGGCCGGGAGCACCTGACCATTCCCGTCCGGCACTGGTGGAGGTCCGTGCGATACAGGCAAGGGTGCCCCCGCACCCGTTGCCTGCTGGCCTCCACCTGGGAGGAGTCGGAGATGAGTATCAAACTCACGTCTTCTTCGACCCCTCCTCCGCCTTCGGAGCGGCGCCGCGTGAGGATCATCCTCCCGCGCCCGCTCCGCCGCCTCCTTCTGGGACATGACGTGTTCGCAGAAGGAGGCGACCGCCGCCCAGGACCTCTCATCCGCCAGCATGGCGTTAACCACGCCGGAGAGCGAGAGGTCCGGTCCTATCACCGCGACCAGATCGCGGCGCGTCTCGGACCACGACGGGCACGACCCGAGGGTGTGCTGCGCCGTGTCCTCCGCCGCGCCGCAACCGTGGCACGACGGCGTCTCCTCCCGTCCGATTCGGTGCAGGTACGACCCGAAACAGCCGTGTCCGGACAGCACCTGCGTCAGACGGAAGGAGAGGAACCCGTGCGACCGCTCGAGCCAGTCTCGCAGCACTGGCCCGAGCGCATCGAGGGTCCGGCGGCCAAAGACTGCAGTGGCGAGTTCTCCCGTCCAGTGGACGACGATGGCGTCTCGCGACTCCCGTCGGAGGGCCTCGCGCTCTTCCGGGGCCGGGCGTTCTCCTCTCGCCCTCCGCCCCGCCGCCGTCCACTCGTATACTCTGGCGAGCACCCACGCCTCGAGTTCCCAAGGGGGGGTGCCGGCCAGAGCACAGGCCGCCGCAAAACCCACCGTCCGGTAGGCCCGCGCGACCCGCTGGGCTATGGCCCTCTGAGGCGCCCGCAATGCGGCGGCGTTCTCCCTCCTGCGGAGGGAGTCTTCCCAGATGGGGGCACCGTAGAGGGCCATGCTCCTCAAGATGCCGGCGTAGAGCTGCCGGCATCGCGCGCTGGGCCCGCCCGAGTTGGGCAGCAGCCACGAGAGCGCCCCTGCAGTCTTCAGCAGGCGCGACGACAGCCCGCTAAAATGCGGGCCGAAGCGCCACCTGCTGTCGAGTACGAGGCCCAGATATTTCATCTGGGCCTTTACCTCGATTCTGACGCCCTCCACGAAGATGTGGGCGTCAGATGGGGGGCGCTGCCGAGGTCCGTGGAAAAACACGGCCTCGGTCTTGTGCAGCGCCGCCGTCAAACCCAGGCGGCGGATCCTCCCTGCCGTCCTCCACCATCCTGCCCCGTGTGTCCGTATACCGGGAACCCCAAGCCACATTCTTGGCGTTGAAGTCCCCGAGGACGAGCACGGGAAGGGAACGGAACCCGACAACGACGGTTTTCAACTCCGCAAGGGAGTTGTGGAACTCGGCGAGAGTTCGGTTCGGGGAGAAGTATACCCCTACCACGACAATCTCCCCGAACCGTGCTGCAACGCAACCCTGTCCTCTCTTAGTAGCTTCGAGCGACAGGGTACCGGCGGCGGCCGACGAAATGAGGGTCACTGAGCCGCTCAGGTCCTCCACCCAGTAATCACTGGGCGGGACAAAGTACGGCTCAGCGACCACGGCGATGTTAATCGACCACTGCGCCATGCTCTGGAGCTGAGGCGCAGTGGTTGATATTCGCCTGGAGGAGGCGTAATGGAGCCATTACTGACACTCCATTTCACCCCCTCCCTGAGCTCCCTGTGTGGGTCCGGCGACGACGGCAGTGGAGGCGGCAACGGCGACGGCTGTGGCGGCGGCCGCGGCAGTGACGGCGGTGGCAGAGGGCTTGCCCCTGCTCCGGGCTTTAGTGGATGGACCACAGCCCTTGCTTCCAGCCCGGTGATCGGCCGGCTTGCCAGCAGCCGCACATAAATAGCAGTGCGGCGTGGCATTGCACGAGCCGGCCTTGTGACCGGGCTGACCACAACGGAAGCAATGACTGCTGCGGTCCACCTCCGAGGTGCATTTGACTCCGACGTGATTGCCCACTTGGCAACGGAAGCACCTCAGAGGTCTGGGTTCCAGCAATTTCACCCGCGTGGAATCCCAGCCTTTATCCCGGTCTACGCGGGTGAAACCGCGGGGCGCAGTTAGTAGGTAAAAACTAGAAAAGTCTCATGGGGCTGATATTTCTTGGTGCTTGCAAAAAGTATGGCGATGCAACGTTTCCAGAGGGACTCAATAATGCGGTATCACGTTCAAAGCGTTTGATATCACTACAACATCTTGCAACAGGGTTGATAAGTTTTTCAGTCTTTTGTCTTGTCTAATACATTTATGACTTATCCATCATCGTTACAGCGAATAGAATGTCACTTTATCTAGTCCTCAGTAGCAATATAAGCAACTCAAAGACCTGTAATAGTATTAGACTGATGACCTGACAACAAAACGGGAAAATAATCTACAAATAATTTATAAAAACAGTTACTGATGATACGATGAAAATAACTTTTCTAACGACCGTGTCTTATTTAAATGAATCCCATTTAATTACATTCTCATTTAAATATTAACTAATCTTATGCAAACTGCATTATTATCTGAAGCTGATCTTCTAAAGTGCGGGGAAGCTTCATTTATTATTTTATACGCGTTTTCACAGCTCATCGCTTGTTGATATGTTTTGCTGATAAGCTCATAATAAGCGGTTTAAGCGATATACGAGTATCTTTCGTTTAGGGTAAGTTTCGGGGATAGTATGATTTTATGTTTATTTTGTAGGATGACCAGGTTTTGGCCGGAAAATAATAATTACTTTGTGTTTATTTTTCTACAAAAAGGTGGTGTAGCTACCTACATTTTAAGACTCCCGCAGATAGGCGCGACGCGACAGAGTGACGTGACAGAGCGATGCGACAGAGCGATGCGACAGAGAGATGCGACAGAGCGATGCGACAGAGCGATGCGACAGAGCGATGCGACAGAGCGATGCGACAGAGCGATGCGACAGAGTAGTAGTAGAGTAAGTAGGAGAAAAATTTCCATGAAGTTTTCATAGAAATTGTTCTACTGGAGTCACGTCTTTACTGCAGGATTTCCGATTACAATACTTAAGTACATTTGGTATAAATTGGCAGATAGCAGACAACTGCTGCGTATCTGACGCACTGCCCTGACAACAAGCTCTCTTATTAACTTCGACATCCACAAGGGGGGGCTTATTAATTTCATGTAGTTTCATTCAGTGAGAGGTACGTCTGTTTCGTAGTAGGTACAGTTTCCTACACGAAATTAGTAAAGTTTGGTAAATAATAATAACATAATAACCGAAATGACATTATCCCGTTCCCGCGCCTTCTCATGGCGCCTACACCACATTATAACCGCGCGGGAACACGACGCCGCGCGATTATCATAAAACGTTACGACATCACCTACTACACAATTTGGCCGGATTATACTCAGTTAATTATGATGCGAGATGAGCATCTCACGTACTAAATACTGTAGACACGGCTTTTGTTCTAAAAGGTTTATAAAGTAAGCTCTTTATGCGATGCAGATTATGTGTTAGACATAATGTACACATAGAATACTGACAAGGGCTCCAAGAGCACGCTAATGTTTAAAGGCATGAAATGAAAAATGATATACCAGCACATGGTAACATACTTCTTAATGGGAGTTCTTCATCATCAGCTCCAACCGAATCACAGTTGAGTTGTAAAAATAAATCAAATGGACGAGATGAGAAAAAGTATAATAATCCCCACTTTTCCATATGGATTGGTGAATTTTTATTAATTTACTTACCTACTTGTATGTATTAACTTATCATGCTTGTATGGTATAATAGTGCGGCAACCTCTGTCAACTGGCGCACAATCCTATAATCATCGTTAGGACACCGATGACACCCATTCAACCAACAATAGAGGCGTTATCCACGCCAGTCACAGTCACCCATAATTTTCAAAATGCAGTCATGTCCCTGTGCTGGGAGGTACAGTCGGCTGACTACGTTCCTGGCAGCTTTGTTTATAGTAACTATTTAAGTTAATTAATAAATTCAATTAGTCTGCAGTATCATCATCATCTGCCCAGCCTTTTCCCAACTATATTCGGCTCGACTTCCAGTCTAACCGCGGATTCAGGATTTTAAATGGAGCGACTGCCAATCTGACCGGTTATTAGTTAACAAGATTAATCAATTAGTCATATCCACTACAGTCAAAGAAGCGAAAAACTTAATCACCACTCTTCGCAAACAGATTCTGATTATCGCAAGTCTTGACCCCCGAGTTTCCAATTTATTTAAATCGGAATATTACAAACAATAATTTTCCAAAGAAAGTGTGACTCTTTTGCAACAGTCCCTTGGAACACCCCTGTGAAGACCAGAGATGGCCTGCTAAACAACCGGGCAAGTGCGTGTCGGATCACGCACAATGAAGGGTTCCGTAGTTGAAAAGAATTTATCCCAAAAGCAAACTTAACATTGTAGTTGAAAAAAATGTCCCCCATACATTGTTAAACGTCATGGTCAATTCTCCAACTGTAAATTAAAGTTAGTAATCCCAAAAAAAAAAAAAAAATCTGATAAAATTACAAATTAACAATTTTCGGAGTTTTTCCTTTACTAGACCTGGCTAATTGCCAACTTTTATGATTCCAGGTCAACGGTATGCACCTATCTATAGGTTTTGATTTACTTGCGAGTATGAAAATATGTCGCATAAATGGCAATATTTTTTTATAGCATTGACTTATAAGCTTGATTTTTTAAGAGCCAAAAGGGACCATAGGCCAAATACATAGGTATTTGATATTAATTTCAACTTGATTCCTCCACGCGATCCTGTGAAAACGGGTCTTGACAGACAGACAGACGGACAACTAAATGATCCTATAAGGGTTCCTTTTTTCCTTTTGAGGCACGAAACCCTAAAATACCCATACATTTTCAAAATAGCGCACTAGTCCAGCCCCCAACTAGGAGATACAGTTGGCTGGGCACTTTCCTACAGCTTTGTGCTGAACAACTAGGCCGGGTAATTGAATTTATCAACACCATCAGATTCCGTATGCTAATCATTTCACGAATGACTGGCCTACTCGCCGGAACACTGGGTTTTGGAAACAATTTGTATTAAATCGTACTGTGTGATCGAAATCAGAATAGGATTGACTGGGACTGTGGGCGTGTGGGTACTAAGTTTAACATAACATACATAGCGTCCCGCCTTGTTTCCCGAAGGGTTGGGCCTCTTGCTATACTTATAGTACACCCATATTTCACCAGTTATGTTTAAGAGGGAAAGAGCCTGATTCTCCATACAAATGTGTTCTCCGTTTTTCTCCCTGAAGAATGCCTCTAGAGCAATCATTTTTTTTTATTTTTCATAAAATCAAAGTCTGCTGTAGACACGTCCCTGTCATTTCCTTTTTTGCAGGAACTAATTAGTAAAGAAAATAAGACCCTCCAAAAATTACAAAAAATGCCCCATTTTTACCGCTGTGATTAGAGGACTACCAGACAAATTCTAAAAATTTTTAACATAAATGAAACCACCCACCCTCCCCCCCCTCCCCCCCCCCTTCCCCCCCCTCGCCCCCTGTCCTGTTCTGTCCTGTCTGGTTCCTGGTAGGAACCTAGACATACCCTTTCTTAAAATTTTGATGAAAAAAAAAATTAAATCGTCTCAGTTTTCGAGGAGAATACGAAACTTCGATCTCGTCAAACATTTTGTGATTTAATCTGTCTGAGCTGCTCCTGTCGCACGCTCTTGCCACTGCTCGGGCGATAGTTTCTTCAAATACCTGTTTTTCAAATTCCTCGCAGGCCACGTCCCCTCTTAAGTCCCACGCAATAGGGGGCGAGCCTATTGCCATCAAGCGGGCACAAATCCAGATTCCAGGTCGTTACTGACAAATTCCAGATAGAAAAACCCATTAACGCTTTGCCCGACCTGGGAATCGAACCCACGACCTCATGTTCAGCATTAGCGCTTGCGTACACGCATTCTATCATTAATTTGTATTTCTTTTTGAAAACGCCTTGTCCACGATCATTGTGCCAGTAAATATAATTATGTTATACGAGTCATACATAACGTTGAAACTTGCCAGTCCATCCCTTCTTTTAAAAATAAACAAACATCCACAATAATAGTACAAAGATAACATCGAAATTAGTTTAGTTTTTGCACGATTAAGCATACAAGCAATCTAAGTCTAGGCAACAGGAAATGGTCGCAGCAACTGCTTTAGAAAGAGACCAAAATATACGTGTGCTTAAAGTGTGAAAGAGATGTGTATACTCTTTGTTTTTCGGTAACAATAGTCGGAAGGATTTATGAGCATCAACTTTGGCCTATTGTTTTAGGGTTCCGGGAGACAGTGTGATAGGATATGCGGTCGGCGAATATTTCGGAAAATATTTCAGTTGGACAGCGCGGCCATTTATCAGGAAAAGTTGCTTTTAGTGTTATGTGCGGCGGAAATTGTGGGTAGTCTCGACGTAGCCGCATACGTTGTCGGGGTAAAGTTGGCATCTTTTCAGGGCAAAAGTCACCTAGGCATAGTTTTTCATAAAATTATACAGGGAGTACCAGAAAGACGGATGTGGTACGGACCATCAAACTGAACCACTTTTTCCCGGGGACCAACATCGTAATCGTAAAAGAAAACAGTCGTCTCTTATGGTCAAGTTGGTAAGTATTGAAATTTTGTATGGGACGACAGATTTTTTTTCCACCATTACGATGTTGGTCCCCGAGAAAAAGTTGTTCAGTTTGATGGTCTGTTCCACATCCTTAAGTTTGTGCACATCTTTCTGGTACACCCTGTATTTCGACCGTTCAGGTCTATTATTGAACATTTAACTTTAGAAGCATCTGTTACATGACTCGTCAAGTGAACATACACATAACAACACGTCTGCCTTCCGTGAAGGGTTATACAGGGGCATAAGTACCTACCTCATACGACACCTTCATTTCGCCAGATATTTATTTATTGATAAGGCACTTCAACGACTTACTCACTAAAACATACAAAAACAAGAATAACATACAGTTTTAGGTATTGTGAATTCATCACTTGCAGAAGTGCACATCACTGGCATTGAAACGATTAAGAGACTTGTAAGATACCGCTAGTTGAGTTGGTTCATGTTACAAAATAAAGCAAAAAATGTGCAATAAGTACAACGGAAGTATTTAACAGAAATATTAACAAAATAAATACTGAAAAAGAAGGAAATGGAAGTGATACAATTATAAAAAAACCGGCCAAGTGCGTGTCGGCACACGCACAATGAAGGGTTCCGTAATTGAAAAGAATTTATCCCAATAAAAAAAGTGAAAACCGACTTCAAAAACCAAAAATGAATAAAATAACTTTCTTAAAAAACTTAACGGCTGAAGTCGGTGCCAAGCTAAAGTGCATTGAAGGACTAAAGACACCGTCTTCAGAAGCTGTTAAATGTTTTAAGAAAGTTGTTTTATTCGTTTTTAGTTTTTACTTTTTTTAAAGTAAATTTATTTTTCCATTTTTAGTTGAATATTCAATTACATTTAATTAGTAAGCCCAAGACGAACGAAAAGAAGAATCATCAAAACTGGTTCATTAGTTTTTGAGAAAATCGCGGACCAACAAACATACATACTTACATACATACATACGGGTTGAATACAGAACATTCTTTTTTTTGAAGTCGGTTAAAAACAAACTTATCAATGGATCTCAAAAAAAAATTTTTTATGTCATAAAACTACAAATTAACAATTTTCGGACTTTTTCCTTTACTTATTTATTTATTTATTTCATACTTCAAGCACACAAATGTACAGAGGCGGACTTAATGCCATGGACATTTTCTACCAGTCAGTTTTACTTGTGCTGTGAGACCTTGCTTCTTGCCAAATTTCATTATTCTAGGTCAACGGGAAGCACCCTATAGGTTTTGATTTACTTGCGACAGTTGCGAGTTTCAAAATGTGTCGTAAAATGGCCGTATTATTTTAATGCGTTGACTTAGAAGCTTAATTTTTTCAGAACTCTAAGTAACCATAGACTTACGTATTCTATAGTAATTTCAACTTGATACCTCCACGCGTCTCTGAGAAAAAGGGTCATGACAGACTGACAGATTTGATTTTTTTTTATATGATAGAATTACAAATTAACAATTTTCGGACTTTTTACTTTATTTGTGCTGTGAGAGCTTGCTCCTTGCCAAATTTCATGATTCTAGGACAACGGGAAGTACCCTGTAGGTTTTGATTTACTTGCGAGTATCAAAATATGTCGCATAAATGGCCGTATGTTTTTATTGCGTTGACTTAGAAGCTTGAGTTTTTTAGGACTCCAAGAGAATATAAACTTACGTATTGGATGTTAATTTCAATTTGATACCTCCACGCGTTCCAGAGAAAAAGGATCTTGACAGACTGACAGACAGACAGACGGACAACGAAGTGATCCTATAAGGGTTCCGTTTTTTCCTTTTGAGGTACGGAACCCTAATAAGATATGTTAAAGTCCCTTGTAAAAGTAGACTCCGGGCTGCTGAGAAATTCCTGAAGTAAAAGCCGAATAACAGTTGGCTGACCTGGAAATGATTGGTGAAATTGTACAGAACATTTTTATATTAGAACATAGAAAGTAGCTGCTGATTTCGACCGAGGTCTTAACTAATTGTGTTGGTAACACAATATATTCTATAAATAACAAAGGCCGAGAATAACTACAGTTAATAATTAACTGTAAGTATGCGACTTACTCATCAATTAATTACAAGTAAATAACGTGTCTGTCACAATGCAGTGACATGTCGTCTCAGTATCACTTATGTCATCATTGTGCTCGTGTGATATTATTTAATTGTAGTTGCTAATCTAGCTGGGTATGATCTTAAAGAACATGGTAACAATTATACGGGAGAAAACTACTCATAATTAATTAATTACCTGGTCGAGCGAGCTCTGCTCGGGTGAAAATAGAGAAAACGAATTTTCCCAGAAATAAGTTAGATCTTGCAACTTTCATCGAAATCGAAATTAGAGCCGTATTTGAGAACGTGAATACAAATATATACAAATATTGCTAAGTTAATAGTAAGTATAGGATATAAGTTTAGAACAAACTGTACCTAGTTCCCTTGAAACATCAATCCTACTAATAATAGGTTGGGGAAAAAGTTTCTTCGCATTTTTTAAGAAAATTCAAAACATTTTTTAATATACATTATTTACATTTATCTAAAGTATGTAGGTACCATTTTGTTCGATAGCTTTTTGCCACCTTGTTGATAGGGACATGATCCCATTGCTATAGAAATTTTGGGACTTCTGATCAAAATACCGCGACAAATGGTTTTGGCAGTCCTCTCGTGATGTTAACCTGACACTGCCTAAAGAATTCTGAAGAGACCGAAACAGGTGGAAATCTGAAGGTGCAAGGTTAGGACTATACGGCGGATGCATTAACACCTCCCAGCCAAACTCTCTTAATTTTTGCTGAGTGGCTAAAGATGTGTGAGGTCTAGCATTATCATGAAGAAAAACCACACCCCTTCTGTTGATTAATTCCGGCCGTTTTCTCTTAACTTCTTGTTTTAATCTCATCAGTTGTTCGCAGTAGAGTTCAGAATCGATGGTCCTGCCTGGTGGTAACAGCTCATAATGAATAATGCCCTTCCAATCACACCACTCACACAGCATCACCTTGTTGCGAGTTAACCCGGGTTTCGCCACAGTCTGTGAAGCCTAGCCGGCCTTTGACCACGACCTTTTTCGCACGTTCTTGTCGTACGTGATTCACTTTTCATCACCAGTTATCAGCTTCTACAAAAATGGTTCGGTTTCATTACGTTGTAATAAAGAATCACAAATGAGTACACGGTTCATTAGGTTTCTTTCAGTGAACTCGTGAGGTACCCTAATATCGAGCTTTTTTGTGTACCCAGTTTTATTAAAATGCGCCAAAACTGTTTTGTGGTCAATTTCCAGTTCTTCAGCTACGTCGTAACTACTGATATGCCGATCTTGCTCCACTTTTTCAAAAATGGCATCCATTTTATCCGTAATAGGGCGACCAGAGCGACGTGCATCTTTGACATCAAAATTTCCGGATTGAAAACGCTTAAACCAAATTTGTGCTACTCTGTGAGAGTGCACTGGGTCCATAAACATTGCAAATTTTTTTCACGGCTTGCGTTGCATTTTTACCTTTTTTGTAGTAAAATTTTAAAATGTATCGAATTTCTTCATTAGATTCACTCATCTTGACATTAAGAAAAACAAATTAAAATCACACATTTTCCTAATTAGAATTTGGAATTATGTTCTTTAAAATGTAAACTTTCAATGATACCAAAACCAGCCAGATACAAATAGTATAGCCAAAGAGATTTTATTTTAAGTTCATACATACTATAATGCGAAAAGACTTTTTCCCCAACCTAATATTATAAATGTGAAAGTTCGTATGTTTGGATGTTTGTTACGCAATCACGCAAAAACGGCAGAACGGATTTGGATGGAATTTGGTATACAGTCAGTTTATAACCTGGATTAAGACAAAGGATACTTTTCATCCCGGTAGAAGGTTCCCGTGAGATAATTTCCGACATACACGCGGGCGAAGCCGCTGGCAAAAACTAGTGACTAATAAAGTATAGCGTTATACTCTTCGATCAATAATAGTACTAGATTCCCGATAAGCGCTTCAAAAACGGCCCGAAAAATATAAACACAAATACTTTTGTGGTCTTATTTCAAACATCGACTGTTCGGGAACAGGGAAATGCATGGAGTAGTATTGTTACTTTATATGTTGTTTTTGTTTGTAGATTTCCTAGTGACCCATTTCGCAATGCAGAATGGGTATCTATTGTCGCGAAAGAAAGAGGAGAAGAAATATATAAACCTTGTAAAAATTCAACAATTTGTTTTAATATTTTTATTAAAATAATTAATTATCAAATTAATAATCAAAATTAAAATAACTATTGTACTAATTTACTCCTTCTACTTTTAAAAATCGGTCAAAAATATTTGCTACCATATAAAACGAACCTTGGCCTAAAAAAATATATTATTATTCTGCTACTCTACATCTTTCAATACTTACTGTGTTCTGAGCATTGAAATGTAAATACCAAGAACTATGTCTAGTTCCAAAATAGAGTAAGCACAAAATTTTCAACAAAATGTTTTTAACCTTATTGCTTAAGTTTTAAGTACACTTTAGAATAAATATTTTTGTACTTATTATAAAAATGAAATATTATTTTCAAGCGACATTTTTAATTTATTGCTTTTACCTTTCTCCGATGATAGAAGGACTTAAATATAAATATTTTGCAATCGTAATTAAACTTTATGTTTGATTGTTAAGGTTTATAATGAATTGAAGTTGTAAATATTATAAAACTTTTTTCTATATTTCGTAGTAACAAATGTAAATGTTTATGTGTGTGTAAACGTGGCCACTACAGCGACTTATTTTTGTTCCTGATCCTGTATCTAGTGCTATTATTGATCGAAGGTTATACTGATTATTTTATGTAAAATAATAAATAAAATAAAACTAAGATTAGGAAAAACGCATTAATTAAGAACTAAATTTCCACTAACAAACTACGAAAACCAACATTTTATTCAACTTTTATTCAAACAAAAATAATATGCTCCACTAAACTCCAATAAAAAAGATAACATATACATAGTAATAAATTACACTGTCGGCCAATCAGACATTAACGCCGCCGGTTAGAAAAGAACCGCGGTTCAAACTGCGGTTAAAATTAACATGAAAAGTGACACATAGGGTAGAAACACGCGATGTTGTGACTTAAAAGCACCATTAAGAGTCATGAGGTCACTTTGTACCGCAGTAGCTGCTGCTCGAGGTTACCTTTGTAGTACTCTGTGAGTACAGTGTGGGCAGCGGTTCAGCTGTCTGTTACTGACCAGCACCCTAATTGCGTAACATACTATAAATCGGAATCTAAATAATTTTGAAGCAAATTGCTAATCCATTGCTTCATATGTTCGAAAAATTTGTCTGCTCGACAACGTAAATAACGCAATGAATGTTGTTGAATTGTCAAAATGAAACCGATTCCGCTTGATAGTGACTAGTGTGTTACACAGTAGGGAGCTGGCCTTTGTGTTATGTTGGCTACCAAACAAGTGGATGATCTGTGATGTTGAACAAGTACAACTCAGGCAAACTTTTGATACCAAGCCATGGATTATTAGGTAATCAAAAGGACTATGTAAGAACACGTGCCGTTTTGTAGTTTCTGCCTACCCCAAGGGAATAAATCATGAGTTTATAATTATGTACGTTTTTACTGTTATTGGTCTCGGTATCGGTATCGGTCTGGACTTACAGAAGTGCAATTTCCACATAAGGGTTTTTGAAAAGTATCCAAAATAGATCTATACCTAAGCCATCTCTTGTAGAAATTCGAAAAATGAAATCTGAGACACCAATATAATAGGTTGGGGAAAAAGTTTCTTCGCATTTTTTAAGAAAATTTAAAACATTTTTTAATATACATTATTTACATTTATCTAAAGTATGTAGGTACCATTTTGTTCGATAACTTTTTGCCATCTTGTAGGTAGGGACATGATCCAATTGCTATAGAAATTTTGGGACTTCTGATCAAAATACCGCGACAAGTGGTTTTGGCAGCCGTCTCGTGATGTTAACCTGACACTGCCTAAAGAATTCTGAAGAGACCGAAACAGGTGGAAATCTGAAGGTGCAAGGTCAGGACTATACGGCGGATGCATTAACACCTCCCAGCCAAACTCTCTTAATTTTTGCTGAGTGGCTAAAGATGTGTGAGGTCTAGCGTTATCATGATGAAAAACCACACCCCTTCCGTTGATTAATTCCGGCCGCTTTCTCTCAACTTCTTGCTATAATCTCATCAGTTGTTCGCAGCGGAGTTCAGAATCGATGGTCCTGCCTGGTGGG
Source organism: Cosmia pyralina (assembly GCA_946251885.1). Taxonomy (NCBI): domain Eukaryota; kingdom Metazoa; phylum Arthropoda; class Insecta; order Lepidoptera; family Noctuidae; genus Cosmia; species Cosmia pyralina. Next base: position 25,116,025 of record OX276359.1, read on the forward strand.
AACAGCTCATAATGAATAATGCCCTTCCAATCCCACCACACACCTTGTTGCGAGCTAACCCGGGTTTCGCCACAGTCTGTGAAGCCTGACCGGTCTTTGACCACGACCTTTTTCGCACGTTCTTGTCGTACGTGATCCACTTTTCATCACCAGTTATCAGCTTCTTCAAAAATGGTTCGGTTTCATTACGTAATAATAAAGAATCACAAATGAGTACACGGTTCATTAGGTTTCTTTCAGTGAGCTCGTGAGGTACCTAAATATCGAGCTTTTTTGTGTACCCAGTTTTTTTCAAATGCGCCAAAACTGTTTTGTGGTCAATTCCCAGTTCTTCAGCTACGTCATGACTACTGATATGCCGATCTTGCTCCACTTCTTCAAAAATGGCATCCATTATATCCGTAATAGGGCGACCAGAGCGACGTGCATCTTTGACATCAAAATTTCCGGATTGAAAACGCTTAAACCAAATTTGTGCTACTCTCACAGATACTGCACTGGGTCCATAAACATCGCAAATTTTTTTCGCGGCTTGCGTTGCATTTTTACCTTTTTTGTAGTAAAATTTTAAAATGTATCGAATTTCTTCATTAGATTCACTCATCTTGATAGTACGAAAAACAAATGAAAATCACACATTTTCCTAATTTGAATTTGGAATTATGCTCTTTAAAATTTAAACTTTCAATGATACCAAAACCAGCCAGATACAAATAGTATAGCCAAAGAGATTTTATTTTAAGTTCATACATACTATGCGAAAAGACTTTTTCCCCAACCTAATAGTATAACCTACCTATGTTTAAAATGGAAGGAAGTGTTTATGGCATTGGTTGTCTATTGGTAGTCTCGGTGATAGTACGGTTACGTGAGCGCGCATAGCAACGTGTGACGCAACTGAGTGCAACGATGCAATTGTTTCGACGACTTGCATGACAACCAACAGTTAGCTACTGTGATTTGGTACGCTTTATTTCATGAGCGGAAGCGATTTAGATTAAAGAAAGTCTATTCTCGTAAATTCTTATAACGTCTTTTATTTCAGTATCGAAGGACCAGATTTATTGAGACACTGAACTGTGTTCTGTAGATTGGCAAAAAAATGTCTTAAGAGCATCGATATATCAGAGGAAGATATGTTACGCGCTAACATTGCAATCACTAAACCTAGACTCGGCGCAACACTACATGCACCGAAACTCACACATCTGTGATCATAGTCGCAAACTTACAGTTACCGATAGACAAGGACAGAGATAGGAGCCGGCGTTGTCGTGAAAGCGAAATCACGTTAGCCGCCGAATGTTGGCCGAATGTTTACGATTATGAATGACATTGCATGGCTAGTCTCGCTCTCAGAAACATGGCGAAATATTATTATAATTTTCAACAAATTAACGTTTATGGCTGTACTTACGAGTGAAAAATAATCCCGTCGAATTTGTTTTTGGTTTTTGAACTATTTGTGAATATTTTGAAAACAGCATTGACTACTTATTTAGACGATTACGGTAATTTTACTTAAAGTGCTACACAAACGCCAGTTCAATTGTGACTAAGGTCATTGTGTGCGTTAGCATAATTTATGCAGTCCACGTCGAGGAGAGCGAACCATATCTTCCTAATTTATACATCAATGCTGAAGAATTTTCAAAGACAAAAAGTTTCTGGACAAACAGAACATGTAGTTTCGAGATTTAGCATTCCAAATCGAAAAGCTGGAAACACATTATTTGATGCCTCTCCAAAATGCATGAATACTTATTTTATCTCGATCACTTTTATTTCTGTACAAAAACGCGTCAGCTCGGTGACCCGCTGCCGCTCACAGCTCAACCCACTTCCAGCTTGATTACAATTTATTACCTGTTTACGTGAACTTAGACAACAATCATTGCAATTTTGCGTCGATTAAACTTGCAAATGTGTTGAGAAACTGCAGTTAACAGCACTAAGTGTTTGTTTTTGTGCTGGTTGTTAACATGGCGTGTTGCAGTGGGCGCGCCCGAGTGCAATCTGGTGACGTACGTATGATTGGCGGGTGCTATTATATTCCCTTTTGTTGTGGAGAAGGGCTCTTGTCAGCACACATGGGTAGACGAGCAAAATGTTTTCTTCACGACGTGGACGTATTAGTAGAGAAATAAGGGAAGGGGTTCTTATCTACAACACTAATCACGTAAGATAGTGTTGCCATTATCACCGCGCTTAGCAAATGGTTTGTTAGTTTATAAAGCTAGTAACTTCGTTCTTTAGGCGACTGAGAATCCTGGTAACTGTGTCCACACATTGTGTTTCCATGATAGCAAAAATAAAATCTTGAGGATAACTTAATTTGAAACCACATAAAGAAAAAACCGGTCAAGTGCGTGTCGGACCACCCACAATTAAGGGTTCCGTAGTTGAAACGAATTTATCCCAAAAACAAACTTAACATTGCAGTTGAAAAACGTGTTCTGCCATACATATCACGGCCAATTCTCCAACTGCAAATTTAATTTAAGTTTGTTACCGTAATTTTTTTTATTTATTTTATACAGCTAAAAATTGACGATATTTGGACTTTTTCCTTTACTAGTACTGTGAGACCTTGCTTCTTGCCAAGTTTCATGACTGTAGGTCAACGAAAAGTACCCTTTATAGGTTTTGATTTATTTGCAAGTCTAAAGAGTTGTAGCATAAATGGCCGTTTTTTTTTTATTGCGTTGATTTAGAAGCTTGATTTTTTTAGAGCTCTAAGAGACCATAGACTTACGTATTTGATACCAATTTCAACTTGATACCTCCACGCGTTCCTGAGAAAAAGGGTTTTGACAGACAGACAGACAGATGGACAACAAAGTGATCCAATAAGGGTTCAATTTTTTCCTTTTAAGGTACGGAACCCTAAAAAATGAATAATAGTGTCTGGGGCTGGAACTACGCAGGACGTATAGCGCTTTAACGTTACCATTTACAGCCACTATCTAAGCACTTACCAACATGGTAAAATAAAACCACAAAGTAGAACAAAATGTGAATAGCGAGTATATAGCTTGAATTTTAATTACTCATACGCGAACATAAAATAAAACAAAATAATGTATAATTTTACCTGTGTTGTTAAATTATAGCCGTAAAAGTACTAGGCTAGTATAAATTAGAAGGAGTACAACACAACAACACAGCGGGACGCTCAGCTTAGTTTCCTTAATTATTTGTTTGTCTGCTGTGCGCCTGTTCACAACCCCTGTAGCGGTACACTGGGGGACAGGATAAAAGGGAAATTGAAAAAGTTTATTTTGATCACTGACAACGTATTCGTTTTTCCTTGCAATCTAATTTTTGGGCTTCTTCACTGGTATCTATGACAATAGTCATTGTCAATAGATTGACTAGTCAGCAGAATTGATAGACGGGCTGATTGTTCAAACGTGCCGGACGTTTCTCGATGACAAGTCTGTTCCACTTTATTAGAATTTGTTTAGTAGGTATACAAGTAATGATAAGTGCAATTATGATCTTTATTTCAGCGGAGCCCAGAGCCAAACTTGTCTGAGTTACAAAAAAGGGAAAGCGCAAAACAACCGGTTTCCTTAAACATCACCTGTATCCTGCCGTTTGTCGATGAGGCTTGGTTGGTTGGTCGCCATGTTAGCTATATGTACCCGAGGGCCCGAGGGCTTACACAGCGATGTTTTTTATTACGAAATTGGGCTTTATTAAAGGACCTAGCTTCTGCCTGCGACTTCGTCCGCGTGAAATTTCTTGTTTCCCCGAGCCGACCCGCCGCATCGCATCGCCTGCCCGCGGTATTTATTACTTCATTTTCGCTTACATTTCTTTCTGCATTTTTTTTATTTGATCGGCTTCTAAGGGTCCTAGTAGCCTTCCTCAAGAATTGCGCATCAAATGTAAAAAATGTTTTCAAATCCGACTAGTCCAGAGATAAGCGCGTTCAAACAAACAAAAAAAAATCTCTTCAGCTTTACTATTAGTACCTATAGAATAGATATAGAATACTGGTATTCAGCTGCATCCGGTTAGACTGGAACCCGACCCCAACATAGTTGGGAAAAGGTTAGGCAGATTGATTGAGTAGATATAGATAGATAGCTTAGAAAAGATCCCTTTGAAGCCTATTAAACACCATGTTAGTAAAGCCCCTCAGCCATGGGAAACAATAGTTGCTAGCAACACTAAATTACGTAGCACAAATTTTGCTCACCATGGTTTGTTTAAACATTTCTTTTACGTAGAAATAAAAGAACAGGTTGCATTTATAAATATCAAGTTTTATGAAAAAAAAAAAGTATTTACAACAAAAATACGTAAAATTACCAAGAGACGATTACCGCTTAAATACCGCTCATCCTTAAACAAAAACAGTAAGAACAAGATTCTGCCAAAGATTTACAACCGATGTCCCACAAATAAATCTCGTTGGTGACGTCACCAGCACTCCTTGACACTTTATTAATGTTAATGTGGTACGTGACTCTTGTAACCTGTTCCTCTGTGTCCTGTATTAAATATAGCCTTACAAAGACCTTTTACTTCCGACCGGAAACTTTAAGAAAAGTGGCGATATTTGTTCGATTTTATTGCTGCTGTTCGGAAGGAGACGAATGGAGACAATGTTGCAGCTGTCAATTGGCGCACCGGAATAAAATTGCATCACTATATTGACATATAAAGCCAAAACTATACCACAAAAACAATATGGACATATCATTTTGTCCTCCCAAAAAAACATCAACGTGCCCATTATTCCGTCCGCCAGTGTTTCTGCGTTACGTCCGGGGCGCACGCGAAGGAAACACGTAGTCATTTTTTCAGCAACTTCCGGCAGCAGTTAATAACTTTCATAATGTTTGTCTGAAGGCTTCGCTTGTTTCTGTGCATCGCTTTCAGCAAAGTTTCTACTTCAGTAATAGGAAATTTATTGTGTGGGAACGTTTCGGGAAGTAGAGTAGACCAGCCTGTTTTTTAGGGGTTGGCGTAAAGGCTCCCGCAGACAGTCGCGACGCGACAGCGCGACGCGGCTTTAGTAGAACAATGTCTACGAAAACTTGTTTACCAGAATCACGTTGCACCGCCGCGTCGCGCCTTTCTGAGCCTAATTCAAAATTTGTTATTAAATAGTGATAATACAGTTTCGTGGCACCTACTCTATAACCTAATTTAGAAGTCGGAAGGCCGTTGTTTTCGTTGTTGTTTTGTTTTGATTTTATAACTCCTTAAAATCTATCTACTTATCTATTTGAAAAGTAAAAGAATAGCAGGTCAATAAGATAGTTTGATGGGCTGTTTGCGTATTAGCGATTCTGCCACACCCTGTACAAATCTTTTTCCTTCAACACCCACATTTGGGTTTTAACCTTAAAGCTGACGTCACTCAGACATAAGCCGGCATCAAAATGGCTTACATCCAGAGATTCCAGAGCGAAGCTAAAGGAATACGTCAAAGCACGTTAGTATAAATAACATATTTTCGCCATTTTCACCGCCACGTCAATACCTGAACGTTGTTACTGAACATTTCAGTTACCTCTCGCAATTGGATTGAGAGATGCCCTTGTGGGGAATTGGTAGGGTGAGGTCTGAGAAGAGAGAGATGAAGCGGGAGCGATTTTGAAATCGAAGAAAGGTTTTATTTTGCAACAACATGGGCTCGTCACCCAAAACCAATGGTTTAGTGAAGAGTTATGTGGAAATCTGAAAACCAGGTAAGTATTGTGACGTAATTCAGGAAAGGTTGATGTCTAGCTGTAGAACGCGAAAGTTTGAGTTTAAAAACAATTAACCAATGGCTTACAGTAGAGCACATTGACATGAACCTATGGGTTCATAAGGTTCATGTGACGGGTTAAAAGTCAACTTTTTGTTCGCAATTAGATTGTTCCTATTATACTGAATGTTAATGTATGTAGTATGAGTGCAGCTTTCATTTTTATTATAGTAAAATTCATTCAAAGCGCCAGCAAAAAAGTCAGCGGTTCAAATATCACGTGCAGTCTGCAGATACTGTCGTGAAGAGCGGGTTATAGACATGTGACCACTTTTAATGGCAGCGCTGAAAGGGTTAACGAGAAAAATAAAACAGCTCAAAAAAAATGATGCTGTGGAGATTGTACAGTGTACTTGTGTATAAACATTTTAACAATTTCTAAGAAGATGTCAAATTGTTCATTTTAAGCTTGTTATTCAATCAAATTATTATTATGTATTAGCCAGACAAATATTAATTTTAGTGCCTATTGCACTAGATTTTTGTTATCTACTATTTCTTTCCTTGGTTAGAGGCTTAGCATTGCTATGGCGGTATTGCCACGTTGTATTCAACGTGGCAATGCCGCCAGTCTCTTGGGTACTTTACCAGTCGACAACAATGCGGAGAAATTTTTCGATGCCATATTTTAGTTTTTTAATAGTTTTAGTTATGTTAGGATATCATTTTGCTATTTCTAGGTATACCCACTTATTACCCGCTCTTGCCTCCACCCTATCACGAACACATTCGCATAGCCGGTGGCGCGAGTTATCGCATCAAACGCGATTGATTCGCAGTCGACGTCGATTTTACAAGCTGGAATGACTGACAATGTCAAATCTGAAAAAAATAGTAGAATAGAAAGACGACATTCTGTATGATCACTAAAATTAAAAAATAATGCATTGAAGTGACAGGTAGGATAGTAATGTCTGGGCTTTAAGGCAAATTATTATCAAAAGGAAAATCTCCCGCAAGTAGAATATCTCTACCTAGCAAACTGCAAATTCCACGTAATATTCTTGTGCTTATTCCAATAATTCCTGACTATCATGCGACTTACTAAAAACCTTTTTCCCCTCTTCATTTTTTTCTAATCCACATTTCTCTTATCCCTACAAGCCAGTAACGAAGTTTGCGTTCGTCGAGTGGTTGTGAGGAAACTTTCACGCATCAAAGTCAGGGGCACGGCAGAGCGGTGTTGCAGGGGCCAGTGGGAGGATGGACAGTAACTTGATATCTGGTAACGTCAGCCACCCATATACTATCAAGGACAGATCTGCATAGTGAAGTTTAGTTTAGAAGGTATCAAAGTGACATTCTATAAGCGGTAATGATGGAGAAAAAGTCAAAAATGTATAGAACTGACTTAATGTATGGGACTGACATAATGTATGGGACTGAGCTACTAAAAAAACTTTTATGTCAATCCTGTTGTAAGTCGTAGAAATACAAAACGATTTGAATTGAAGGCGATCTCCATTTGTGTAGGCCTGGACTAAATTAAATATAAGTAGTGCTAGTGTGTGTAGTAGTAGTGCTGTAGCCAACCGACATTGCTAAAATGACTTTTTAAATGTGACTAGAAAAAGACTTTTTCTATATTAAAAAGTAATTTTCCCAAAGAATGGTCAGTTGGCCATTCAAGCACTAGGACGACGATTTTGTTATATTATCAGTAGGTAACCTTATAGCCACTGGTTTGAAAAACTTACGAGAAAACAGTTGCAGTTTTCCAAAAACTACTCTTTTTTAACTGTAAAAAAAGGTGTTTTCCATAAAATTTTATAAAAATTTCGCGAACAGCCTCTGCAAATGACCAAGAAACCGCCCAAAATACAGTGATCACCCCACCGGCCACCACTCCTAAATGCAGTGTAATCTAGCAGAATAATCAGCACTACTGTTTGATATTACCGCCGTTACCCGGGAGACGGTTAATTTAAACCGACTGGCTGTTAGCTAACTAATGAAGCGCAGGATGCCACTAGATACCGTTATCTCAGACAGGGTGGCCGCGGCACGGGATCAGCAAGGACTGGAGGATTTTCTTGTGAATATTGAGAACACGGATTAGTTTAACATATGCAGGCATGATGAACAGGGTGTAAAGTTCACTCATCCTCTATAGAAAAGGGAGGATCCTCCGACCAGACGGGTGTCGTGTCTGATGGGCAACTGCCCGATGATTGATGTCGGGACGTTGTATATTGCGTGACGTCGTCAGTGTGATGCGTAGTTCTCATGTGGCGATGTAGATGTCGCGACAAACGTACTAACACTGCATGTATTTGTGGTCGCAGTAATATATTACCAGAAAATAAATGAGGATTCTGCTGTACATCATCCTGTCGTAAATAGAGATGCTTAGAAAATTTCATGTGATGGGCGGCTTTATCACAAAAAGCGATCATTTACAGCAACTTCATACTTGAATTCTTTATCAGACATCCATTAGAGGGCAAGGCTCAAGCCACACATAAACATTGATCTGTCTTGAAATCTAGCACTACGAGTACTTTAATATCTATATTTTTGCAAATAATTTGGGCACTTTCGTTCAGCAGTAAATGTTTGTGTATAGGTACCAAAAGTTTCAAAAGGAATATTCCATATTTTCTCGCACCCCATTGAGTCCCTAGCCGGGGACGCTGGGGTACATTAGACCCCCAAACATTCGCATAATCTCGCGACCACCCGACCGGCCATTAAAATTTATATCTACTGCCTGATGACAGTCCTTTCAGCATTCCTTCTTAATAGTTGTAATAGGTGGGGCTGGTGCTGTTCGAGTGTTGTTTGGATGGGTTTCATAAGTGGTGATGATGCGGACTATTAGGTTTCTAAATGGGAGGCCTTGAATATGAAGGAATTCGAAACAACAGAAGATTAATTATTTGCATGTTCGAATCGACAGGAAATTGGTTTTAAACGCGTCTGAAACAAATGTTAAGGATGATCATTCTACTTTCTATTTAATCCTTCAATTTTTAGAGACACTTTTATTTGATGTGGTTTTTACGACCTTGCCCATCTGTCACAACCACCTACCACTACTACTACTACTAACTTATTCTGGACTTCAAGTAGTTACTTATCTTGATGATTTGTCTCAACTGTAAACTGACATTTGTGACAATAACTGACTGTAACTGTGTATGCTGTTTGACCTACAAATACGATAATTTCGTAAACCCTCGAAAGGGAACTCGGCGCCGAATCTAACAATAAAGTAATGGTCTCGATTGCCACAGCTCGAGCGACAGCTAACACGAAGTCTGTGACCTTTCCATCACTTCGACGAGCATGATGAACTGATGAGGCTGCGCTACCACTACTCTAAGGAGATCGGGTAATGGTTTTATTATGTTTCCTTCAAAACACAATAATACTCTCGTTTGAAGAAAGCATCTCAATTCTTGCCTTATATACTATAAATAGTTAAGATATACGTACTTACATTCCCTTTTAGTTACCTGTGTTCTTTCAACATGTAAGAAATCTTGCGGTGACTATGGTCTTAGCGAGCTAGAGTTGTCACTGTCAAGTGTCATTCATAGCGTCTAAATTTTTGCCGCCAATGTATACGTAAAATATTTTCGCTCGATAATTTTCATCGAAAATGAGTAAAGTTTCAGTTAAAACTTTATTAAAAGTGAATAAAAATAGTGCTTGTGGTAAGTGATATATAGTGTTACGCTGATCGTGAGTCAGCGAAGTGCCGAAGTGGAGATCGATAGCTCACAATTTATACATGGTCGCCAGTGCCTTCTCGAGAGCAACCGTTTGTTTTTCGGTTCTCCTAAGTCGCCTAATGGGGAAGAACAGCCACCGGCGAAAAACAGGGTAATGAGATCGAAACTATTTCCTGTAAGACCGGCCTTCTCTATGCACTTACCTACAAATTGAATGAGTTGATGAGTAGCCAAGTAAGTGTTAAGTTTCTGTTAACATGACACAATTTCCACATTATATCACTAACCTTACTCAGACACATTATTATCAATAAACTTCTAACCTGCTTCTTGCTAATTATTTACTTTAGAAGCGCATTGTTGTTTTCTAAACAACCCGGATGTGTCTAACTTAATAGACAGAAATATTACAACTTAAAGATTTCAGTGTAAATTATGATGATTAGGTAGTAATTCCTAAAGCAAATGCAGAATGTCTAGAGGAGCTACAGCTACTCAAGCAGTTTTTGACATTCCACCATGAAAAGCAATCCGTTATAAGAAAACCTTACATTTATGTTAACTCACCCCATGTGTTTCACACACTGCATTAGAAGTAAATGAGTACTTATGCCACTAAACAAAACTAAATCCTACAATTTAGCCCCCGCGGAGGGAGTTTTGGCTGGGATTTCTAATGTAGGTCTAGAGCAGACTGAGCTAGCTGCTAAAGTAAGGTCTAAAGGGACTTGTTAATTGGGCAGCAACCTACCCATTAGGATTGTATCCTACTTTCCCTTTCGGAAGTCCGAACACTCCCATCCGGAAGTGTATTTAAATTACAATTGTTTATGCTCGCTGGTGGTATGCAATTGTTACTTTCATTGTAACAAAAGATTTTTAAATCATTTTAAAATAATTCTTCTAATTTGTATATATTTTCTATTTCTGTTTAAGCTGTGTACTTTTTTAAGTGACAAATTCACCACACTAATAAAATATAAGTTCTTATGTAATATGTTATTAATGAATAAGTCATTGGAGTACCTGTATAAATTAATTAATTAAAGAGGTTCAGCACCTCTTATGAACTCTAATCTGCAATTAGAACATTAAAATTACTTACTAATTAAAAGTGACATCAAGTTTTATAGGTACTTAACTAATAAGAAGTGCTAAATAACAACATTATAATTTATAATGTTATTTGTTTTTGCTGTGTTTTGTAATAATTATGGAAATCTTATAGTTATGAGCAGGACCATCAGGATCATAATTGCTCTATCAAAATTAGGAATGCAACAAATACAGCCACTAAACAATTTAAAACTGACAAGATATTATTTAGAGCTGGTTAAATAAGAAGTAGTTCTTTGATTATTTTAAAAACATGATAAATAGGCCAAATCATAGCAACAATAAGTAGGCCAAGATTCATACTTTTGATAATATCCAGGCTGCCTATTGCCTAAGGAACCATGTAAAGGCTTGGGAATGAAAGACTGCAAACCTGTTCCTGAAGATTACAACAGGAAAATAAATACTGAAAATATTAACATTCAATAAAATTCTATTTTGAGATATTAAGTAGTAAAGCTACTAGTTAAAATAATGATACAAATTAAACCCATAATAATCTATGCGGATTTCTATGATTATGATTATAATCAAATAACCTAATGTTTACACTCTGTTATTACTAAAAAGTAAAACGGAAGCAATGATATGCTAATGAAGGGAAATAGTTCACACGACTCACGAATTGACAGAACACCCTTTTGACATTTCTTTAGTTTAGATAAATTTCTACTGGTCCACTAGGAAAAGTTGCATTTTTGATGCCTGTCTTGGAGACTGTGGGTCCTAACAAAGCTTGGGTGACGAGTGAATTTCCTAAGTCAATTCTAAACCTCAATCAGGAGTTAAAATATGTAGGCCTTCTTTTGAGCACTGCTACCAATCACAAGGAACGGCCTGCAGGCAAGGTTGAAAGGAAAATAATCAACACTCTGTTCCCTGAAACAAGTTCATATTCCATTAACACCAAAATATTGTTATCCCTGTATGGGAATACTTGTCGCTAGACAAATATTTGAGAAAGGCAGACCAGGACAAATGAAAAAAGGTTGCCTGCTGGTTTGTCAACAGTTAATGTGGTGGCCAGAGACTACTGATAGACCACAGCTCAGTTCCTTGACACAGGGGTAGAGTAACCAACTTCCTGTCCACACTTGCCGTAGAGGAAAGGTAAGGAGCCTACATGAACGGGCTACTCTATTCATCCAAGGGATGTCTTTAAAATATTGCTTTTAGTATTGTGTCACCCTAGTAGTAAGGAGTACATAATAAAGAATATTCCATTCTATCTTACTCTAGTCAGGAACTTGACCAAACCAGAAAAAATGGCACTCGAACTTGCGAGAGATGTTTGCCATATATGAAGTATTGCCAAAAAGCCAGTCTTCAGAGTGCACATATTATAGTTCAATCCGACAACAGACCATTTGTCGCACATTTAAGATGGGCGAAGGATACGTCCCCTAGTGCTCCTGAACCTAATTAGCAAGATGGAAGTTAGCAGATTAGCTGAACATCACTCTGTTAGCGGTTTACCTCCCGGGGAGGTTAAAAGTGTTATAACGGCTTAGCCGACCGCTTGTCTAGGAACAGACCAGCCGAAGTGGCTCCTGTTGCTCCAGGTCCCAGGCCTCGGAGGCCATGTTACAAAGTGGGGCGTCCCCGGCGTCGACGTTTTCACGTCAGATAAGTCGGCCGTTTGTGCGACAGACCGTCACATGGGACTCAAATGATGGCTTGGCAAGCTTCTGCGATGCGATTTCAGTCAGAGGTGACAGCATCAACTACTATTGGTTTTTACTTCGTCCAATTTAAGAGCGAGTGCTCACTCATGTGAACTCGGAAATGGGACGTCGACGTACTATGTAAAAATCGCCCCACACTGAACCCAGTGTGACTGGTTCCCGTACTTGGCGACGAGAGGCCTCGGAGAGTCAGTACCAGTACAAGATCTATGTAAGATCGTCTTAAACCTGATAAGTTGCAACTCCTACCCTGGAAAGTTGAAGGGGGGGGGGGGGGCAAACAGGTTGCAAGGGTTGGTAGGGTAGGATAAGAAACTTGCTAAAGTGTAATTGGAGATAATCTACACTAATTACTTATAAAGCTCCTATTCAGAGGTGAATGGTGAATGTCATAGTGTAGAGTGCATGGCATTAGTCCTAAATAATCTGATCCCAATTCATTTATTTTTATGCATAAAGCATATAATTATGGTACCAACCAACAGATGTTAGATCTAAACAGTTTTGTGTCCATTGTTTCAAAAGCATTATCATTAGCTAAACCACTACCCAGAAAGTCATGAAATGAAATGAATGCCAAAATGATGAGGCTGCCAGAAGAGTTTTACATACTTACCCTAATATTATAAGATATCTCATAGCTTTTAGATGTTGAATAACAGTGCAACCAAGGTGTGGTTCAAAGACACTGAAGATCAAGATGTTTACTTAAAATCTACCCTAATTGTTGTTAGATTTACAATAACAGGTGTGGCTAAGCTTGCTTGAAACATTTTTAAACAGTCTAAGATACTAGAAGCCTCCTGGAAGTAACATAAGGTAGTATGTGGTAGCCTTCGGGAGGCTGACTGGAGAATAGTTCATCGAATGAAATTAAACTGTAAGAGCCACTAGGCTTACAGAATTATTACTTTTGTAAAGTAGTAAAGGAGATGGTTATCTCTCATGATAAGTTAGAATGACCAGCCTATAAGGTTCCCTTTTTTGGGATAAAGGTCACCTCTCTGTGAGAGAATAGGGTTTATCATTAGGATAATTATTAATTCCCTACGAAAATATTTCAATATGTTTGTGTAGGTAGGTATATGATTCACATTTCAAGTCATTTTAATTGATAAATGAAGAGACTTGTACTAGAATCCTTTCTTAGATCATTTACATGTGTCTAATCTGTTGACCAACTAAATGTTTTTCAGTTTCAATGGAATTTTAACTGTGTTAAGAATGACATTGATTTAGTTTTTTTCCACATTTATAAAAAAATATGAGATTCAGAAATATTTGTACTTTTGATTGATCTCATAACTTCTAACTATATTACTTACCTAAACTTGTGTTAAGGATATGAGTGATCCAATGATCCTTTAGTAATGAGATTATTATTTTAATTCAGTTCTAAATCTTATTCTAATCTAATCTTATTATTGTGTAATCTCATTGATTTTAGATTATCTTTAAAGCTTGATAATTCATGTTCACCTTAAATAAGGTAAATAAATAGATTTGCTTCAACTGTCGACCAACCTCAAAGAGGTTGGTAACAACAATATAGTGATTAAATTGTGTCTCATAGCATGACAGTTGAACGTTTCTATAACATTTCATGGGATTTGTTCATTTTTGCAGTTTCTAGGATAAATAGATGGAAAACTCTTAATTATTTATTTGAATATTTAATGAATACCTACAGACCGAAATATTCGATCATTCCATTATAATATTATAATTCACATAGCGTCTACATCCTTCAGGTATTCTTTCACCAGCAGATATCAAACAGGTCTTCAAACGAGAGTATTATTGTGTTTTGAAGGAAACATAATAGAAATGTTTTGCATTAAAACAAAACAGTTATTATGTTATGAAAAACACAATAATACTCGAGTAAGGCGCTTGCTGTTGAATTTTGAAGACTTCTATGAATGACACTTGACAGTGACAACTCTAGCTCGCTAAGACCATAGTCACCGCAAGATTTCTTACATGTTGAAAGAACACAGGTAACTAAAAGGGAATGTAAGTACGTATATCTTAACTATTTATAGTATATAAGGCAAGAATTGAGATGCTTTCTTCAAACGAGAGTATTATTGTGTTTTTCATAACATAATAACTGTTTTGTTTTAATGCAAAACATTTCTATTTTAACTCTCTTGTATAGAGCATTACAGAATAGTGCAGTGTCCATATTCTGAAAAATTCTGTCACTTAGGTCGTTTCACAGTAGACTAGACTTTATCTCAGAGATAGTTAGAATGAAATAGAATCTCTTTATTACGTACAACATATTAAGAATTTCAGATATAGACGTAGAAATTTTACAAAGAGTGACACAGTGGGTTGTCTTGGTCCTTAAGTCAGCAGTCAGATCAGAACGTAACGTAGATTTTGACGATAGGTACTCACCTACCTAAAGCATAATACAAGAATAAATTAAGTAGGTTCTGGTGACCCTGAGCGCTAAAAACTGATACTCCTTTTGCAAATCTCTATTGTTTTATGTGTAAAGTCGGTTTTGGCTATCAAGTCAATCCTAAAATCACGTGCTTTAACATTTCAAAGTTCAGTTCAACTAACAACACTAACAAACTCAATAAGGACCTTTTCCAGCAATTTCTAGTGTCAAAACCAGTCTCACGCAATCAACTTACATTACGACTGTGACATTTGAACCGGCCATTAAAGAAATGTCACACCGAACTGAAAAAACTTTCCTTGCTTCAATAATATACATTGAAATGAAACCATTGAGCAGTTTAATTGCTAACTACCTCCGCATGTACTGTATGTAGGGCGTTGCCCGACATTTGTAAACGTTGAACTTTTGATGTTGCGAAAACAAGCACCGTAGTGCTGCGCCGGTCCCGGGATCATTCGGAAATTGCGGGATTCCGTTATCGCGGAATTTAATGTTGGTCTTAGTAATAAGTGACTCAATTTAATGTCAGTCTTGGGTAAGCAACTTCGTTATTTCCACCCCTCTGGTAATGCTGTGGTGGGGGGAAGTGGCTTAATCCTCTTATTTGACTTTTAAGTAAGCGTAAGTAAGTGGCTTCTTAATTTAAGTTTCGGCTGTTTGTGTTGGACTCTAAGCATGGTAGGTAAGTTTAAAAAGTTCCTGATTTTGAATACAATTACAAGTTTGTTTATCTACATCCGATTTATGTTTCTACATAATGTATTCACGCCAAAAAATATAATCGTGATCGTGAACTATTTTAATCCTGCAGAATATAAGCCTGGAGTTTTCTGTTTGAACATAATATCACGCCTGTAATCCCCAAAGTGTTAGGCAGAGGTGTTTGAATAGTACACCCACGTTTCGCCAGTTATGATTAAGTCAATAAGTCAATTGTGTTTAAGAAAATATTATTACACTTATCACACTAATATTATAAAGGCGAAAGTTTGTGAGTGTGTAACTTTGTTACTTCTTCACGCTCAAACGGCGGGACCAATTTGGATGAAATTTGGTATGTAGATAGCTTATACCTTTTTTTTTTTTTTGTGGATGGGAAATCATCAAATGACTTCTCCCGCTCTGGGCAGAGCGGGAGGGCGTGTCAGACTTTTACTGACTAAAACCCACCCATGATCCTTCAGTTGCCCGTGCCAGGGCCACGGTATCTCTTTCGAACTACCCGCGACCCCGGCGGCATCGGCCCAATTGACCCCGTCACTGCTGACATTTCTTTGAGGCGCGCGTGGAACACAACGCGCCGTCGACCCGGGCCTGGTCCTTACCGGACGGCGAGCTGCCCATTACTCGTCGTCCGCAAGCCCGCGCCTACGATGGCCGGGAATCGGCAATCGATTCCCGCCGCCCAGGGCGTCTCCTACGGCGGCTAGGGGCGCGAGGGCGCGGCTGTTGCCTCTCCCTCACGCGTTCCGCTTCCTCCTTCGCGAGCATTACTGCTTCGCAGAAGGAGGTGACGGCTTCCCATGCACTCTCGCTCCGCACCATGGCCTGGACCAGGTTTGGACGCGAGAGATCGCCGCCGATAGCTTATACCCTGGATTAATACATAGGCTATTTTTATCCCGGTCTACGTGGGTGAAACCGCGGGGCGCAGCTAGTCACACTAATATTATAAAGGCGAAAGTTTGTGAGTGTGTGTGTGTTTGTATTTTTGTTACTACTTCACGCTCAAACGGCTAGACCGATTTGTATGAAATTTGGTATATAGATAGTTTATATCCTGGATTAACACATAAGCTACTTTTTATCCCGGTCTACGCGAGTGAAACCGCGGGGCGTAGCTAGCCTGATTATAAAACCCCGGACTGAAATACCCATTGTAGCCACATCACTAGTACCTAACCTATGCTCTTCACGGAAATTATTTGGGAGGGTAGTAATAAATCAGGTGTATGGCTCCCGAATGTTTCCACTACATCGGCTCGGAACTCGGAGGCGCGGTGACTCGCAGCAGTGTACACACACCCTTATAATGTTATTACTGGCGAGGATATAATGGCGACCGCGACTAATTGAAGTGATGGCTGTCGAGGCTCGATCTGTTGTTTACCTATTACTGTAATGATGGTATGTTCGGCTGCGGCTGCTGGAACATTTCGGTTTGATTTCTGAATAGGTTCTGAAGGTATTCTCAGATTACCTACTGGTTAAATATATGTATAGAGGCATTAGGAACAGGGTGTAAAGTTGACCCATCCTCCATAGAAAAGGGAGAAACCTCCGACCAGAAGGATGTTGTGTCTCGTGAGCTACTGCCCGACGGTTGAAGTCGGGATGTTGTATGTATGCCAGTGGCGCGGTAACCTGTGCTTGCGCGATGCAGGGTTTGTGTGATGTCAGGTCTGAGATGCATAGTTTGCATGTGAAGTTGTAGATGCCGACACAAACATATTGAAACAGGTACAGAAACAAATCCGTCTTTTGTTTTGGATTTCATAACAAAGGACATTTTGGATTAGATTCTGTTTTTTGAACACATGAATAGCAGTTTATTATTAATGCTATCATTCACCAATCTGGTTGTCTGGTGGGTATACCTAGTGGTAGGCAATAGGTATAAACCTAAATGAATTCTGTAACTTTATTTAGAAAACACCTTTTGGATATGTGAAATATAAATTGCTATGAGAAAGTAAGTTTGTTTGTTACATTTTCACGCCTAAACCAGTGAACCGATCATCCTGAAATTTTGCATATACATTTTCAGGTGTACAGAAACGGATATAGGGTACCTTTCACCCCGAAAAAAAGCATTGTTCCCGAGGAAAACAACAATAACTTTCTTATGATAATAGATGGCGCCACGTGTCTTTCGAATCATTATTGAATTATATTATTACAAGCAGAGTACAACCCGAATTGATTGTCAAATTCTAAATTAATGCGAGCGAAGCCGCGGGCAAAAGCTAGTTTATTTATAGTAAGCAACTTTAAAAAGAAAATTCACGGTACATAAAGCATCCATACGTCCCCTCCTTAGATACCCGTTACCATGGCAACGGGAGGAAGCTCCTGTGATTGATAATGCCGACAAGCTTTCAGCCGATAGCCCGATATAGCCGATAGTGACTCCTTTGTCGGCTATCAGGCTAACTCGTTGCTAAGGTAGATAAGCACTCTGTGACACGTTGGAGATAAGGACGACAGGGAAGCGAATGGGAGGTGTAGTTACTTTGTGATGTTTGATGCTAAAAACTATGTGGAACTATGTCATACAAGTAAGACGTAACAATGAGAAGCAAAAATAAGACCAAAGAAAATATTGTGTGGATACCAAATTCGGATGCATCTGTAGAGCCTCCAACCAATATCAATTGTTGATTGCTTCTAAAAAGATAATTTGCCGATAGTAATTATCGTATTGCAGAATGGTCACTCTGCCGTAAAATAATTCCTTCTCAATCGTCGAACGTACACCAAGTGTAGGTACGTAAGAGAATAGTTTATATTATGTATATAAACGTACCTATATCATATATATATATGTCGGAAATACTTTAGTCACTCGTTTGACTAATCGGGACGCCAGCGCCACCAAGCGGCGCTCGACAGAGTCTACAACACGCTTGATTCTCGACCGGAGTCAGTTCAGTTTGTCGATGGCTGTCGAGCAGTGAACACGTCAAGAAATTGTCGCGCGTTCCTTATAGTTATGTTCTGTACTTAGTGTGTGAATTGCTGGTGTGATTGATCGTAAATAATAATTTGATTTGAACTGCAAACGGTTCTTTTATTGCGCAATAACCAACACTACCCATAGTAATATGGCTGATTACTTATAACGAGAGAGATGTACCTTCTCCGTCATAATAAATAAACGTAAAATACCATCATCCAATGGCGACCGCGGGCTTAAAGTAATTGTGAACCTATGGTGTTCATGAATACGCTTGACGGGTTAATTAAACCGACTTCAGTAAAGGAGGAGAAAATACGATTTACATACACTGATTTCTCCGTTATTACTGCGCCGATTTACGTGGTTCTTTGTATAGTATATACTCGTATACCACTAGGTATACGAGTTGATGTGGTGTAGGTAAGGTACCACATACCATAACAAAAATTATGAAAAAATAAATAAACAACTACTAAAAAACACACTACAAAGTGAAAAATAATGTAATTTCGAAATTCTGTGGCGAAAAACGAAAATACAAAACCAAAGACACAAACTTCCGAATTTAAACTTATTTTTCACTCTATAATGTTTGTTTTAGAAGTCGTACCTAGTGTCACAACACATTTACGATACATCTATATATAGAACATAACTCTTATTATTATTGCAACCACTAGCACTCCTGTTTATACCACTTACCATAACATTGAGTACTATAGCAACAACAGCAAGCAGCACACATTATTTGCTAAACATATTATATTTATGGGTCGTTAGTTCTCGTGCATTGCCTAATGAATGATGTTTAAGTCTCATTTCCGACCTAGATCGAGTACTAAGTGCTATGTTGGGACCTTGGTCTTATAATTTATCGTGGCTTGCAATACTACGAGCGTTGAACTGTGTGTTTATACTTACTGCTTGTTTATTGATTACTTAGTCAGCTAATTATAGTAACTGTATTATGTATGTACCTATCATATAAGTAATAATTCTAGGGATCAGTCCGAAGGCCTGTAGGTACTGCCAAACATGGCTGTCAGACTCAAACTGATCGTAAAGAGCACCAGAATGAATCACAGGGTATATCTATGCAACCAAATCCGAGGCAGACCTAGAATTCCTAGAAAACCTCAAAACGCTCTAACGCTCTTAATTTTTTGTCGAGTTGAGTTTAGTTGACTTTGTTGCGCCTCTTCTTCTTCCCAGCTAAAGCACTGGGAAGTGGTGAAGGGCGGGCATACCGGTCAACACTTTCTGAAAGTCAAAATTAGAAAAGACAGGACTTCTGTAATTTTGACTTTCAAAAAGTGTTGATTCTCAGCCTCATTTGAATAAATTTCTTTTATTTTGATTTTGATTTTCAGTTGCCACCATATTCAAGAGCAAATAGCCACGAGTCATCATCAGCCTTATTGAACAGAGAACAGTTAACTTTTTTCGTAGTTTTGCTGATCCTGAATCGAAAAATGGTTTACACAGATCCGCAATATTTTTGAACGGCTATCATCCATACAATTATTTTTTTAAATTTTATTTTACCACTTTGTCGGAGCGATTAATTATGTATTTGTATACCCATACCAAATTACAGCTTTCTAGTACTAAACTCAAACTCAAACTCAAAGCATTTATTTCAAATAAACCAATTACAGGCACTTTTGAATTGTCAATGGGTCGGTCCATAGATATTTTTATATTTCTATGGGTCGGTCAGTCAGAAAGATGAAGCTAGTTGCCCATTCCAAAGCGTAGTAGATCCCTATGGAGAAGAACGGGCAAGAAACTCCACGGACACTCTTTTAAATCATAATATTTTTACAAAATATTGGTTACATCGTTCATGTTGAAAATATACATGTGAGAACAATGTAGAAAGACGTGCACGTTAAAAAGCGTCCGTAATAAAAAGATAAAAACTAAAACAACTAAATTAAACATTAAAATTAAAAATAAGCCATGGCAGCTAAGAGACGACCAGTCACAACTGACGGCGCCCGTTCACGAACATGACGCATGGATCAGCACCAATAGTCTCTGAGCTAAGCCGCGGACAGACAGACACACAGGCAGACAGACGGATATAGCGAAACTATACCTTAGAGTTCCTTGTTGACTATGGAACTCTGAAAACTAGCTCATCGTGTCACAATTTTTCAAATTCCTTTGAAGACAATCGATTGCAAAACTAAACACTACTAAAAAGAACAAAATCACGTTAAAAATAACATTGGTAAAGATTTATAGCTTGACACATACCTAACCTGATAGTCTGCTTATCCATTAACACTGAAAGGGCGTCGCCGTCCCGTGTACTATAACTAAGACATAAGTGATGGCGTACTAAACCACTTCATCATGAGATCACCTTGAAATTGACACCGATGGCACCACATGTGGCACCACCAAGTCACAAAAGAGATTACGTGCAGAAGGACCAAAACACACTGGTCTTTATATGTTGCGGTGCATTAAAATAGCCTGCACGAGTGGTGTTACCTTACGTCAATTTGCCGTGATAAAGACATTTCATACAACTGTCAAAGAATGACAGATGTAATTTGATTATACGGAAAAGTTGGTGTCAATTTTGTTGCAATGTACGCTGCGGTTTCCAGTAATTGAGTAGGTATGAATTACGGGATGACGAATTTATTACTGTAGAAGATAATTTTAATGTATCTCGTTGGTAAATACATAGTACAGTAATAGTTGGTACATGATATTGACATTGTACATGACATAGGCACACGTGTGCCGATGTCATGTCAGGGAACTTATTGTTTTCTATATTTATTTAAGGATTGTCATGCTAGCGGGGCTGACTTTAGAATGAATTACAGGGTGCATCTATGCAACCAAACCAGAGGTATAGCTAAAATTCCTAGAAAACCTCAAATGCTTTGATTATACGGAAAATTTAATTTGGTGTGAATTTGTTTAACAATTAGGTTCCCTGACATGACATAGGCACACGGTCACATCCTAAAAAGTCAGCCTCACTACCAACCAGCAGACTGACTAACATTTTACTACTATTTTAGAGCTACTGTCATTAATTGGTGTAAAGACCTAGGCAGAATTCTATGTGTGTGAGCTTGGAAGTAGAGTTGAACTTCTGTAATTTTATGTGGCAGGTAAACATTGCATAATCCAATAACAGGCATGACAAACATTGTCGGTCATATTATGTAACTTAATGTTCGTTTTTAGGGTTCCGTTCCGTCTTTTCCTTTTGAGGTACAAAAGGAAAAAACAGAACCCTTATAGGATCACTCGTGTCCGTCTGTCACAGCCAATTTTCTCCGAATCTAATAAACCGATTTAGTTGTTTGGTACACGTATGAATTTCTGTGACCCAAACACGGACAGGTAAAGTAAATAAATGCATTTTGAATATAGGGGTCACTTTTGGGGGCAAATAAGAAAATTTATAAAAAAAGTATCAAATAAAAGAACTTACTATGAGGGTCTCAAATATTATATATTTTTTTTATAATTTTAAAATAAGTTGTTTGAAAGTTATTTAATAAAATAGACGAAAATTTACCATTCCCCCCCCCCCTTATCTCTGAAACAACTGAGCCAAAAATTTTGAAAAAAATATAGAAAATAGTTCTTTACCTGTAGATTAGACAGGAAAACCTATAGGAAGTCTATGGTCTTAAAATAACTTGGTAAATCTCTCAATATTGTGGGTACAAACTTACATTTACAGTAGGAATGTATGGGAGAACATGCTTTTCAACTACAACCTTAAGGTTGTTCTTGGTTTGTTTGTTTATTCATCCCGACTACGGGACCCTTCATTGTGCGTGGTCCGACACGCACTTGGCCGGTTTTTACATTTTCAGTTTGTTTTTATAATTATTTATCTTTTTTAGCAAAACTTTAAGTGCATTGGTGATCAAAATGTCTTTTGTTTGACTATAACACAATATACTATTTATTTACTTTCATTTAAGTTTTTAAATTCAATAAATTACACATTTTATTTTAAAATTCAATTAAACCGGTATTTGAATCGACAATGTGCAAGCTTTCAGGGAACATTAAAGTCTGCACTCATAAAAATATCAAAGTAAGTAAGTAGTAATTTTGAGTACAAAAATAATTAATTAAATAAATGTTTATGGCACATAAGTTTACCTTTAAATCTGAGAAGTAAACATAATAATATATTTCAGCTTAAAGTTAAATAATGAAATTGACCTCCTGTGTTCTGAGGTCACACGCAAAGTAAAGCGACCTATACACGACACTATTATTTGCCGGAGAAAGAACTCAGCCTTGTAATGAGTGAGAGTTCTCTGTCGGGATGAGCTCACGAGTGAGGAAACACAATATCGAAGTCAAAGTCAAATCATTTATTTCAAATAAGGCACTTTTGAACGTCAAAATTTACAAGAAAATAGAATTGATTCTAGTCACTCCTTCTGCAAGGTGGTTTTGTTTGGAGAAGAATGGGCAAGAAACTCCACAGTCATCATCTTAAGTGTTAATAAGCAATTACTGCATCACTAAAGTATCCGTCGAATGTGCAAATTTTTACATCAATTTTTCTGACTAACATTTGTTTTGTTTGCTGATTGAATGGAATGGCCTTCTTAAAACAACGACTCAATTTCAATGAAATTGATAGCGTGGTGAACACGCGTCTTTATATGAGCGTGTGACGTAGCGTAGGTGTATCTTTATTGTGTTTACCTTGGCACACGATCATTTGTTAACACTTACACGAATATCATTGTTATTTCCCTTTGAATTGAAGATGGTATAATGATAATCCTTGTATGTCTAAAGATTTTATATGACATATTGTTTAAATACCTCGTTTTATTGTGACTGCCTCGTTGGTCTAGTGTTCACATGTGCTACTGCTAAGAATGAGGGCCTGGGTTCGATTCCCAGGTCAGGCAAAGTGTAATTGTAACAGCCCGCCTGAAGTTAATTTATTTGTGGGCGAATCGACAATTTCAGAAATACGTATTAGGCAATTCATACGTTTTGTATTATACAGTGAAAATAATATATACGAGTATATAGTAAGTAATTAAAATATTCTTAAGTTTTTTTTTTGCAATTTGCAGGTGAGTTTTATGGTGGAGGTTTTATGTTGATTCAAATAATAGGTCTTTACCTATGAAATTGCCGTTTTGTATGAAAAAATTTAAACGAATTTTTTTCATGCATTTTTTATTTGTATTAATCGAAGTAATCACCCATGCAATCAATGCATCTTTGCCAACGCAGTGGCAGTTTATTGATGCCCTTCTTAAAGAAATCAGCTGGACGAGAGGCAACAAATTCTTCAAAGGCATTTTGTACTGCCTCTCGGGTATTGAATTTTTTTCCCGCCAAGAAGTTATCCAAATTCTGGAAAAAGTAGTAGTCTGTAGGCGCAAGGTCTGGTGAGTAGGGCGGATGACGGAGAGCTTCCAGCCCCAGTTCTTGCAACTTGGAGACCGTCTGCTGTGCAGTATGAGGTCGAGTGTTGTCGTGCAGGAGCAGCGGAGACGAGCGATTGACCAATGCTGGTTGGAGATGTGCCAGCTTCTCCATCATTGTGTTCAGTTCTTCACAGTACACATCTGAAGTAATGCTCACCCCGTTTGGTAAGAAGCTGTGATGAATCACACCGGCGCTAGACCACCAAATAGTGACCATCACTTTTCTAGGGGTAAGTTTTCGTTTAGGGCATTGTTTAGGTGCTGAACCAGGATCCAACCAACTTGCTGAGCGCTTGCGGTTATCAAACAGAATCCATTTTTCATCGCAGGTAACAATGGGGTTCAAAATTCCTTCATTTGTGTGTCTGTTGAGCAGTGCAAGGCACGTCTCGACGCGTACTTCGCGCTGGCGATCATTGAGTTCGTGGGGCACCCATTTGTCAAGCTTTTTTACCTTGCCAATTTGACGCAAATGGACCAATATTGTTTTGACGCTAACGTCGAAAGCTGCTGCTAATTTAGCCGTAGATTGTGTATCATCAGCTTCCACAATCGCCTTTAATTCGTCATTGTCGACCAAAGTCTTCGGACGACCGCGAGGTTCATTTTTCAGGTCGAAATTTCCAGAACGGAAGCGAGCAATCCAATAACAAGTGGTGCGTTGGTTTGTAGTGTTAGCTCCGTAAACGTCGTTGATGTTGCGTGCCGCTTGTGCCGCGTTGCTGCCACGACGGTACTCATATTTCATAATTACTCGAATTTTTAACGTATCCATGATGACGAAAAAGATTGAAATGCGATGAAAATGTAACACTAATCAATAAACAAATGACTACTTTTGGAAAAAAAATCCATATTTTTAAAATAAAATTATTTTGAAATTAGAATTCTTAGCCAAACAAAAATTATTTTTATTTGAAATGGCCAGTACTGCAGAACGGCAATTTCATAGGTAAAGACCTAATATAATTCGCAACCATACATACGTGTATTTACAGAACTATGATCTTCGATCAATAATAGCACTAGATACAGGATCAGGAACAAAAATAAGTCGCTGTAGTGGCCACGTTTACACACACATAAACATTTACATTTGTTACTACGAAATATAGAAAAAAGTTTTATAATATTTACAACTTCAATTCATTATAAACCTTAACAATCAAACATAAAGTTTAATTACGATTGCAAAATATTTATATTTAAGTCCTTCTATCATCGGAGAAAGGTAAAAGCAATAAATTAAAAATGTCGCTTGAAAATAAAAGGTCATTTTTATAATAAGTACAAAAATATTTATTCTAAAGTGAAACTTAAAACTTAAGCAATAAGGTTAAAAACATTTTGTTGAAAATTTTGTGCTTACTCTATTTTGGAACTAGACATAGTTCTTGGTATTTACATTTCAATGCTCAGAACACAGTAAGTATTGAAAGATGTAGAGTAGCAGAATAATAATATATTTTTTAGGCCAAGGTTCGTTTTATATGGTAGCAAATATTTTTGACCGATTTTTAAAAGTAGAAGGAGTAAATTAGTACAACAGTTATTTTAATTTTGATTATTAATTTGATAATTAATTATTTTAATAAAAATATTAAAACAAATTGTTGAATTTTTACAAGGTTTATATATTTCTTCTCCACTTTCTTTCGCGACAATAGATACCCATTCTGCATTGCGAAATGGGTCACTAGGAAATCTACAAACAAAAACAACATATAAAGTAACAATACTACTCCATGCATTTCCCTGTTCCCGAACAGTCGATGTTTGAAATAAGACCACAAAAGTAATTGTGTTTTTATTTTTCGGGCCGTTTTTGAAGCGCTTATCGGGAATCTAGTACTATTATTGATCGAAGACTATGATCATTAGAATCAGTAATACAACTCTTTATGTTAGCATAATCCTCAAATGTCAAGATTTTATGAAATAGTCACTCAATAGGGTAATATGAACACAGAAAGTTGTATTAATGATTTTAATGATCTTTCTCTTATATTCTCCACTCCTTCCTCCCCTCCTCTTTCTTCCTCTTCTTCTTTTTCCTTTTTCTTCTTTTCTTTCTCTTTTTTTCTATATCGAAATACAGATTTGTTAAGGTCGCGAATCATATGCAGATCAAGATACAACCTAATTAATACCTGCAAATTGCAAAAAAAACGTAAGAAAATTTGAATTTCGCGGCTACCATTACGCATTCACCTTAAAATGATATTTTAATAAAGATATGTTTAATAATATACGTGTTTCATTTTCAAAATATGTCACCCTTAACACTTCTTTGCGCTAGTGTACTTTTTCTTAACTTTCTAGCATAAAATTCAAAACGTGCGAGTTGCCTATACGTATTTCTGCGACTCCGAAAAAATCATAATATTGAACAATGTCGTTTTTCCCGATTCGGGCGAGTATTTTCGGGCGAATCGACTAATAATAAATAACCGGCAAAATCTGGGTGTACTACACCTCTGTCCTCTGCCTAGCCCTTCGTGGAAACAAGGCGTAACGTGATGTGTTCTCGTGTTTAAACAGAATGTAGGATCGTGACAAAGGAACTAAATCTCATTTGACGTCTTTACTAACATGTATTCGGAAGCCAACCGAATATGGAGAACCCAATTTCCTCTTATCCCCACTAAATATTTCGTCGTAATACGTTTCGACATGACTTTAAGTGCCATAGGGTAGTTATAATCAGCTGATCCGATTCCTGTCAACCCCTTCCTAGAGAACATTTCAATAAATTTTCATTAGACCAGCACTGGAGTGAAATCGGGTCAAAAGAACATCTTCAAACTTCAAACGCTGTAAATCGTACATCTTTATTATTTCACAAGGTAGTGCGCACAGGACGCTATCCATCGATGCGTGAAGCTATAAATTGAGAAGGCAAGCACGCTTGTCAGCGAGTAATGTATAGCAGCCGAAGGAGGGAGCAGCCTTTTATTACGTTACGTTGGGGTAACTCGCATGAGTTATGCTCTGACGGTATTTGCATTAATGAAGGGACCGCATGATTGGTTAGAAAGAGACGAACATATGAACGGAGCAAAGAGAGGAAGGGATGGGAAATGGATAATGCATTTCAGTCTAACAAGAATTGGATCTTTATGCAAATGACGGATATAGAGACAATATCCTCGACATAGTGATAGTTCAATTTAGTTTAGGGTTCCGCCGGAACTTGACAAGTATTTCTTTGTTTTAGCTTTAAGCCTCCAAGAAATTCTTTAACTTTCGAGCTAATAATTTGTTCCTCATCCTCGCTCCTTGTGAAAAGTAATCATTGTTCAATTTGGGTTTTAGTCTAGGATACTATGCTAGAGTTACGTTGGATGAGAATTTCATGTAGTTAGGTAATTTAAAACACTTGTACTTTCATCAGCGATTATCCAATTGTGTCATCATCACCAATAACTATGAATTTAATGAACCGGATAAAAAGATAAATTAAAATAAAATCAGCTGACTGCTTTTTTATAAACCTACAGCTAATTCACAGCATTATTACAGACGATGAGTCAACAAAAATACGACATTGTTGTTAAGGTTCCAAGAGGAAACAGACATCGCTGACACCGCTCAAACTTTCGCTCGCCAAGCTACAATATAATCCGCTTACCTTTTTTACTAAACTGGACTACATAAGCTACTTTTAAGGACAAAGATTGCCACCATTTTGTCCATATTTCGCGAAATAGGAGCCAACAAACAAGTCGATGATCGGGTAAGCAACCCAATTGTTTTGTTTATTGTTATGCAATAGTAATTCTACACTAGTGCCGTCTCTTTCCCTCTTAAGGCGGTAATCGAGTCTCACTGTGCTATATTTAGACTTGTTTGTAATTATGAAAATAAGCTCGTTTTCCTTGGTAACAGTTATAGTGTGTGGAATCAACAGATTTGACCTAGTAGCTAATAATATAGATTCGATTAGCTACGAGTTGGTAGCTATACCATTTAATCTGGCAATTTTTATTAGATTTTTCAACAGAGTTATCACTATAGAAATATATGTATGTATAAAAGCGTACCTACCTATATCTACGAGTAACAGTTAATTAGCCTCTTCAAGATTACCTCATAAAAAAAGGTGTACGATTTACAAATTTAGGTCATGTCATGTCCCATTCTGGTATTTCAAGAAATCTCATTTTCTTTAACATTTAGGTAAAACAAATCAACGTCTATTTATATAATGTGCTGCAATAACCTAATCTTTCAGTTAAGTAATCAAAAATTAAAAATTCAATCCGAGACTTCACCATAATTATTTTAACCGGAACAAACAAACAGATTCAATTTCCCCAATCTCCTCCACTTACGTTTCCAATTAATTATTAAGTAATCTCCAAGTGGAGTACAAACAGCGTTCCGCTTGTCCCCTTTCTGCCCGGGTTCCTCAAAAACGCAGCAACCTTGTGATATTTCATAAGAAGTATTGGTCGGGGCGGGGTCGTCCGCAAGAGACAATCTCGCTAAGTGCCCCCTGTTGGGGCCACGAATGGATTCTATCTACGAACGACGGGTAGTTCCTCGTTACGGACTGTTATGCGTAGTTCCGGGAAAGTGAGTTTGGATGTTCGGCGGAATTGGATTTTTGGATCAAAGTAGTAGCAAAGCGTTATGGGGTGTGTCTTCTGATCGGCGAGTGTCACGAGTGTTAACGGGATTGTCACGAGCTGATGTGAGGACAACGCGTAGGTATTGGCTACCCCTACTGACGATATTGTTATAAGTATGAAGTGTCTCGGTGTAGATTTATTAGAAAAGTATATAATGAGATAAGGAGTTGATTGAGATTAAAAAACTAGCACTATTATACCTACTAGCAAATATTTTCTGCGTCTTGCAATCCCCATAACATTAATTATCTTGATTAGGTATTCTAACAAACACGACCATATTATTTCTACAGGATGTTCACAATAAACTACTGATTATCCGCATTAATTATAATTTACACCGATATTAGTCTCACACAAGGAAATAAAAACAGGCTGCAGTAGGTACAGTGAACCGCACGTGGATGGTAACAATTTGACAATAAGAAAACCTTTATTTCGTAGCAGGAAGGTCGGTTTTTGTAATTGTTCATGTGGTTGACAGTCACGGAAGAGACGGCATAGCAACACACTTATAGTCTGAGCTGGTAGTAGGTACTTATATGATAGACTACCTACTTCCTGAAGTACTTCCTTCATACATAAACTAGTTTTATCTAAATATATAACTGACTGATTTCTGAATTCATTATTGTCCTTTATCATTTTGAGGAAGATACTACAGGACCTAACCGCAAGATTTGTAATGCATAAATTATATGATAAACTTCAGGATATACTCGTATGCCAGTTAGATGTAGTGTAGTAAGTGTATTGAAAACTTAATACAACTATTTGATACGTTAGAAAAAAAATCACGAAAAATCACGAATATACCTCTAATAATTTATTTTAACGATTAAAAACCATAATGCAATCATTCTGATTTTTTGTCAGATTATTCTGCAAGCAACATATTAACGTAATAATGTTTTAATTTTTTAGTGCAATCAATAGATTTTTTTATTGTTCAATAAATTACCAGCGTTGGGTCATCGCGCTTCTCTCTCTTTTCTGTGCAGTCCGACAGTGACCGCGCTTTAGGTCCAAGTCCCCTTATTGTGTAAGCTTGTTTATCTGGTTGTATTTGTGGAGAAATCTCGGAAACAACTGGACAAGTTCAATGAAAATCGTTGCAAAGGAAGTAACATTTTTACATAGAAAAATTAAAAAATATAGTAGGACATATATGGTACTTACACAGTTCGTGCAAAAGTAATTTTATCCATTTATTTTAAAGATGCCAGTCTTGCTTTATTATAAATTAAATACCTAAGTATTATAATTTATCAATGCAAAAAACTGTTATACAATACATCTAAAATAAGACCAGAAAATCCGAAAAAATTCACGTAAATATTTAGACAACAAAACAATTTTAAAATACCAGGCGAAACAAGTGTATTTAATTATAAAAACTAAAAAGTAGGCCAGTATGAATTTACCTCATATTGTTTTCGTAAATGAAGTCAATAAGATAAGCGTTAAAAACAGCTAAAAACTGTACAATTAACTAAACTGATTAAATCATGACTTCCGGTGCACAGTTAGCGGACAACAACATCAATTGAACAGACCAATTTAATAAGGTTCGTTGTAGACGGCCGACAAATCGGCGGCCGACTTTTTGTTGTGAACACCCATTTACTTCCGTAATTTTATTTGTCACATCTCCACCGACTTACTCAAAAAAACTGTCAAGTTCGAGTCGGACTCGCGGGGCTCCGTACCACCGAACAATATTTAACATCACATTATTATAAGAAAGTTTGGATTAAATAATCACGTTTCTTGTATGGACCCCCTTATTATTTAACATTATTGTATTTATTATTATTTTTTGTTTTAACGGCAATAGAAATACACAATTTGTGAAAATTTCAATTATCTACAATATTGTAAGTTCATGAGATACAGCCCGCTGACAGATAGACGGACATCGGAGGCTTAGTAATAGGGTTCCGTTTGGCAACCTTCGGGTACGGAACCGTAAAAAGTGCTAGTTTTAAAGTATAATTTATTTTTAACGAAGAAATTGTTTTTGTAGCCAATTCACAGAAATAAATAAATCATTTATCATTTTGAAACTTGAAAATGAAAAGAAATTATGAAAAAAATTAGATAAATTAATCGCGCGTTTAGTCTTAGACATCCTAAAAAAAACACCTTAAAAAAAAATGAGCGAATTCACCTCCACAAATAAATCGTGTCGTCTGAGGCCCGCCTAATAGGTTGAACTAAATTATAAACAATATTATTATTAGCGCCGTGATAAAGCCTCGGGAAGTATATTATTACGATAGTGTGTAGTTAATTAATTTATTGTGTTTAGCCCGTTTGTGTGTGTGTATGTTTCCTGTGATTAGTAAGTACCGACCTAGTGCCGATAGTAAACAAAGTTTAAATTACCATTTATATCGCCTTGTTTGTTCTCAATTGTATAAGTTAAAAGAGATAATGTGATGGTGTGTTGTTTTGTTTTGTTAATTTTATCTGAAGGGCCCTTCATCACGAGATTACTATCCTGTGAATATGCACAGGAGTGTGTTGTGGCGATGTTTGGGAGAGTCCTACCTATGTCCAGCACTGGAAGTTCTGCTGAAATGATGACGTGACAAGAGTAGGTACTAGGGATTCATTATAACATAACATCACGCCTGAATGCCTGAAGGGGTAGGCAGAGGTGCGCCTGTAGTACATCCACATGTAGCCAGATATGTTCTACATCTACGCCATGTAATAGGGGCGAGTCTGTTGCCATCAGCCCGGCACAAATTCATAATCTAACTAAGGCATCGTTGCTGTTGTCATTTAGACGATCTATTTTTAATCAGATACCAAAACCTGCATCTAATTGCGTAACACATTATCAAGCGGAGTTGGTTTTATTTTCAACAACATTCATTGCGTTATTTACGTTGTCGAGCAGACAAATTTTTCGAACATATGAAGCAATGGATTAGCAATTTGTTTCAAAATGAAACCAACTCCGATCGATAATGTTTTACGCAATTAGGGTGCTGCGTACGAACTTATCACATAAAAGTGTCTCACTCTCGCTCTCACATGCACCCCGGCCCGTAAGGTTGTTAAACTATTACCGCAAACGACAATACTTATCAAATCATTTATTTATTTATTCATAGCAACAACATTATTATTCACTTAAATTATCCTTTCAGTAAAAACAAAACACTTCAGCACTAGGTTTTCAATAATAATGGTACCTAATATAATAAAACGTTGTTATTTTTGCAATACAATATTATTAATTGCATTTATCAATATAGGTGGCGGTATTGCGGTAATTACAATACAAAATAATGAAGAATAATACAGTGCTACAGACATTGTAATAACTATGTAAAATATCGTTTCAGTGTTTGTTTGGTCCGGTACTTATTTGGATTTAGGTCAGTTTATCACTTCCTGTCGGCGGCGGCGGTAGTGTGCCTTACAGGTAATGCTATCAGCAGTTTGGAGACGACTGCTGGACATAGGACTCTTGAAACAAAAGTTTTTTAGGCTACCAAGATGTTTATCGACAATTTTCCAAATTCTAATAAGTAGTTATAAAGTTAAAAACTCATGTGCCGGCTGTACGTTAACGCCTCCATTACTACGAATTATGAGGTACTAAAACTTTTTTACAAAAAAATACAACCGACTTCCAAAAACAACACTACAAAGTGAAAAATAACTTTAATTTCGGAAGTCGGTGTCGGATTATATGTATTTTCGTTTTTTGCCACCGACTTCCGAAATTAAAGTTATTTTTCACTTTGTAGTGTTGTTTTTGGAAGTCGGTTGTATTTTTTTGTAAAAAAGTTTTTATTTTTCACTTTTTAGTTGTGTACGTAGGTACACAAGAAGAAGAATTTGTGTGGGGTAGCCCACACAAATTCTAATATCACTATCTGCAAAACAAACTAGAACATCATCCATATAAAAGTGGGGAAAAAATACGTACGAGTATTATTGAAGCTAACTCAAAAACTACCCCAGCAAAGTTAATCAATTTTATATGGGACCAACTATGATGTATACCCTCTCGAATAAAACAAACCAAATCGGTCCATCCATCTTCGAGTAATCGGGGAACATACATAAAAAAAAAAAAAAAAAAAAAAAAAAGGTTCCGACGAATTGAGAACCTCCTCCTTTTTGAAGTCGGTTAATAAGTACCTGCTAAACTGTAGAAATTTGTAAAGTGATATGTTGACATCTTTTCACAAACAGCAATTCCAATCCAATTCGACACTCAGAAGAGTACTATTTAGTCTGAAGCAATGAATGCTGAGATCACCGAATAACTGACAGATTGCGATTATGTTGACAGATGTCACCGTGACAAACGACTGACATTAGAAATAAATAAGTGTATAGTCTATGGACTGACATTCACTTGTCTTTTACGCGGCATTATTTTATATTATGCAGTTTGGCAAGTACTCAGTTTTGTAATGAGTTATTTCAAGTAGATACATGATAAATTTTGTTAGGTTAGGTATTAGGATATTATAGAAGGATATCATGATTTTTATTTTTCTATTTCAAGTTGTTTACTTTCTGGTGATTGAGGATAATGAAGTCAGCCTGGAGCAGTCCTTGTGGCTGTACGGAGGTTGGATGTTAGAAGGATAATTTAAAAGTTAAAACATGTCTGGAGGGTGGAGGATAGGGTGGTGTGGTTAACAAGGATAAATTAGACAAAGTAAGGTTATTTATTTATTTTAATAAAAATAGGTACGCCAATACATTGTACATTAAATACCTAAAGTTAACAGATATGGGTTCTTCTGTATATACCAGTTATAGGTGTACACGACATTCACATAAAACAAAGCAACCTTCGTAAATTATATCAAATAAAAATTATTAATTAAAATGAAAAACAAAATTATTAACAAAACAGCTTTGACTTAAGTTTTAAAGAACAAAAAACCTGACTCACACAAATACCAATAAAGGTATAAAATACATAATACTAACTAAAATAAGCTTAACTAACTATGAAATTGGTCATGTAAAATGACTGTAAGAGGTTCTGAATTTCGGGAGGGAACCAAAGAACACATCCAAATAGGTAGTTTTGAGTTGAGTTGGTTGAATTGAATACAAATTCTAGATGTAGGCGAATATCTCCCAATGTTATTTCTACAGGTGGGCGGTTCAAAAAGTCTAGATATTGGCTGTCTAGGAAGGTTATATGGGACTGATAACATGACACGTTCAAGCAATGCTCGCATTCTATTTGGCCATTTACAATTTTATAAAGTAAAACGAAGTCATGGACAGTACGACGGTTCCGAAGCGACTCAATGCGAAAGAAGGCCAAACGTTGTTCATATCTGTGGGATATTCCTGCTTTGATTGATATTAGTAGAAATAATTAAATATTGAGTCATTTGTTTGAGAAATACTCCTACTTACTGCAAAGTTGCATTGTGATGTCAACAAAAGATAAGAGAGACCTAAATCACTGAGTTTATCACTTGCTAGATTAATATAATCAATACTTAGGAATTCCCTAAATTTCAATGACATATAGATTTAGTGCAATGATCATACCATAAGATAAGATAAGAATGATGTTACACGAATGGATAGAAAAAGAAATGAGTACATAAGAGGAAGTCTGAAAGTGGCACCGGTGACTGAAAAGTTGTGCGGAAATCGGTTGTCATGGTATGGGCGTGTGATGCGGAGGAGTGAAGAAAATGCCGTGAGGAAAGTTTTGAGTATCAATGTACCCCCTACTCTTATAGCCTTCGGCTATAAGAGTAGGGGAAGACCAAAGAAACGATGGATGGATTGTGTGAAAGATGACATGGCTAGAAAGGGGGTGACTACCGAGATGACGAATAATAGAGAAGTATGGAAAAAAAGGACATCATGTTGCGCCTACCTCAAATAGGTTGGGATAAGGGCAGGAGAATGATGATGATCATACGATAAGATAAAAATTCTTGTTTGAAACTTCAGTGACACTTATTGCATACCTACCTACTCAATCTAAACTGCAATTTCCCATTTATTGACTTAAAACGGGTTTGCCACTACATCTTGACACATCTTTGCATACAAGCACTAAAACCTTTCTCCATGTACATAAATATTCCGTGCAGCGCCGGAAGGCAGCGCTAGTGTTACGATGGTAAGTTATTGACCTGCCGCAACAGGCGTGCGCACGCGCACGTACGCGATAATTACCCTCACGTCCCGCCCACTTGCTGGTTGACACGTTCTGGGTTCTAATCCTGGATACTGAGATGAGATGAGCAATTTAGTAAGACTGTAAAAAGCAAGTAATTAAAAAAAGTAGGATAAATAGTTTAGATTTCATTATAACGAACTGTTTGAGTTGCCAAACGATTTCAGCATTAAGTTTTGAAGGTTGGAATGCGTATTTCCGTGTTTAGTTCAGGAGTAGGTAATAGTCGTAAAAGAAGTGCCTGTTCTCATTCGAGCTGAAATTCAGGACTGATCATTGAATCATTCCCACTACGTCGATTCGTGTTATATGAGTTTATTCCTTTGTTTTAACTCCGTTGTACACACGCGATCAGAGTTTCTTGTTATTTACTACAGGAGTCATCATCGGATCAACATGATTAAAGTTGTAGGCCTTTTCCAAGAATTGCCACGACGCCGCCCCTGCGCAGCTCGCATCCAGAATATTTTAATACACAACTGAAAGGATGCTACTCCATCTTCATGATAACCTGTGGGTGCCTGTGGCAAGAGTTGTGTTGTAACCACGAGAAGGGAAGCAGCAGCCCCACAGCTACTAACTACTACACAACACACTCGTTGTAGGCGTTCCACACCACACTAAACTAATAAATAGTAGCCACCAATACGACATGCCAGTGTTCCACACCACACTAAACTAATAAATAGTAGCCACCAATACGACATGCCAGTGTTCCACACCACACTAAACTAATAAATAGTAGCCACCAATACGACATGCCAGTGTTCCACACCACACTAAACTAATAAATAGTAGCCACCAATACGACATGCCAGTGTTCCACACCACACTAAACTAATAAATAGTAGCCACCAATACGACATGCCAGTGTTCCACACCACACTAAACTAATATATAGTAGCCACCAATACGACATGCCAGTGTTACACACCACACTAAACTAATAAATAGTAGCCACCAATACGACATGCCAGTGTTCCACACCACACTAAACTAATAAATAGTAGCCACCAATACGACATGCCAGTGTTCCACACCACACTAAACTAATAAATAGTAGCCACCAATACGACATGCCAGTGTTCCACACCACACTAAACTAATAAATAGTAGCCACCAATACGACATGCCAGTGTTCCACACCACACTAAACTAATAAATAGTAGCCACCAATACGACATGCCAGTGTTCCACACCACACTAAACTAATAAATAGTAGCCACCAATACGACATGCCAGTGTTCCACACCACACTAAACTAATATATAGTAGCCACCAATACGACATGCCAGTGTTACACACCACACTAAACTAATAAATAGTAGCCACCAATACGACATGCCAGTGTTCCACACCACACTAAACTAATAAATAGTAGCCACCAATACGACATGCCAGTGTTCCACACCACACTAAACTAATAAATAGTAGCCACCAATACGACATGCCAGTGTTACACACCACACTAAACTAATAAATAGTAGCCACCAATACGACATGCCAGTGTTACACACCACACTAAACTAATAAATAGTAGCCACCAATACGACATGCCAGTGTTACACACCACACTAAACTAATAAATAGTAGCCACCAATACGACATGCCAGTGTTACACACCACACTAAACTAATAAATAGTAGCCACCAATACGACATGCCAGTGTTACACACCACACATTACAATAGGGAAGTGCCTATATCACGAGATGTAACACAATTTGGCTTTCGGCCAAACGCATTCGTCCTCGGCCTCATGCGTTTTTAAAGTGTCATTGAACTATAATTACCTAATCGTCACCTAAGGCGATCTTTTCAGAAGGAAAATAAACTACTTAATTCTGTTTCTTTTTTCAGTGAAGCCGTAGAAAGTATTTTTGGACAGCTTGTGTTTTATTGTTCGAAGAATTGCCGTAAACCGATAGTATGTTTGTTCAGGCTAATTATTACGTGGTTTAAGTGGTAAGCGGATACGGGTATTATTACTTTTTATCTGTTTTTGTGAGTTTTCTAACCGGCCTTAATAAGTGGTGCAGTAATAGAATTAAAATATTTGTAATTGAACAATATATAAAAGTACTGGTATATCGTACCTACACTTTTTTAAATGCGAAAAACTTTAGAAATACCAGAACTTTCTGACTATTATTGTATCCAGATGTATTCTGAACTGTGATGCCTTCCTCTCGCTCGTTTCACGAGCATCGTGCGTGCATTTTGTGACACGTGTATCGTGCACACAATGGGTCACAGAAATTCATATTTGTACCAACTTAATCGGTCCATTAGAAAATTGCAATTAGCAAATTGGCTGTGACAGACGGACAGACAAACAGATAGACTGTCACACGAGTGGTCCTATAAGGGTTCCATTTTTTGGGTACGGAACCCTAAAAACAAGTCTGAAACTGAACCTATGATGTCAAATTGACAGTTTTAACTATTTACATAGCTAAGCACCTACTTCAGTGCATCCTAGCCGCCTAGACAATATTTACGTCCTAAGATTTGTTTTATAATTCCTAGAAATTGAGCAAAAACAAACAAATGACGCAAATGTTGTTATTTAAACTATTTGGATGCGAAAACTAAATTGTTTACGTAAAATGTCGTGTCTAATATTGTTTTATATCTTGTGTGGGAGGCGTGCAGCGCGCAACGTTGCGAGTGCATGTCTTGGAAATAGAAAATAGAAATAAGAAGCTAAGAAATATTCAAAAGATATTTAATCTTTTGAATATTTGTTACCTTCTTATGTTTATACTTTCTAATACGACGACACGGTTGGCGCAGTGGTTGAGCGATTGACTGCTGCGCAGCATGTCGCGGGTTCGATTCCCGCACGGAACAAATATTTGTACGACCTACAAGTATTTGTTCCGAGTCTGGGTGTTTTTCTATCTATAATATGTATGTATTTACAAAAAAAAAATGTATATAAGTAGTTTATCAGCCATCTCGTTACCATAACACAAGCATTAGGTTGCTTAGCTTGGGGCTAGATGGCGTTGTGTGATATGTCCAAACATATTTATTATTTATTATTTATTATTATTAATAATTGCCAAAATCACATGGATATTTTTGAGATCAGCAGTAGCCAAAAACTTTTTAATTTTGGAAGTCGGTGTCTGGTTAAATGTATTTTCGTTTTTTGCCACCGACTTCCGAAATTAAAGTTATTTTTCACTTTGTGGTGTTATTTTTGGAAGTCGGTTGTATTTTTTTTGTAAAAATAAAATATTTTTCTCACTTTTTAGTTGTGGTACCTACCCCACACAAATTCTAATACCACTACCTGCAAAAGAAACTAGAACATCATCCATATAGAAGTGGGGAAAAAATACGTCTTATTGAAGCTAATTCAAAAACTAACCAAGCAAAGTTAATCAATTTTATATGGGACCAACTTTGAGGTACCTATACCCTCCCGAATAAAAAAAAAAATTCAAACGGCTCTGTAAATAGTTATTCGTGGTTATAAAAAAAAATATACAGGGTTAGTTTTCAATGAGCAGCCAAATTTTCACAGGGTGTTCTACCCATGATTATGAACAACTTTCATTATGGGACCAACTTTGAAATCACGAAAAAAAAATCTGCTGTTTCATACCTTTTGGTCGAGTAGGTATTGAATTTTTGTATGAAACAGCTGTATTTTTTTTTCGTGATTTTAAAGTTAAAATAAATAAATAATGTTTATTTCCAGTAAAATGATTACAAGGTTACAAGTACAGTAATATTAGTCCCAGTAGTTAGTTGGTCCCATAGTAAAAGTTGTTCATATTCACGGGTAGAACGCCCTGTGAAAATTTGGCAGGTCATTGAAAACTAACCCTGTATATACTTGTCGAATTGAGAACCTCCTCCTATTTCATCGTCGGTTAAAAATGCAAATTAAGAATGAATTGTATTGTGATGTGACAGCGGCCCCCCGTGCCCCAGCTTCTTATGTCGGGGCCACACCAACGGAATATACCGTTGATTAACGCGATGATGGACGTAGCCCGTAGGTATAGCCACAACTTATCGCGATAATTTGACAACGGCATTCACATTGCTGATTGACGTGGAGATAACTCGGGTGGCGGCGTTCAAGTGTGGCCGCTCAATTTATCGCGATAAATATCGGAATAATTACCGCGAAGTTTATGGCGATGATGGGCATTGACGTTAACGTTGGTGTGGCCCCAACATCAGTCATCTTCAAGCGAGGTAGTTTCGCTTATTCTACGGGGAGGTATATTGCATTGTCACGAAACAGCAAAGAGTGACACGTCTAGACCAGCAATTCGTTACAGTACCTATGAACAAAAGTAAATTGTACGCAGTGTCATAAGTCTGAAGATTCTGAATGTCGAAAAATTTACTTAAGTACTAGTACTAGTAGTATTGTACTCATTTAAGTGAAATTAAACTTGAAGCTGAGACTTGAAGAGAAATTAACTTTAAGCAGCGATGAGAATGCAGCTGGGAAGCTTATTTGAATATTTCCTGTCAAATCGAGAGGAGTGGGAGGTTGGCGGGTGGATGGGGTGAGAAGGAAATGTCACAGTACCCCCCCCTTTTCGAAATAGTTATAATTTTTTAAATATTCTAAAATAACTTTCGAATTTTCTTGTATTGACATTGATTTAAAGGTCGGAAGAGGTTAACCCCCCTTAGTTTACACCTGAGGGCCAATTCTCGTAATTAAAAACGTTCAAATTCCAAGTCGCAATGTCAGCCAGCGACAATCAAATGTCAAAAATGTAGGCAAACTCTATACAATTTTGACAGATTGAGACTGAGATGAGATTGCGAACGTTGTTATAAAAATACGGGAATTGCCCCTCAGATCTCAACAGTATTGTTTCTAGCCATAGTCTAATACATTGTTTCCAAGCAATAATAATAATCCGTTATCAATGGGCAATAGTTGAAAATAACATATCCGCGAAGGGGATGGAAGGCTTTTTTCCGCTCGCTTCGGTCGCTCTCTAGACCCCGCCATTCCCTTCGAATCCCGTCCTTCCCCTCCTTCCCCCGTCATCACGTTATGACATTTTACTAACCTAAAAATTCATAACTCAAAAACGGTGGCGGTTCGCAAGCTGATATTTTAGGAAAACAATCCTAGCAATCATACCTAACTACTATAAAAATATGAACTAAATAGAAAATAGGAAATCTGGTAAAGCCGAGCCAATACTTGTTCAATGATGCAGTGGTGTGCCAGGAGAGGGCAGTTATCACAAGACAATAATAATTCTAGTTGGAAATAGCTTATTAATTACCTACCAACATTTGTAAACAGTAATACTTGGCATGCAATACTGTCCTACCTCACTAACAATCGGTGTATCTAGCACTAGAACAATAACGCAAGTTATTCAGGTTAAATCTGACATAATTTCACACAAACACCGAGTGGGAGGATCAATGCATCGTGTATCTCACAATCTTTACGTGAGTTATGATCATACATTACTATCTGATGGATCACAGTACTGTTCATAAATTGTGCAGATTTAACCAATCCGTGTTGCTTATTGGTAAATAAATTAAAGGTTTTGGTGGCTGTTTAGGCTCAATGAAACGTGTTTTTGCAGAATTTGCAGCAACTATTAAATTGTCCTACAATATTTTGCATCTGCCTTCTGGTAAGGAAAATAAATAATAATCATATTATTTTATCTAAAGAAAAGATATTATCTTAGCATAGAAAAACGTCTAATAAATCAAAAAGATATCTATTTATTTTTAAAAACTTCAAAAAAAGGAGGTTTCTCAATTCGACCGTATATATTTTTTTGGTATTTTTTTTTATGTGTGTTCCCGGATAACTTCGTCGTTTATAAACCGATTTTAATGATTTTTTTTTTTTTTTTGTTGTAAAGGAGATATTCCAAGGGTGGTACCATGATAAGAAAACCAGGATCTGATGATGGCATCCTAGAGAAATCGAGGGGAACCTTCAAATATTATAGGCACACCTATAACGATTTGGGTATTTTTTATAGTAACTCGTGCATTTGCTCTCGGAAAGCACCATTTGGTGAAGTGGAACTGATGAGGAAGACCATAGATGGCCATCGGAACTACTCAATAATACGTATTTCATGGATTGCGATTCGATTATTACTAAGCAATTTATGCTCGTCACAATACATATGTTAAAGTGGAGCTGATGGTGACTTCATCATCAGATCCAGTTCTCTTGGTTCCTTACTGGGAGAACCGAGAGTCCTTGTATCGGGAAAAGAAATATTTTATAAAAGATGATGAGCAGACACATTAGGCTATTTTAACTTAGATAAATTACAGACTGACCCACTAAAAAGTGAAAAATAAAAAACTTTTTTACAAAAAAAAAAAAAAACAACCGACTTCAAAAAAAATACTGTAGTGAAAAATAATTTTAATTTCGGAAGTCAGCGGCAAAAAGCTAAAATACAGATACAAAGACACCGACTTCCAAAAAAAAATATTTTTCACTTTGTAGTATTTTTTTTGAAGTCGGTTGTTTTTTTTTTTTGTAAAAAAGTTTTTTTTTGAAGACAACAATAGGTACTTACTGGAATCTCGTGTCACGCCATAGCTTATCATGTAAATAATAAAATATTACATTTTGTTCTAGAATAACATGGAAACATAGTAATGCAGGTCATAAAATGGAGGCGTGACGGACATCAAAGTGCAGTAAACACCAAGGCTGACCTACCACAACACTCGTAACTGCACCATAAAACAAAGCATAAAACTATGAAATAATATGCAACTAAGCAGGCGGAAGTTTCATAGAAATAACGTTTCTATGAATCTGAAATGTTATTATGTAAATACTGAGAGGTAACGCGATACCTCAGGGGCTGAAATCACTAATGTATATTTTAAAACTGGTAATTTCCATTTCCTGAAAATGCACAAACAGCTTCGTATTACTAGTATCTCTTCTTAGCATAAGAACAATGCTGAATTTGCTATTAAAGTTGTATGTCCCGGCTTTCATAATTAGATCTTTGACCATCGTCATGGGTAATCAGAAGCCGCATAGTCTAACAACCAGTCTTACCAAGAGATATCGTGTCACCCAGTTACTAGGTAGTGGAGGCCAGCATGGCAGGCGCTCCATGTGAAATACGGAAGCATCCT
Source organism: Cosmia pyralina (assembly GCA_946251885.1). Classification (NCBI taxonomy): domain Eukaryota; kingdom Metazoa; phylum Arthropoda; class Insecta; order Lepidoptera; family Noctuidae; genus Cosmia; species Cosmia pyralina. Next base: position 25,157,787 of record OX276359.1, read on the forward strand.
GTTACACTAAAAGCAGTCCCCAAAGTAGAAAATGTTAGGCAGATGATGATTATGACTGGTCAAAACAGACATTACTCCTTCATACTCCTCTCCAAGTGTATAATTATGTTTTCATGTTTCTTGATGGCTGACTTTGAGTGTGTTGTTGATTTCAGCAGTGAGGTAGGTGCCATGCTTGGCTCCGCCGAAGTAAACAGCACTTAAACCCAAGGCTGACCTACCACAATCTATTTCAACGTGTTTGCTCATTAAATGTTTGAAAACAATATTTTACTGCGACGACGGCTGAAGGTATTATGAGCAAATGCTCGTAAACTACAATATATATATTAGTGTTTATATACATGCCTGAGTATTTACTGATATGACTGTTATAGTTGCAAGGGGTTAGGTATTATTATGCTCTACGTTAAATAGTTTTAGCACAAGACTAAAAATCCGTGAGTAAGTACGAAGAGAAAGATGCCACTTGAGAAACAGGATTATTTTCTACAAAAACACAATTGAACTTTGTCTAACTGAAGACTGTAAACCTGAAAATAACGTCATTCAGGCACTTGCTTATGGAAATTAGTCAAACTGCTTTGGCTGTGATATAAACAACCAAGTATTGGTAACACTTGAAAAGTAGATTACTTTCATCACCATCACCTGCCCAGCCTTTTCCAAACTGTGTTGGGGTTGGCTTCCAGTCTTGCCGGATGCAGCTGTGTGGACAATCCCCCCAAAAGAGCCCATCCCTGAAAAATCGACTACTAAGCATGATCCAATGAAGAAATCCCCACTATAACTGTTGTGTTGACATAGGGACTCCTAGTACTTCAGTGCCAAGTCAAGGCTGACCTACCACAATCTCCCAGTACGTGTTTTGTCGTAAAACAACCGTCATTATAATGTATTGTGCAACATCCAATACGGAAGCTGTTTACTAAGATACAAAATACTATGTTGTAGCCGTAATATCCTTTAGCAGTGGATGTTTATAAGTAGATAATGCGTGGTGATATCTGTGTATTTTAAACTATGGAAAAACAAAACAATTTCAAGTTACAATGTTGATTAAAGAATATGGATCAGTATTAGATCTTGTTACAATAATCAAAATTGGAAATTGTCATAGGATACAAAGTGAAATGGAAAACTCCTGAAATATTACTTCAGAGTGAAAATGATAAAAACGTAAATATCAACTCTGAAATCACGAAAATAGTAGTCATTGTTTTAAGGGTTCTGTGCCTCAAAATAAAAAAATGAAACCCTTATAGAATCACTCGTGTGTCTGTCTGTCTGTCCGTCTGTCACAGCCAATTTGCTCCGAATCTTATAGACCGATTATGTTGAAAGGTACACCATATGGATTTCTGTTACCCAAACGCGTCATCTCACGCGTCAAGTCACTTTTGGGGGGCGAATAAGAAAAAAAAAAGTTTAGCAAACTGTAGGTACCGCGTGTGTGTCAAATGAAAGGGTTTCAAACATATTTTTTTTTATAATTATAAAATAAAGTATTTTAAAGCTATTAAAAGAAAATAGACTAACATTTACCATTCTCCCCCTTATCTCCGAAACTACTGAGTTTAAAATTAAAAAAAAAAACAGGAAATAGTTATATATCTATAAATTACAGGAAAACCTATAAGAAGTCTATGGTCTTAAAATAACATGGTCAATTTGTCAATATTATGCGTACAAACTTAAATTTGCAGTTGGAATGTATGGGAGAACATGTTTTTCAATTAAAATGTTAATTTTGATCTTGGGATAAATTCATCCCAACTACGGAACCCTTCATTGTGCGTGGTCCGACACGCACTTGGCCGGTTTTTGACTAAGATATCAAACTAAAAATCTCAGTTAGTCCCCAATATTATGCAATGTGATAACTTATGGCTCTGACACAATTACAGGGTGAAATATTATAATCTATACTAAATCATAACCGGAGAATACAAACCGAGCACTCGGAACGATCTTGCCTTACACGTTCAAGTCAAAGTCATTTATTTGTTATAAATGCGGTAATACAAAGGTGGTAAATATTCTTGTAGGATGTGCGACGACACATTTTGCCATATTATGGCATGCAAATATTAATATTAGTTATGTTGCTTATAATATCAGCTTATTTTAGCAATATCTATATCACAATTGAAAAAAATAATAATTTGGAACATGAAATTATTTAAAGTAATCAAACTTCCACAGCCAATAAAAAAGAAGAGAATACACGTTTGGTACAACATAAAAAATAACAATAAAATTATATCTACAATCACGGATTTCAATAATATTCAATAATCTACGTCTATTAGTCTACAATGCATTCCTGTAATGATAGGACTGACAAGAAGTTTTTTTTAGAAATTCACCTACTATGTGAAATGAGCCATTTTTTTAGTACTACGCAGAATTTTCTGTAAGGAAGATCAGTTATAAAATTTGGAATTGAATTATAAATAAGTGGCGCCATATACTCGTATAAGCAACTGCGTCGGAATAGCTCGATCCTAGGAACAGGCATTTTTAATAGATATTAATTAGATAATTTATTAGGTTCAAAAGAACCTAATAATAATTTATTAGGTTCAAAATGGTCCTCAGGAAGTCAGATGACGTCATCAGGATCAGCTTCCACCAGAATATTAAACAGAGATGAAGGCTGACCTACCGCAAGCTATTTCAACGCGCAAGTCACAACATAAAACAATGCAACTATGTGCTAGAGTTATTAGTACATAAATTACTTACAATGTCGACAAATATTACGCAAATGAGTCTAAATAATAATAATGTGTTTAAATAGATTTTGTTTGTTGGAAGCGAAACAATTGTTGTAGCGACCGACCTGACTACCCTGCTAGCTGCAAATCTCGTCAGCCAGTATTCCTAGGTCTGTCTCATTAGCATCCAGATACTTCTTGTCTTCATCCATCTAATATTGTCCCAAATTGATATTGGTTTCAGGTCTGACCAGGTACGGCGGAAATTCAACAGTTTACATGAAGCGGTTGCCAAATGCCTCACTCAACCCAATTTTCAGATTGCTGGATGAACAAAACCAAAGTCAGTCAAATTTATTTCAAACTAGCCGTTGCCCGCGGCTTCGTCCGCGTGGATGTCGGAAATTATCACACGAGAACCTACTACCGGGATAAAAAGTATCCTGTGTGTTAATCCAGGTTATAAGCTGTCGAAATCCAAACATCTTCACAAACTGTCACATTTATAATAATAGTAGGTTAGGCACATAAAAGGTACTGTTGAACGTAAAAATTTACAAAACAAAAATTGTGTGATTCTAGTCGCCCCTTCCAAAAGGTAGCTAGTTTGTATGGAGAAGAATGGGCAAGAAACTGCGTTACTCTTTTAAAAAGTTTTACAATATTTTGTATACCTTATCTTACTACTATTATAAATGCGAAAGTTTGGATGGATGGATGGATAGATAGATGTTTGTTACTCAATCACGCCAGAACGGCTCCATGGATCTGGATGAAATTTGGCACAGAGATAGATTATAGTCTGCAATAGCACATAGGCTACTTTTTATCCCGGAAAAATGTACGGTTCCTGTGGAATAATTTCCGACATCCACGCGGGCGAAGACGCTGGCAAAAGCCAGTATAATATCTGAAAACGATATCTTCGTGAAGAATACATTTTTAACGAGCATTTATGCGGCGATGTTTGGCTTTGTGCTTGGCTCTGTTCGTTGTTCAGTTCGACAATTAAAAACGGCGATAGACAAGCTGTTGAAATGTCTCTTGTACCGATAATTCGGGTCCGTAGCTTAGGCCCCCAGTGGTCGGGGCACCTGTGGTCGCCTTACTAGACGTACAAACAGTGAACACAATATCGCTACTTAGACGAGTCCTTCCACAAAGACTTTTTCAAAAATGTAAATATCGACGTGACCGATCCTTGACGTGGTAAGCAGTGTTCCATCTCTGACGTGGTAAGCAGTGTTCCATCTCTGACGTCACTATTACATGACCACAGACTGGGTATCATCGTAATAATGTACTATGTTTTCATAAGCTGAGATAAATACCCTTCTTACGTATGATTTGTTTTGAAAAACATTCGTGTACGTCGCACGGTGGGCTGAAAAACGGCTTTCATAGACTTAGGCATTTTATTTTGCAAGTGCGAGTTTTTTTGCCGGATATCACTTCTATTAGTTATAACAATATACAAAAATGACACCAGAATTGATTCTGCACAAAAACGAAGGAATTATAATTTTTTTACGAAAATTTTGTATGGAGCTAGTATGAAAAATCGAAATATCTCTAAAACGGCAGCGATAACCGTAATATCCTTATAGGGCGTTATAGTACTAATTATTTATGATTTTTTGACATACGTTACATAATGGTTGTAGATGCCTTTTTTTTTTTAAATCGTCAAAATATTTTTATTTATTTTTACATATTTAAACGTTCCTTTTAGTGTTTAAGTTGAAGAATTCAGAGCTTTACCAACTCTTATCATAAAATAGCATCACCCCTATAGACCTGAAGGACTAGACAGAGGTGTGTAGTGTCTTGTTGATCTTGTAAGATTTCCAACAATACCAAATAGTTGAATATCAGTGTCAAAGTGCCCATGCTGTCGCTTCTTTTTGAAAGATAGGGGAATGAAATTGTTAATTGATCATACCCTAAAAGTATGATTACAACATAACCGGACACATAATAATAATAATATCCTTATAGGGGATTATAGTACTAACATTATTTATTTTAACATATGAAACTGTTCAAAACGATCCATGAACTGTGTCAAAGTTAAGAACATCGTTAGGAAGCATGCTTTTTCCCCAAATATTAAGAATATGTGAAAAAAAAAAGACTGTATATTAACTTTTTATTGATAGGTAATTTAAATAAAACAGAAGTAACAAAAATAATATCTAATAAATTCAATTATACAAAATACATATTTGAAACTATAATTTATGAAATTATTAACTAAACATATTGGTACAATAAACTAACATAAATAACAAAAGAACATAAAGAAAAATAATTAAATTTTACAAATTTTCTTTACAACTTTCGTTGTCGGACTCCAATTCCGAGTCAGAATCCAGATCGGATATACCTACAAACTCGAACTCAGTTTCCGGAAACTGTATTAGGTCGAGAGTTTCAGCAAAAAAGGTTGTCTTCCTTTTGGCATCTAACTTCGGCCTTTGTGCACTTAGAAAAGGATCCGAAGAAACAACAAGCATATTTAGGATATCTTGATTAGAATCTTGCCTGCTTCTTTTCCGCGAATGATGTTCCCGGAACCTCCTAAAATCTTTGTTTCGAGACTCTGAGGCTTCTTCCGAGAGAGTCCCAATCGGGACAATATCATTTTTTTCGATTATGTCAGCTCCGTGTATTAATAGTTTATGTACGGTTGATGACATGTAGTACCAGTCGTATAATTCCACGTACTTTTCTGCTGTTTTGCGAGCAAAATCTTTAAATTTGATGACATCGATCTTCTCACCAGATGTTATTGCTTGCAAAATAACAGCAAATCTTTTTATCAGGTTTTGATCCAACCCAGTAATAGCTGCAGTTTTATTGGGAAACTCGAAAAACTTCCTTGCGGTATTCCCGTCATTGGTAGTTCCCGAGCCTTGTTTTACTATATCAATTAACAGATTGAGCTCCTCTTTAAATTTATTTTGAATGTTTTTTTTTTCTGTTTTGTAACATATCTTTATGCTCATTACTTCTTGCTGCCCACTGTTTGAAGTCAAGTCTGTACGCAATGTGTAACAGACATTCCATGCAATTTATACGGGCATGTAGGGATGATAGGCCAAATTCATATATGTCAGAACACACAGTTTTTGATGTTACAGCATCTAAGTGGTTCATTTCTGTTGGTTTTGCTAAGCACAGGTAGCATGATGCATTTGATCTAGCTTCAGAAAGGTACGTGCAGACTTTTGCGTCGATCATTGTCATCATTAGTTTATGAGTCACCCTGTTACTATTAATGCACTCTGTGGGGTTAAGGGCCTCAATTTCCTCATCCATTTTTCTTTTGTTATCAATGACAACTGCATGGCTTTCTTTTACAAAAGTGAACTGAACCGGACGACAATAAAAAGTTGAGCATGGTTTCGGGTTTGTCCATATAGTATTATCTCCATCTGTCAGTTTCAGTGGCACCAAGGAGGTCATGAAAATGCTTGAATCATCATGCTCGCCGTCCATTTTCTGCTTGTATCGGCTTTGATTGGAAGCACCATCAAATCCCCACTTCGATATCAGCTTTAACTGCTTATTTTCCACATTATCAGAAAGACTTTGAAGAATCCGCTTCACCGTGATGTCAAGTAAAGCTTGAAGTGTAATTCTAGCTGATGAATCCGTAACTGATACTGATTGATTAGGAGGGTAGCATGCAAGCTTAGTTTGTTGCAGTTTATAGTAGGATGGGTAAATATCCTTAGCACCTTCCCGAATGGCAGTCTCTCGCAACGTAATATATTGCCACTTTGAAAGCTTAAGTGAAAGAAGCAATCCAAGTGCTTTCTCTGGTGTAAATATTACTGTTTTCTTAATGCTTTCCTTGATTTTAACGGCAGCTTCTGGATTTTTGATCATATATTTGATTACAGATGCGATATCTTCATAACCTTCTTCTTTTAAACGTGCTGCAGCTGCATATGCCAATTCACAGGAATCCTCGCCTATGTGCTCACTAGATCTTCTCTTTTTCTGTTTGCTTCCCAGATCTTTGAATGGTTTTCGGGACCTTTTTGTCATTGTTCCAACAGTCGATGATGTCGAAGGTTCTGGAGAGACTGAGCGTGCTCTTGGTATCTCATCAACAGTTGGTTCTTGATTTATTAAAGTTTGCACGCAACTCGGCCAATCAATATTTGCTTGCAACCACTCTCCGTACGTATTTCTAAACTTATCAAAGAATCGTTTAGATTTCTGCCACCTGTTTAAAGCAGCTCGCGTGAATCTCCGGCAAAATTCTTTGAGAGTTACTTGATCTTCGGCAGAAAGGCAATCGCCTATGCGGGACACAATTGCACTAAACAATACTTCATGATTAAATGAAGGACACTCACTTTTTAGAAGAACAAACAAATCTAAGTTGGTGATTACACTTTCCATTCTAAGATTTTGTAGTCGCAAAGCAAATAGTTTTAGTGTTAGCAGTTACACGGTTGTGAACAATCTAAATTATGGAACAAAATTATAGCCCTTTTATTGTATAAAGTCAATAATTAGTTAACTACCCTCATTAAAGTTATAAAAGATATGATAATAAAAATTCATAATCGTCAGAAACATTTCGTAGAACTCATAGTAGACCTAATCAACATTAGCAAATCACATTAGCTCACTAATTATAAAAAGGTGAATGCAGTTCTTAGTTGGTATTGTTGCGAGATATTTCAAATCATTTAATCACTTAATAGGCTCATTAGAATCAGAAGACTACAACCATCATTCTAATTACTTAATTACTTGTCATCAGACTCATTAGATGACTACACAATATGTTATTTTGTATTTTGAACGTATGCAAGGTTTTAAAATTCCTTTTGTGTCGATATTATTATGTGTCCGGTTATGTTGTAATCATACTTTTAGGGTATGATCAATTAACAATTTCATTCCCCTATCTTTCTAAAAGAAGCGACAGCACGGGCACTTTGACACTGATATTCAACTATTTGGTATTGTTGGAAATCTTACAAGATCAACAAGACACTACACACCTCTGTCTAGTCCTTCAGGTCTATAGGGGTGATGCTATTTTATGATAAGAGTTGTTAAAGCTCTGAATTCTTCAACTTAAACACTAAAAGGAACGTTTAAATATGTAAAAATAAATAAAAATATTTTGACGATTTTTTTTAAAAAAAAAGGCATCTACAACCATTATGTAACGTATGTCAAAAAATCATAAATAATTAGTACTAAAACCTCCTATAAGGATATTACGGTTATCGCTGCCGTTTCAGAGATATTTCGATTTTTCATACTAGCTCCATACAAAATTTTCGTAAAAAAATTATAATTCCTTCGTTTTTGTGCAGAATCAATTCTGGTGTCATTTTTGTATATTGTTATAACAAATAGAAGTGATATCCAGCACAAAAACTGGCACTTGCAAAATAAAATGCCTAAGTCTATGAAAGCCGTTTTTCAGCCCACCGTGGCGTCGCTGTTGCAGTGATAATATTAATACATGACGATTAACTTACTCTTATAATATTTTGTTTTAGTTGTGGAACTAGCGGCTTAGAACGTTCCGCAAGTCCAGTTTGATCGTCAGTCAGTCGATCCCTGTTTAACTATAGAGTCAGTACTTGAGCATTGTTCTTATTCTAGAACGGTAATCATATACTCAGCTGAATCGAGACTCAAATCCAGCCTCAAGCAGAGATGTGTATTGTCTATGAATCGAGACTCAAAACCAGCCTCAAGCAGAGATGTGTATTGTCTGTGCATCAGCCTGTTTTCGTTTACGATTTATTTAATGTACCTACTTTGTTCTGTTGTTGTTGTGTAACCCTGTAGTTGTGGGTGACCTTGTAGTTGTGGGTGACCTTGTAGTTGTGGGTGACCTTGTAGTTGTGGGTAACCTTGTTAGTGTACTTGTTGGGGTTGAAAGAAACCTAAGGCATCGATAGCCACTGTCACCAAAGCAAGGTAGCCATTGTCCTGTTACTGAATATACTGATTCCGCAAGCAACATATTTGAACTGTGTGTACTGCCTTCGTGGTCAATCATAGATAGAAATAAATATTTCACCACATCTTGTGAAAACCTGTACCTCTTTTTTAATTATTCACAATATATAGGTCCTTTGTACCTATCTCTTAAATACCTGAGAGGAACGCTAAAGTTCAATCTTCCACTTAAATCATCGTCTTGAATCATTGTAATATAATACCCATTTTGATATGAATAAGTACTTCAACTCCACAATAATTTATAACCCCGACAAAGCAGATAAACTTGAAAAGAACATAAATTGACATGACAATCTGTGCTCAAGTGCGGGCTCGAGCACACTTGGGTGATTACAGATCTAATCACTGCTTGGGCTCAATTCACGAACTGAGTAACTATCTAAAATAAAGCCAAACTCAACTGAACTATGATCAGTGAATCTATGCTTGAGGAACGTTCTAAAATTAAAACCAGACTCAAACCTAGTTTGAAACAGAGATCGATGCTTGACTTTCCTTCTGTAATATGGACCTTAGTCCCTAAATCGGTATGAAGACGTAATTATGAAGGCGTAGTTTTAAAGGTCAATCTGCCTAGCCTTTTCCCAACTATGTTGGGTTCGGCTTCCAGTCTAACCGGATGCAGCTGAATACCAGTATTTTACATGGAGCGACTGCCTGTCTGACCTCCACAACCCAGTAACTGGGTAATACGATACCCCTTGGTAAGACTGGTTGTCAGACTTTCGGGGTTCTGACGACCCGCAACGACTGTCAAAGATCCACGAATGACAGCCGGGACCAACTTCTTAACGGCTGAACGTGGTTTCCGAGACATGGAGGGGTCTCGGTATGTAAAGATGGTCACCCATCCACGGGCCAACCCCGGCAAGCGTAGCTTAACCTGATGGATCGACCCGTGCGGCTGTTATTACTTAACCACGAGTCCCTCCACGTAGTTTTAAAGGTACGTCACTAATGCACTGTTGCATATAGTATACCTAGTTTCCAAATGAATAATGCCATTGACATGTTCTGCTGCACATATATATTAATCAAAAAGACAGGGAATGGCTTGACCTAGATTACGTTGTTTTTTGTCAGAATTGAAAATGTTTGAAATCTTCTTTCAGGAAATGGGAACAAAGTAAAGAAGAGTTTACTTTTGCTTCAATTCTCTATTTAAGAGGGCTCATCAGGGCTGTCGCATTTTATATTACCTTTTTCGCTCACACGGGACCAAATTTTTAAGATTGTTAAATGGAAAGATGTTTTCTTTTTAAATATAATCCTAATCAATTAGCGAACTAGTAAATTAGTATTAATTTAATAGGCACCAATAGGTATAATTTTAAAAACATTTCTACTGTGTTACATATCTAATAAACTCAGCTCAAAAGTATTATCTGTTTTTAAGATGATTAAAGAAATGCCACAATCAAAATGTGTTAATTAGTTCGCTAATTGATTACATTTTTCAAAAATGCATCTTTTCATTTAACATTTTTCAAAATTTGGTCCCGTTTGAGCGAGAGAGGTGACAAAATGCGACAGCCCTCTTAAAAATCAACTTCTATGCTCATAGAAATCGCTCGACCTTAATGTAATGCGAAGGCACTGCTTCCCAAGATTCAGGACCTTAATGTAATGCAAAGACACTGCTTCCCAAGATTCAGGACCTTAATGTAATGCAAAGACACTGCTTCCCAAGATTCAGGACCTTAATGTAATGCAAAGACACTGCTTCCCAAGATTCAGGACATTAATGTAATGCAAAGACACTGCTTCCCAAGATTCAGGACTTTAATGTAATGCAAAGACACTGCTTCCCAAGATTCAGGACATTAATGTAATGCAAAGACACTGCTTCCCAAGATTCACGACCTTAATGTAATGCAAAGACACTGCTTCCCAAGATTCAGGACCTTAATGTAATGCAAAGACACTGCTTCCCAAGATTAAGGACCTTAATGTAATGCAAAGACACTGCTTCCCAAGATTCAGGACCTTAATGTAATGCAAAGACACTGCTTCCCAAGATTCAGGACCTTAATGTAATGCAAAGACACTGCTTCCCAAGATTCAGGACATTAATGTAATGCAAAGACACTGCTTCCCAAGATTCAGGACCTTAATGTAATGCAAAGACACTGCTTCCCAAGATTCAGGACCTTAATGTAATGCAAAGACACTGCTTCCCAAGATTCAGGACCTTAATGTAATGCAAAGACACTGCTTCCCAAGATTCAGGATGTTCCTAGTTTGCGGGATGGGTACCTGTTGCTAATGGACTTTCGACCTCACTTACTATACCTTTTGAATCCAATCTTTGTGTAATTCTACTTATATAATTCTTTTGTACTTATTGTCAAAGTTTATGTTTTTGTGAACAAAAATTATTATTTATTAGATGGAAGTAAAGTGTTCACTTCGTGATAGTAGGTACAACTGAAATTCCGACGCAAATGATTTGACTAAAAATCTTCCCTGTTTTTTTGGAACGCCCGCCTCGGCTTTTTACAGTGGCACGGATCCGAGTGGTCCAATTTTCAATGACTCTTCTGCATATATTCGGTTGAATTTGAGTGATGGCCTGTGTTATGGTCACCTTTAGGGCATCGGGTACGTGCGTTGAACGTACGGCGGTTGGCTGGTTGTTTACTGAAGCGGTCGTCTCAAATTTGGTCACCAAACATTGAAAAGTCGACTGTGAAGGGCCACCACGTCTACCGTAAAATGGGCGCAATGCGCGCAACGTTTGCACTAACGAACACTGATATACTCCAGTAAGACTAGGGTTTGAGATTGCATTTATTTATGTATTTATTTATTAGGAAACTCAACAGATTATAACTAATTACATGTGTTATGAATGTTCACCACACTATCAATGAACAGCTATCAAAGCAGTTGCGTCAAAAAAAGCATTAAAGACACTTTAGTAAATTGGTTTTGAAATAATAGTTTAGTTATATACTTAAGCATTCGTGGCAATTTTGTGGTCATATGGGCGGAGGAACCTGAGAAATACCTAAAGTTGTGTTTTTACTGTTTAACGTTAAACAAAAAACACACTTTAGGTGAAAAGTATAATAAGATTATCGTCTATAGCCAACCTAAAATTATAGTGCATAAGTAATCCCTCGGTGATTTTTTCTTTCATAGTGTGATAATGATAAATGAGACATACAAAATCTCACTTTCGGGGATTTTTCTGTTTATACATTCCAAACGTTAGCCTCGAACCTATGTTCATTTTTCACCTATTATAGGTGACTTCAGGAACCTAGTTAAAAAGTGTTTTTTCATGATTTGTCTATTGTACTTAAATTAATTAATAATTTAATTCTGAATTCTCACCCAAAGAGCATTTATTGCAACCTACACATACAAATCGATCTATTTTTACTGGACTAATAATGAAGTTTTATCATTAGAATGTGCTGTTCCATCGTGTAACTTGCCATGGTGATTTGGCACTTATGCCAAATCATCATGGCAGTTACTTATAACTGAATAATAAACAAAAGATTTGATAGATGACACCAAAACAAAATGGCCGCCACGGGCCGCCAAAATCTACCCGCGCCTATTGAAAAGCCCTATAGATGACTTTTAGTGATAAAACTGACCTACCACACGTCAAATCTCCGAATAGAATGAGTGACATAAAAGTTCTATTTACTATAAAATATAATCATGTTGAAATCCATTAATAGCCAGTTACCAGCACACATCATGCATGAACATATCGTTTCAACGCGAGCCCCGTTGCATAGATACTGCAATACCTCCGGTCACTGACCGACTTCAAGGATCTAACCCACCATGCGAAGTTACACCCTATATCTTGTTACGTATGGTTGCTTTTCAATTGGGAGGTATTTAGTTAGTTTATAAATTAGACATGGCAAATGAAAAACTGTGGAAACAATTGTGAATAATTTCCCTTTGTAACTAATTGTATGGTGTTTTTTTTAATTGAAAAATATTTTATTTTTATTGACAATCGTTATTGGTGCTGCTTGTTTGTTTAGTACAATTTAGTAATGTGGAAGTTTCTAGAAATAGTTCGAGCACTGTTTATAATTGGTAAGTTATGTAAAGTATATCATTGAGGGGCTTGTGGCTAAGTAATAACAGCCGCACGGGTCGATCGATCAGGTTAAGCTACTTGCCGCGGTTGGTTTGTGGATGGGTGACCATCTTTACATACCAAGACTCCTCCGAGCCTCGGAAAGCACGCTAAGCCGTTGGTTTCGGCTGTCATTCGTGGATCTTTGACAGTCGTTACGGATTGTCAGAAGCCCGAAAGTCTGACAACCAGTCTTACCAAGGGGTATCGTATAACCCAGTAACTATGGTTGTGGGGGTCAGATAGGCAGTCGCTCCATGTAAATTTCTGGTATTCAGCTGCATCCGGTTAGACTGGAAGCCAACCCCAACATACTTGGGGGCATGCTAGCAAATGGTAAAGTATACCAGCGTTGTTATTTTAAGAGGAGTAGTCAAAGCAAATCGTTTTTTTGTCTTTCAACTTGATGAGAAAAGGATACCTACTTAGGGCTTTTCAGTTTTCAATTAATATTACCGGATATATTATTCTAATAATAATTATTATGTTTACTCACAAAGGAAGAAAAATATTTTGTTAAATATTAATTAATGAGCATTATTTCACTGGTTGTTTAAAAATATGAAAAATATTAACGTTGCATATTGTAGGTGTAGATGTGGATACGAACCAAATCCTGAGTAAATAGTGACATCTATAACCTCCTTAGGAGGTAAGACTGCCTATTCATAGACACAGTAATTATAATAATGTTGAATGTCGTGTTCTATCTTCTATTTCTACTGTCCCTTGCAGGCATGCACAATATCCGCGAGGTGTACTAAGACTTGCCTCCTGGATAAGAACTCTACTTTACTCTCAAATCATGGACATAGAAGTTAAATAACGGCTTTGCAAGAAATCACAAAATCACCATGTTTTGCAAATGGATTGGTGTTAAGATAACACTATGTCCCTATCAGCAAGCAAAGCAGACTTACAACACAGCTGTCAAATACTGATATGAATTCAGAAACAGTTGACACTCGATTTTCCTCATTATTAAAATGCGTGAGTAGGTGAGTTATGGAGTTGATATAGTGTTTATTAACATAAACAATACAAACACGTTGGTATAAACACGATGTTTACTGGCCGGTGTACGACCCGTTACTAGGTGACGGTCGCGAGCTGTTTGTTGTGGTACATTCTCTTTGTTGATGGCTGATTGGTCGCTTGTTGAGGGGTTTGGGCTCTTGTCACTGAAGACATACCTGCGTTAAGTGTATACAGGCACATCAGTCAAGTTTCAATATTAAGTAACGAATCGTTTTGTTTACGAATGGTGAGAGCTGTAACCAAGCTGTTCCATCACAAAAACACTATGTTACGGGAACTCATCTTTTGAATTCATCGATTTTGACAGCAACTTAAGCTTGCTTTTATTATTCAATAGTTATTTACGTAGGCAAGTCAATTAGTAGACCGCTAGCTTAGCACGAACGAATTAATCTATTTATTTATTATTTATATCGTTCTTAAATCGTTATCGCTAGTCATGTCCAAGTTGATAGTGCAACTTGGACACTGCTTGTGTCAAAATTCGTAATTTCGAATCACATTTGCTATAAATTGTACTGATCAAAAGGAAATACCTATCAGTCTACAGTACCTGCACTCTGTAGGAAAATTAACATAAGAAGAAACCGAGCAAATATAGTTTTACCGATGATAACCATCTCTTGCATACATATTTAATATCCTGTGGATTAACGACAAAACAATTATAATTATGTTAATTAATGATGATTACGAAGAACGTTTAAGTAATTACAACAATTTTATTTCAATCACGAACCGTAAAATTCGAACCTACCGACCTAAAGTAGCTGATTACGCCCATCGTTCTGAAAGAAGTTGAAAGTTTCATGGGCCTGTATTTTTTCTGGCACAAAGCTGTTCCTGAGTGGAAGTGATAGATGGAGAGGGACAGGAAACCAAAGAAAAGATGGATGAATTGTGTTAGGTTAGGATTGATATTATGAAAGAAAATGGAGTGAACAGGGGAGAGTGGAAGAATAAGTGTGCGCCGACCCCACGTAACATGGGGCAAGGATAGGAAGATGATGATGATGACAGCTGTTCCTTAGTGGAAGAAAATTATATTGAGTTTACTTATATTTCTTGTTACATTTTCAGCTGTAGGCGGGACTTCAAGTGCCACCTACCCTGACCAATGTATGAAAAAATAGAACCAATTAGTGCTGCTTCGAGCTCCGATTTCGTCCCCCGAGAAGAAGCCGTTAGTAAATCTATATTTAAGAAAGTCTAATAATAACCAGCCATTTGTGATGGCAGATATTTTCGTGTAGACGTGTATGGATATAATTTAAAGTTTAGTGAGAGGAAATAATTATGTACGATAAGTATAGTGGGCGATAATTTGTAATGGCGCTGATGCAAGATTTTTTCGTATTTCTAAGCGGTAAAGACCAGGTACACATTGCCAACTAAATAAATGTTGGGTGGCAGCAAAGCCAGTCTTTGCCGGGAAATATTTGAATCCGGTCTAACTTTGCCCACTATGCTATATGTTATGATTAATGGATTTATTCCGTATTGATCGTACATTGTATCATCACCGGTGCTATCTCTACTTACCCTTTCAAAAGTTTTAGTGTAAAGATACACCTATTTAGCCTCCCCGATAGTAAGGTCTACGACCTGCCCCAAAGCTACGCATGTATACGTCAGATAACGCTATGATTTATGTTGTGTGCGCTTGCGCTGGCCCGATAGCTGTAGGCAAGGAGCTATGGTGACCGCGAATTTTGTGAAAAAGGTGTAACTGTCTATGGAATCGAAATGAGCCTTCTTATGAATAAAAAAAAAGAAGAAGAATTGAAAAGTAAAAAAAAAATGTTCCAGCCAGGACCTACAAAAAAGCAGGAGCAGTAGAAGAATCATAACCCTTCTTTTTGTTTCGCCGTAGTCGAGTTAAAAATTTATTCATTAATTTTTTTGAAATTCTGGAAATAATATACAACACACACACACATTTATGAAATTATGACACATTATTCATGAAGTCGATATGAAAGACTAGAAGAAATAAAATCACAAAAGAAAGTACATTCAATTTCAAGGAATAATACGATCGCGATTTAATCAATAAATCATAAACTTTAGCATCAATAACTTGTAGCTATCTTTCAATATATTCAGTAATTTTCCAACAACACCAACTTATGTTTGAGGTCAAAGCTTACGAGTATAACCCAGCTGCCTGTCAACCAACAATAAAGTGAATACATTAGAAATATAAAATATAGCACAGTTTTATTGTGCCACAGTCATTATACTACTTTTAAACTATGGTAATGAAGTTACCTTCGTGCTTGCAAGGTATCCTTGTGGTCTAAATACGGGTCGTGCGTCATCGCAGAAATTGAACTTATCTTGAGCTTGTTTTAGCTTCCAATAAAACTTGTTGAAAAGAAACCTAATACAAAAAAAAACGTCATTTATTTATTTATTTTAAATAGAACGGCCGAAACCAATTACACTATTTAAATACTTACACTACATAATATATAGGTAGGTCATGTAGGTAAGTACAGTTAGTACTAAAAGTAAGCGAAGTACGTTAGAAAATGATTATATTTTAGTAAAAATACTGTCTTTTGATGACTATTTTTAGCAGGCTTGATTAATTTAATTAATTGATTCATTTCTCAGTACATGGTACATTAAATTTTAATATTAATAAATAGTTTCATATACACTACCGTTGCCGGTGTAAAAATATTAAAATTAATGTACAATTATTATCATTCATTTCATTTATTCAATAACAATTTATATTGTGTCTGAATGTTTAACAAACATACCTACGCAAATAACTAAAATAATAACAAGTTAAACAAAGAATTAAATTAGCTCAAAATAATCTCATCACTCAACTAAATGAATATTATTTACATTCCTAAAATATCAAAATTTAAAACAATGCCAACGAAAAAAAATAAAATTTATACATGTCAATAATTACCTAATAATTTCATTTAATTTTCAATAGTATCCTCATTATTATAATTATAAATTAGTTTAAAATGAAAATAATGTTTAAATTATTTGTACAATGTCAAGTTTTGTAAGTATTTTATTTATTTTTAGTATTTATAAATGAAATATCAAAAAATGCTAAAATGCTTAAAAAACAAAACTTTGTGTGTTTCACTATACTTACACACAAATTGTTTTGATAAAATGTATTGTCAAAGTTTATAATATTAAAAAATCGTTAACTGAATAGAAATAAAGGGCCAGGCTTGGTTAGGGGCGTATTTAAGTTCTAACCTAGGATATAACCTTGTCTGAGTGTAGAATCCTAGCCGAAAGAAAAGGCCAGCATATTAAAAAAAATAATGATACAGTGCAATATGTGATACAGTACATTTTTCTATTAATTACAGATTTTATTTCTAAAACTATTATATTCTAGTCTTAAAATAATAATGAGGTTTATGAATAAAGTGAAGTTTATACTTAAAGTGAAGTAATGATTAGCGACTGTTCAACCATACATTTATACCGTTTAAACGTCTCTCTACCAACTTATCTGTGAACTGAAAGAGGACGCCACCGTCGATGCGTCGACACAATCGAATGACGCGTCGGCACAATCGAAGACATTTCAACATGACCGCCGTAGTTCCAATTTTCGCCATTTCACAGATGAGTTGGTAGGAGTGTAACTTAAGTTTATAAACAAAGGGGAATATGTTTCATTTATAGACAGCAGACTATATTACACTAAACACGTACAATTTAGTAAAATTACATGATATTACCAGCGTTCACCCGGCTCCTGGCCTACAATGCTATTTCCATAATGCTGTAACTTTGCACGTTAATAATAATTGCTGCATAATGAGCGTCGCGCCAAAAGGAATAGTAAACAGAAGGCTAATAACAACAATGCACGAAAAAACAAATGACAATTGCGACATAAAACATTCTTACAGGATTACTGTCATTTATGGGTTTCTGAAGAATTCTACGTAGTTTAAACTCTCAATAGCTATTGATTCGACAAAATTATCTATTAAGCGAATTCCGTCCTTATGCTCGGTTTTTGAAGTCTTCAGATAAACCCTTGATAGTAATTCACTCGACTTTCTTCCATATCGTGTAGTCAGAAACACTATATCGGAGTAATATTCACTATCTATCGAATGGATAAACTCCGTTTGAATAACTCAGACAACGGGCACAGTCGGTCTCAGTTTCTTTATTTTGTTATAGTCCAGCACCACTAATGCAAAACACACTTTCAATAACAACACAAAAGGTTTTGAAAAAAAAAATGTTTGAACAGAATGCTTCATTTAAGTTACAATGTAAATAACGCATGAATGTTGTTGAATTGTCAAAATGAATTCATTCCCATTGTGTCACGCAAAAACCCCGCTGAGTAGTTTTAACTAATTTATTAGGAATCCAACATACCTTTCTGTCTTCCCAGGTGAAGACTATCTCCAAGGAATTCCAAAAAGGGATCTACTATTTCTAACAGTTTGCGCACTGAACTATTATACCTACCCATTTTGAACCGGTTTGGGCTTTCTCTCTGTTCAAGTTTCAAGTGAGACTTCTGATTAGATGTTGGTTGGACAGTGCTCTTCACAGGGTTTTGTCCGAAATAATAGAAATAATAGTATCTTCATATCTTGATGATACTGACAGCTAAGGTCGTTAGTATAGCTTTATCAAATTATGCTCGTTAGAAAGTTTCCAAAATAATTCTAGCTTGCTATTTTTATGCAATTATTTTGCAGTAATTTGTTTTTATATTGAGGCAGTATAAAGGATGTTCATTACATACAGTAATGTCACGGACGATATTTGTTTGATTGTTATTAATCACTTCTAGAACATTATTTTTGTTACTTTAAAATAAACATTTATTTAATTAACTGTAAACATAACCTAAAAATAACAAAATTATATACTAACATAACTAAAACTATTAAAAAACTAAAATATGGCGTCGAAAAATTCCTCCGCATCGCTGTCGACTGGTAAAGTACCCAAATTGTACCCCTTTTGTTACTTGAGTTTAATTTGTTTGTTGCACTTGAAGACTGATACACTGTCAGAATGTAAATTTTGTGAGAAGAATGTATGACTACATCATAATAACTAAACCCTTCGAGGAATTTGTTTGTTTTTACCTTTCTTTTTTATACTTATTTATATTTTTTATTGATATTGTTCAAAAGTTTTTAAATAGTGCAACGGCTTCAGCCTTTCTATTCATAAATAAATAAATAAATGAGACAAGCATGTACCTATAATTTTGAGCAAAACACTTTTATTGTTCTTTTCATGTGCCAAAAAGGTTTTAAGGCTCCTGCATACAGGCGTGACGCGATGGTGCGACGCGATTCTGGTAGAACAATTTCCATGAAGTATTCATAGACATTCTTCTACTAGAGTCGCGTCGCGCCTGTCTGTCGTAGAGGGCTGTGTTTATCGTAGAGGGCAGCATAGTAGGTATGTTGACTAGTGATCTTCCGGCTCACATGACTTTCACTAAGATTAGGTGGTGTCGTGTAGTTTTACCAAAAACACCCATTATCCAAATAACTAACTTACCTACTACGAGAACTATTGGCAATTTCCCATCAGACTTCATCTGTCATTGACTAGACAATGTTTAGCAGTTTATAATGCATTAAGGTATCCTGCCAAGATATTTAACGAGCTGCCGTTGACACCATGACCTGCCTCACTGCCAAGCTCCCAACAGTACAAGCGACGTGAAACCAATCGCTAAGCGGAAGAGAATCTCATAAAACACACAATTTATGCTCCACCAGTTAATATTTGGCCGTAAATTAAGCCCTGGCCTCAATTTAAGCGGAGGAACATGATAATGGCGGTGTCAAATAAATAATAATATTACACAATTGATTTTAATTTGACATTTAATATAAGAAGAATAAGAATATCGCGGTTGTTTACACTGACGTTATTGTGATTGTCAGAATTTCAGAGGTTTATAAAAGGTGCAGTCGTGTTTAATCTTTGTTTATTCAGCCTTGTTTACAAATCTTGGGTTGTCGTTGTAGTTGCGATCCTTCTTGGGTAGGTATTCAGTTCACCATCAAATCTACGAACCGAGAATTCTACTCGAAAATTCGTCTGTAGGCTGAACACGTTTCTGGCTATCCTCCCGAACGATTGTTTTTCAAGCTGTTTTTGCGATTCCGACCTATTCCTCTGCCCATAACTATCTAGAACATATAAGCTTCCCTTATAAACATTTAACTGATTGCTATTATAGGTACGTCTCTTCCTCCAAAATCCATTAGCCGACAATGTAACTTTGCAGGTCTCGAAGTAGGTAGGCAGAATGATACTCCAGTCAAGATGTGGAACGAATGTATTTATTTCCAAAATGTGTCAGCTTAAATACTATTTACATCTACTTACAAACTAGGATAACTACTGCCTATGTACAAGTATTGACCAATCAGATCACAGCACCCTGTTGTCAGTTTGTTCCGCAGTGTGTCGCTGCAGGCGCGCGCTAGCGCATCTCGCCGCTCGGAACGCCGAAGTTTATAAATATAGGTGGCACACGTTTGTGCACCAGTATTAATCGAGGCGGCGTCCAGAAAGGTCGTGTGCGCGTTGTCCGACGGCGGCGTGTGGCGTCGCGGTTCCCGTACCGCTGTACTGTTTCTTTAGCAGACCCAAAAGTTCTTCTCAGGACTGTTTGCTTCAGTGTTTCTTTACGGAGTGTCAAAAGGTGCTGGCCAGTGGTGGCTACAAGTTCTTTTCAGAACTGTTGTTTTCACTGTTTCTTTACGGAGTGTCAAAACGTGGTGGCTACATAACTATGTCGTTATAATCGGTAGGAGTTCGAAAGACCTCTCAACCTTCCCCAGACGAAAGGCATCCTTGAGTAATTGCCAAACGAGGAAGTAGAGACCTACAGTTAGACAAGATCTTTGCCTCAGCCGGCACGACAGTTCTCGCATGCTCACATCACCCCATTGCCTCAGCTGGCACGACAGTCTTCACATGCTCACATCACCCCATTGCCTCAGCCGGCACGACAGTTCTCACATGCTGACATCACCCCATTACCTCAGCCGGCACGACAGTCCTCGCATGCTCACATCACCCCATTGCCTCAGCTGGCACGACAGTCTTCACATGCTCACATCACCCCATTGCCTCAGCCGGCACGACAGTTCTCACATGCTGACATCACCCCATTACCTCAGCCGGCACGACAGTCCTCGCATGCTCACATCACCCTATTGACTCAGCCAGTACGACAGTCCTCACATGCTCACATCACCCCATTGCCTCAGCCGGCACGACAGTCCTCGCATGCTCACATCACCCTATTGACTCAGCCGGCACGACAGCCCTCACATGCTCACATCACCCCATTGTCTCAGCCGGCACGACAGTCCTCAAATGCTCACATCACCCTATTGACTCAGCCGGCACGACAGTCCTCAAATGCTCACATCACCCCATTGCCTCAGCCGGCACGACAGCCCTCACATGCTCACATCACCCCATTGCCTCAGCCGGCACGACAGTCCTCGCATGCTCACATCACCCTATTGACTCAGCCGGCACGACAGTCCTCACATGCTCACATCACCCCATTGTCTCAGCCGGCACGACAGTCCTCAAATGCTCACATCACCCTATTGACTCAGCCGGCACGACAGTCCTCAAATGCTCACATCACCCCATTGCCTCAGCCGGCACGACAGCCCTCACATGCTCACATCACCCCATTGCCTCAGCCGGCACGACAGTCCTCGCATGCTCACATCACCCTATTGACTCAGCCGGCACGACAGTCCTCACATGCTCACATCACCCCATTGCCTCAGCCGGCACGACAGTCCTCACATGCTCACATCACCCCATTGCCTCAGCCGGCACGACAGTCCTCGCATGCTCACATCACCCCATTGTCTCAGCCGGCATGACAGTCCTCAAATGCTCACATCACCCTATTGACTCAGCCGGCACGACAGTCCTCAAATGCTCACATCACCCCATTGTCTCAGCCGGCACGACAGTCCTCAAATGCTCACATCACCCCATTGTCTCAGCCGGCACGACAGTCCTCGCATGCTCACATCACCCCATTGCCTCAGCTGGCACGACAGTCTTCACATGCTCACATCACCCCATTGCCTCAGCCGGCACGACAGTTCTCACATGCTGACATCACCCCATTACCTCAGCCGGCACGACAGTCCTCGCATGCTCACATCACCCCATTGCCTCAGCTGGCACGACAGTCTTCACATGCTCACATCACCCCATTGCCTCAGCCGGCACGACAGTTCTCACATGCTGACATCACCCCATTACCTCAGCCGGCACGACAGTCCTCGCATGCTCACATCACCCTATTGACTCAGCCAGTACGACAGTCCTCACATGCTCACATCACCCCATTGCCTCAGCCGGCACGACAGTCCTCGCATGCTCACATCACCCTATTGACTCAGCCGGCACGACAGCCCTCACATGCTCACATCACCCCATTGTCTCAGCCGGCACGACAGTCCTCAAATGCTCACATCACCCCATTGCCTCAGCCGGCACGACAGCCCTCACATGCTCACATCACCCCATTGCCTCAGCCGGCACGACAGTCCTCGCATGCTCACATCACCCTATTGACTCAGCCGGCACGACAGTCCTCACATGCTCACATCACCCCATTGTCTCAGCCGGCACGACAGTCCTCAAATGCTCACATCACCCTATTGACTCAGCCGGCACGACAGTCCTCAAATGCTCACATCACCCCATTGCCTCAGCCGGCACGACAGCCCTCACATGCTCACATCACCCCATTGCCTCAGCCGGCACGACAGTTCTCACATGCTGACATCACCCCATTACCTCAGCCGGCACGACAGTCCTCGCATGCTCACATCACCCTATTGACTCAGCCAGCACGACAGTCCTCACATGCTCACATCACCCCATTGCCTCAGCCGGCACGACAGTCCTCACATGCTCACATCACTCCATTGCCTCAGCCGGCACGACAGTCCTCGCATGCTCACATCACCCTATTGACTCAGCCGGCACGACAGTCCTCACATGCTCACATCACCCCATTGCCTCAGCCGGCACGACAGTCCTCACATGCTCACATCACCCCATTGCCTCAGCCGGCACGACAGTCCTCGCATGCTCACATCACCCCATTGTCTCAGCCGGCATGACAGTCCTCAAATGCTCACATCACCCTATTGACTCAGCCGGCACGACAGTCCTCAAATGCTCACATCACCCCATTGTCTCAGCCGGCACGACAGTCCTCAAATGCTCACATCACCCCATTGTCTCAGCCGGCACGACAGTCCTCACGTGATCACATCACCTCTTCTGGCACGCACTCAGCTCAGTCAACAGTTGACTTTACTCAAGTGTCCAACAGACCCAGAGGTTGCTGTGAACAAACATTGGTGAATTGAAATTGATTACAGCACCAACATTGCTCAGGTGGCCAACGTTTTTATATACATATGACAGATGTTTTCCTCAGTGTTCGGGGGTTAGTCATACCTTTTTGTGTGGTAGGAAGGAACGTGGTGATGATAAGTACAGAAATGGTATCAATGTAGGCTTTCCCTTGCATGATGAAAACCGTCAAAAGGCACCCGATTTTTTAGTACTGAAGATAGATTTTTGCTCTCTGATACTAGTGCGCAAAGGCGCAAGAGTGACCATTTCTTGCCCGAACTTCTTTTCCACAGAGATTTACGTTCTGGAATAGCTTCAACTTTCTGACTAACTGACCGACTCCTTGGCAGTACAAAACTGATTTAAATGGTTCTAATGAAATTTCATTATAAGTTACTTTACCGGAAATTATCGAAATAAATAAATTGAAAATGAAACTATTTTTCAGTTTACACAGATGCTGAAAACACAATTTTCCGCGGACAGCAATGACATAATAACCCAAAAATGTTATTTTCCTCGAACTGCAATAATATTCCTTTAGAAAATATGTATTTTCTACGTAAAGTACACAATGTGCTCAGGTAGGTACATGACATTCATTACATGTAAGTACACAAAGAAAACCCAGCAGCTCTTTTGTTTCCACTAGCCTTGGTGACTCAGAGGAAATGCAGCCCTTGCACTGCTCTGTACTTATTGTTTCACTTGAAATGCATAATATATTGCTATAGAGTATAATGTGTGGTGAATCAGAATGTTATTATATTTACTTTTGCTTTGTACGCTATATTCGTGGGTGACTAACCTGACTGAGCTGATTGACAATTAACTTGATTAACGATTATTGGGTAGTTAAGTAGGTTTCACACAGGTGCTCAATTTTTCAAGCTTCTGACTATTATCACATCAGTAAGTATCAATCGATATCATGGGTATGACAACTTGGACTAATGGTTAGGGTAAAGTCCATAGATTTAAGAAAGAAGCCTTCTCGTTAGGAGAAGAAACCCTTTTTCATTAACATTTATTTTTTGATGTCTTAAGTTTTCTTAGGAAGGTTATTAGCATATATGCCAACAGCTCGTCTGATCGAATGTGGTGACCACCACTTTTATCCTCCTGAAATACCAAGGCTTCTGCCGAAGTGTTGTAAGCCTTTTTTTTTTTTTTTTGTGGATGGGAAATCATCAAATGACTTCTCCCGCTCTGAGCAGAGCGGGAGGGCGTGTCAGACTTTTACTGACTAAAACCCACCCATGCTCCTTCAACTGCCCGTGCCAGGGCCACGGTATCTCTTTCGAACTACCCGCGACCCTGGCGGCATCGGCCCAATTGACCCCGTCACTGCTGACATCTCTTTGAGGCGCGCGTGGAAATAACGCGCCGTCGACCCGGGCCTGTTCCTTACCGGACGGCGAGCTGCCCATTACTCGTCGTCCGCAAGCCCGCGCCTACGGTGGCCGGGAATCGGCAATCGATTCCCGCCGCCCAGGGCGGTCTCCTACGGCGGCTAGGGGCGCGAGGGCGCGGCTGTTGCCTCTCCCTCACGCGTTCCGCTTCCTCTTTTGCGAGCATTACTGCTTCGCAGAAGGAGGTGACGGCTTCCCATACACTCTCGCTCCGCACCATGGCCTGGACCAGGTTTGGACGCGAGAGATCGCCGCCGCCGATCGCCTCCGTGAGAACACGGCGGTGCTCCGCCCAAGCCGGGCAGACCTCCACTGTATGCTCCACCGTGTCCTCCGGGTGATCTACACAATGGTGACACCCGGGCGTTTCCTCCCGCCTTATACGAAACAGGAACCTCCCGAAACGACCGTGTCCGGTGAGGACCTGCGTCAGGCGGAAGGTGAGGACGCCGTGGCGCCTCTCCAACCACTCCTCAAAGAGGGGACTTATCGCCGCAATTGTGGCGTGCCCAGCGCTGGGTTGCGACAATCGCACTCTCCATGTCGCCATGAGATCCCGCCGGAAAGTGTTGACAGCCTAAGGGTTTCATAAGGTTAAAGATGTCTCATGAAGTTGTAAGTTTCAAGCACCTGTAACAGGTACCCATCGAACCGATACAGAAGGTATTGCTGCTAATTGGTACCTAGTAATTAGTAATCTGTTACTACTATTTCACAAGCCCTATTATAAGTAGGTAACCCTGCTACTTGTATTCTTTCTAGCATGGAGGCGTAATAAACGCAGCACGTAGGATATTCATAGCAACACAATTGAAATCTATTTCTTACGCACTGTTAATCGCTCTGACCTATTTTGCTTTATCGGGCGTCAATTACGTGTTTGTATAACCGCATGGCAATAGACTATGGGCATTGGTTCCTATTAAAAATAATTAGATATTACTTGTTTTTAAGATTATTTAGTAATATGATTAGATCTTAACTGGTTTCCAACGAACTACGATACTATGGTAGTGGGTTTTCTTCTTGTCTTGAGAAAAGGCAGAACGAGCTCATCCCAGTGGCTTGCCATTCCAAGGAATGATTTATTTCCACTTAATTAATCATATTGCCTTAGGAATAAACGTCAAAATGCAAAAAAAACATTCACCTCCGAATAGAGACGGTGTGAATAGAGGCATTGAACCAATTTGGACTAAGTATAGGTATAAGTTTATATGAACCAGTTTTCGAGGAAGTGTATTGAAATTCAATACACTTCCTCGAAAACTGGTTCATATCGCACTACGATTAGGTTCACAATGCAATATATTTCACACGCGTGTGATTTTTCATTTTCCAACACGTGTACGGGAATAAAAATTGCCACAGGTAACGTATACTTGTACTAAGTCTAAATTGGTTCAATGCCTCTATTCACACCGTCTCTATTCGGAGGTGAATGTTTTTTTTTAATCTCGGCAAAGAGATATGCGTCTTTACGGCGGTAATATTTTTTTAATATTTAAAAAATGTTTATAAATAGAATATAATCAAAAACTATGATTATTACAATAAAAGAAAACTTTTATGAACAAATTAACATTTATTTGTGTTCTAAACTCAAGAATATTTGAATTTTCTATTTTTCATATTAGGCTGTTTATCGGCTTACCTTTGCTTCTCCTTTAACCTGGCGAAAACAAAGCGTGGAAAAAAAAAAGAAAATTTAAATCATAGTTTGCTAATAATTCATGACAAAAATATTTTTCGTTATTTTATTTTATTTCTTCCAAAGTGTATTGAAAAACGTTGTTTGATACACGTAGGCATTTGCATTTGCAATTCTCGACTCAAAAACAACTTCGCCTACAGCTCTGATGTTAATTCCGCCTCGAATGCAATAACAAAAATTCTCCATTTGTATTAAAATGTACTATTACCAACATCTAAAAATCTTGTTCATACCTACAGAAGCTGCCCATAACAGTAATTTATAATTACAACTAAGTACCTACATGATAGCTGTTGCAAAATCTCGATATGCAAATCCTACACTATTCTAAATATAATAACAACAACATATCACAGTTAAATGTCCATTTTATAGAACAGACTCTATTACGTAACAGAGCTGAGGCCTCGGACGACACGTAATGAAGCACATGTGCCTACAACCGGTCCAATCCAGTTCTATCAACCTACTTTATTATCTTCCTTTTTGCAAATCGCTCGCACTATCAACTATTGCCTGCAATCAAATAGACACCTTATTTTTAGTTACAAAAGTTTGGATTGAAATGCGTTGTTTGGTAGCATTAGGACCTTTCGGGTTTAAAGATTAATCTATTCAAATAATATTTTAGTTCTTGTGATAATATAAATTCAGTATGGAGGTCGAGCGAGTTCGCTGTTATCTCGTATGTTTATTGTTTTATTAATATAATTTAATGTTTATAGTGGGTTTGAGAGCTCATCCCGTAGTGCGGACGAACCGCATGTTTGCCATATTTTTTTTATCAAATATTCCGTATGGTCAACCCGAAAGTCTGACAACCAGTCATAACAAGGAGAATCGTATTACCCAGTAACTGGGTCGTAGAGGTCAGATAGGCAGTAGCTCCATGTAAAATACTGGTATAAGCTGCATCTGGTTAGACTGGAAGCCGACCTTAACACAGTTTGGAAAAGGCTAGGCAGATGGTGATTCGCTATGATATAACACGCGGATGCGACTCGCTTGGATTTGGTAACAAATCGATTGAGGAAGGAATGATAGCAATTTATCAGTTCGAAATCCTTCTAAGATTAAATGAAAGAAAGCGGAAGAAATCGTAAGCTCCTCGTAATTTGACAAACTCCGTGTATCTCACCAGATCAATGTCAAAAGTATGTCCAGTTGTCCACCCATTCGATGTCTCTGGCTTACCCATCGAGATCTAAGGAGGCTGTTTGACTGATAAAACAAAATAGAAAATCTATCGCTGACGTCGCTTTGTCCAATATCCATATCATGATGTATCTTAATGTCTTCTAGGATGAAATCAATTTCATGTAGGTATACACCACTGTGTTAGTGGCACTGAAGCATTTGATTTTAAGAAAATAAGCTTTAGGGAAATTATTATTGAGTGGGAAGTCTGCCTAGGAAATTGCGAGTCTACAAATCTCGATGCAAAATTATGATTCATGGTTTGTGCTAAGAAGACTAAAGAGAAGATACCTATTGCTTAAAAATACTTGGACAGTAAGAAATAAAATAAAGAAAAAAAAAATTGTTTATTGGTAAAACAAATTTAGATATAAACAACATTTTTGATTGGATCGTCCTACAAAAACCAAAAAAAACAAATACATAAAATATGACGCAAAGAAAACCACAAACACAAAAAAGGAAGCAGGAATCGCAGCAGGTGGCGTTCTGCAGGTCTGCTGGCATGGGGAGAAGGCGTGAATGTGTACTAAATAGAACAAGTTGGAAGAAAATATGCTTCTCTATGATTATCGTACTGTAAAAATGCACGAACGATCAAAATTATTTTCATTTAAATAAAATTGGTTGAAATAATACCGTATGTACCTACATTACACAAATATGGAAGAATGACGTCACAAACGACTTTGAAAACGAACAAACACACACACCTGTAACCTAAATTGGGTAATTTTGCGTTATCTTCACACTCGTGTAAGATGGCGCACGCGCACAGACCTCGCTTGGCTCTTGGCAACAAGTCTGTGGATCGACTCGTAATAATCTATCTTACATATCAAGGACAAAGGATAAAGGATTTACTGAAACTATATTCGGTATGGTCAACCCGAAAGTCTGACAACTAGTCTTACCAAGGGGAATCGTGTTACCCAGTAACTGGGTTGTGGAAGCATAGGCATATACATTATATAATAATTATGTTGAATACAGAAGATTTGGTTAACTATTTACTAAAAAAAAAAAAAATAAAAAAAATCTAAGGGTTGGTTACCCTTAGGTTTCTTCC
This sequence comes from Cosmia pyralina, assembly GCA_946251885.1. Classification (NCBI taxonomy): domain Eukaryota; kingdom Metazoa; phylum Arthropoda; class Insecta; order Lepidoptera; family Noctuidae; genus Cosmia; species Cosmia pyralina. Next base: position 25,186,471 of record OX276359.1, read on the forward strand.
CAAATCGACTGATATACTGGTATATCAGTCTGAAGATGCCTATTGCTGATCATGTGCCACCTGGTATACTGATACACAGAGCTTCTTCGGTCTTTTTGGTCTCGTCTTTCTGTTCCTTTGTAAGGTAACTTTAAAATATAGGTAGGTACATCATGAATCAAGACAGAATTAACAGGTCTTCGTGGAATGAAATGCAATGCTGGCCAGTAACTCAGATCCTTTTAAAAGCCAAAAACCCAGTTGCTTATTTATTAATGTATGTCAGAGACGCGATACGAAGAATATAGAAAGGGCTGTAAACTCATTCGACTTAATTTTAAACTCAAAAGCTTTCAAAATACCTAAAATCTCAATTTAAAAAAATGTGCCACAGATTCCCCACCCCTTGCCTAAAAAAACTGCTAGATTCGTCAAGCTTTAAAATTCACAATGCTATTTTTTACTTCTCGGTCGACAACATTATAAACAAACTTAGTACATATTCGGATGCGACCTCGAACTGATGACGTATTTTAGCCTCTGATAATCTTTTAGTGCTTGCCTAACGTTAGCAACACATACCCACATAGAGACCATTTTTAATTTCCTGGTTTAGTTTTGGCAACAAAGCTGATGGTTCACCTGAATAAAAGTGGTTACTGCCACCTGAGGCCAAAGTAACAGCGACATAATGTCCTGTCTAACTGAACTTAAACAAGTGCAAGCTCTCATGTTCCTGTAACTTCCTGTGATTATTATATAGGTTTTATTATTATTATATTAGAAGGGAAAACTTAAGGAGCGTTGTGCGATTTTTGGCAAGGGGTAATCTGACGAGTGCTCGTCACCGCGTCACCGAAAAATGCTATGCATTGTTTTACATTTAAGTTTTTACCAATTTTGTTTTTATTGTCTTCGACCTATCTCGGGACCCAGATGGGATCCCGGACATTTGGAAGGCGGACGAGGGGCCGAAGCCGACTCGCAGAGGTCCGTTAGACGTTAATAATATAACTAATGAGGCACCAACCGCCGATTATCCCTGTTCGCACTATGCAAGTGCACCCAAGGACTACCCCCGATTGGTGTGCAGGATATGGAAAAAACGATATTGGAATGTGTTAAAGTGGACTGGTTACCTACCTATGACAGGACTGTGGCCCCTCTGCCTGGTCAATGTTTTATCATACGCTTATTATTAATAAAGAACCTTGCAGTAAGCTGTGGTAAGCTGAGGTGATTGATTGACTGAAAGCATGTTAGTAAATGTAAAATATAGTTAACACTTGTTTCATCTTGATTTTTGCATGTTCATAACTGAAACTAATAAACAAAATTTTCTAGAAAGCCTAAAAACGCTGTTATGGCTTGTTAAATTATTACCTGTAAAATGGCCAAAAATCAAGTTGCATCCTTTCGATTGAATAATGCAGGTCTTTTAAAAGGGCGCATTATTGATTGACGTTGTCTATTATAAATATGATAAATTGTTCGTGTTGAGTTTTCTCAAATGTAAAGGTGCCACCACATTCCTTGACCACCTCTGTCCAACATGGGACCACCACAAACTTTATCAAACCTCTCTCAACTCAAACCAAACATAAATTCAAGCAAACAAGATGAAACAAAGATGCATACACACACAGCATAAGTCACAGATGACCACAACATACGGCCACAAATGGCTGTAAATAATTGTGGCTGTCGGCCTCAACCGGCCAGTTCTGGAGAAAGTTGCCGCTAAACAAACAGACGCCCCAAAAGGAGACAACTTGACGGAGATAGATACAGGAATAGGGTGACAACGTTAGGAAGGATAAGGGATAAAATTATTTAAATTTATTTGAAGTAAATGCATTATATCTACGACTTTGACGAAGTGTCATACACAACAGCTGCTGTGTTCAAAAACCGGTCAAGTGCGTGTCGGACCACGCACAATGAAGGGTAGTTGAAAAGAATGTTTACCCAAAAACAAACTTAACATTATAAATGACCGTATTTTTTTGTTGCGTTAAGGTATAAGCTTGTTTTTTTTTTAAACTCCAAGGGACCATAGACCTACTTATTTGATATTAATTTCAACTTGATACCTCTACGCGTTCCTGAGAAAAAGGGTCTTGACAGACTGACACACAGACGGACAACGAAGTGATCCTATATAAGGGTTCCGTTTTTGCCTTTTGAGGTACGGAACCCCAAAAAGCATTGATTTGGTGAACACAACGATTGCTGTAGTCTGTAGTGAAGAGATAGTGAATTAGTTTACATTTCTGGGTAATCAGAACACAAGCAAAATCCTTTCGCTTTCTTAAACTCCTGCATCTTTCAAGACATATTATGCGCTCTGGTTACGATCGTATGCACTTAATTTATCATGCATTTATAAACTATTTCCCATTACCTTTTAACTTTTAAAACCATGCGCGCACTAGGCGGCGTATGGGAGCCCGCGCACTAGGAGGCCACGAATTTTCTCAATATTCTGCTGGCTGCAGGCTGCCTAGTGCGCGAGGGCATCTATCTGTACTACTCTTTCATGTTTTACAAAGAACAAGGTAAAAAATATTTGCACAAATATTGAATGCAATTAAGCTTCGTCTGACTGAACAGACTGTTAAAGTATTGCGTAAATTATACATATGTAAACTGACATTAATTTACTACTGTTTATTATTTAAATAACATACCTACGGTAATACATGACTCAATGACAGGAAAATGTTATTGTAAAAGCTTTCCATTTTCATTACCGTATTTCTTTCTTCGTTAATCTCCGAAAGGTCACAATCTTTATCAACTTATTCACTTGTTTAAAAAAAACTTTTTTATTTCTTTCTTATTTGCAAAATATTTGAGCAAACGTCATCTAAAACTGTTCCAAATTTCATGTTGATAGCATTAGTAGTTCTTGAGATATCCAGCTGTGACAGACGGACAGATAGTATTTCTGTGGTGTTTTCGTTTTTAAGGCTGTGTTTAGACCTTAGCAAAAAAATGTTATAACATTTATTTTTATTCACGACAAAACACAATTTTTTGTTCCCAATGTTGTTTTTGCAGTGTACGGCACCACCATTGCTTACATAGAGCAAAGCGTTAAGACTGTTTTGTCTAAGTCAGCGAACAGCCTGACGGCATGGTTACAGTATTCACTATCAGTTGTAAGTCACGTCAGATAAAGCGATGTCTCCATTCCGCTTCCAAGCAAATACCAACTTGTAGACATGCACACACACACATACACATTCCGTTTCTAAGCAAACAAGCAAACACTGACTTATGCACACAGTCAACATACGAATGCAGTCTGTATGTGTGTGTGTGCGTGTGTGTAACTTGTTACGTAACGCGTGTCGAAGTGACAAAATGTATGAGTTACCTATTGTGTTGCTAGGAAGATATGGAGTAAGTGAAAATGACGAGGAAATGTGATGCGCAGAGTTTAAATATGAGAAAAAAATAAGCGAACTGTCATAAGTAAGTGTTCGTTAGAATAGTTTTAAGTTTAGTTACTGACAGGCTTCTTGACAGGTATGGGAAGATAGTCAAAACTTATATAAACCTATATATACATCTATGCGTTTAGTTTCTAGATCTTTCTTCCGTTATTCTAAACAAGCCTTAACCAAAAGCGGTGCAGTGCCTTTTTGTTATGTTGTATCCAGCTTCTTAAACACTTGTACGCATTTAAAAAATATAAATAATTAAAATTTTGAGTGAGAACCTGGTGATCTGTAATTCAGGATTTTCCTACCTCAGAACACTTCAGTTATTTCAACTTGGAAATTTGTACATTGTTAACTCTAGGTCGAATCGTATTGGATTAGGTAAATTAATTCAGAACAGCTGCTATACCAAATGTTAGTAATTAATTTGTATTTGTTATCCTTATCAGCAAGTTACAAGTAGGTAATTCCGCCTAAAACTAAATTCTTATTTACTTTTGATATCAACGATATAAGTTACTCGTGTGAGAATTAATTACTTTGACCTTGCAGTCTTTTGCACCTAAACCATATCTATTCTAAAATCAGCTTATCAATTTTATTTTCAATGATAACAAGAGCTTTTATTTAAGCCTAATATAGTGATAAAAATAGCAAATATTTGCAAGTACCTACTAAGTGGTTTTGTTCTTGTTCTGTTTGACCGACTTCAAAAAAGGAGGTTCTACATTCGATCGTATGTACCTATGTATGTTTGTGTGTCCGCAATTTTTATCCGACTTCAAAAAGGAGGAGGTTCGCAATCCGTCGGAACCTTTTTTTTAATTTTTTTTTGTATTCCCCGATTACTCGAAGATGGCTGGACCGATTTGGATTTTTTTTTGTTTTATTCGAGAGGGTATACATAACAGTTGGTCCCATATAAAATTGATTAACTTTGCTTCGGTAGTTTTTGAGTTAGCTTCAATAATACGTATTTTTGCCCCACTTTTATATGGATGATGTTCTAGTTTGTTTTGCAGGTAGTAGTATTACAATTTGTGTGAGGTAGGTACACAACTAAAAAGTGAAAAATAAAAACTTTTTTACAAAAAAATACAACCGACTTCCAAAAACAACACTACAAAGTGAAAAATAACTTTAATTTCGGAAGTCGGTGGCAAAAAACGAAAATACATTTAACTAGACACCGACTTCCGAAATTAATGTTATTTTTTACTTTGTAGTGTTGTTTTTGGAAGTCGGTTGTATTTTTTTGTATAAAAGTTTTTTGTCAAAAACGAATGGGTCAATTTTGATCATTTTTCTTCCCTAACGTAATCAACATACTTTCAGGAAGGTTTTAGTAGGATATAATATATTAGATAATTATTCTTATGTACGAAGTTATATGCATAAATGTACTGTAACATTTTCTAAGCGGATTTTGATGATTTTTCTTTTCGTTCGTCTTGGGCATGTGTAATTGTATATTTCAACTATACAAGCCTAGAAAAAAATAATTTAGGTAGGTACTTTAAAAAACTAAAAACCGACTTCAAAAACGAAAAACGAATAAAATAACTTTTTTTCTTCCATATGTCTTTCTCAGATAACTTAATTCCTGTATCAAGATATCTTTGTAGGAATAGCTTCAAACCTTGATCAAACTTCAAACCACCCACGGACACACAGCAAATAGAAACGTGTAGACATACACACGACACAGGTAACAAGTGACGCAACTCGTACGTGTCGCGTACGCGGTGTGTCTGACAGACGTTATGTTATGTATGGCCTATTCTGCCTGCATTTGCATAGCTTATGTTGTTGCTATGCTGTGTAGTAACACGTAAGACATTAACATTTTCTCTATGAGTGTTCCCCTGTAAAATATTGGAAAATTGACCCCATTCTTACTGCACCTAGGCAAATCATAGATTTTCCTCTACTATGTTAGGATCTATCTTTAAAGTTGTACTCCTGATCTCTTCCAAAGCAGTTTCTAGACGACTTAATTATTACTATTGGACTATAAACTCCACAAGGAGTCATGGTCTATAACTAGATATGCCATAGGCTTCTACTCCGTTCACCGAATATACCCTATTTTTTTCGAGACGGTAAAAAAAATCATCCAGTATAGTCACGTTATTCTATCAATTTATTTGTTATCTTGATCGCATCCCCGCAAATATGGTTCCAGCTGCATGCTACCTGTAACAACGGTCATATCATCGTTCAGTTTCTAGATCATGCGTCAGGAGCATGACAGTCCTCGCCACCGCCAGTCCCATTGGCGACTGATAACTGTTATCACGACTTTGTTTGTTTGCGCTTCTATTATCACGAAAATTGGCGATACGGTGCGTTGCCACGTTACAACAAATATCATTAAAAATAACGTAATTATACCTAGTAAACCTATCATAAAATAATCTCATCCGGGTTCCAACTTGTGATATTCCAATAATTAAAAAAATGCTCGAACCATCGAACGAATGGTTATCATTACTTCTATTTTAGCCTTGCTTACTAAAAAAATTAAGTGAAACGAACCTTCAAGTGTTCTACATACGTGCGCATACGCAAGTAGCAGCTGTGCCGGGCCTCGAACCTGCGACCCCATTGTATGCAAAGTGCCACTGAGTCACTGGTACCGATACGCTGATAACAATATAGTGCAGACTCTTCGTCGCCGCTTTTATCAGTGACTATTATTAGCAGATAGTGACGGCTACATACACTAATCTATATTTAATTTATACTAGCTGTTTTCTGTGACTTTACATGGTATAATGTTAACGTTTTCCTTGGAAAATTATATTATTTTCCAAGTAGAAACTATTTAACTCATTTTAATGATGATAGAAAGTAATTTATGTTTAAGAAAAGAATAAATAGAGGAACTCTATAAACTAAATTTTATTTATTTATATAAAAACACAAACTATCATCACAGGCTTACCTAATACAATAGTGTAGTTTATAGTTTTAATAGCTTACAAAGATTACACTTACAAATTTATATTATTATGAACAACCAATGGCCCAGTGCGGGTTGCTGGATGTCACATGTCTTCAAATTTTTGGTTCTAGGACATGCCGGTTTCCTCACGATATTTTCATTGAGAGTAGTGGTGATGAAATAATTTACACAAAGTAAAGCGCCTGTCAGGGTTCGAACCTACGACCTACAACTCGTAAGTCGCGGCCGTTACCACTGGGCCACCACTGCTCTCACTGGTGGCAATTATAGCCTCACCCCTTATTACATAGGATTTAGACATAACTGGTGACATGTGGGTGGGAAAGCGGGGCATTGCGGGCCCCCGGTGTAAGACGGACACCCCTTCTCCTTCGCAGAATAATAAACCAAGATGTTCGGAACTACTCGGATCGGGACGAGTTCACTCGAGTTCCAGTCGACCTCGCACTCGGGAAACAAGTGGTTTTGTGTCCGTAACTGCATGTCGCTCGACGACAGAACCAAAATACGTAAGTTGACGCTATATTTTTTTCCTTTTTTAGTTTGCGTTGTAGCTAATAGATGGTTCTTAAGTAAATTACGTTTAATTATGTGACTTAATTACTAGAAAAGTTGTGAACTAATAATTATCAAAGATTCATTCAATTTAGTTTACATTTAGCTTATACGTATGCTCAATAAATAAATAAACATATTATTTCGGGGGCATTTCTGGCGGGGTAACATGAGCAGGGTGGCCGTGTTGCCCGTGTTGCCCGTGTTGCCGGGTAAATGTGTTACGTTTTTCGTTTTTCTACAGATGCAATTATGGTTTCACCACTACCAACGGAAGACAGAACGTGCTAAATTTAACTTAGGGGTGATGGAACCAGCCGTAAGCGCCTATAGATATCATGCAAAAACCTAAAACAATAGGCCAATAACGAACCACTCGGATTTCACCTTATAAGAAGAATAAGAATGAATCTGGAAGAAGTTCAGACACCACACAACACAACCAGCTTAAGTTCAGACACCACACAACACAACCAGCTTAAGTTCAGACACCACACAACACAACCAGCTTAAGTTCAGACACCACACAACACAACCAGCTTAACAGAAGAAAGGAAAGAAGAAAAAGACGAAGTGAAATGAAAAAATAAAAAAAATGAACTATAGAAGTAGACATGGAGTGTTTGTACTCTGGATATCAATACTCGAAGTCTAGAGAGGGGTTTGTCCACGATACTGCGCTTGATGCTACAAATCGCAGACGTCACCCAAAAAGCAGCCAAGCTCAGATGGGACTGAGCCGGACACGTTTGTCACATATCGCTAAGACCACCACAATATGAGTTCCTGAAAATGTCCAACGGTGTCGCGGAAGACCCAAGCGTAGATGGCGGAACGAACTTGACGCTTATAAGAGGAATTGGTCCATATTGGCTTAGGAACGTTAGTACTATTATTTACTAGTTTCCGCCCGCGGCTTCGTCCGCGCGGTATGTCAATAGAAAGTAGCCTATGTCCTTTTACACGTCATCGTCTATCCGTGTGCCAAATTTTTTCCAAATCCGTTCAGCCGTTTTAGCGTGAAAGCGTTACAAACAAACAAGCCAACAAACAAACTCACTTTCGCATTTATAATATTAGTTAGGATTAAGATAGGATTCTGTGGCTCAGGATCAAGTTAAGTGGAAAAGGAAACGGAGGCGTTTGCCCAGCAGTGGACAAGACAGGCTGATTATTATTATTTATAGAACATTAACAAAATTTATCATCTTGTTTTTCTAAGGTTTTATTCAAGATTTCCCTTAATGGGCCCGCATTGCCCCGGGCCCCCGGGCCCCCGGGTTCCCGCGCTATGGGTACACCTCTGCCTAACCCCTCGGTGAAACAAGGTGTACTATTATGTTATGTCCTTAAATAATAAAAACTTTTTAACAAAAAAAAAACCGACTTCCAAAAATCACTACAAAGTGAAAAATAACTTTAATTTCGGAAGTCGGTGTCTGGTTAAATGTATTTTCGTTTTTTGCCACCGACTTCCGAAATTAAAGTTATTTTTCACTTTGTAGTGATTTTTGGAAGTCGGTTTTTTTTTTGTTAAAAAGTTTTTATTTCTCGCTTTTTAGTGGCTCTGTTTATAATTTGTATAAGTTACAATAGTCTAATGTCAATTGCTCATCACATGTTACAAAATATTGCTTTTCCCGATGCTGGGACGTTAATTGTTGAGGAGTTCTGCTGGAAAGAACCAGGAGAACTCCTCAACAACCACTCATCACACGCATTGTGTGACGAGCGGAAATTGATTAGCAACCATATTAAAGTAATCGAATCGCAACCCGTGAAATATTTATCATTGTGTAGTTCCGGTAGCCATCTGTGGTCTTCATCATCAGTTCCACTTCACCAAGTGGTGCTTTCCGAGAGCAAATACACGAGCTACTATAAAAAATACCCAGATCGCTATAGGTGTGCCTATAATATTTGAAGAGTTCCTTCGATTTCTCCAGGATCCCATCATCAGAACTAGATTTTGACAAAAATGGGACCATTTGGGAAGTATACCCTATCCAAGAAAAAAATAATTTTTCAAATCGGTTGGCAAGCGACGGAGTTATGCGCGAACAAACATAAAAAAAAAAAAAAAAAAAAATAGAAACATCCGAATTGAGAACCTCCTCCTTTTTTAGAAGTCGGTTAAAAATAAAAAGAAGTAATGTTAAGGCCACGTAACTCAAGACAGCGGATGTTCAAAATTGAAAACTGTTGCAAAACAAAGCGTGTTGCCACAACATATGACTAACTTATTTACTACCTGACATTCTATACACGTACATAATTATATAATGCAAAAACATTATTTATTCATAACTACTGTGACTCATAGGCATAACTGCCGAGCGATTTTCGGTTGGCAACAAAACTTCCATCTTCCATATAATAATTATCTTTCCATGTTGTCATTAATTATAATTATTGTGTTATGTAACATGACGCATATATTTTCTAAAGAGGTAGCTAGTGCAGATATGTTATACACAAACATAGAGCCCGATTTCTTAACAGTTACACACAACAAACACATAAACGCACGGCTTCTTCCCACGGGAGTAGGCAGAAACTACAGAACGCCATCCACTACGATCGTTACATACTCCTTTTGCTTAAAAGCTATTCGTTGTTATTTTAGTGGTAACGCCAGTACTGCACGCCTACGCACCTGGGGGGTAAGCAGAGATGTGGTGTGCATCCACATTGTGCAGGTCACGTTATTATGTGTTTGGTCTTATGTAGTATACAGGACAGGGTGCACAGGGTACATAATAGTACACATTCAGTTACTCATTTAAATATTTCAATTAAACCATTTACAGGCACTTTTGAATTATCAAGAGCTAGAAAGATGAAGCTAGTGGCCTATTGCAAAGTATTCAGCACGTTCCTATGGAGAAGAACGTGCAAGAAACTCCATGGCATAGCATAGCATAACCAGCCTCTAATGTTCCTACAGCTCGGACACAGGCCTCCTCTCTTCGAGAGGGAGTGGGCTGTAATTGTAATTAACCACGCAGGCGCAGTACGGGTTGGTAGATATCTCATAAATTCATAATGTCTTAAAATGTTTGGTTCTAAGACATGCCGGTTTCCTCACGACGTTATCCTTCACCGTTTTGAGAGCAGCGGTGGTGAAATTATTTACACAAAATAAAGCGGCTGCCTGGGTTGGAACCCACGACCGACAAGCTACAACTCGTAAGTCGGGGCCGTTACCACACTCTCTAAACTCCATGGACACTCTTTTAAATCAAACTTACTCAACATTACCATAAGGAAAACCCAACAACACTGCTCAACTCGGGAGTCGATCCCAGTACCCCCGTGGTCAGCTGCCGCTCTTACGAGCACTTTAAACCAACGAGGCAGGCATCAGATACTTATGTACCTACCTTACCTTATGTGTATATTATCATGCTAAGTTGACATTGGTTCAGTTCAGTTCGGTGGAGAGTACCTGAGTACACACACCCACCTCTATCCAGATAAAATGCTGCTATTTGATAGCCACGTGTAACGATTATCGTATTTCCGCGTCAATATTATTGTTTTACAACTGTTTAGTTTCTTGGAAAAAATGTGAAACCCGTTTTACCCGTAAGTTAGTTGTCGTTAAAACTGATTAAACAATTATTTCATTAAGATGGATAGCGTCCACCCACCTTCTACCTTCTATTAATGCTGGGGCTACATTAGGGGACGAAGATTCGTGTCGCGTTGGCGCGCTAAAAACATCGTTTACGGGTATACGCGATGTTCTCGGCTACATTAGATCCATGTCGCGTTGGCGGACACATCGTGTCGCGTGGTGTTCGACGCCTGTGTTGTGTGGCCGTCGGCGACGGTGTTGGAAGTACATGAAAGAATTTTGACATCAAAGAATCTTTTTTTTTTCTTCATTTCTTACCGTGATAGGCCAATTGAGCTTATTTTTAATTCTGACCTACATCATGTACTAAATATTTCTTTTTGTGGTCGGGGTTACTAGGATTCCATATCATATCATTTCACAAAATAGAATAAACTCCACTTCTTCGTTGCTCCAGTCCACACTGTACAAACAGCCACAAGCACGTCCATCCCGCTTCAAAGTCTGGACTGCACTGAAGTGATGCAGATGTAGCCATGCAAGCGAATATTGTCGCGACAAAACCCTTTGATGCGCGCCAGTTTTACCGACAGTACCCCGATAAGCATTCGTCATCGCCCGTTTAGTACGTGATGCTACGATCTACCCGGCCACACTTATCGCGACAACGCGAATATTGGCCATAGCCCGCTAATGTAGCCCTACCATTACAACATACTATCGACCTGCCACACGAAGATAAATTAGCAGTATTGTCTATGTTTTACTAAGTTAAGCAAACAACCTAGCATAGCGCAGGTCCCTAATTATCATTCGACATTTATGTATCTGTCTAGTAATTTATGTGTGTATTTGAGTCACTAAGTACGTGGCTACTTTATACACTCCTGCCGATTACGTGAACGACTGACTATCAATCAAAGTTGTTTTTCACAACACTCTGACTTATTACCTAGCTAGACGAATAGGAATTCTCGACACTAAGTCTTGAATGTTAAAACTATGGAATACAATAAAAAAAATATTTACACAGAAGTTTCACTCCATTTCACCCACGGATAGAAAAATTCCCCGGGCAAAGATGGCAATTAAAACAAAAAGAATCGCTACCATGATTAGTCATCGTCTCATTAGTAAATGTCTAGTCAAATATATTATTACTAGGCTTTTTCCCGCGGCTTCGCCCGCGTGGATGTCGGAAATTATCCCACGGGAACGTACTGCCGGGATACGATAAGTATTTTATATCCTAACCCAGGTCATAGTCTATCCGTATGTTTCATCCAAATCCGTTCAGCCGTTAAGGCGTGAAAGGTAATAGACAGAGTTCCCTGCCGCCGTGGTATTTCCAATCACTTAAATCTCCTATAAAGAGGTACATAAAAATTTCAATAATAAATGTGAATTTTAAAATTATCCCCTATTTTACCCCCTTAGAGGATTTTTCAGAAACGCTGAAACACGTTATTCTTTATTTCTTACCAAAAGCATAAATTTAAATTTTCATATCCCTAACTTAAGATGCTGGGTTTCCCATACAGAGTTTCATCCCCTATATTACCCACTTTACGATTATTTTTCAAGCAAAAGTAGCCTATGTCGTTCCCCAGGACCTCCAGGACCAGGATCTACCTCCTTGCCAAATAACGAAATCCGTACAGTGGTTTAGGAGTGAAAAGGTAGCATACAGACAGACAGACAGAGTTACTTTCGAATTTGTAATATTAGTATGGATGCTCGCAGTTGTGGTTGGTTGCCCTAAGGTAAGTATGCCCGAAGTTCGCATGAGAACAGAACACTTAACAGAACAGGACATAATACTTTGCTGGCTTTCGAGAACTAGCTTAGTCTAACTTAAACATTTTTATTTTTAATAGCCATTACGTCCCACTGCTGGGCTTGGCCTCCCTACTATCTTTCCACCTCTCTCTGTCCAGAACTGCCAAGAACCAATCTTTAGTAAAGGAGTCCAGCTCATCCAGCCATCTCCGTCTGGGCCTGCTACGATGCCAGACCCACTGGTTCGTAAGTTTGGCCCATTGATCATCTGACATGATGCGGCAGACGTGTCCGGCCCAATTCCGTGGCAGCTTTGCGAGATAAACTACTGGATTCGAAAATTATACTACTGACATTGAATGCATCTGTGACTGAATTGGTTCGAGAATTTTCTTCAAGTGCGACGAATTTTCTTATCGCCCGATAACCGTGAAACTTTTGTTTTCTCCGCATTGTGTCATAGGTGAGAAAATTTTAATACTGACCTTGGGCCCTGACAAATACTTTACATACAAATCAAACTAAATTCAACTGTATTGCTATTGTGATAGCGTCGTTACCAATGGTAATTTCAAAGTGGTATTTCAGTGTTATCGAATAAATGTGCATAAAAAAACATGTTTACGCTACATTGGGTGTGCTTACGTAACGCGATATTTTTTTAATTCATCCTTGAGATATGTTATCAGGAGTGAGTCTGTTTGTGCCTGGGTTCCTTATTGGTGCCTAATTCAGTTATTTTTTTAAATTGTATTTGTGAAGCTTCTTGTGGTTATCTACCAACTATTATTGTAGCGGTTTTCTGCTCAAAAATGCCCGAGTTTATATGTTGGGTGTTTTTGTTCTAGACACACAGAATGTTGCCAAGACGAGACCATAATATGGCCTGCCCTGTCAAAAAGTTATCAGATCTCATGTAGAGTCAAGCTTCTAACTCTACACGCCCTAACTCTACAAGCCCTAACTGCACAAACTCTACGCCTTAGTCAAAATATGAGGCTTGGTCGTTTCCTTACTATAAGAACTATTGTATTATATAACAGAAAAGTAATGAATAGTGAATAAATTTTTCACCTTACGCCGATGTGACGGTAGCGAAACGGCAAAGCCACATATTTTGACCAACGTGTAGAGTTTGTGAAGTTAGGGCTTGCTTGTAGAGCTAGGGCGTCTAGAGTTAGAAGCTTGGCTCTACATGAGATCTGATAACTTTTTGACAGTGCGAGCCATATGGTCTCGTCTTGGCAACATTTTACATGAAAATGTTCTTGGTGGGATTTCACTTCTTTTTGTAAGTTGTTTCTGACAATATTTTTTTTTTAAAGTGTGGGGGGTGATTTACTAAAAATCCTGAAATATGTATTTTATTATTTATAACAAGGATTATATATCAATTTTCAGACCTCTAGCATCAAAATTTGCGGAAGTCTCATATAAATTGCCATCCCCTAGTTTAAGGGGTTGGGGGGGTAAAAGTTCTAAGTTTTAGATTTGTTTTGTTGTTTGTTTACTAATACTAGCTTACATACCAAATTCCAACTTTCTAGGGCTGCAGGAAGTACCCTAAGAATTTTGATGATCACCAGTGAGTCAGTGACGAAATCAGGGTTTTTTAGATATCGATAAAATCTAAATTATAAGAGCTATGCAATTGAAACTTTATACGTTTAATAAGTTCACTATTGACTTCATATCCCGACAATTTTGTTTATCTGGTATAATCCAAACCCAAGTTATGAGGGTTTAAAAAAACGACGAAGCGCTTCGAGAAAAGGTAACTAGTGCCCTTGCACTTCGCTTGGCTTGTCTTGGCGGGGGCACTACCGTGCTACCGTGATACTTCCTAATTTAATAACCAAATTTCAGAATAAACTTGGTGGGGGGACATGCTGATCTAAATGTTACGGTACTTCATATCTCTTTTTTATCAGTTTTCGTCTCGAACTAAATGAGAACTGCTTCTATCGTTACAAGCAAGTTAGTCGCTAAGCACACGAAAAAGAAAGATCGTGACAAAGCAAGACGCGCTGAACCGGGGCTGCATTCCCCAGATTTGCTGGCCATTGTACTAAGTAAGATAAGCTAATTACCTGCAATCAAACATGGAGTATCTTTAAAAACACTTATGTGAAACCCCTCTATCTTTATAAAACAAATTGGTTTCAAAATCTTATGAATAAAATGTTATTGTACGGAACCCTGCAATTATCTGCTTGGCTCGTAATATCCGGTAATATTAGCGAATGGTCGGCGGCCCGATAAGGTATCAGCTGAAATGTGAACGTGCTCCAATGTATGTCAGAGGTCACACTTCCTCGAACATGGCGGCTGGCGTACTATCTAGCTTTTAAGGGTTTGGTTGATACAGGTGGGGCACGACTTTAAAGTTATTAGTACCTTAAAGTAATCAGGAGGAAGAGATATTGGTTTTTTGTTTTTTCGCCAGTAATGTTTAAGTTCCATGTAATAGGGGGCGACCCTATTAACCGGGCACTAATCCAGACTACGGGCGACTGAGAAATTTCTGATAGAAAAACTCAATAACACTGCGCGACCACTAAAACAACGAGGGAATCATTTTCTAAACATCTTCTACTTAAGTTTAATTAAAGACGAGATTTCTGCTAATCGCTTGGGTTATGGAGATTAAAACTTATCATTGTTTTTACCCAAATATGGGCAAAGTCCTTACGCGAATGGATAGAATATGAAATAAGTTTATAAAAGGAAGTGTGAGAAGTTCTGTGGAAATCGGTTGTCATGGTATGGGCATGTAATGCGGAGGAATGAGGAAAATGTCGTGAGGAAAGTTTTGAGTATGATGTATGTGTTGGGTGGATAGCTATACGGTAGGGGAAGACCAAAGAAACGATGGATGCACTGTGTGAAAGATGATATGGCTAGAAAGGGAGTGACTACTGATATGACGACTAATAGAGAAATATGGAGGAAAAAGATATGTTGCGCCGATCCCAAATAAATTGGGATAAGGAAAAAAAAAGCAAGAAAGAAAAAACGTTCAGAGCGGAGTGTACCTACTTAGTGTGAAGGAAAACATAGAAGCAGGACCCGAACTTAATAGTTAGTAGTCAGGTATCTTAGATAAGAAGCCTTTCATAGTAGTGGGACAATTAGTAGGCACCGACATGCTACGAGCACGTATATTTTGCCAAAAGATAATCATGTCTTCAGACCCACCTATTGTCAGCAGGGTCACGTATGTCTCATGTCTGACGTTATCACCAGGCTGTTATCAGTAATAATGACCAAAGCAGTTGAGCCCGCAATCAGTACCTACTGCCGAAACGAGGGTAATGATTGACACAAGTACCTACCTATACCTACAACTACACACAAATATAATTATAGTCTTATCATTGTGCCTACCTAACAACATAGCAGCTTCGTTAGCTATTTATGTCAACTTATCGGCTAACGCTCAGCCCACTTCTTACATGTAGTAAGCAGGGCTCCAATAATGATGACTACGCTGGGCAGTCAGACCTGGCACCATTCTTGCTGAATGGCTTAATTTGTACCAAGATGAGCTCCTCCTGAAGTGTTCAGAGTATAACTCTTACCGACCTAAAAGAAGAAAATCAGAATTGAATGTGGTCACTTGTATGTAACCTTCAGTGGTCCACTCTCCTGACTGCTGGTCATAATGGCAGAAGAAGGCTATTTAGTCATTACCGGCTGCAGCTGAATACCAGTACCTATTTTACATGGAGCAACTGTCTATCCGTCCACCACAACCCAGTTACTGGGTAATACGATACCTCTTGGTAAGACTGGTAGTCAGACTTTCGGGCTTTTGACAACCGGTAACGACTGTCAAAGATCCACGAATGTCAGCCGGGACATACGGCTTAACGCGCTTTCCGAGGCACGGAGGAGTCTCGGTATGTAAAGATGGTCACCCATTCACGGACCAACCCCGGCAAGCGTAGCTTATCCTGATTACCTGATTATGTGAGTTATTACTTAGCCACCACGAGCAAAACAGCTATTTAGTATCTTATGTATTAAGAGTTAAAAATAAAAACTTGGGTCTTTTCCGAACACGTCCTTCGATAATAATTATTGTTTTACGATAACTATTTTAAACTATTATTACTTTTAGGCATTAACAAATACCTAATCTTCAAACATGTTTACCCTTTGTCTAAGTTTCCCATTTGTATCTACTAATTAGTAGGTAAACAGGTAAAGTAAACGCAATATTTGTTCGTTTAGACAACACCTAGCAACACTGCATGGCAACACCGCCAAAAGTTTAACATTGAACATGTTTTGCGACCAATTTATAACTCAACTATCAAAAAAATAACAAACACAATAATAATTCAGCTGTCTGCGATTATAACATGCCATCCAAAATGTCAATAACAAAATATATCTTCCACTTAAAAATATTAAGCTCGTATTTTATTTATTTACATAAGAATCGACACTGAGATATTTTTCAACATTTTCTTATGTATTTTTTACCTACTCACTGTGTCAATAGGTACTTACGTATGTACTTTGCGAAGGTCTGACAGTCACACCTGGCTAGCAGACACAAGGACGATACTTATGTACTCAATAAACACATGTCTTTAAAATGTCAATATTTTGTGTAGATCTAAAAAGCTACACGTGCAAGATAGTGCGGCAGCGTGCTATCTAAAGGAGAGGTCTCTGTTTGTCCAGACCGTAATGGGTTAGATAAGTTTGTCAATCTTATTTTGTTGCTATGTCCTATAATGATGTGAAATGTGTGTAAAAAAAGATAGCAGAACAGCTTGGCTATGTCAATGTCAGTGTCAAATGTCTGTTTCAGGCCGGTCAGATCCATGGGGAGTTTTTCTGAAATAGAAATTATTTGGAGGCATGCCATGTATCCCTCCCGTTTCTCAAATAATTACAAAGCAATAACTCTTTAATTCAGTTGAGTTGAGTTGATTCAGTTGAGTTGAAAGTTTCACCAAAACTCCATTGACAACTTTTCATTTTAAAACCAACGTTTCGGACACCTACTATTTATTTCGGAAACGACTTCCGCAAATGTTTTATTTTATAAACACTCGTTCTACAAACATTTATTTGGCAAACAATTCTTTTAACAAATCCATTAGATAATATTTAATCATTTATACATTTTTCATTTAGATTCAATATGATAAATCACGTTTCAACTAAATATCATTTCATTACAATACATTTCGAACCTAACTCCCCGTGATGTCGACCGTCTAGGGTTAGGGTTTTCGTCAGCAGGTCGACGGAGACCCGCTGCGCGGGGCTCCTATTTCTGTCTGCAGGGTTTAAAGGAACCTAACCAACCGAACCTCGGGGTGCTCCTGACGTCGACCATCTAGGGATAGGGTTTCCGTCAGCAGGTCGACGGAGCCGCGCTGCGCGGGGCTCCTATTTCTGTCTGCAGGGTTTAAAGGAACCTAACCAACCGATCCTCGGGGTGCCCCTGACGTCGACCATCTAGGGATAGGGTTTCCGTCAGCAGGTCGACGGAGCCGCGCTGCCCGGGGCTCCTATTTCTGTCTGCAGGGTTTAAAGGAACCTAACCAACCGAACCTCGGGGTGCCCCTGACGTCGACCGTCCAGGGTTAGGGTTTCTGTCAGCACCTGTGTTTGTTTGGGGGGCTTGTGCTTATAGAAAATAAAATTCATTTATTTTCCCTTTTTTTAGAAAAGTCCAGAGTCCAATTATGCTAATAAGTATGAATTTAATTTCTTTTAAATTACGTTTTGTGTAATGTCTTTATTCCAAACGTTGTTTATGAAATGAAATGAAAAAAATAATGAATTGTTTGTCAAATAATACGTTATTAAATAAAAGTTTATCGGATAATTATTTTGCTGTGTGATATATTTGGTAATCTTGTTGTTGTAAAAAGATGAAATAATAAATAATGTTTTTGCCAGTCGTTGCTCGTCAAGTAAACATTTTTGAATGAATGTTTGGTGAACTGACTGGTCACCACACAGTACCTATTCATAAAGATTACAAACTGACTAGCAGTTAATGACAATTGTAGCTTTCAAGGTATTTTACCCGACTGCCCCAGAAGTAGAGTAATGTCTTTATCTACAGTATGTATGTCTGTTTCTGTGGCACGCTCTGTAGCCTAACAGGTTTGGTGGATTTTAATAATAGGTCTTTACCTATGAAATTACCGTTTTGTATGAAAAAATTTAAACGAATTTTTTTCATACATTTTTTATTTGTATTAATCGAAGTAATCACCCATGCAATCAATGCATCTTTGCCAACGCAGTGGCAGTTTATTGATGCCCTTCTTAAAGAAATCAGCTGGACGGGAGGCAACAAATTCTTCAAAGGCATTTTGTACTGCCTCTCGGGTATTGAATTTTTTTCCCGCCAAGAAGTTATCCAAATTCTGGAAAAAGTAGTAGTCTGTAGGCGCAAGGTCTGGTGAGTAGGGCGGATGACGGAGAGCTTCCAACCCCAGTTCTTGCAACTTGGAGACCGTCTGCTGTGCAGTATGAGGTCGCGCGTTGTCGTGCAGGAGCAGCGGAGACGAGCGATTGACCAATGCTGGTTGGAGATGTGCCAGCTTCTCCATCATTGTGTTCAGTTCTTCATAGTATACATCTGAAGTAATGCTCACCCCGTTTGGTAAGAAGCTGTGATGAATCACACCGGCGCTAGACCACCAAACAGTGACCATCACTTTTCTAGGAGTAAGTTTTCGTTTAGGGCATTGTTTAGGTGCTGAACCAGGATCCAACCAACTTGCTGAGCGCTTGCGGTTATCAAACAGAATCCATTTTTGATCGCAGGTAACAATGCGGTTCAAAATTCCTTCATTTGTGTGTCTGTTGAGCAGTGCAAGGCACGTCTCGACGCGTACTTCGCGCTGGCGATCATTGAGTTCGTGGGGCACCCATTTGTCAAGCTTTTTTACCTTGCCAATTTGACGTAAATGGACCAATATTGTTTTGACGCTAACGTCGAAAGCTGCTGCTAATTCAGCCGTAGATTGTGTATCATCAGCTTCCACAATCGCCTTTAATTCGTCATTGTCGACCAAAGTCTTCGGACGACCGCGAGGTTCATTTTTCAGGTCGAAATTTCCAGAACGGAAGCGAGCAAACCAATAACAAGTGGTGCGTTGGCTTGTAGTGTTAGCTCCGTAAACGTCGTTGATGTTGCGTGCCGCTTGTGCCGCGTTGCTGCCACGACGGTACTCATATTCCATAATTACTCGAATTTTTAACGTATCCATGATGACGAAAAAGATTGAAATGCGATGAAAATGTAACACTAATCAATAAACAAATGACTACTTTTGAAAAAAAAAATCCATGTTTTTAAAATAAAATTAATTTGAAATTAGAATTCTTAGCCAAACAAAAATTATTTTGATTTGAAATGGCCAGTACTGCAGAACGGCAATTTCATAGGTAAAGAACTAATATAATAAGTATGAGGTGTCATTAACAAAAAAAAATTACAACAATATTGGTATCACATAAGTAAAAGCTATGAGTCAAATCCAAATATTTATAATAAATTAAACATTGTTATATTAACTGAACAACTCGTTCTTTTTATATAATGTTATCCCTCACTGTCCCACTGCTGAGCAAAGGCCTCCCCCAAATCCTTCCAAGCATTCTTTTCCAGGGCCACCTCGATCCCACCCTTGCGGTACGCGTCTACAATCACTACCTTTTCAGCTTCTCACCTAGGCGGCGCCGTCCGTTCTTTATTAAAAATAAAAAGCTTGAAATAAAGCAAATTATTAAAAAAAAAAAAACAAAAAATCCGACTGCAAAATCACATAAATGTAAAGAGAAAAACAAGCATATCGCAAGCCACAAACAAAAATTATACCTTAATTCCAGTTATTGGTTTGCTACCTCAGTCGGGTTTTTTGTTTTTCATTTTATATAATTTTTATAGCAAATTATTATTTATTATTTTTTTAAATAATTAACGCCCTTTTAATTTTTGTTTAATTTGGTCAAATTAAACGAAATTGCAATAATTAAATAATTAATTATCTGTCTATCTATATACATAAATAGCTTTTGCCCGCGGCTTCACCCGCGTGGATGTCGGAAACTAAGGCACAGGAACAAAAATATTGAGATAGCTTCTGCCCGCAACTTCGTCAGCGTGAAATTTCTTGTTCCCCTGACCCACCCCGTTGTATCGCATCACCTGCCCGCGCTATTACTTCATTTTCGCTTAGCGTTCTTTCTGACTTTTTTCTTTTTGCTCGGCGTCTAAGAGTCCCTAGAGTGATGTTAAATATGCCTACAGCCTTCCATAAGAATTGGGCTATCAAATGCAAGAATAATTATTAAAGTCCGACTGGTAGTTCCAGAGATTAGCGCGTTCAAACAAACAAAAAAAAAGTGTGTTTGTCAGCTCCAACGCACGACTGGAGTTTACTCCTGTTTTTTGTGCCGTTCTGAGTTTCTGACTTTCTATTTTTCAGTCATTTCTGTCAGGTTTCTTCAATGAATCAGTGCTATACAAAAAGCAACTGTTAGGTGTAAGGGCACTCGTCCCCCTTCTCTTACCTCACCTCTCACCCCTTCCCCTTCCCACCCCTCTCACCCTTCCCATCATCCCCCTCACCACCCCTCTCACTATCTCACCCTCTCCATCCCCCTCTCCGGATCACCCCCCCCCCCCCCCGCTAACCTCCCACTCCTCCTCTCACCCCCTCTCACACCCCTTCACCGCTTTTCCCTTCCCCTCTACCCTCACCAACTTATCCCCTCCCCCTCTCCCTCTACCCACACCCTCCCCATCCCCTTTCTCTCATCACCACCCCGTCCCCTTCCCCTCCTCACCACCCCCACCCTTCCCTCTGGGGGCAAAACTATTCATGAACAACTTTATTACTTAGGCATGTATTTGTGCCAAGTTTTAAGTTAATTAACCAAATTAATGTGATTTTTCATATAAACTATATTCCCTGTTTTCACCCCCACAGGGATGGAATTTTAAAAAATCGTTTGGGATATTTCCGTAACTTGACTGAAAGATTATTTACACTAATTTTCGAGTTAATCAAGCCCTGCAGTAAAACCTGCCCTGTAAAATTGACTACCCCTTTTCACCCTTTTAGGCGTAGATTTTCGAAAAACCCTACACGTTATTCTTCATTTTTGGTCTCCAGTATAAATACTGAGTTTCGAGTTAATCGATCCGCGCGTTAAAATTCCTCCATACAAACTTTGACACCCCCCAATCCTTCCTAAAGGGGGTAGTTTAGGAAAAATAAAAATGACAAACACTGTAATTTGCTTATATAAATATTCATGCCAAGTTTCAAGTCTATTAACTCAAGGAATAAGATTTTTCATACAAACTTTGGACCCCCGTTTCACCCCCTTAGGAGTTGAATTTTGAAAAATCCTTTCTCAGTGCACCTTTAGACCTCATAAGAAACCTACTTGCCAAATTTAGAATCTCTAGACCCAGGGGTTTAGGCTCTGCGTTGATATATCACCCAGTCAGTCAGTTTATCATTTTATATATATATGTGTAGATTAGAAAGAGAAGTCCTGACTGACTGACTGACTCATCAACGCCCAGCCCAAACCCTTGGAGCTAGAAATCTGAAATTTTGCACAAAGTTTCACTTTATAATGTAGACAAGGAATAAGGAATCCTTCTCGGTAGTACGTTCTCGTGGGATATTTTCTGACATCCACGCGGGTGAAGCCGCGGGAAAAAGCTAGTATTATATATTCACAAAGTGTCAATAACTCTACATTGGCGCATCACTCACTAAGCTCTCTGACTTCCATTACACTAAATCAGAGTAAATATGCCAGAAAAAAATCTAGATCTATTACATTACGCCTAGTGTATAAATCTTAGGCAACCTAAATACAAACTCAATCTAGAACCGAAGCCAAAAAGCTTTTAGACGACGATTATTAATCAAGAGTTAGGTCACTGTTAATTATTAAAAGTGTCTGTTCCTAGTAACGTACTTTGAAGAATGTGGATGGGAATCAAATTGCATTTATTTACCTCAAACTAATTTTAAATAAAATTGGCAGTCATGAGGATGCTGACAGAAGTGAAAACAAACGTAAAACTATGCATAGCATATCGCGGTGTCGAGGTGTCGCAGTGACGCGGTGACGTGAACCCGTAAGATTTCCCTCTACCAGAAATAGCTCAACGTGCCTCTAAAGAAGTTTTCACTTCAAAAATTTGTTGAAAAGTTGACGCTTTAAGCTGACGTGTGTTAAGAAAATGATGAAACTAATTTATTTGCACAATATACACACCGTCACAGGCTATGACTAGGCTAAACTTGTTTTGGGATTTGATCACTTCAGCATAATATAGAAGTCCACAGCAGGACATATGTCTCATATCAGGACATATGCCACACAGCGGGACATATGCCTTACAGCGGGGCATATGCCTCACAGCAGGACATATGCCTCATATCAGAACATATGCCTCACCGTAGGACATATGCCTCACAGCGGGACATATGCCTTACAGCAGGATATATGCCTCACAGCAGGATATTTATGCCTCACATCAGGACATATGCCTCACAGCAGGACATATGCCTCACATCAGGACATATGTCTCACCGCAGGACATATGCCTCACCGCAGGACATATGCGTCACAGCGGAACATATGCCTTACAGCAGGGCATATGCCTCACAGCAGGATATATGCCTCACATCAGGACATATGCCTCACAGCAGGACATATGCCTTACAGCAGGACATATATGTCACAGGGACAACTTTCAATCTGCTACGTTGTTCAATTCGTGGTCTTCACTTCACTTCAGGGACTCGTTTGATTCAAGAATCAATTGCCACTTCACTAGGCAGATCTGGCTGATACATACTTGGTAACACTAACCAGGTGAGGATTTTATTCCGCACTATTTTGGCCTAGTTTTATAATTTCCATCCTTCAGATTATGTAGATTAATGATAGGATTAAACATAATAATAGGTCTTTACCTATGAAATTGCCGTTTTGTATGAAAAAATTTAAACGAATTTTTTTCATGCATTTTTTATTTGTATTCATCGAAGTAATCACCCATGCAATCAATGCATCTTTGCCAACTCAGTGGCAGTTTATTGATGCCCTTCTTAATGAAATCAGCTGGACGGGAGGCAACAAATTCTTCAAAGGCATTTTGTACTGCCTCTCGGGTATTAAATTTTTTTCCCGCCAAGAAGTTATCCAAATTCTGGAAAAAGTAGTAGTCTGTAGGCGCAAGGTCTGGTGAGTAGGGCGGATGACGGAGAGCTTCCAACCCCAGTTCTTGCAACTTGGAGACCGTCTGCTGTGCAGTATGAGGTCGCGCGTTGTCGTGCAGGAGCAGCGGAGACGAGCGATTGGCCAATGCTGGTTGGAGATGTGCCAGCTTCTCCATCATTGTGTTCAGTTCTTCACAGTACACATCTGAAGTAATGCTCACCCCGTTTGGTAAGAAGCTGTGATGAATCACACCGGCGCTAGACCACCAAACAGTGACCATCACTTTTGTAGGGGTAAGTTTTCGATTAGGGCATTGTTTAGGTGCTGAACCAGGATCCAACCAACTTGCTGAGCGCTTGCGGTTATCAAACAGAATCCATTTTTCATCGCAGGTAACAATGCGGTTCAAAATTCCTTCATTTGTGTGTCTGTTGCGCAGTGCAAGGCACGTATCGACGCGTACTTCGCGCTGGCGATCATTGAGTTCGTGGGCCACCCATTTGTTAAGCTTTTTTACCTTGCCAATTTGACGCAAATGGACCAATATTGTTTTAACGCTAACGTCGAAAGCTGCTGCTAATTCAGCCGTAGATTGTGTATCATCAGCTTCCACTTTTTTTCCACACTTTAATTCGTCATTGTCGACCAAAGTCTTCGGACGATCGCAAGGTTCATTTTTCAGGTCGAAATTTCCAGAACGGAAGCGAGCAAACCAATAACAAGTGGTGCGTTGGTTTGTAGTGTTAGCTCCGTAAACGTCGTTGATGTTACGTGCCGCTTGTGCCGCGTTGCTGCCACGACGGTACTCATATTCCATAATTACTCGAATTTTTAACGTATCCATGATGACGAAAAATATTGAAATGCGATGAAAATGTAACACTAATCAATAAACAAATAACTACTTTTGGAAAAAAAAAACCATGTTTTTAAAATAAAATTAATTTGAAATTATAATTCTTAGCCAAACAAAAATTATTTTGATTTGAAATGGCCAGTACTGCAGACCGGCAATTTCATAGGTAAAGACCTAATATTAATTATCCAAGATAATGCCAACAATCTAAGTTTATCACTACCACGCGCAAAACCGAGATCGTGTCAACTCGCGTGCATTATTTTGCGTCTTTTACGCATCCGATTTATTTTAGATCACGAATACGCGAGTCGTCGTATATACGTGTGATAAATGCAAAATAAATTCAAAGGTTTAGGCGATTACACAAATCTTTCAAAAGGCGATTGAAAGTGGTCCAAAAATGCGGTTAAATTTTTATTTTAAAGTTCATAAAACAAAACATGCTCTAAATATCTCCAATTTATGTTTTAACTGTCCGACTTGCTTTAGCGTATTTTTTTAAATAATAACTGAATTTAGCCCCATGGTTTAGGGGCGAGCCCGAGTGCAATTTGCGTAGCGGAATTTTATGCCCTATTATTTATGAACTTTCTGCCATACGCTAAGAAGGAGAAAGGCGAGCCTATTCCTTACTTCGGCCCACAGTCTATCTTAACAGAACTGGTTGAACCTGGGAACCGAATCTCGACTTAATGTCCAGCAGTCTCATAGAAGACATTTCTATTATCGATTGAATATAAGAAACGCAACAAAGAGCGATTTTCTTCGCACTTCAGGTAACCTTTCCTGTACATTTTCCTGATGGCTCATGCCTGATGGCTCAAGGTGGTATTCCTTTATGTAAGGTTACATTGTTCGCAGATATTATGTATCGCTTGAATACCTATATTATTATTAGCAATTTGTTTCTATTTTTAGTTTTATACAGGGTGTATCCGCAAGGCGTGGTCAAACTTAAGGATGTGGTACAGACCATCAAACTGAACAACTTTCTCCATGGGACCAACATCGTAATCGAGAAAAAAATTAATCCGTCCCTTACATTTGTGTCTAGAAGTATTGATGTTTTGTACGGAAAAGCTGATAATTTTTTCTCGATTATGATGATCGATGGTTGGTCCCATGGAGAAAGTTGTTCAGTTTGGTGGGCTGTACCACACCTTTCTAATACATCCTGTACATATTATCAAATATTAGGTAATTTCAAGGTGATGTCTAAGTTAACTATATTATCTAACTAAAATAACTTGGTGCGTACGTTGAACGTAAACGAGGCAAAAGGATGGGTAGCAGGTGGCGTTCTGCAGTTTCTGCCTACCCCCATGGGAGTTTATAGTCGTTATATTGCGTTTTTTTACACTTTGAAATAGTTTTGGTCAGTTGTCCTTGATTATTTCATACAAGACAGCAGTACCAATGGGTTTGTATACCTAACACTTAGTTTCCTCTTCCTAAACATGGCAACTCTTTGAATTTTTTCACCCATATCTTTTTTCTACGGCTTTTCGCTTACGAAAACTTTTCATCCTGCTCCACTGTAAAGCAGACCGCATTCAGCAATTGGTGTCCCACCCAGGAGTTCTGAAATATTAATTAAGCAACAACAACAACAAAAAACAAAAAAAAAACTCAAAAAAATCAACTCAATTATCTTTGCACATCCATTTCATTCATTTTTCATTAGCTCTATAAACAATTTAGAGTCGTGAAAGAATACAATTATTATCTCTCTTTTAAATGAAAAGAACATGCACTTACAAAAATGCTTCAACACCTAAGTATCTACTTCTACCTATAATATTTAGAAGTTAAACAACACTCTCAACAAACCGACCGTGCTACACAGACATGCTATTTATTCATGCCACTATCTATCAGCAAGCACGCTAACAAGAAAATCGCACGAAAATAGCTTCAGCAATTATCGAGAACAAACGATGTACACGTTCCAGCAGTCAATGACTTACAATGTTATTGTGAATGTACACAAATCCTTTATTGTGTATTGTTTTTAGATTTACATGAGTAATAAAACTATTCTAAGTAGCTTTTAAAATGTGGTTTGTAAAAGTGATTACAACAAACGTTGCTTGACTATGTAAATGCACTATAAAATTACAAAAGAATTGAATTTAATAATTGTCAAGCACTGCCTGAATAGGTAGTAAGTGCAATAATGTATATGTCTATAAGGGTCAGTTCAGACAAAACGGAAAAATGCCTCAGCAATTTACTGGCTCCATTGAAAATAGGACCGTATTACCAATACCATAGCCAAAGTATAAAATTGATGATCAGTCAGCTCGCGCATGCTCGCGACTCGGTCGCTCACGGGATGAATTGCGGCCAGAGAAGTCTCGAGACTGCGCGAGATTTTTCTGTTCTGTCTGTACTGACCCTAATTCTTCTTCAATAATTCAATCTGCATAGCCTTTTCCCAAAGTCTCTGTTGGGGTTGTCAGCCAGTCTAAACGGATTCAGCTGACTATCAATATTTTACATGGAGCGACTGCCTATCTGACCTCCATAACCCAGTTACTGGGTAACACGAGTCCGCTTGGTAAGACTGGTTGTCAGACCTCTTGGGCTTCTGACTACCCATAACGACTGTCAAAGATCTACGAATGAAAGCCGGAACCAACGACGGCTTAACGTGCTTTGGAAAGCATGTTAAGCCGTCCGTCGTTAAGGCCCGTCGTGCCTTGGAAGGCACGGGGCTGTCCGATATCTGACCATCCAATACAGATGGTCAGCCATCCACGAAGCGGAGCTTATATTATAGCCTTCGATCAAACCGTGGGGTTGTTATTAATAGCCACGAGCCCCTCTACAATTCTTTTAGGTGTAATTATGAAAACAATTTCATCCATCAGCATTTAGTTACTGACCATGATACCCTTTTCGTATTTTTAGGGTTACGCGTACCTCAAAAGGAAAAAACGGAACCCAAATAGGATCACTTCGTTGTCCGTCTGCCTGACTGTCTGTCTATCAAGACCATTTTTCTCAGGAACGCGTAGAGGTATCAAGCTGAAATTAATATCAATAATATCATTTTGATATTAATTTCAGCCTTGGAGCTCTAAAAAATCAAGCTTCTGAGTCAACGCAATAAAAATACACGGCCATTTAAACGACATAATTTTGATACTCACAAGTAAATCAAAACCTATAGGGTACTTCCCGTTGACCTAGAATCATGCAATTTGGCAAGAAGCAAGGTCTTGCGGCACAACTAAAGAGAAAAGTTCGAAAACTGTTAATTTTATCACCTAGTTTTTTTTTGTGTACTTAAGTAGGTAAATGTTTTTCAACTACAATTTTAAGCTTGTTTTTTGGGTAAATTCATCCCAACTACGGAATCCTTCACTGTGCGTGGTCTGACACGCACTTGGCTGGTTGTTTTCTTCAGAAAATCGCACAGTTTCATAGTTACAAGGAAATCATTAAAAATCATTTTATTGACAGACAAAACCCTAAACAAAGTTGAAACTCAATACATGTATTAATAAGCTATTATGTCAAAGGATTTACATAACGAATCGTGCGCATCTCGCCACGTGTCGTACATTATATACCTGCTCTAGTGTGTGTGTACGTTCATGTGCGTCTGCGCAACGCTCACTAAATTTCATTGAGCGTAATCATGTCAAGGTCTTATGTGAATGAACTCGGCTTGTTAGTATGTCCGTGTGTTAGTGTATGTATATTTAATTATACAATGGTTTTTTTTTGGAAATTCAGATTATTATCAGTGTGATCGAATGTTAGAGCGACACAGTTTTTTTTTTTGTTTTTAAGTTGGTCAGTTTCTGTGGTCCGTTAACTTTTTATTGCTATATACATGATGTGTGAGAAAAACCTACAGTAAGAGATAAACAGATTAAATGTATTTTTTTTTTTTTTTAAATCAATCTCTAAACGAGAACCCAGAATTTTTCAGGAAAGAAAATTGTGGTTGTAGCTACCTTTTCTTTTTTATTTAATTTTAAAATAGTTTTAACAGTCTGCAGGTGGAACGCAGGAAACAAACTGCTGGTGCCAACGATGCGAGCTCAGATTTATTGCTTGACCTTATTCATGCTTTTATTTCAACTGAAATATATCAGATTAAACTTCTGTTTCAGTGCGTTCAGACATATTACGTACATAATTATATTATATTATGTAGTGCATGCCAATAAAAGTGTAACTAATAAATCTAATAGTACTGTCGTTTCGTGATTGCCAATGAGTAATGTCATAATATATATTTACAAATGTTATATTTTTCAATCGAGTTTTATATAACCTAGGTATGTAAAAATGCTCAAGTATGCAATGCAATAGTTGCGAAAAATATTGTGTTGTATGTTTTTTTTTATATCATTGACCTATCTACACTAAGTATATAAGTACTTACAATTAATCAATCCGATTTTAGCCGGATTATTTTAGTTACAAAGATTAGATTAATTTTATTTATTAAATGCTTAATGTTACCTGATTTTTATCTACCTATTGACACTTTAGGTACTTCCACTTTACAAGAAGTAAATTATGTTTTGAAAGTCATAGCCATAGAAGAACAATATTTCAAGTCGATTTTAAACCACTTATTCTGCAAACTGTACTGGCGTGCAATTGCACGCCAGTACAGTTTGCAGAATAAGTGGTGTCATAAATTATTGCCCATTTTAATTAAAATGGGCAATAATTTATGACATAAGCGTATCACGCGAGTATTTTTTGCATTTAATCAAATATTCATCTATATACAGCTAACTTACTTTCTAGCTTAGCAACCAGTTTCTGCGGTCAGCTGACTAAAAAAAACACCTGATATCTTGCTTTCTTTAAACAAACTACATATTTAAATTTGACATAAAAAAATTGTGACCTTTGGTGAGTAACGTGATGGTCTATAGTCAGTTGGACTGCAGTCTGTCAGATTTATTTTGATAACATTTTAGTTGGTGTAATAGCCACTCTACAGAACTGGATCCAGTACTCATCATGTTTTATTACTAGAGTACTAAAAGCATATTTCGAGCATCCTATATATTTTAGTCTTATCTTATCTATAGGTTTAAATAAAATAGTTTGAAATAAAATATCACTTCCAAACCGAATTGTCTCCTTTAAGCAAGGTATGTACAACTGACTTCCTTTCCCCAGGTCAAATGAAAATATTCATTATACAATATGTTGACGTCGTGGTGAAACTCCGAACTCTAGGTCTGTGCCGGTAGAGTTCACTTTTCCGGAACAGGTCTAGGGTGAGGAGCCAGACGAAGAAGAGAAACAGAAAGCCGCAGCTGCTGAACAGTAGTGACCGCACGGACCCTATCTCCCGGGAGAAGGCTTGTTCCTCACCTCTCGCTTGCTTTTATTGGCAGGCTGGAGTGAATACTGACCAGGAACAACGCTCTCATCTCTTTCTTGCCTTTATTGGCTGGCTTGAGTGGAGATTCGCATGAGAAAACGTGCTCGGAGGAAGGGATTATTCCGGTAAGATGCTGTAGGAATCTTGACCCTTCTTCCAGGATTGTCCCGATAGCCGTGGAATACCTCTTCACTCCTCCTAAGCACCTCAGGACATGTTGCCCCTTTGTCTCTACGAAACTATGTGCTAGCGACCGTTTTCCCATTATTGAGTGTGCAAGCCACTCCCTGCTGTTTTAAGATGTCTATTGTATATAAAAACATTGGTTAGGCAGGAGCCATAGTCTTTTCATAATTCTAGGTAAACAGTCCACAGCCACCCGAAACCATAGCCCAATGTGTTTTGTTTCCATGTTCTGCAATAGTCCTGCACCAACCGGGAGTTGCCCTTGGGTGCACTTGCATAGTGCATACAGGGATAATTGTCGATTGGTGCCTCCTCATCATTTAAAATTGTCTAAGGGGTCTCTTCGAGTTGGCTTCTGCCCGTCGTACACCTTCCAAAGGTCGGGGACCACAGAGTCCCGAGATATGCCAAAGACATTTTTTTAATAATGATAATAATACCATTTATTTCAGGTGACACAGGTAGAAAACACCCGTAGAAAAACACTTCAACATAAACATACCAACATATTTTTATGATCAAAATCTTGTTAATAAATAAGGCTTAAGACTATGTTAGTAGCACTTCACTTGCACCAGCTTGACTTTGTGCAGTCCTGTGGAACTTGACCGCGGAAGGAGGAGGAGGTCCTGCGCACAAATTCTTCTTTCTTATATCTATGATCTTCTTCCATGACGAGAGGCAAATAACAGTTCGGTACACGCACGACGACCGCCTTGAAGTTGACGATCCGATACAATTCCAGTAACTACACCCTCGTCGTGTACCTCATCTTTTGGCGCACGTAACCCACGTTGACTTTTTAATCGTTCATCAGTACAAGTAGTGAGGATTTGGGAACCTAGTAACGACCTTAGGGATTTCCTTCAAGATGTTACGCCCACATGAGTACGAGCGTCGTTAGTACTCGTATGTGTGTAAAGCGCACACCAGAACCTATGTAGAAACATACAGAAGATTTTGTTGATAAAAAAAAGTTAAATATACCCACAAAGCAAAGATATTCTTAACAAGAAAGACATGATAGACATTTTGTCCGACTTCAAAGTAACATGGAACAAGTGTAGGCAGAAGAAGAAGCGCATATCACAATTATACATAACGCACAAGCTTGTTACTCCACAACCACCCATGATGTTAACACTGATGGCAGGTTAACAAATTCTAAAGTATTGATTTGACAAATGAGGTGAGTGGACTGATACTTCTACTGCTGAGTTGCTACTTAATACAAGTGACCCTTCTGCTTCCTCCAACTTCACACTGCACCGATGCGTGCCCTGCCAAGATCTATTTGTGCATGCCTTTGCGCACCCCCTCCGTCCCCTTCCCTTCCCCGAACCCCGTCGTACGATCACCTCATCGATTAAATGGTTTCAATGTGTGAAGCATCGCAGGTGAAAATATGAGGTGATTGTGAAAGAGATGGCTGTTTGATGTGGAACATTATGTTTGATGTGGTACATTAAGGTTCAGAGGTTTTTTTCAATAAGGATTATTATAGATTCAATGTGATAATAATTGAAGGCATAATAGACAGAAAGATAGATTGATAAAATCTCTTTACTATGTACACCATCAAAATTACAGAAATTATAAATGTGCAAATTTTACATAGACTGACACAATGGGCGGATCTTATCGCTAAAAGCGATCTTTCTATAGTATAATCTGCCTGGATTTTTCATCGCAACTGAATATGGCTGAATAATTTTACAACAACGTGGCGCGACTGCCGCTCGGCTATTTTAATAAGCTCTGATGATTACATGATGATGACTTTTTTTATGATTTTTATGATTGATGTGCTTTTATGTGCTTTTACTAGCACAGACATCATCGTTTACTCTATCTTTAAAATACTCAAAAATTTGTACATTATGCTTTTGTTTGGATAGATGAGTTGTACTCACATTTGTTAATAAAAAAAAAATATTATGATCAAGTATTGATAATTGTTTCAGATTTACTGACTGTAATAGGAATTCTGATAACGGATGGTTATTAACACACACAATTCCACAATCAAGAATTATAATTTAACAAATTAGTCCTTGATTACCCTGTAACCATCCAGTTAGCAACCCAAACGAGCACAAAGCTTCAAATTGCGATGGATTTATGAATGCTTATAAAAATGACTGGTGGTAATAAAAAGCTAAAGCGTATTATTATCAGTACGGTAACACCATCAGACCTTCAGAGTGAATACATTTTATGGTACTTAGTTCTTTAATAACACCATGTAAGGCATGAGTTACATAGAATGTGATGTAAAGCTAAGCCGAGCAGTGATGTACTTACCAGTTTTTTTTTAATTTTACTTTGGTGCAGTGACACTGACCTATTTTTAGAAAATACAAAAAAAATGTTAAGATAAAATAAGTACCGGAGGAAAGACTCATTTCATGTTATAAGCTGTTACAGGAACCTGTTAAACATGAGTCTTGAACTGTTGATCATTCATGTTACTAGAAATTACTAGTTATTTGGTTATTGCAATTAATTTTAGTATTCAAATATTAGTTGGTTGACAGTGCTAGCTATGCTATCTGTCACATCACATTTGATTCTATCTCATTGTGTGTCACACATGTCACGCAATGAATCAAAATACCAAAGAAAACTATCGCCCCTCCTGCCACTCGCTTCGCTTTCAATACAACCCATCCCTTACTCATGAGTTTAAAGCTAGTCGGTCAGTGTAATGTAGATGAATTGCTTCAATTGAGCAGATAAGCGTAAATTGGCTAATTGTGTGCGTTATTTTTAGTGTCCGCCAGTGTACGACTAGATTGGGAAGTACACGTGCTTTCTATTGTGAGGTGGGCAGTCAGGACGTGTGGAGGAACTCCTGTGCCACGGGTTGGGCAGCTTTCCAGATGTTTTACTGCTGTATGGTTATTATTGTTACTTTTACCCGATAATGTAGTTTGTTAATGGGCGTTAAAGAAGAAAGTGTTCTGGCACATTTTGGCACATTTTCGGATGTATAGGATTTATTTTTGTTCTAGTTTGCACATGTGCGGGAATTTACGTAAATAAATAGAGTCATTTTAGAAGTAGTGACTCTCACTAAATTTGAGAAACCGATATTTGAGGAATTTCCTTTAGATCACCAATTTGAATATCACCCACAGGTATTCCACCTCCGCTTTAACTACTTAAAGAGGGGTGTTAACTATTGAAAAACTTCGATGAACATAAAAAAACATGTTTATGAGTCGCACAATTGTTTTGATGTGTAGGAGCGCTTTTAATTTTAATTTCTACTACATAGCACAATCAATCTCGTTTTGCGTAATTATTATGAAGTTTTGTTAGAGATATTAACTCTATGTCGAATGTCGATACCCGCTGTCGAAAGTAAACTTTATGCATCGAGATATAAGTACTAACGTACGTACTTATATCTCGATGACCTTATGTTATAATTATAATACAATCATATTTATTTTATTGAACTCGTCTTTTTGGTGCTAACGAAATGTACTAGTCTTGCATACATTCAAGGTGGTATTAATTCAAACATTTCAATCAATTTTATTTAACATAAGTATAATTATTTAACTGTAGGTAAAGGTTTCCGAAGTATTTAGATTAGTATAGAAAAAAAAATAAGTTCATAGATAGGTAGGTAACTCAAGTACTAGTGAATACCAGAATATAATTCTTATATACGTCAAAAAACATAACGAACAACACAGAGGGGCACCTTTTTGTTATGTAAATACCTGGGTAATTATAACCCGCGCCTACACAACGTGACTTCGCACATTTTCTCAAATTAAAACAGCACTATGCAGTTTCGAAACTTTATCGTTAGCAGCTCCGAGTCCCAAAGGTGTCGTAGGTGATGAGTGGCTAGGACGAAGTGGAATGGCTTGTAAAGGCCATGTTACTAACTTATAAATGGAGAGACGAATCTGTTGCACATAATTATTTGCGTTTTAATTTTTCAATTTCGATTTCAATTTGGGCATAAAAGAAGCTCGTGGCTAAAGTAATAACAGCGGCACACAGGTTAAGCTACGCTTGCCGGGGTTGGTCAGTGGATGGGTGATCATCTTTACATGCCGAGACTCCTCCATCCCTCGGAAAGCACGTTAAGCCGATGGTCCCGGCTGTCATTCGTGGATCTTCACAGTCGTTACGGGTCGTCAGAAGTCCGAAAGTCTGACAGCCAGTCTTACCAAGGGGTATCGTATTACCCAGTTATTGGGTTGTAGAGGTCAGATAGGTAATCGCTCCATGTAAAATACTGGTTTTCGGCTGCATCCGGTTAGACTGGAAGCCGACCCCAACATAATTGGGAAAAGGCTAGGCAGATTGATTTCAATTCGGGCGTAAGTCCAGCAGTGGACTGATGCAGACTACGGTGTGGACAAAGCCAACACAAATCATAATTTAAATAAAATTCGGCTGATAAACTCGTGACTAAAATCCATCCCATTTTTCCTACCTAGGAAAATGATGACCATTCCAGTCGCTTCATAATACAAAATCTATGCTTTTCTGAACGTCTGTTCTTTTTGCCGTAGGCTTTGATATTCACTGAACACTGTTCGAAATGGACATGTACACCTATCATGAACGCACAGGTATGTATCTAGAAGGTACCCTTCACTTCACAAACAAAACAAAATCATTCAACTCTTTATTTTACGCTTGGCTTCCTGTTATTCTAACATCAACACTTTAATTTCCATATCAATTAGCCGGAGGGCAGGAGGGCAGGAGGGCCACTCGAACCGTTCACAACCTCCCACTCAGAGTATAGAGTTACCAGCACACCAGCAAAGCAGCAGTAATACTACACGGTACATAGACCCACTAATTCAATTTGATGGTCATACACACACACCCTAAAACATGCATACACCTCCTAACACACGCACACACACCCTCGCACGCTAAAAATAACGCAGAACATGAAGGGCCATTTACGGTACTTACAACTTTAGTTATGCAGTCTAAAATCACGAAAACATGCCTTATGTAGTTAACTATAAAGTAGGATTTGACTCTGTTGGGTTGTGCGTGTAAGTTGGTGTATATGAACGATTTTATTACGCTCAGTTAATTTATTTGTTTGTTCGTTCGTGTCGTGACAAAGACCAGCCTATAGTTAACAAAGTAAATAATAAGATATGATTTTCATAATGTTATTGCAGTGGCTAATTTAATTTAGTTTTTTTTATTACCTTTCTTTTGGTATCCCTACTGAAAAAGCTGAAATGTACCTGAAATTCATTATTTACGAAAAGAAAACTGTTTTGATGCAAATTACGATTTCTTTAAAGCCGCTGATGGACTTGATCATTCGCCATTTTTAAATTTGTCGAACTGAACAACGAACAGAGCCAAGCATCGCTACGATTATTGTCACGATCATTCTAGCGAACGCTCTAGTAAATGCTCATTAAAAATGTATTCTTCACGAAGATCAGACTTGACTTGAAAATTGCTCGGCTCGGCAAAAAGCTCGAAGTAAATTTACTGTCGTTTTGGTAGAACGCTCGCTAAAACGCTCCATTTTAACATTTGCCAGAATGCTCATTACATGTGAATGCTTGAGCATTCACACTTGAGTCTATCAGCAGGATGAGGAGCTCTTGGCTAAGTAATAACAGCCGCACGGGTCGATCTATCAGGTTAAGCTACGCTTGCCGGGGTTGGTCCGTGGATGGGTGACCATCTTTACATACCGAGACTCCTCCGTGCCTCGGAAAGCACGTTAAGCCGTTGGTCCCGGCTGTCATTCGTGGATCTTTGACAGTCGTTACGGGTCGTCAGAAGCCCGAAAGTCTGACAACCAGTCTTACTAAGGGGTATCGTGTTACCCAGTTACCGGGTTGTGGAGGTCAGATAGGCAGTCGCTCCATGTAAAATACTGGTATTCAGCTGCATCGGGTTAGACTGGAAGCCGACCTCAACATAGTTGGGAAAAGGCTAGGCAGATTGATTGCTCAAGTCTATCAGCAGCTTAAAAGGAGTGTCCTGTGAAAGACTTTTAATAAGTTATGTCAATATTCAATACTAGCTTTTGCCAGCGGCTTCACCCGCGTGGATGTTGGTAAATATCCCACGGGAACGTACTACCGGGAATTCCTTCCTTACTCCTTGTCTACATTATAAAGGGAACCTCTGTGCAAAATTTCAGCTTTCTAGGTCCAAGGGTTTAGGCTGGGCATTGATGAGTCAGTCAAGCAGTCAGTCAGGACTTCTCTTTTTATTTATATAGATAGATATACTGTACAATAATATCAGTAGATTTAAAAAACTTACCTTTTTTTCATTTCCTTTATTCACTGAAAATCATGCGACCTAGTGTTCGAGCATTGTTGAAGGTTTTTGTATACCTACAGGGTTACTGGTAACTCGACGTATTCCTTGCAGGACGTCATAGTAGGGTTAAAATGCAGCAAATTAGGCCACTAAATGTTCTACCGAAATTCAGTAGTTTTTGAGTTAATTCGATTTTTAGCTTTTCTATGAAAAATCCCAGATTAAATCATTTGGAGCCAATTTAAAAATGATTTACGGCGCGACTGTACTGAAATTTAAGTTAACATCATAGCTGACGCCGTAGCAGATCCTTGTTAATAATTCAAAGTTCAAAAATGCCAAAAACTTTGGCAAATATCACTAAAGAAACATTTAGTTTTTTTGTGAATTTTGCTATTACTTCATACAAAATGTTGTCTAGTGAAAAAAAAAATTACTACGTCTGATGTACAAATTACTAGGAAAATATCCTTGTCTTATCAGCTATTCAGAAAGGTATGAAAGTTAATACAAAGTTAAGGACTACATTATGTGCGTCTCACAAAAAGGTGATTATTCGGAAAATCAATAAAACTATTTCGTGAATATTAGCATTATTTTTAATAATAAAATATCAGTTTAAAAACTTTTACTACACTTTCACACGTCTTGTTCGATGTGCTGCCCTCGGTTTCTAATACACGTTCTTATTCGCTTCCTCACTTCAGTTTTTGTGATTCTTGATGTGATTGTTGCCCTCATCTGGTCCGCTGCATCTCTTATTCTCTCCCTTAGTTCTTCAATTGAATTTACTGGGGTCACATAAACTAGGTCTTTCATATGACCCCAGACGTAAAAGTCTAGTGGCGTAAGATCAGGGCTACGTGCAGGCCACGGAATTGGCCCACTGCGCCCTATCCATCGGTTTGGGTTGGTTTCATCCAGCAATTGTCGAATTGTGATTCGGAAGTGGGCTGGACATCCGTCATGTTGACAACATCATGTTTGCTCTTCTGTCTTCCGGTACATCCGTGAGCAGTGGTGTTAAATGATTTCTTAGGAAATCTTCATAAAGTTCCCCATTTAATGTTTGGG
This sequence comes from Cosmia pyralina, assembly GCA_946251885.1. Lineage (NCBI taxonomy): Eukaryota > Metazoa > Arthropoda > Insecta > Lepidoptera > Noctuidae > Cosmia > Cosmia pyralina. The sequence goes on from OX276359.1 coordinate 25,223,794, forward strand.
GTAAAAAATGTGGGCCAATTAATTTGTCGTCGATAATACCCATCCAAACATTAAGCGAGAATCTACGCTGGGATGCGGTTGGTTTCAGTTTCTTAGGATTTGCTTCTGCCTTCGGTGCCCAGTAATGTAAGTTGTGGTAATTTGTGATACCATCACGGTCAAAACATGACTCATCGGTCCACAGAATGTTTTTTAAAAAGTTTTCGCTTTCGGCGTCGGCATTTAGCATAAAACGACAAAATTCAAGCCGTCTTGGCGGATCTCCCTCTTCTAATGACTGGACAGGTTGATAGTGGTATGGATGTCGGCCTGATAAGTGAACTACAGACCAGACTTTCCACTGTGACATAGCAAGCTCACGCGCTACGATGTTTGTCGATATGTTGGGGTCGTCAATAAAACGTTGAAGAATCAGCTCTTCGTCCTCAGCCGTGTATCTCCGAGAACGACCAGTGTCAATTTGCCTGCTTCTTTGGACGCTGCCAGTTTCAGATAATCGCCGATAAGTCGATCCAAAAACACTAACGTGTGGGAGTCGGCGGTTGGGAAAACGAAGTTGATATTCTCTCCGCGCCTGAGCAGCGTTACCGTCACTAAGTCCGTAACAGTACATTATGTCAGCGTATTCAAGGTTAGAATATGCAGCCATAGTCAGCACTTATGAAGGCACAGCACAGCACAAGAGCAAGATACGCAGTATCAGTTAAGGAAATAGCCAGATAACAAAACACGAGCTTGCGCGACGTAGAGTTGAAACTAACTGACTCTGACGACCAGATTTTGTAAAGTCGCACCCCGTGTCATGCCGGGAGAACAATAGTGACCAATCACAAAGCTTGCCGAGTGTTTGGGGTTCAAGCGCAGGTAAAAACTACGAATAATACGAATATGAAACAATAGGTTGACCGTCTCGCAATTTTACCTGCTCCTCATAAAACTCATTCTTTCCCTGTCACACATGCAAAAGTATTGACAATCATACCTTTCTGAATAGCTGATAAGACAAGGATATTTTCCTAGTAATTTGTACATCAGGCGTAGTAATTTTTATTTTCACTAGACAACATTTTGTATGAAGTAATAGCAAAATTCACAAAAAACTAAATGTTTCTTTAGTGATATTTGCCAAAGTTTTTGGCATTTTTGAACTTTGAATTATTAACAAGGATCTGCTACGGCGTCAGCTATGATGTTAACTTAAATTTCAGTACAGTCGCGCCGTAAATCATTTTTAAATTGGCTCCAAATGATTTAATCTGGGATTTTTCATAAAAAAGCTAAAAATCGAATTAACTCAAAAACTACTGAATTTCGGTAGAACATTTGGTGGCCTAATTTGCTGCATTTTAACCCTACTATGACGTCCTGCAAGGAATACGTCGAGTTACCAGTAACCCTGTATATATTAGGTTGGGGAAAAAGTCTTTTCGCATTATAGTATGTATGAACTTAAAATAAAATCACTTTGGCTATACTATTTGTATCTGGCTGGTTTTGGTATCATTGAAAGTTTAAATTTTAAAGAACATAATTCCAAATTCAAATTAGGAAAATGTGTGATTTTCATTTGTTTTTCGTACTGTAAAGATGAGTGAATCTAATGAAGAAATTCGATACATTTTAAAAGTTTTACTACAAAAAACGTAAAAATGCAACGCAAGCCGCGAAAAAAATTTGTGATGTTTATGGACCCAGTGCAGTGTCTGTGAGAGTAGCACAAATTTGGTTTAAGCGTTTTCAATCCGGAAATTTTGATGTCAAAGATGCACGTCGCTCTGGTCGCCCTATTACGGATAAAATGGATGCCATTTTTGAAAAAGTGGAGCAAGATCGGCATATCAGTAGTTACGACGTAGCTGAAGAACTGGGAATTGACCACAAAACAGTTTTAGCGCATTTGAAAAAACTGGGTACACATAAAAGCTCGATATTTGGGTACCTCACGAGCTCACTGAAAGAAACCTAATGAACCGTGTACTCATTTGTGATTCTTTATTACGACGTAATGAAACTGAACCAGTTTTGAAGAAGCTGATAACTGGTGATGAAAAGTGGATCACGTACGACAAGAACATGCGAAAAAGGTCGTGGTCAAAGGCCGGTCAGGCTTCACAGACTGTGGCGAAACCCGGGTTAACTCGCAAAAAGGTGATGCTGTGTGTGTGTTGGGATTGGAAGGACATTATTCATTATGAGCTTTTACCACCAGGCAGGACCATCGATTCTGAACTCTACTGCGTACAACTGATGAGATTAAAGCAAGAAGTTGAGAGAAAGCGGCCGGAATTAATCAACAGAAGGGGTGTGGTTTTTCATCATGATAACGCTAGACCTCACACATCTTTAGCCACTCACACCTGTTTCGGTCTCTTCAGAATTCTTTAGGCAGTGTCAGATTAACATCACGAGAGGACTGCAAAAACCACTTGTCGCGGTATTTTGATCAGAAGTCCCAAAATTTCTATAGCAATGGGATCATGTCCCTACCTACAAGATGGCAAAAAGTTATCGAACAAAATGGTACTTTAGATAAATGTAAATAATGTATACTAAAAAATGTTTTGAATTTTCTTAAAAAATGCGAAGAAACTTTTTCCCCAACCTATTATATATATTTTTTTAAATATTCCTGTACCAAATAACAGTTTTACGAAATCAGAACATAATAATTTATAATACGAGTACTTGGCAGACGTAAGGACGCTTCGTAGCCCCTTGATCCCCAGAGTACTATTTTTACCCGACTGCCCCAGAAGGAGGGTAATGTTTTTCGAGAGTATTTATGTATGTCTATTTCTTTGGCACGCTCTGGAGGCCTACCACCACCTCTTAAAACAGTATTATTATAATCTTACTTTGACTTTTCGTACCATGACGTTCTTAAAATAAGCTTACTTTAATATTGAAACAATGTTATTTTCTTAGCGGTTATGGTGACGTCACCTCTAAAAGTTCATTCAATTCGTACCACGACGTGACTTTTGACAGCTAGCAGTATTGTTTTTATGTCAAATTTAGCAATCTTAAAAAAGTTCCTCGGACTCGACGGGAATATTATTGTTTTGCAAATTTATATTAAAAAAAACCATTTTCGAGTCATCTAAAGTAAGTAAAATGTATTTAATTACGTAAACTTGCCGAATGAATTGTGTATCTAGAGATTTTACTACCTACATGGGCAAATAATTATTTGTTTGATTCTAGATGGCGAATGCATATGAATTATTTGAGTTTTTGGAAGCTGATAACGCAGAAGCTAACACTTCAAGAAAGCGGCGCCGTATGCAGCTACGTCAGGAATGCGACCCCTTCAATTTAGATGAAGCGGAGTTTATTAAGCGGTACAGACTCACAAAAGAACTAGCTTATAACCTGTGCGATGAGTTGAGGCCACTGATGAAGAACCCTATGAAATCTACAGACTTGTCTGTAGAGACGAAGGTAAATGCATGGTAAATACCCTTATTTCTACAGTGAATTACTCTAAAGCAGTGTATAATGTGACATTTACCACTTTTATGTACCTATTCATTACTTTAAACTATTTTTTTTTTGTTTTTAGGTGTTAATTGCATTATCATTTTATGCAACTGGTTCATACCAACGTCCAGTAGGCAGTAATGAGGGTCATTTTGTGGCTCAGCAGACTGTTTCTTCTGTCATCGCACAGGTTACTGCATGTCTTAACTCACTGCAGATGAGACAGAAGTACATAAAGTTTCCAGTTAATGATCAAGAACGCAACAGAATCAAAATGGAGTATGTACCTACTTAGTTTTTTTTTTAATTTTATTATTATGTTTAGTCCTTGTTTAGCTGCAGTGCCTACTTTGCAAAACAATAACAAATACATAATTATCATTCAAACAACAACAGAGAATAGTAAGAAATGAGCAAAATCTGATGTTACAAATTGTAAGGTGTGTTTAAACTACTGGGGCATAATTTTAGACTGACTTATATGCAGCAGTGGACTTTGCGATTATGTTAGGCTGATGTAATAAAGAGTTAAATATTATCATAGTCAATGGTGATTTTAAATTCACTTATCTATTGCAGATATTACAATAAATTTCGGATCCCTGGGGTACTAGGTTGTATTGATTGTACCCAAGTAGCTATAGTACGCCCAGTACTACATGAGGAGCGCTACTTCTGTCGCAAGCATTACCATTCCTTGAATGTTCAATTGGTAAGTGTTCATTAAGTATCCAGTAGAAGTTAAGCCAATTAGAGTAAGTATTGAAAATAAGTAAAAATAAACAAATAAGTTTAAACAAAAATATAAAAACTGTATTCACTACCAAAAAAAAAAAAGTTCAAACAGTAATAAGAGAACATACATACAATTCTTAAGTTATACTATAATTATGGCACTTTACAGTCTTTCAGATATTAATCTAAACATTTTCAGATTTGTGGTGCGGACATGCAAATACTAAGTGTAGATGCAAGTCATGGTGGTGCAACTCATGACTCATTTATATGGGCTATTCATCCACTAAGAACTCACTTGGAAGATCTTAGCAACACAGAAGATACTTGGTTTCTTGGTATGTATATGTATTACATCATGCTTTTGATCTTTGTTAAAAAAATATTTTGTGTTAAATTCAATTTGTAACTATGGTCAATAATAATTTAAATTAACTTTGTTATCAATAGGAGATTCCGGATACCCTTTGAGAAAGAGCATGATGACACCAATACTGGATGCAGCACCTGACTCACCAGAAGCACACTACACTGACTTACATGTCCATGCAAGGAACATTATAGAGCGCACTATTGGACTTCTCAAAGCACGTTTTCGTTGCTTACTTGTTCACAGAGTCTTGCACTACTCACCAGAAGTAGCTGGCTCTATTATAAATGCTTGTGTTATATTACACAACATTTGCAATAGGGCTAACATATCTGTGGAACAACTAAACGATGAAGATGTGATTCGAGAAGCTCAGTTACAGCCACAAGACAATGCGAGTGAGCCACGTAGTAATAACGTCGCTCTGCAACAGGGTTTGGCTACTCGTGATTTTCTTGTTCAGCGGCTTTGGGAAAGGCGGCATAGATCCTGAAACACAAAATGATACACTATTTTATAGCATGTGCTAGCTGACATAATGGCAAATAATTTAATTTAATGTTTTGTGTTACGTAATGTAAACTAGTTTGCGTAATATTGTATAAAATCAAGTTCTTCTAACTGAGTTTGTTGCGCCACTTCTTCCCAGCTAAAGCACTAGGAAGTGGTGAAGGGTGGGCGTTTTGTGGGACTGTCTTATGTAATTTTGATGTTCAAAAAGTGCTGATTCTCAGGCTAGTTTGAGTAAATGACTTTTGATGTTTAATTTTTTTTTAATGTCTTATTATACCATAGAAAGAAAAAACAAACTTCATTCTATTAATTTAAAAAACAAATCTCGCATGGTTGGACTTCTGGATAGCACATTAACGGGGATATAGGCCGGGAGCATGCGGTTCATAAAAAAGAAATACCAAAATAATTTGTAAATCAAACATTCTTACAGTAGTGTGTATTTATTCCGATTGGATTACAGTATATCTAGGTTCCCAAATATATATTTTGAAGGGACACTGATTTAAAGACAAGTTTATGATAAAAACAAGTTTTCTATAGAAATTTGAAATTCCTCATAATTATCTCATCTTACATTTTGGTATTTCGTTTGTATGAAGTACGCATGCTCAACTGGCCTCATAAAGAAGGTGAACATATTGAATAGTTTCGTACCTTTCAATCCTCGTTGCTGTATTAGCAGGGTTTGGCTACTCGTGGTTCTCTTGTTCAGCGGCTGTGGGAAAGGCAGCATTTAAGATCCTGAAACATATTTTTTTTTTTTTGGATTACAATGTTAAGTTGGTTTTTGGAATAAATTCTTTTCAACTACGGAACCCTTCACTGTGCGTGGTCCGACACGTGTCCGACCACGCACAGTGAAAGGTTCCGCACACACGACACGCACTTGGCCAGTTTTTTTACCTACTGCTATTTTTTTTAATGTTGTTTAATTAATCTTAACAAACTAAATCAAATCTCACATGGTTGGACTTCTGGATAGCACTTTATCGGGAATTTAAAGAAGGTAAACATATTAATTAATTAGCTTTGTACCTTTCAATCCTCGTCATTGTATTTCCAATTGCTGCTGTTTCTTGAACCATCTTCTCCATCGCTTCGCCAATCCTCACAGCAGCCTCAGCGTGCATTTGTGTGGAACGGACGAGCGCACGTCTTGCAGCCTCCTGTGACATCGGCAGGTCGCGCCTTCGACGGCGGTGTCGCGGGGAGCGGGCTACTGATATAGTTGCAAGAGCCGGAGAAGGAGTTCTGCGGGGGGAGCGAGCCGGTGGATCTTGGACCACATGTTGCAGAGGAGGATTTTGAGGCAGTGGCTCTAAGATGGGCTCAAACAGTAGATTTTGGGTAGGTATAAGGACAGTTGGATCTAGGAGAGAATGGACATTTTGTAGGATGGATTCTGAAGCAGGGGAATCTTGCACATCCACATCTATTGGAGCAGCGCTTATCTTTGGAGGCTACAAAGACATAATATAAAAGTTATGTGCTTAAAATTATAAATGACAATATATTATGCTAAACTACATAAATGTTTTCTTACTAGTTGCACCTGAACACCTGGCATACCCAGGCCAATATCTTCTCCCAGTATTTGGAGAAATTTTTCTTCAATTTCCGTCAAGGGCCTCTCAGTGGAAGGCCCTCCCCCAGTCTGCACATGAGAAACCCGTAATAAAGCAACCCGCTTTTTCAGTTTTGCCTTATAATCTACCCAGTACTGAAATAAACATTGTTTAATTTAATATTGTTAGAGGCATCTAAGTATTATAGTACCTATACACAATTTAAATTGACAAAATAAAAAGTTATACTTACTTTAGTCCAGCCTACCCAATCTTTATGAACACCATCACCTTGCGAGTTCAAGATTTCCGCAATCTCTTTCCACTTTCTTCGTGAGTACTCCTTGGCTTGCAAAGAGCGATTGTGGGCAGTAGCGATACTTCTGTTTGAAATTAAAAATTCCCAGAGTATCTCTAGCTGTCGCCCGGAAACCCGATTAACTCTTCGGCTGCAAAATGAATAACAAAACACTAATCACCGAGTCTCATTTCGAACTATCTTCGTCAAAAAATTACTTAAATTAAAATATTTCTTTGTTTTAAAACTTATTCACTGAGTAACCGTGTTAACCTTACCTTGATTCCATGTCGACTTTGTAAGTTTGTAGCCAGTTAGATCCTATGCAATTTTAATATAAAATAACTTCAACCACTTTAACCACTTAGGGCCTGCTTCACCACCTACGATTAAGTTCCTATTAACTTACTTGGCAGATTTTATTCGGTGAGTAGTGGCTATTCGGCCATCGTGAAATAGACCCTTGAGAAAACAAAAATACCCCTTCATCTAGTTTCAAATTTCGCTCTGTTAGGAACACGAATTTTGTTCCGATTCATAGCATAACTTATAACTTATTTATTTTTTTTCAATTGTTTTTCTCATTTATCAAAGCAAAATCTTTTAATATTTGTGTCAATTTCATGGAAATTACTCATAAATATTAGATTCTAATGCAAATTAATCTTTTATAATTTAAAAAATGTAAGATTTCGCTTAAAGACATACTTCATAGTAGCGATTCGGACCAAACGTGTGAAAGGGACAGCGCTATACAGTTCATATAGCGTTGTTTCTTTTCTATTTTAGCAGGCCATAGACAAAATCTCACAAATTGTTCGTTCTTTCCCAGCACTAAGTAGGAATAAAACAATATTGAACGATGAAGGTCATGGTACGAATATGAGTAATGTTATTATAAGCTTGAAACAAAACTCTCTTGAAATAAGATTGTTTTGTAAAAGATGGTGGTAGGCCTCCTGTAGCCTAAACAGCTTGTTGGATTTTAACTTAAGAGGTGCCGTTACATTCTACTTATATGGAGTGACATGAGCTATATAATATTTATATATTGCATCTGCAAACACAAAAAAAACAACTAAAACGCTTGAAATAAAGCAAATTACTTATTTAAAAAAAAAAAAAAAAAAAACCCGACGGCAAAAACACTTATCTGAAAAGAGAAAAACAAGCATTATTTTATTGTAGTACTTTGTTTTTGTAAGGTATTGTAGGCGGGGACAAACCAATAACCTGAAATATGGTGTAACTTTTGTTTGTCCCCGCCTGCTAAAAGTACCTTAAAAAAAATAAAGTTCAATGGATAATAAAAAATAATGCTTGTTTTTTCTTTTCACTTAAATTTGTTTTTACAGTCGGGTTTTTTATTTTTTTTTTAATAATTTGTTGAGAGGAGCTCGTGGCTAAGTAATAACAGCCACAAGGGTCGATCCATCAGGTTAAGCTACGCTTGCGGGGGATGGCCCGTGGATGGGTGACCATCTTTACATACCGAGATTCCTCCATGCCTCGGAAAGCACGTTAAGCCCGGCTGTCATTCGTGGATCTTTGACAGTCATTACGGGTCGTCAGAAGCCCGACAGTCTGACAACCAGCACCCTAATTGCGTAACACGCTATAGATCGGAATCTGAATAATTTTAAAACAAACTGCTAATCCATTGCTTCATTTGTTCGAAAAATGTGTCTGCTCGACAACGTAAATAACGCAATGAATGTTGTTGAACTGTCAAAATGAAACCAACTCCGATTGATAGTGTGTTACGCAATTAGGGTGCAGTCTTACCAAGGGGTATCGTGTTACCCAGTAACTGGGTTGTGCAGTATTTTACATGAAGCGACAGGCAGTCGCTCCATGTAAAATACTGGTATTCAGATGCATCCGCTTAGACTGGAAACCGACTCCAACTTGGTTGGGAAAAGGCTAGGCAGATTTGATTTTCCCATACTTTGACAACGATTATAGAATATCAATATTTATTAAAGCGAATAGTGACAAATTAGTCATCTACTACATATATAAACCAAATATGAAAGTCATATTTTCTATATTTGATCCCAGTCTCTCCATATTTTGATCACAACTAGGATCACACAACATTCCACAGTTTTCCTCCAGCGGAAAATCCCCGCGTCCTACATGAAAGTTTCCACAGCCTCCTAGTAACAATTTAATACAAATCTTATTAGTTTTTAATGTCTCTCATCTGCCTCTAATTGTCCTGTCCCTAATGAGTCCGTGATATTGGCGCCCATTACGAAAATGTTAATGAGCTTATGTTAATAACATTTTGTTTTTCCTTTTGTTAGTGAGTGTATGTTCCTTTCTGTTTCAGGAATATTTGCATGTTACGTGTCTATAAGTAGGCAGAGTAGAGAAGGTATTAGAAATTATGTGTAGTTTCCGAGTAATCAAGTCACTTGATTACTAAGAGTAGCCGAGGCTTACAATTGGAGAGACCTTTGTCCGGCAATGTACTGCTACAGGTGACGATACTGATGAATGTGAGCAAGATATTATGAAAATCTGTGAATTAAAAGCAATGCTTAGAATGATACAAGTGTAGCTGTTGGCGCAACACCCGAGAGCCTCTCTGTCTGAGATGATTAGATTATATTTTGTTTGAAATGAGTAACCGTTCTTAACTTACACGTGTAGTTAGGACGGTGACATTCACCACACATGATACAATGTAAGATGTATGCTCAATCTCCATATTATTGATTCGGTAAAAAATAACCTTCAAATAGCACTTGTTAAACGAGACCATTGAAAAACAACCAATTCTCAAAACCGGTTGCATTTTCTAAACATTTTCTTACTAAGAACATAATTAGTCTCCGTCGAATTTACGTTAATTTAATTTAGAATTAGAAATAAGACCCCATTGGGAGAGATTTTGTGCCGAAAATAAACGAATAAACATTGTAAAATTTAATGTTAACAGACGGTCTGACCGTTTCATTACATCACATGGCTATGAACTTTATTCATGTAACCCTTTCTTTACTAAGCGTACATTGAAAAGTTGGACCTACCAGCTTCCAAACTCTATAAATAAAATCCACGATGAATATGGATGAATTTGGGAGTATTGCTACGGAAGCAAAGGATCTCGCACTCGGTACAGGGGCATGGAGTAAATCCAGACTGCTGTCAGTTGGCTGTGGTAAACAACACAATTAAGGCCGGAGTTTCAATTGACGACGACGCGCTTTCCAGCTACATGCACAATCAAACACAGTGCTTCGCAAAGTTCATAGCAAACGAACACTGTGCCGGTTTCGTCCAGAAATCTGTTTTGTGTGCAACAGCGGGGAGCATGTGGACTTATTTTAGATCTCGTTGCTATGTGAGCATGTCCAATTTGCTTTTCCTATTTAGAAAAACAAGTGGGCTCGTTAAGTTCTTTGTGGTTTATGGAAATAAATCGCCATGTCGGTGAATTGAGGGTGACCATGCAGTTACTAAATTGATATGGCAACCATCTTGTTTGGAACACATGTTTCCTATCTGCTTTGTCATTAGCTGTTATTTTATGTACTTCTTGTTCTTGATTAGGTGTTTTTTGTTCGATTGTAAGTAGGTACAGGGTTCTTTGATAGAGTTCGTTAAGGTTTTTGTCTGCTCAACGTGTTGCTATCAGCTGCCTGACCTTTCTGATCCGCTGAAATAATGTTGTTGGTAAAAATGCCATGATGATAATACCGCGTAACGTATCATCAAAAATGTCTCGTTACTAATGAAATATTTATTGTTAACTTACTGATCGTTTCCTTTTGAGTTTTGAGGCTTGTTGCTATGCAACTCCTTTATTGAATGTATTCTTCTTTCCTCGACTATTAGAAATCTTCAGTGGTTTTTGTTTTAGTTACAGCATACTTTATCTGTTTCATGAATCATCCTGATTTTCAGGATAAGGTTCCTGATGAACCTGAAATACATTTACTTGCAATAAACAATGCCAAAAGACCAGGCTTCAACTGAAGAGTCTCTAAGTCTGATAATGAAATTACTAGTTTAGTAGTGTAATTTAGAACTAATAAAATATACTTACTTCAAATTGAAGAGTTTATTTTATAATCTTGTTAGGTATCTCAACGAACTGTAATTGTTTTTTTTTTTATCATCAACTCGTAACGTTAGCGGATGGTAGATCCGGCTTGTTCTCGGCGTTCTCGAATGTTGTTTTTTATATGAACTGAGAGATTTTAATTAAAGAATACATCATTGAGTCCCGTTACATACTTACATATTAGAGTCATTTCCGTGAGCTGTTGTTCAATTACAGGCAAATGAGTGTAATAATATTATGTGTGTGTTCTTAGAGCTCCACACGAGCACTGAAGAACATACTAGTTCTGTCGGACATCGACGATAGTTTTAACTCTTAAAATGTCGATTGTACACCATGTGTACAGATAACAATAGAATTTCAATTGTGTCTGCTAATTGGCGCGCGACGCGACGGGTTAAGAGACCAAAAATAGTACTTATAATTACAGAAAGTGAGTACTCGTAATTCATAATGATCTAGAGATTATCAAATATGACCCGTTTCATGCTGAAATAGAAACACGAAAAGTTCATTTGCATATGATGATACCTATATAGATGAGTTGTCACAAATGTGACATCATGGAGGTAAACAAACGCAGTAACGGAGTGGCTGTCGTTTTTCAGAAGACTTCGGTCCGAATAGTCCAGTCAATGATGTACAGATTGTAAACCTAAAAATAATTTTATTTATAGGTTTACAATCTGTACATCATAGTCAATAATTTTATATAAGTAAAATCCATATGTAAAAATAATCAAAGTAATATGATTGTTTGGTAGCTATCATATAATTACTCTGGTAACACTGAAATCTGACAGCAATGGTTTCATGGCGGTTCTTTTTCAATTTAAATAGTGAAAATAATGGTGAGAAAGTGTTGCATCAAGAGATGTAATATGCTGGTTGTATGGCATTTCATTTCACAGGTAAGGATCCCAATAATAAAGATTTTATTTAATAACACTTTTGAGTCTAAGTAGTGTGACCATGCTCTAGACGAAGAAGTAATGTAAGTAATTCATTAAAGAAGTAAGTTGTAGAGTGCATGAGCAGGGTCCTAACCGATTGTTTCAGAAACTTATTCAGGGGCTTAGGAATATTGAACATATCCTGACGTCTTCCTAGACGTCGACGGAACTTTGTGCCCCCGGCTCCACCTCACACAAAACCGGGGGCACAAAAATCCACATTTGCCACTACCTACCACAATCCTTGGTGCAGCGGAAAAATATCGTTTTCAATAGGACCTCCGGTGCTGGTGAATCTTCTGTTGTTATTGGCACCAGGGTGTCTCCTACATGTTTCCACCCCCATTATTTAATGGGGAAACATGTAGGAGACACCCTCAATAGGGTTCAGCTCATTCGCGAACCACTGCTGCACTGCTGATGTTGATGTCAGGCTTGCCACTGACCTCATGAACGACTGGAAGCGGTACTGGTTGAGGGAGGTCACTCTTGCTGGTGCCCCACACCATTTCAGGAAGCACATCGTCCCAGCCTCTTCAACCTCACCGTGAGTGGAGGAGGGGTTGTAAAAGATCACTGCCGCTTCCTTGATAATTTCTGACTTCAAATACAATTTTGAGAAACCCACCTTACTTCTTTTGTAAGTTGCAGATGTTGTGTCGCAGCCGGTAAATGAATGTAAGAACAGGATGTGTGTGTGTGTGATGCTGCTGCATCTCTTTGGTGGACAGTGCAATTATCTTGGTTCTCCCTCTGCCGGGTTTTACCAGCAGGATGTCTCGGGTGGGAGAAAGCTATGAAAAGACAGCGAGTTCTATGAGTGGATTGTTCCGCAGCAGTCTTCACGATAAGGACATCATCATCATCGGGGGCCTGGACAGTCTGTATCCCATTCTCGTGAAGCTTTGTCTGTAGTAAAGAGATGAACTGAATTTTGTTGGCAGCATTGGACCAAAAAAAAATCTTGTTTCATTGGTATCGCTGTGTTCCATGTCAAATTGATTTCAGCCGACCTCCTCAGTCTGTATCGTCACCTCTGTTCTTGTGACTTCGTGCTGTTGGCTGAGTTGAGTTTATAGTTAAGCTAATTTTTTATCAGGTAGTGCCCAGCAGGTATTCAGCTGCATCCGGTTAGACTGGAAGCCAACCTCAACATAGTTGGGAAAAGGCTTCCCAGATGATGATGTAATGCCTATCACGCTGAATAACTTTTATTTTCATTTTTCCGGAGCGTGTAGCTCTAGAATGGTTGGGAATTTGAAAATGGTGTGAATGGTGAATAATAGTTGTAGAAAATTTTATGAGCGCCAAACGCCATCAAATGCTGAACAAAGATTTCCTGATCCCAACAGGATACGGGTTGTTAATAATCACTGGTAATGCACTTATGTAAACGAGGTCAAAACAAGCGCCTGTCTAAGGATACCATTGTTAATGCTGCAGTAGTGTCGGATTGATCTATTGTCCATCTAGCTAACTAATAATTTTATACCTACTGTGATTAACAATTCACAAAAGAATTGTTGCCTGAGGATTCCTCTGATTGTTGCTATGTGTTACTGCCTGAGGATTCCTCTGATTGACCTACGGGTACCGTAAAAGATGAGGTGAATGAAGTGGATTTCTCTGTATAGAGATAATCCAACAGCGTAACGTAATTAGGTACTTATAATAATAGTAATGTTTTCAATGACTATTATACAGGGTGTAAGTGCTCATCATTATGAACAATTTTTACTATGGGACTAAACCTGAAATCTCGAAAAACAAATCAGCTCTTCCCTATATTTTGACAAATTATGCGAACATAAATGTACTGAACAGCTGTGAACAGCTGATTTTTTTCGCGATTTCAGGTTTAGTCCGATAATAAAAGTTGTTCATAACGATGAGTACAATGACCACTTAAAAGGTTGCCACTGTTTTCACTTGCACCCTGTAGGTATGTAGTGGTATTCGTGTGGAAGAACCACGACTTACAAGTCGACACTAACATACTTAGTAAGGATGGAAAACGTGTAAACAGATCACCTGTATTTTCACTAATTTTATCACCGAGATTCTTGGATTTCGTATTTCACTAATTTTATCACCGAGATTCTTGGATTTCGTATTTCACTAATTTTATCACCGAGATTCTTGGATTTCGTATTCTCGTAGATAACCTCCATCCGAGAAAATAACTGTTTTTGAAATAGACCATGGGTGGGTAACTTGTACCTTTAAAAGGCAACAATTGCCAATTGATTTATTTATTATATCCTCCTCCCTCACCTCAATGTCATTAACTAATCACAGCAAATTTTATCATGATAATAATTTTTTTTTCTCATTCTGTCTAATTTAATCTAATTTTACCTAGTTTTATATAATTTAACCTATTTGTATGTGTGGTGCAAATTGTAAAACAGGATACTTTTCAGTTACAGTCATTTCTAAATTAATTGGTATAATACCTACAGACTTAAATACACTACACAAGAAATAATATCTCACTTAAGTATAGATAATCAGATATCCCTGCCAGGCACAAGTTCCAATACATAATGGCCGAATGTGAGCAACGTGTAACTAAAGTAATCGTCGAGTTAATTAGAAAAGTTGAAACGATCCAAATGCCGTGCAACCTTATAACTAATAACAGACTTATTTTATGGTTCACTTATAAAATTCAATTATTATTGGAGCGAGAGTGCGCTGGTGTACTAACTTTTTTATTAGTTCCGGAACTAATTTTTACCTGAATTATTTAATTCATGAATTGATAACGAGATAATAACGATTTCGATTGAATCTTCTTTTCCAAAACCTGATGGGTTTTTGAGACGGGGCAGTAACCTTAACCGTTCTAGCTACAGGAACATGGAGTTAAGAGACTGGCCTTAACATTTTGAGAAAGTCAGATCCATATTCACAAATTATTTTTTTTTTTAAATTGTACAGTCGCCATTTGGGCAGTTTTCACAAAAACTTCTTATGATGCCAATCTATTCTGTTTCTTATAAGGATAGGTCAGCAAGAAAAGTGGCAAATTTGCACAAATTTTTATTAAATGCCAATCATCAAAAAAAGTTTTTGTGAAAATTTCCCATTTTCTTGCCGTACATATTTTTTTCTCAAATTTGTGGTGAATGCTGATCGAAATGTCTCAAATCTGTGAATGCTGATTGAAATGTCTCAAATCTGTGAATACTAATCGAAATGTCTCAAATCTGTGAATGCTGATCGAAATGTCTCAAATCTGTGAACGCTGATCGAAATGTCTCAAATCTGTGAATACTGATCGAAATGTCTCAAATCTGTGAATGCTGATCGAAATGTCTCAAATCTGTGAATACTGATCGAAATGTCTCAAATCTGTGAATGCTGATCGAAATGTCTCAAATCTGTGAATGCTGATCGAAATGTCTCAAATCTGTGAATGCTGATCGAAATGTCTCAAATCTGTGAATGCTGATTGAAATGTCTCAAATCTGTGAATACTGATCGAAATGTCTCAAATCTGTGAATGCTGATCGAAATGTCTCAAATCTGTGAATGCTGATCGAAATGTCTCAAATCTGTGAATGCTGATCGAAATGTCTCAAATCTGTAAATGCTGATCGAAATGTCTCAAATCTGTGAATGCTGATCGAAATGTCTCAAATCTGTGAATACTGATCGAAATGTCTCAAATCTGTGAATGCTGATCGAAATGTCTCAAATCTGTGAATGCTGATCGAAATGTCTCAAATCTGTGAATGCTGATTGAAATGTCTCAAATCTGTGAATACTGATCGAAATGTCTCAAATCTGTGAATGCTGATCGAAATGTCTCGAATCTGTGAATGCTGATCGAAATGTCTCAAATCTGTGAATGCTGATCGAAATGTCTCAAATCTGTAAATGCTGATCGAAATGTCTCAAATCTGTGAATGCTGATCGAAATGTCTCAAATCTGTGAATGCTGATCGGTCTCACAAAGCTAAAGGGCCCTCAGACCACAGCTACAACGGCCATCGGCGGGTAAGGTACCTACCCTTACTGCCCCATCTCAAACATCCACCCGGTATACTCAGAGTAGGTATAACATTTTTTATTTACGGTGTAAACGAAGAAAAAACATCCTGACAGGTTGTTTTCGAATAGTGTCAAGCAAATTATCTTAAAACGGGCAAGATAAATTTGCCTCATGGTATTTAAAAAAAGACCACCCAAATAAGACTGAAAATATAACGATTATTAGCAATAATCGCGAGGCCGTTGAGAATATCTGAATGAACATTATCGTACCTACCCACTTACCTACTGGGGGCTGACGGGTTACGATAACGAACGTTCCAAATTGTTGTTGTATCAGATGTCATATTGACCTCTAGCGTCATCATTAAGTTTAATAACGTGTACCTAGTCCGGTAGAGCAGTGGTGGACTGGTGGGCCGGTGGCTACGATCCTGACTTACGAGTTGTAGGTCGTAGGTTAGAACCCACGCGGGCGCTTTACTTTGTGTAAATAATTTAATCACCACTGCTCTTAAAACGGTAAAGGAAAACATCAGGAGGAAACCGGCATGTCCTAGAACTGAAAATTCGTAGACATATGACATCTATAAATCTTCACTAATCCCGCGTGGTGGATTAGGGTCCACTCCCTCTCGAAGTGAGGAGGCCTGTGTCCCAGCAGTGGGAACATTATAGGTTGATTTATTTTGACGACCTAGTCCAGTACGGTAACTGAAAAATAAAAAATTAAAATATTCACTAACCATAGATCCATGGGGCCATGGGAGGACAGTTTTCTTCTGTGCTAATTACGAACTACTATGATCCCGTACCAAGCGTGATGATTATTATAATTTTATCTATCACCATATACCGTATGTCACCGTACATCACTGACATACGCAAAAAGGTAACGCAACAAGCAACACAAGCGATTCAAGCTGAAACTATGATGATGATGACGATGCCAAGGCCAAATCTCTAAACAGACTGACGAACAATTTATATCTGAAGTTTTTGTAATTAGCTTCTCAAAAATAAAATCTTCTGTAACCTGCGCCCGAAATTCGGTGCTCAAAGACGTTCGTTACACAAAAATTACTTCAGAAAAACCTTTGTAACCACCACCTGTTGGTTAGAAAGGTTTTTCTGAAGTAATTTTAAATTTTTGTCCCAAAAATCAAGTAAATACTTACCTGGCTACAATGACGTAGGTAATAAATACATCATTGCCTGGCTATGATTAGGTTGCTGAAGCAGTAACAGTGTGGAATTCTTCTTCAACATACATATTTTACTCTCGTGGCATTGTAGATTGAGGGGAAGCAGCAATAGCATTCTGAAGGTGTTTGCAGAAAGGCTAGAAGGGCCTACAATGGATAGATTTATCAAACTGCATGTCAGACATGGGACTTGATGAATCTTCCTCCTCTTATCTTGGCTGTATTTTTAGTGTGTATTTGTGTTTTTATTGTTGTACTCATGTGTGTTTAAGTGTTACTACTAACATAGTTTTTTAAGTTTGTACTGATTACTAACACGCTATGGGCCGTCGACGCCTGAAAATAAACGATTTTTATTTTATTTTTTATTTTATTTATTATTGTGTTGGAACCATAGATATATTTTTATATTTCTATGGTTTGAACTATTCATTCACATGGCAGACGGATTGATAACCGCTGTAGGTACAGACACATTTAACTTTTATTTCAGCGCTGATAGACATGCAACAACGAGAATATTAATTTAATAGTGAATGAATCATCAAATCTCTTCTATTTCGGTCAAAACACCGCAAACATAAATTTAATACAAATGGAAGAAACGAAGTTTTGGAAAAATCCAGAATACTTAACAATAATATTATGATTATGATGGTATCGACATAAATAGCTTGGCCTTAGCAACACTTGGATCAATAATAATATAATCAATACTTAGCTAAACCTTATACGAAATTTTGCCTATTTCGCTGATTTACGTGATTTTTCAGAGGTGATTTGATAGTTGTAATAGGTACTCTGTATTTCTATAAGTTTTAATGCACAACATGTAAAATCATCTAATGAATGAGCTACTTTTTATTTTGCGTCGAGTTTATAATGCGAGAATTATGTTGCTATAAAAGATTTTTGCCATTTCTTTTAAATTTTTTGCGTTTTTTTTTTTTACAGGAATTGGATTGATTTTTAGTTAACTTGAACTTTAGTTTATTTATGTTGTTTTAATTTTATGAACGAGATTTCTAAGTAGCCGAAATCAAAATCAATTCTTTGCCCATTTTCTCTAAAATTTGACTAAGTTAAATATTTTGTTACTCAAAAATTTTATATGAAAGTAGTAAGAAGTGATTCAAACATTGTACAGACGACTTTCACAAGAATACATTGTGAATTTTTCATATCCTGTAGACGTCAAAACGATTTCTAAATATGTAATATTCTAAACCTCTTGCAGCAAAAATTCACAAAACAGTCGCCGGTTTAGGTCGAATAATCAAAAATAAAAAAGTACCTCATCATAAATTTAAATGATCTTTCATGTTGTACAATAGAACTCATAGAAATACAGTATTTTAAGTGTAAAATCACGTAAAAATTTCGTATACAGCCTCTTATGTAAATAACTAAAACACAGAACATCTTTACTAAACACTGCTAAACTAAACACAAATTCATAAAATAATGCAATGGAGCGTTCATGTTATTTTGACCAATATTTTTCAATATTATGTTAATAGACGATAATTTTATTGTGTATCTGTAAAAATAACGGAACATAATGTTTCAGTTAAAAGGTTCATTTCAGGGGCGAGTTAGTTCCACAAAGCGATAAGAGATGGCGTTGGCTGTCACGTTCGCGTATGGAAAGGAACCTCGCCTAGCAACAAGAAATAATCAATGCTTTCCAATTCTTTATAAATTGATTTTAGTTTAGTGCTTGTAATTTTCATTTAATATACCAAATGGGTTTGTTGAAGGAACCAATAACACTAACTGATACTTACCTACCCAGTTATGCTATAGGTAATGATATTAATTTATTCTGTTTTGCATTTAATTACCAATCTAGATTTTACAATTTTAAATAAATCGATAATAGCTATCAAGTTAATGTAAATAATTAGCTTGCTAGTGATGTGCCACGCTCGGAGAGGTCAAGTGTCGATAATCGTAACGAAGTGGCCGCCAGAGCAGCGCCCGGCCGGCCGCGCGCCGTGCCGGCCGGTGCGTCCGCTGTGCCACGAATCTCGATAGTTGCTACAATCACGTCGTTGGTTTGCGGTTAGAAAGTGAAATAACCCTTGTTTTGGTATAAAATTAAAGATTGCACAAATTGTGGGATTTCGTTGTAACTACTAGATTACTATCAAAGTAGGTACTCTGTTTAAGTGTATCTACTTTTCATTTAAAGATTTACGAACGTTTTTTGAAATTTGAAAAAGAGAAATTTCCTAATGTCTTGCCTAGGTACATAGAAATAACTTAATTTAAAAATGAAAATTATTTTGTTCATGATGTTATCTTTATGTTGTTAAAAGCGAAGGTAAATAAATCAATTCACAAGTTATAAAATAAACATGAAATACTACAGGTATAATTCTTTAGTCACACATTCGGAAGTGGTTGCCTATTTCTAAGCGGATTAAAAGCGATCATTTATGTTTGCCAAAACCGTATAGTTATTTCTGTCCGCATAGGATAATTGCCCTAACTTCCCTCGCAATAGTGTCAACAATCGCTTGACGTCTAACCGTCTAAACGTCTTTTCCAAAACGTGTTGCTACTTCAACTGGTCCAATTTCTTTAGAATCGATACCTCTGCATGTTAATTTGTTTACGTCGAACGGAACGAATTTATTTTTATGTTCTCATATTGGTAGGTACATAAAAAGTATAAAAACTTTACACGTTCGCTAAAGTCGACAAAAAAGTGAAGCAAATATAATAACCAACTGAAAATTGATGATTGCTCTTTAATTTTGAAGAACAATAGATTGAAAGATATGTAAAGAAGACGATGTTGTTTACAAAGCAGTGATGTGAAGGCGAGATGGTAACATGATGGAGGCTACGATAGAGCACGATAATACAAAGTGATGCCAATTTACTACAAACGCGAGCTCAGCATTTGAGGATAAGATGAACCTATGTATCCATATAGCTGTTCTTGCATTATCGAAGCACATCAAAGCTATTTGGCACCATCCTCCGACACAGGCAGGCAATGCAATCTATCTCTTATCGCAGTCTGCACATATTACGAGTTAGCGTTTAGATTCTGTTCTATGCGTGCATGTGGCAACATGTCTATAAACGGCACATGTAGAAAACTGTACCAACTCGTCTGTATTTACTAATTATACAAAAAACACTGGAGGATGGGGTGCACCAATCTGTAGCGAGGCCCGGCCTGAACCGGTCGCGACCGGTTCCAACCGGTCTTATTAAAATACTACTCCGACTCTCTTGCTTGTTTTTACCTAGCTCAATTTTATGATAATATATGGAAACGATGTTCTTCGTTCTTTTTGTTTTTTTAAGTGTCATCTGTATGGAATATTTAATCACCTTTAGTATTATTGTACAGTAGGTATATTGTGTGGGTAGTGGATGAGGTAATGTGTGTGTGTTCATGTTCATGGCGTTCATCTTTCTTCTCTTCGTGTTTCGGGGAAGGGATAGGTATTAAAAGATAATTTCCATTTTGAAACTATGTATTTTTTTTCTTCATATTTCTACATTTTCTTTTACGGTCTATCAAATAAATATCAATTATAAACAATTGATACATTTATTATTATTGTTAGTTTTTGTATATGTCGACATTTCAAGTTTTAGAAGTAAAATGTTTTTGTAGCTTTTTAAAATCTTTTTATTTATCGATGAAAGTGAACTCTAGTACTATGATATTGTGCGTTTAAAACACTGGACCCTACAAACATTTAGATTTCGTTTAAAAACGGTTAGTCTATTGATTTACATTTAATGTAGTAATTACAGGATGAAGAAAATGCAATCTGCAATATTAACATCTCGTCAATTATATGTACTGTTAGTACAAAATGTATCTCTCGTCTATCACCCACTGGACTATATAGTAACGCAGCTTCACGCGGCGATAGAAAATAATCTTACAAAAAATTTCACTTTATATTAACTTAAATAACTTAATACTTTTATAACTATTAATAATATAACCTGAGATCTTTTGCCTGCATCAGAGGGGCACGCGGCGGGGCGCGCGCGTAGCCTGCGCCCGCGCCGCGCTCCCCCAGTGCCTACTCTCCACTCTATGATACACATCTCTAATATTTATAAATCTGCATTCATGTTTTCACATTCATAAAAAGTAATATTTTTCTCGCATTTAAATTTTATACATTACAAAAGTAGTATCACAAACAAATGTACAAACTAGTACAATTACGAAAAACGTACACATATCGGACCTCTACAGAGATCGCCTCTAATAAATACAGTTACGATACATGAAATACGAACTCTACGCAACTTCAGAATAGAATCGAACTCGAAACAAAAAATAATACCTAAGACTATCGTTCAGGGTATCAGTATCACACGCGCAGCGGCGGCTGAGATCAGAGGGTGCGCACGAGCGCCGCCACGCCACTCACGCGACCAACCACCACGACTCAATCGTTAAAATATCCAAAATACGAACAATGATCAAGATCATACAATGATTAACATAAGTACGAGCGGCGCGGGGCGAGCGCAGCGGTGGGCAGAAAGACAACCGACGTCCAGGAGGGGGGAGGGGGCGAGATCGACGCTCGCCGCCGCGCGCCGGGGCGCACGCGCGCCCTCCGCCGCCGGCACGCTCGACCAGCGACCGAATATCGACACTTTATCGATAACAAAGTGCATTTCGCATCACTATCGACCGTGCCCGCGGCCGACGAGCGATGCAACTAAAACTTGCGCTCTTCCGCGCGCTTATACTACAACTATACGTTACATATCACGCTGTGCTTTTTTCTCTTATTAAAAATATATAATAATTAATATAATATACAATAATATGATATTTGTTAAAATAACGATACGTAGATATCGAGGAGGGCTGTCAGTCGGCTCGCTCGCATCACGTGCTTCTCACAGGCTGGTTCACTCCGCCTGGCTCCTGAACAATTTCTTCTTTTCTATCGTGAACTGGGGGCTGATGATGATGGTGCCGCCTCGCGTTAAGTTTCTGTAACAAAAGAGAGGTTCCGTCAGTACTGTTGTCAGTGTTGCCTCTGTTGCCAGGCTGACGCAAGTTCGTCACTGAATCGGTTTATCGACGTGAGTTAGCAGGGCTCAACTTACTTTAAGAATTGCGGCAACAGGCTAGTCCAGTTCGTCGCATCGTGTTCCAGATGTAGATGTATCTCGTGCGTGGTTAACGTGTTGGGGTCTATTTTGAAAGCTGCTAATCTTCTCCCCGTGACGTCGACTATGACAGCCGCTCCCCGCGACCCACAAGGTTCGCCCTCGGCTAGTGCCAGGGTCTGCCGGGCTGCTCTGGCCAGCAGTTCTGCTGGTACCAGCACCTCAGCGGTGGCTAGTTCGCTGGCTCCTTTTGCCGCTCGTAGTTCTCTCTCCAGCCTCTGCGCCAGCGCCGCTTCCGTCGGCACCGGCACCGGCGCTTCCCGCCATGTTGGTCCATTCCAAGCTGTAACAAGAGGAAACTAAGTTTAGATTTCAACCCTTCAAGTTTAAATTATGATAAACACAATATAATCCTTACTTATGTCTTTTGTAAGCTGTCACTATTAATCTTACTGGAATTATTCAAAACAAAAAGTTTACTTGATCTAAATTCATCACTAAACTGTATCAGAATAAAGTTAATGCAAACGTGTATCGAGCCAGTGCGCACCAAGGGCGAGGGAGTGCGGCGCAGCGGAACAGCTGACACGTCAACTGATCCCGAACTGGCCCCGGCGCGGTGAGCACTGCTCACTGACTCAAAATCGAACTAAGTCGAAGCACTGAGGGCTACTGTTACAACAAATGATGCAGAAGACTAAGAAGTACGATCATCTGCTAGTGACGGGCGGCTGAGCGCATGCGCGCGCCGCATAGCAACAACCGTCAGCCGGTTAGAAAGCCAGTTCCCTCCCTCACCTCGCCACGCCGAATAGAAAGTTAACTCACCTTTTTCGCTATTGAATCCGACAAACTGATTCGTGACCGGCAGGATCTCCATGTTTTCCAAATTGTTACTTATATTGTACACTTTTTAAACGACGAGAAAATTAAAGCGTTCCGCTGCGGAACTTAATATTGCTAGAAAAATATCACAAGTCTCTTTTGTACTGCTAATGCGCACTGAACAACCGGCCTCACACCCGGCGACTAGTTATCGTGAAGAGATCGATGGGAAATTGATAAAACGTCCGAAGCTCACGACCGCATCAGATCTGATCTCGTAACCATAGGGCTTCGTCACTCGGCCCACGGCTCACTATTCGACCCACCCAACCCTGTCGCTCTCTGTGACGGACTGGCGATACCGGGGCCATCCGCATGTTATATAGAAGGCCGCGGCGGGGGTGCGGGGGGACACTCCGCGGGCTGCAGAGGGGGCCCCGCGCGCCAGTTGCACCGGGCCTCGGTAGACGGAGGTCGTCTCCACGCCGCTCCGTGCCGGCACCGGGTACAAGCCGGCCGGCTTCTTTGTTCGGGCCCCACCGGTGGGACGACTCGGTTCTATCTCATAACAAAGTGTTCCTCGGTTTAATTCTCGTGTGTTATTTTACGTTTTCGTATGTTATGTTTCGGTTTCATGGTTCTTTGTTCTGTATGTTCAGAACTTGCCAGAATGTAGATCTATGTATGTTGTAACTATCTCTGTAGAGTAGATTATGGAATTCATAGTTATCTGCGGAGAAATCTGCCAGGCTGCTGGTTAAGATAAAGACTTTAGACAGATAAGCGATTTTCATTGTTCTCGAATGCACCTATTGTGGATCTTTGTGTATTGTTAAAAATAAAACTTATTGTTATTAGGTAAGTAGGTAAGTAGTGTAAAATAGTGGTGTTAATTAAAGAGGTATTTATTGGCTGGATTTAAGAAAATCCGTTTTTTTTTTATCCTAACAAGATTATTTTCTGACTTTTCCTCAGATCATAAAATGTAAGAATTGTTTAAAACCTCCTTAGAGACAGTAATATCAACATGAATGAAAAAACGGCGAAAGCTTATAAATTGATTCCATTAGTAGCGATAAGAAAACTCGCTGCAGTTGACAGCTATTGCACCAACATTCAAAAAACATTGATCGAAAATGCAAAACCAATTTCAGAGTTCACATCAGAAAAATATGTTTTCAAAATTAAACAAAATGAAAATCAATAGTTAATCAAAACAATCAATATATCAATAGTTAATCAATAGTTTATAGATGAAAACTTATAATATGATGACCATCTTCAGAAATGACGCCACTAAAACTTTTGTAAACACTCGAAGTGTTAAAGTTTAATAATAAAAAAATAACACTAAATCCTATAACACTGGCAACTTTACAAAGTAATATTTCAAAATAGTCTTCAGTCAACGTACTATCTTTTTGGACCAATTAATATATCTTGAAGGTAAATCGAAAAAAAGAAACAAGTAAGCTTCTAGGTTACATTAAAAAACCACATAACAGAAAACCATAAAAAAATAATAAAACTAAGCCATCGAAGCCAGAATTAGATATGAATACACAACTTATTCCAATAACAAAACAGATAAAACTGAGCAATCAAAATTTTAATAAAAATATAAACTTGAATTATGAGTTTGGCATAGGAGTCAATAAAAATCTGTTTGTCAAATTACAATAGAACCCACGAAAAACTTTTCAAAGCCAAAACAAATATTTTTTTAATATGCAGTAAAAGAGTTGTCTCGAATTTTAACGCATCACTGTAAAAAGTGCCTACGTGACGACTAATGATCCAACCAGTGAAAGACAATAGCACAATGATTTATTGCCAATAATGAAATTCAACAAAAAGGATGAGAATTCCTCACAAATAGAAATTGATTCAAAACACTTTATAGAGGAAATACAATAAAATTATTTGCCAAGCTCAAACGTAAGCCAACACAAAAAAGGTGCAATTAAAACCTAAGTTAAAGTAAGAAAAGACGATAATGATTTTGAAAACAATCATGCAATTTCAAAATGAGTTGCATCAGCCGACTAGAAATTTCTCTCAGTAAGATGAACCACTTTGCGTGATTACTTGGGCGTACAAAAAAAAAAGGTCCCCACCGGTTGGAATCACCGTCCCAAATCGTTAATAATGTTTTGGGATGCTTTTCAAACTGTTTCTTTTTTATCTACCTTAAAATTCGTACAAACTTCAAAAGTGTATTTAAAGCCAAATGAAAGTGTTTACATGAAAAACTGTTGTATAATGTAAATAAAGATAGTCTTCATTATCGCGTGTCTTATCGCGCGGCTAATGTTTTGCATAAATGGAGTAGGCATCTCCATTTATGCAAAACATTAGTCGCGTTTTTTTCTAACAATCGTCGTTTTAAACGTCTTTTTGCGATGGAAAAAGGCAGTAAAAGTGGCCATTGTACAAGAAATTAACTTTGAAAACTTGAGTGCAGAAAAAAAAACGATTTCAGATATAATAACTAGAAAGCCACAAAAACAATTGTGAAAAAGAAATGAAGAAAAAATCGGTTTAGTTGCCAAGCGATGCCGGCCGGCGTCTCGGCCTTGGTCGGCCATGAGTCACGTTTGACAAGCGAGTCGAATCGCTCATGCCACTCGCCCATGTTCGTGACTGCAGCACTATGCTTCTAATGTTAATGCCAATTCATATCTAATCAAAGTTCACGGGTCGATGTTGCTGTTTGTGTTTGTGCTACAAACTCGTTTGACTATTTATATTCGTGGATTCTATCTTTAGTTGTTTTTTAACTATATCATCACACTGTGTGTACTTTTATGTTGGACAGGATATTTGCTATTCCGAGTTACACAATTTCCTTTTCCAATGTTTCCGAATAGGGAAAGTTCATTGAGGAGGTAATAAAATCCTCGTACTCATGACTCCTTCCGCACAGTTTATCGTTGAACACACATTAAAGTAAATAAACGATAATATAAAGAGCTCGCTTCATTATGATACCGGTGTAGGTTTGTTATCTTTGTTTTATTAATGACAATGATGTAATTGTTTAAACAAACGTAGTATTATTAACATTGTGTGCCGATAGTTTCGTGAATAAACTAATGTTAATATTAAATGTCTTGATGATAAGCTCGTCTGGCTTGAGTAGCTCAATAGCTAGTACGTTATCATTATCAGTTAAATTAAATCAATTTCCAAGATAATACACATCATTTGAAAACGAATAGACTTAAAATAGTACAAGTATATAGAAAAGGAGGGGAAATAATCATAGGGCATCCACACTGTCGTCAACAGGAAAAGTCAGTTAGATTGATGTTTACTCTACATAAATCTTGAATACTGATTGTTGTGTAATACCATTATGTAAGATAAGTTTAGTTTTGATTGAATACGTGTGCATTAAAATGATTCGAATGTCACAAACTACACAAAACTACTATTACTATGACTATTTAAATTTATTTTGAGTTACTGTACCTTTTCCGATATCCCTCAGAATTCTCTAAAATCCCTTTCCATCTAATCCGAAGTGTAACAATAAGTTCAATCAGACGAAAAAAAATGTAATAAACCTTAGAAAAAAAAAAGATGAAGAGAAAATTCGACGTAAAGGGAAAGATTAAATAAAACCCAACGGAAATTAAAAGGTCGAGCAACCTGTCGCGAAAGATTCCCGTTCGCCACACAACACAATGCATCCCTTATTCCCTTCTTATTCTTACGATCCCTTCACAAAGGGACAATAGGGCCTAAAAACGCACTGTGCACGGGTGACATGTCTCAACCTGTTCCTACTATCATACCCTATTCCCGTATACATATTCTGTATCACTTTTGTATAACATAACCTGAATGAAAATTAATTTTACAATATGAAAATTCTGAGCACAGTTCGAAACAAAACTGAATTAGAATTAAATTAGAATACTGAACATTAAAATAAATGTTAATTGTATATTATTCGTTATATTCACAACATTACAAACATTTGCTCCAACGTTGGTATAACATGACTACTGTAAGCTCAGTTTGTAAATACATAAATTGCTTTGCATGACCACCGTTTTCATATGGTCGGGTTTTGTGATTTATACTACCAATATTTGCTGTATATGTATTCAACGCTCGTGCATACTTCATGCCAAGTTTAGGCAACGATTCATTAGCAATTTTAATATGTGTCCGTTTATGTCTTCTGCAGCCACGTGTATGTATACTTGTATCTATCATAATAAAAGTAGCACTTGTTTTTGTACTCTCAAGTTGACCTTGTATGCTTTTTATCTAAACCCCAATATTGTCACGTTAACTTAAGCATCGTAAGCTGACATGAATTATTATTTTTTATTTAGATTTAAATTGATTGTACAAGAAAATTGCTGTGTTAAATTATTATAACTGGTTTTATTTTAATAGAGGGGTTATACAACATTGAAAAAAAATTGAGTTGAGTAGAAATAAACGTCGTCTATCAGATTTTTGTATTTTTATTTCTCTAATTATCTACCTTGTTAAGTTAGAAAAAAAACAATGAATACCTACCTACCTACCTACTGCTGGAGTTTTTTTTAGTAAAAAATTGGAGCATTTTTAAGACTATGTTGAGTATTAGACATAATCTAATCCTCTTAACCCTATTTGAATTTAAAGATACTCGCTGAAATAAGAGAGAACACAATAAATCGTCTTTGTCTGTAAGTTACATGACGTAAATTTTGTTAATTTGAAGCCAAACTGCGACAGCAATTTAAAACTGTTACTGAGAATGGCAGCAGTAAAAATATATTTTCGGAAAATTTAAATGTCTTTTTGTATCAAGTAAAAGCTAAGGCTAGTTCACAATAGGACAAGACTAAAGAGGATTAGATAAAAGAACAGCAAATTCTTAACCAAAGTAAGGAACAATTTCACCAAAATACAAATGTGAGAAAACTGCAAGAAATTCAGATCACACGACCCTTCACACGAGTATCCAAATAAAATAAATATTACATGCAAACTCTAGCTAATTACAAAAAATAGGTTATCGCACTGTTTCATATCTTAGGTCATTATGGCACTTCGTGACACAGTTTTTGGCAATTTATAAATACAAATGATAAGATGAATTTAGATAAGTTTGTGAGTAAATCAGACGTTTACTCGAAACTTTCGAGGTCACACGAGCCAAACTTTTTAAGTCAAATTGACTTCTGGTGTTATTCAACTACATATTAATCCGTTGCATGTCGTAATTACAGACATAATTCAAAACCATTGTGTCTGAACCTATGGGGTTCATACGACATACCTAAAAGAATAAGAGTAAAGTCTGCCGCAGACAGGCGCGACGCGACAGCGCGACGCGACTAGTAGAACAATTTCTATGAATACTTGAAATTGTTATACCAGAATCGCATCCGTCGCGTCGCACCTGTCTGCGGGAGCCTTTTTTTTGTCTTGATGGGGAAAACCAGGATTCAACGTGAACTGCTCAAGGAGATAATGCAGAACATTCTGAGGGTAATCTTCAAGTTGGAGACGAGAACGAAGTTGCAATTATATGTATAGAAGAGTAAGTATTCCATTGAGGTAATCAAAGATCTTAGAGTAGATGCCTTTAATAGAAAACATGCTTTCGACATAGCATTGTTACTACAATAAACATAGAATAGTAGAAAAACAAAGAAGCATAGGCAGCTAACAAAAAACCTAAGACAGCCCAAAATGTAAGAGGTGTATTAAATACCGTTAAAAATCTGCTAAGTAAACCAAATACTAGTACTAGGTAAGTAGTAAGTAAGTAGTGGCTTATACTGAGTTAGCTACTTAGTTAAATATGCCTACCTATGGTAGATAATAGTACAAATATAAAAGTGATATGCCTAAGCTAGATAATAGTACAAATATAAAAGTGATATGCCTAAGCTAGATAATAGTACAAATATAAAAGTGATATGCAACTGACTATAAGCATGGTTCTGTTCTAAGAACAGTGAACTCATATTCCTATTAACATGAGGAAGGAATGATATCCCCAATTTTTGTTTACAAAATTCAGGAGTATTTCATCGAGGTAGCCAAGAAAGCTAAATATGATTTTATATATAATATTAACAAAATTATCTCATATTTTTTCCGTTAAAATTAAAGATTTGTCGTGAGATGACGTTGAGGTAAGTGTAAATCAAATACTGTCCGTGGCCTTTCCATCCACGAATGAGGAAGAAATGCTTAAAAGGAAATATTGTCGTGTGGAGCCAATGATATTCTTACTTATAACATCACTGTGTGGAACCATAACTTTCTTATAGTAAAATAAAGTTTAATTCGGGAGGTCCACACTAACCATGAAGGTTTCAGCTTTCTGAAAAAGATCTTTCTAGAATGAATTTTCTCGAAAATTTTTCAAACGTTTGTATGAGTGAAAAATGCACGGAAATGGAGCCAGTATAGTTTTAAAGATTAGCTTTTTAAATGTACCGATAGATGTCTCTGCTTGGCATACGTCCAATCCAAAACTGAGAAGTGTAAGTACATCCTATAATTATGAATTTAGTAGTAGTTTTTTATTTTTATTTGTTTCGTAGAGGTTATTTTACGCTGTGCATTCATTACCACTAGGTAAACTGAATAATGTTTTAATAACGCATCATTTTTATTAAGGTATTTTATGGTAACTTAAAATTAATAACTCAGTGATCTAAAGAAATTAACACAGCATCTTTGTTTCGCATTAAAAATGATCGCTTGAAAACAATAATCAATATCAATACAATTTACCGGAAGTAGGTAGGTAGTGTCAAACTCAAACTCAAACCATTTATTTCAAATAAACCAATTACAGGCACTTTTCAATTGTCAATGGGTTGGTCAGTCAGAAAGATGAAGCTAGTTGCCCATTCCAAAGCGTAGTAGATCCCTATGGAGAAGAACGGGCAAGAAACTCCACGGACACTCTTTTAAATCATAATATTTTTACAAAATATTGGTTACATCGTTCATGTTGAAAATATAATGTGAGAACAATGTAGAAAGACGTGCACGTTAAAAAGCGTCCGTAATAAAAAGATAAAAACTAAAACAACAAAATTAAATATTAAAATTAAAAATAAGCCATGGCAGCTAAGAGACGACCAGTCCCAACTGACGGCGCCCGTTCACGAACATGACGCATGGATCAGCACAAATTAGCTCAACCATTTTGAAGGGAACTTAATGATCCAACACACATGCCACCCACCAGCGAGACATTTGAATGAGCGTGACATACTCTCAACCGCCAGGGCACATTCCAGTCAGTGAAAGACGTACCCAGTAAAAGGTAGCTTAATATTATAGTAGCTACATAGTGCTCACACATGTGCTATGCAATTATATAATACTAAGAGATTTAATTTAAACACTGCCTCGCTACTTCCGGTAAATTGGTAATTTGGTTTTATTTTTAAAAATAAACAATTTTTATTCAATAAAGTTGCATTTTTGCACAGAAAAGCAATCAGAAAGTAATTCTACTGAGCATCAGCAACTAAAAAGTTGCCAATGAATTGCGAACCGACACGGAAGGGGTGAAAACGATTATACCGGCAATAAGCCGAGCCCTTTCACCCCCCCACCCCTTCACCCCTTTCACCCCCTGAATGAGTCGTAAAAGTGCTTATTGATTCGTTTTATTTAGAAAATGTTAGATACAAGTTTTCTTTTCTTTTCTTCAAGGGTAAACTGTTTGGTGATTCTGGAATTCGCTTATTTTTTTTACGAACTTATTTAACTTTTGTTATGTGTAGGTTCTTCAACATCACTTGGGGTCAGCTTCTAGTCTAACCGGATGCAGCTGAATACCAGTATTTCACATGGAGTGACTGCCTATCTGCTCACCTTTACAAGACCACAACCCAGTTACTGGGTAATACGACACCCCTTGGTAAGACTGGTTGACAGACCTTCGGGCTTCTGACGACCCGTAATGAATGACAAAGATCCAGGAATGACAGCCGGGACAAACGGTTTGATGTGCTTTCGGAGGCACGACGTATGTATGTAGGTGTTCAATGTCTTGTTCTTCAACATGTTTTCAGCCAAGCAAAATAATTGTATCATTAAAATCTTCTCCTATAATGTTAATTTACCTATCGGCTTCTAAACAAAGTAAGGTTCAAAGTGTATTTTAAGCAAAAATCAATAATATCTATTTTCGTCACAACGACTGCGCTGCTTTGAAGAAGCGAAAATCGTCAGCAAAAACCTACTTAAACAAAAAGGTCTTGCTTTTATTTTAACAAAATAAGCTCCGCTAACCCAATTCCGATTCCATTTAAATGTAAACGAAACAAAGGTTATTTTTAAACCATGTTGCTTACGGCTTACCTTCAACAACGTCCCCTGGTTTCAACCCTGTGTCCCTGTGCAAACACCCCACGCACTGAGTAAACCCGAAATTACTAACATTTGAGGATATTTCATATGATTTACAGCCAAAATTATATCCTTCGTGGCCATTACCGTATTGGAGTTAAGCGATTTATAATGCCATACTTGTAATGGGTTCGATTCGGTGTTGTGTTAGGCATGATGGTATGTGGCAGGCAATGATTGCGTTATGATTTTATGAATATACATTTACCCACTGAACGAAAAAAGTTGGGGCAGCACGTTGCTTTACGACTTTGGTGAAATGAGTCAATTTAGCCAAATAATAGGTTGGGGAAAAAGTTTCTTCGCATTTTTTAAGAAAATTCAAAACATTTTTTAATATACATTATTTACATTTATCTAAAGTATGTAGGTACCATTTTGTTCGATAACTTTTTGCCATCTTGTAGGTAGGGACATAATCCCATTGCTATAGAAATTTTGGGACTTCTGATCAAAATACCGCGACAAGTGGTTTTGACAGTCCTCTCGTGATGTTAACCTGACACTGCCTAAAGAATTCTGAAGAGACCGAAACAGGTGGAAATCTGAAGGTGCAAGGTCAGGACTATACGGCGGATGCATTAACACCTCCCAGCCAAACTCTCTTAATTTTTGCTGAGTGGCTAAAGATGTGTGAGGTCTAGCGTCATCATGATGAAAAACCACACCCCTTCTGTTGATTAATTCCGGCCGCTTTCCCTCAACTTCTTGCTTTAATCTCATCAGTTGTTCGCAGTAGAGTTCAGAATCGATGGTCCAGCCTGGTGGTAACAGCTCATAATGAATAATGCCCTTCCAATCCCACCACACACACAGCATCACCTTGTTGCGAGTTAACCCGGGTTTGCCACAGTCTGTGAAGCCTGACCAGCGTTTGACCACGACCTGTTTCGCACGTTCTTGTCGTACGTGATCCACTTTTCATCACCAGTTATCAGCTTCTTCAAAAATGGTTCGGTTTCATTACGTCGTAATAAAGAATCACAAATGAGTACACGGTTCATTAGGTTTCTTTCAGGGAGCTCGTGAGGTACCCTAATATCGAGCTTTTTTGTGTACCCAGTTTTTATCAAATGCGCCAAAACTGTTTTGTGGTCAATTCCCAGTTCTTCAGCTACGTTGTAACTACTGATATGCCAATCTTGCTCCAATTTTTCAAAAATGCCATCCATTTTATCCGTAATAGGGCGACCAGACCGACGTGCATCTTTGACATCAAAATTTCCGGATTGAAAACGCTTAAACCAAATTTGTGCTACTCTCACAGACACTGCACTGGGTCCATAAACATCGCAAATTTTTTTCGCGGCTTGCGTTGCATTTTTACCTTTTTTGTAGTAAAATTTTAAAATGTATCGAATTTCTTCATTAGATTCACTCATCTTGACAGTACGAAAAACAAATGAAAATCAAATATTTTCTCATTTGAATTTGGAATTATGTTCTTTAAAATTTAAACTTTCCATGATACCAAAACCAGCCAGATACAAATAGTATAGGCAAAGATATTTTATTTTAAGTTCATACATACTAAAATGCGAAAAGACTTTTTCCCCAACCTAATATGTTTTAATAATGATATCG
Source organism: Cosmia pyralina (assembly GCA_946251885.1). Lineage (NCBI taxonomy): Eukaryota > Metazoa > Arthropoda > Insecta > Lepidoptera > Noctuidae > Cosmia > Cosmia pyralina. Next base: position 25,256,908 of record OX276359.1, read on the forward strand.
TATTTTGTCCTTTCGATACTACGTATAAAATAATGTGCTACTTCTAAACTTTTTGTTCATTACTAAGGTAATTTTATTAAACTTTGTTTCATTACGAAATCCAACAAAAAAATAAAGGACCTCTAAGAACGTAATGAATCAGCAAAACCAATTCGATTTTAAAAATCATAGACAACAGAATCGATTTTATTACTAACACAAATAACAATTGAAATTTTGTTCCTCAAAAAAATAATACCTACAGCGCTATATTATACATACCATCAAAACGGTACGTATCTCGGTTAAAATCGTTTGCGATTATCACAAAGCGATTCCAGTCACGCACGAGTGGCGATGGCGGACAAAAAAACTGGCAAACTGTTTTAATTGTCCATAGAACGGTAGCTGATGCTAGGCGACCCCTACCACCGGTGTTGCCAATAACAATCCGGCGATCGGCTTCGTAACGAACGACGAATGGTAGGGGTAAAAGTTTGGCCAATTGTTAATTCAGATGTAACAAGTAATAATGATACGCGAAATGTTTGGTTGTTTGACTTTCGCCTAATTGTTGTGATCACACCTTGAGGAGGCATGAGGAGGCATTGAAGCTGTGGAACACCTTGCAGAGTCAGCTGTTGGGTTTACATCATCGTATGGAGACAACAATACGTTTTGAGGCGATTAGCATCGTAACAACATAGATATGTTAGTGGCTAATGATACTTGAAAAGTGGATTTGAATAACAGAGTCACAACAAAAAAAATAACATTAAGGTTAGTTAAAAAACGAGTATTAATCTAGTTATTGCTGGAAACCATGAACTTCGGGTCTTAGATTTCAAATCAGGTAAAGAAATGATCGTGGGTCGCTATCTCTTGGGAATAACATAAAACCCTCATGGATAAAATGTGTGCGTAACCGTACACCTCAGGCTGCCCCAGCAGGGGTCATACACTCATAGCCGTGACAGTTTTGTGTATGATGGTGTGTGTCCCCACACACAATCATACACAAAAGTAGTAACTTAAGGCGCTGAGCAGACGATGGACAATTTGTCCGCGACGAAAGAACGTATTGGTATTGCAGTAAGTAAAGAACACGTAGAACGAATAGACTCCCAGGATTTCCATAAGATTTCAAATTGTCCATCGTCTGCTCAGCGCTTAACAACACATTGTCTGCGAGGAAACCATTTCCCTCAGCATTTCAATGTCAATAGCAGCACGTTATCAATCGGAAGCGTGGTGGAACTAACACCAAGTGTTGCCATGCCGATAATAAACTTAATGGAAATGGGACCATTAAGTGCCCCTGCTGTCATAAAATTCTGTCTGCATGATGTTTTATGACAAAAGAGGTTCTTTGTTCTATTGTTCAGGTTAATCTCGGAAACTCCTGAACCGATTCACATACAGTTTATATCGTTCTGAATTGTATTAAGTATTACGCTAAGTCAGCAGTGGATCAAAATGTATAGTGGAGTGGTAACAGTCTAGAGTGATTAAACCATTGTACTTACATAATTATAGTAGGTACCTACTTTCTCCATTTACTAGAAAACCCTGCAACTCGCCACGCGTAACATTCACTACAATTATTTAAATATTCAACACAATCTTGCTTGAAACGATGCGTGAAAAAATAACAGGCATCTGCCCCGAGCCTCCCCTCAATCAACAGCGAGGGTAGGTGGGGGAACACTGCCACAAAATATCAAATCGGGTAAGCGGTAATTTGGTTTAGTATTACGTTTGGACTTTCAATTTGCGACTTCGGAATTGCTTTTTACTGTAAGTTTTTGTGGAATTGGTACCGGATATTATTTGGAAGATGATTTTTTAATGTAAATTTTTCCGTTAGAATAAGCGAGGGTAAGGGTCATAAAATAGTTTAAATATGTGTTTGTTAACGATTGTGTCCCTTTAGGGAAAGTGGGACCCAAGTTTACCCACAAAACTTGGCCCACAGGTCATAAGCCGTATAGCAACAACAAAGTACTCGCTTGTAGCGTTAATCCAGTAATTTTCCTAACTCAACGAAGCATTAAGCATTATTAACTGTGCACGGCTCGTAACGAGTTGTTATACCGTTGGCAAGGTCACGAGTTCGGGTGACAACCAGAAGGTGGGACTACTGTGGTGTTGTGGATTCCCACAGCACCACAGTAGTCCCACCTTCTGGTCAACTATCCAGTTGGCAAGGTCACCAGCTCGGGTGACAACCCTAGGGTGGAACTACTGTGGTGCTGTGGGGATAGTTGGCAAGGTCACAAGCTCGGGTGACAACCCTAGGGTGGAACTACTGTAGTGCTGCGGGGATAGTTGGCAAGGTCACGAGCTCGGGTGACAACCCTAGGGTGGAACTACTGTGGTGCTGTGGGGATAGCTGGCAAGGTCACGAGCTCGGGTGACAACCCTAGGGTGGAACTACTGTGGTGCTGTGGGGATAGTTGGCAAGGTCACGAACTCGGGTGACAACCCTAGGGTGGAACTACTGTGGTGCTGTGAGGATAGTTGGCAAGGTCACGAGCTCGGGTGACAACCCTAGGGTGGAACTACTGTGGTGCTGTGGGGATAGTTGGCAAGGTCACGAACTCGGGTGACAACCCTAGGGTGGAACTACTGTGGTGCTGTGGGGATAGTTGGCAAGGTCACGAACTCGGGTGACAACCCTAGGGTGGTGCTACTGTGGTGCTTTGGCAGCTGACTCGGCTTAATAATAAAATGCTTTATTAATATTAAAGTGTCCGCGTTGCCACCCGATTGATTCGGGAAAGGGTGATTGATTCGAGTGTTGAAATGGATAGTAATAATGACGCCCGAATCTGTTGCTAGGCTAGATTCGAAGTAGGGTTCCATTTTGGAAAGGGGCATTGGCTTCAAAAGGTATTTGAAGACAGGTGTGTGATTGATAACATGATTTGAATAGAGTTGATGCCTGAATGGACTTCAATAGGTCTGACGAAAAGAAACATTTCGAATTTTGTCATAAAGTTGACTAAGGTCTTCATTAATATTAGTTTTGATCCACATTCGGAGCTCTGAGCCTAAATTATATAAAAACAAAATCAAGGCAATATTTTTTCCATATAACTCCCAAAAGTTAGCCAATTTATTTCAAAACGTAAAATGCTACTCAGATATGAATTTGCATTTATTTATAGAGAGTTGCCATCAGCCGAGCTGTAATAGACAGTTGCCATCAGCCGAGCTGTAATAGACAGTTGCCATCAGCCGAGCTGTAATAGACAGTTGCCATCAGCCGAGCTGTAATAGACAGTTGCCATCAGCCGAGCTGTAATAGACAGTTGCCATCAGCCAAGCTGTAATAGACAGTTGCCATCAGCCACGCTGTAATAGACAGTTGCCATCAGACGAGCTGTAATAGACAGTTGCCATCAGCCGAGCTGTAATAGACAGTTGCCATCAGCCACGCTGTAATAGACAGTTGCCATCAGACGAGCTGTAATAGACAGTTGCCATCAGCCGAGCTGTAATAGACAGGTAATAATTGTTTCGTTGTTCAATAAATCATATTGAGCAATTGCTTGGAAGACTTAAGTTGATTGATTGCGAACAAAAAAACTGTGTTGCTAACTTAATAACGAGTTTGTTCCAACAAATAGTTTTATTACTTGTATCGAATGTACTCGAGACTGCACATACTCGTAGATGAGTTTTATTTATCTTACACTAGCTGCGCCCCGCGGTGTTACCCGCGGTTTATGAGATACACTAAAACGTGTATTATTTAATCGGTGAGAAAAGTATTCACAAAAAAATTGCTCATCCCACGGGATTACTACATTTTTTCAGGATGTAAAGTAGCCTATGTGTGCTATGTGTATACAGGATGTCTGCCACTTCCACACCAAATTTTATCAAAATCGGTCAAGCCGTTTGAGTTTGAAAGAGTAACAAATATATTTGAATTCCTTGCTCATCCCACGGGAGCACTACATTTTTCCGGGATAAAAAGGAGCCAATGTGTTAATCCAGGTTATAAGCTGTGTACACACACACACACAAACTTTCGCCTTTATAATATTAGTGTGATGTGATAGTGTGATTATTTATTTTTGTTTTTTTGTTTTCAAACTTTTATTATTGTGTTTTTTGTTTAGTTGGTGATCTTCCTGTGCTAGTCACAATGAATACTTTTTCTTTCTTTCTCTATTTTTTCGGGATAAAAAGTAGCCTAGTTTGAAAGAGTAGCAAATATATTTGAATTTCTTGCTCATCCCACGGGAGCACTACATTTTTCCGGGATAAAAAGTAGCCTATGTGTTAATCCAGGTTATAAGCTGTGTACATACCGAATTTCATCCAAATCGGTCCAGCCGTTTGAGTGTGAAGAAGTAACAAACATACACACACACACACTCACAAACTTTCGCCTTTATAATATTAGTGTAATGTGATAGTGTGATTATTTATTTTTGTTTTTTTGTTTTCAAACTTTTATTATTGTGTTTTTTGTTTAGTTGGTGATCTTCCTGTGCTAGTCACAATAAATACTTTTTCTTTCTTTCTCTATTTTTTCGGGATAAAAAGTAGCCTATGTGTTTATCCAGTGTCAGCTACTTCCACACCAAATTTCATCAAAATCGGTCGAGGATAAAAAGTAGCCTATGTGCTTATCCAGAGTGTCAGCTACTTCCACACCAAATTTCATCAAAATCGGTCGAGGCGTTTGAGTTTGAAAGAGTAGCAAATATATTTGAATTTCTTGCTCATCCCACGGGAGCACTACATTTTTCCGGGATTAAAAGTAGCCTATGTGTTAATCCAGGTTATAAGCTGTGTACATACCGAATTTCATCCAAAACGGTCTAGCCGTTTGAGCGTGAAGAAGTAACAAACATACACACACACACACACACACTCACAAACTTTCGCCTTTATAATATTATATAGTGTGATTATTATATTCAGTCTAAGACTGACTGAAACTAGTTTAGATTTGAAAAGTAGAACGGAATAATTTGTTAGGTGTTGCTATGGGTCGCGGGTAGTTCGAAAGAGATACCGTGGCCCTGGCACGGGCAGCTGAAGGAACATGGGTGGGTTTTAGTCAGTAAAAGTCTGACACGCCCTCCCGCTCTACCCAGAGCGGGAGAAGTCATTTGATGATTTCCCATCCACAAAAAAAAAAAAAAAAAAAAAAAAAAGGTGTTGCTATGCTTGCTGTAGTTACAGAAACAAATTATTTTAGTCACTCGTTTTTGCACAATGACTCATTAATTATATTATGTGTTTAGTTACATTTTAGTTTTATAGTCTACTTGCTCGTGTTTAAGTAAAGACTTACATAGACAATATAACTTTTCCTCTTATTTAGTTATTGTTGTTATCTGGGTGGACGTCATCAACATATAATTATACTTATATACATGAACTCACGCCTTCTCCCGATGGGGCTAGGCAGAGACTACAGAACGCCACCTCGATCTACTCGTATACTCCTTTTGCTTCGTTTGCGTTCAAACATCTAGTCTTTGATTATATTTATATCTTTACATCTAGTCATACTGTACACACAGTGGTTGCGAGTACTACGCAAATGTACACAGAAAAGGAATTTTCATTTTTAGGGTTCCGTACCTCAAAGGGAAAAAACTGTCAGTCTGTCAAGACCCTTTTTCTCAAGAACGCTTTGAGGTATCAAGCTGAAATTAATATGAAATACGTAGGTTTATTGTCCCTTACAGCTCTAAAAAAATCAAGCTTCTAAGTCAATGGAATAAAAATATACGACCATGCGACATATTTTGATACTCGCAAGTACCTAAATCAAAACCTATAGGGTAGTACTTCCCGTTGACCTCGAATCATGTTTGTCAAGAAGTAAGGTCTCACGGTACAAGTAAAGGAAAAAGTCCCAAAATCATTAATTTTTAGTTTTATCACAATTTTTTTTTGTGTTACAAACTTAAATCAGTTGGAGAATAACCGTGACGTATATCAATGTATGGAAGAAACTGTTTTTCAACTACAATATTAAGTTTGTTTTTGGGATAAATTCTTTTCAACTACGGAACCCTTCATTGTGCGTGGTCTGACACGCACTTGGCCGGTTTTTGGGGTTCCGTACCTCAATAGGAAAAAACGGAACCCTTATCGGATCACTCGTGTGTCTGTCTGTCCGTCTGTCACAGCCAATTTGCTCCGAATCTAATGGACCGATTGAGTTGAAATTTGGTACACATATGAATTTCTATGACCCAAACACGGACGGGTAAAGTAAATAAATGAAATTTGAATATGGGGGTCACTTTTGGGGGCAAATAAGAAAATTTAAAAAAAAGTTTTGCAAACTACACCGTGTGACATGTCAAATGAAAGGACTTACCATGAGGGTCTCAAATATAATAGGTTGGGGAAAAAGTTTCTTCGCATTTTTTAAGAAAATTCAAAACATTTTTTAATATACATTATTTACATTTATTTAAAGTATGTAGGTACCATTTTGTTCGATAACTTTCTGCCATCTTGTAAGTAGGGACATGATCCCAGTGCTATAGAAATTTTGGGACTTCTGATCAAAATACCGCGACAAGTGGTTTTGGCAGTCCTCTCGTGATGTTAACCTAATACTGCCTAAAGAATTCTGAAGAGACCGGAACAGGTGGAAATCTAAAGGTGCAAGGTCACGACTATACGGCGGATGCATTAACACCTCCCAGCCAAACTCTCTTAATTTTTGCTGAGTGGCTAAAGATGTGTAAGGTCTAGCGTTATCATGATGAAAAACTACAACCCTTCTGTTGATTAATTCCGGCCGCTTTCTCTCAACTTCTTGCTTTAATCTCATCAGTTGTTCGCAGTAGAGTTTAGAATCGATGGTCCTGCCTGGTGGTAACAGCTCATAATGAATAATGCCCTTCTAATCCCACCACACACACAGCATCACCTTGTTGCGAGTTAACCCGGGTTTTGCCACAGTCTGTGAAGCCTGACCAGCCTTTGATCACGACCTTTTTCGCACGTTCTTGTTGTACGAATCCACTTTTCATCACCAGTTATCAGCTTCTTCACAAATGGTTCGGTTTCATTACGTCCTAATAAAGAATCACAAATGAGTACACGGTTCATTAGGTTTCTTTCAGTGAGCTCGTGAGGTACCTAAATATCGAGCTTTTTTGTGTACCCAGTTTTATTCAAATGCGCCAAAACTGTTTTGTGGTCAATTCCCAGTTCTTCAGCTACGTCGTAACTACTGATATGCTGATCTTGCTCCACTTTCTCAAAAATGGCATCCATTTTATCCGTAATAGGGCGACCGGAGCGACGTGCATCTTTGAAATCAAAATTTCCGGATTGAAAACGCTTAAACCAAATTTGTGCTACTCTCACAGACACTGCACTGGGTCCATAAACATCGCAAATTTTTTTTGCGGCTTGCGTTGCATTTTTACCTTTTTTGTAGTAAAATTTTAAAATGTATCGAATTTCTTCATTAGATTCACTCATCTTGACAGTACGAAAAACAAATGAAAATCACACATTTTCCTAATTTGAATTTGGAATAATGTTCTTTAAAATTTAAACTTTCAATGATACCAAAACCAGTCAGATACAAATAGTATAGCCAAAGAGATTTTATTTTAAATTCATACATACTATAATGCGAAAAGACTTTTTCCCCAACCTAATATATTTTTTATAATTTTTTAAGTACAAACTTACATTTACAGTTGAAATGTATGGCAGAACATGTTTTTCAACTACAATGTTAAGTTTGTTCTTAAGATAAATTTATCGCAACTACGGAACCCTCCATTGTGGTCTGACACGCACATGGCCGGTTTTTTATTTTTATCTTAAGTCAAACTTTATAATAAAACTTTAAAATATGGATGAACTTGTCTAAAATTTACTTCAACTAGTTATTGAAGATGATGCGTTAAATATTCACAAATACACATAACTTAAGTTTAAACTTACAGTCTGTGGAGTAATGAACATTACTTCAAGTTATAAATAAGTTAGTCATAGCGGACTAGTAACTAACTGTACTGAAATTTGTTGTAGAACTTACCAGTTTAATTTGATCCATCGTTAAATGTACAGTTCAAGTAACGAGGGATCTAACTTAACTGGATAATTAAAATCAAATAGCACCTATTTTATTTTTTAACATTTGTTTCTATTTTTGAATTTAGTAAATGTCGTTTTTTATGGTGACTTTTTGTGTTTAATTTTTAGGTAGACTTCCTAAATTACTTATTTTAGGCATATCCTTCACTTAACCTTAGATAGAATTGGTTTCCAGAACAATCAGTACCAATATAACTTAGAGAAACAATCGCTATTACACGTGAACCCAATTGCATTCAAGGTAACACCGCAAGTGTCCAGCTCTCCAGGCTTCCAACAGCGGCAATATGGGTCAAGGTGTTTGCTCGTACAGTAACTGGGATCAAGGACAGTAACGTACCTACTCTCGAGATTTTCTGCAAGAACAGTATTAATCAAAGGAAAAGGTGTTATACCTCGGTAGTGATAGCTCATGCTGTCACATGAAGAGGGCAGACTACCAGGCTGACTGATTCTTATTATGATACATTTAGGCATAACTTAGTTGGTATTCTAGGTTGCTTTCCTCATTGGTCTAGTGGTCGCTAACGCTTACTGATGATCACGAGGACTTGGGTTCGATTCTCTGGTCGGGCAAAGTGTTATAGGGTTTTTCGATCTGGAATTTCTTAATAACACCACGTAGTCTGGATTTGTGCCCGGACTTAATAAACACAACTGGTGCAATGTGGGTGTACTATAGCTACACCACTGCCTCACTCTTCGGGTGTTACAGTCGTGATGTTAGATAATGTATGTAGGTATGTTAATTGTTGTTTCCAGGTAGTCATATCACCAATCCAAGAAGTATAAACATAGCAACAAAAAGACTATGCAAACATCCCTGTTATGCTTACATTTTCCTCAAACTTTGAGCATGTCCTCTCGTTCTCTGAAGATAGTATACAAGCAGTTCCCCACATTCAAACTTGTATTACTAACGGCACCGGCAGAGGCGTTGTTGCCGCCGTGTTGCCGCACTAAAACGATGAACAAATACCGCCTCCTACTGTTTGACGTCCAAGAGATGAGCGAACAGCGAGATACCATATTTTTAATTTTGTTGAGTAAACTTCGATCAACATTGTGTCGACACATCGGCGAGTGGCTCATTCCTTAGGCGAATAGGGAAACTGTTTGGATCACAGCTGCGATGGTGCATCGGTGGTTATTATTTATTTATCGAGACACTTAAACACCTCATTAAAATGTGACAACCTATTTAATTAGCACGTTAACTGAGTTACAAACATTGAATACGTAATAATGTTGTTATTTAAGCACGATAGTTGGTCCCGGCTGTCATTTGTGGATTTTGACAGTTGTTACGGATCGTCAGAACCCTGAAAGTTGGACAACCAGTCTACAGTCCAGTCCAGTCTAGTCTGAAAGGGTATCGTATTACCTAGGAACTGGGTTGTGGAGGTCAGACAGGCAGTCGCTCCATGTGAAATACTGGTATTCAGCTGCATCCGGTTACACTGGAAGTCGACTCCAACATAGTTGGAAAAGACTAGGCAGAAGAGGTTGACTGCGCAGAATTGATGCATCAATGGAAACATGTTCGAATGCAAACCAAACCAAATCAAGGTCACGCTATAATCATGAAAACTTAAAAAAAAAAAATACAACCGACTTCCAAAAACAACACTACAAAGTAAAAAATAACTTTAATTTCGGAAGTCGGTGTCTGGTTAAATGTATTTTCGTTTTTTGCCACCGACTTCTGAAATTAAAGTTATTTTACTTTGTAGTGTTGTTTTTGGAAGTCGGTTGTATATTTTTGTAAAAAAAGTTTTTATTTTTCACTTTTTAGTTGTGGTACCTACCCCACACAAATTCTAATACCACTACCTGCGAAACAAACTAGAACATCATACATATAAAAGTGGGGAAAAAATACGTATTATTGAAGCTAACTCAAAAACTATCCAAGCAAAGTTAATCAATTTTATATGGGACCAATTTTGATGTATACCCTCTCGAATAAAACAATTTTTTTTCAAATCGGACGACTCTGTAAAAAGTTATGCGTGGCCATACATAAAAAAATAATAATATATACGTGTCGAATTGAGAACCTCCTCCTTTTTTTTTCGTCGTTTAATAAAATATTATTATAAGGTCATGTCATGTTCATCTCTACATCTTATAACTTGGACGCTCCACAAACTGCTACTGTTTGAGTTTGCGCCGTAATTTTTACAGCTAAGTTATTAAGTTAGATTCACGTCTTACTAAATGGCCCTCCGTACGTGTGGGCGACGTGTGAGCATTGTTCTTGTGTTCTGTTTACTTCATCCTACAATAATTTATCTGAATGTTTAGTTTTTTGTCTAAAACAAATTGTGTTATTGGCATTGATGACATAATTATTTGGTTGAAACTGTCAAAAAGTACTTTTCTTAAAAAAGTTTTCGCTCACAGCTTTTTAATAACATTAAGAAACCACAAAAAAAAGATATATTGCGCCCATCAGGAGAATGACGAACAAGAAACCATAGACACATAAGTATACCTCCCCCAACTCTCTTCTACCCTATGCATCGTTTATTTTCTCAGCAATTATCAAAAATATGCCTTTGTTTTATTTATTTTTATTTATTTATTTTTTTTTTAATTTATTTATTGGACAACCAACAAAGCATACACTAAAAAAAATACATGTTAAAATAGCCATGTTATTATCACATATCATAGTGTGGCCTTAATTAAAGGCTGCCACGGCAAGCATAAAATATAGGAGTAAAAAAAAGCAGTTACAAAAAATATTCAAATTATCTAGATGATCTATATATCTTAAAGACAACAGAAACTACAATATTAATTTTAGTTTTTCACCTTTATGACAATGCCCTATGCAAGACAGACTTAACTTTATGTAAAGAGTAAGACATATCAATATCTACGGTGGGTGTGTGACAGGCGACAAAATTGAATCTGCATTCTGTCCATGGTGGAAAAATGACCCAGATTGGTTTTAAAGCCTGTAGCACGAAGCAACCGATATCTAGACATACGAGCAAGTTTGTAAGGCACATTCAAATTTATTTGACTCAGTATCATTATGTGATGACCATCAGCACAGAATATTATAGCTACAGTAGTTTATCTGGGCAGTGACCTTGAATTAATTACCTACGGCCGCTCGGTAGATAAATACGCGTCCGTCCGTGCGTAACTCGCCGCGCACTCGAACTGTTGCGTACTGGTATAGACTGAGATTTCGAAGCGCGTTGTTTCGGCCGTTTTCTATGAAAATGTAATACTGCTTACTTTATTATACTGTGTCATTAGCGAGGTCACGGTTCTCGGTCACGTATAGAGACAGATCTAGATGCTATGACGTCACGCGAGGTAATAGTGTTGCTAAGTGGAGATAGGTAACTCGCTTTCCTAGTCTATAGCGTATTTTTCCTTAGATAGTTACATTTCCAATAATTTTCTGGCTATGAAATGATAATTATACTCTGCTTAGATGTTGCTGCCAACTTGTCAAAATGACTTGACGCTGAAATCTTTCTGTGTTAAAAATATATTTAAAAAGATTTTTTTTGTAGATTATGATTTCTGGGTCCGTCGTTTCTTTAGCTATTAAATCTACCGAAGAATAAACTACTTAATTAGGTAATATTCGGCAGTTTTCAGTTAAAATGTTGACTAAAGTAACTACAGTCAAAAAAACGTTGTTCCAAGATCCTGGTCCTCCAATCCGCATGACACAATTTCTTTGTTACTAAAGACAATCATGGAAGATATTACCTCTATCAATAAAGTACCTAAGTTTGTAAACTATGGAAATATCAAATAATAATGTGAATGATGATGTTATTATAATATAATAAATGCAGTGCTCTTCATCACGTACTGCCAACAACGAAATGTAGACAAAGGATGACGCAAGGCGAGTCTAGTGTGCTGCTGTTGCTAAGTGGCGACATCGCGTTGCGCACACGCTGCGTGCGCGGGCGCAGCCGTGACGACTACACTTGAAGGGTTGCAGATAGTACAATGTGCTTAGATACTAGATACTACGGGTGGAAGAATTCAGAGAATAAAACTAGACTCAAAAGTTAGTAATCGCCGCCACGCCGAGAGGGAGCGAGGTGATTATTGGTTGTCTCATCTTTGTATTAAAAGGTTTTCTTTGTCATGTACCTACAGTAAAACATTACCAGCTCTCACAGTACCTATTATTTATTCTAAAGATTTTCCATGACTTACGATTACACTCGGCGGCAGTCATAATAAGCATTTTCTTTGTGACAATACAAATTAGTAGGAAGCTTTTGCCAAGCGTGGTGATTCTATACTCTATAAATAAACCTAAACCTTAGTGAACATGTATTTATGTAGGCAGTCCATCTGTTACTCTTCAGATATTTTCATCCAGCATACAGCTAGTATAGTCAAAGGTAAAGTGCCGTGTACCAATCAATATTTTAACGTGGTGCTCAAAAGGAAACAATAATAAAAAAATATTCAACTCTATTCCCATTTGAGCACCTGCGGTAGCTTCTAGTGATGCGCTGTTTAATAAAACATATCGATACAAATTGGCAGTACTTTTGAACACCATGGGATACCTCGAGGGCATTGTCCTTGACCTCAGGGTCATTGACCTTGAGGTCAAGGTCAAAATTCCGAAATTCGCTGTTGGTATTTCTGCGTAAAAGGTTAGGTTAACCATTATTTATTTTTTTGACGCTGAGAAATGCTTTATGCATCCCCGCTTGTGGGGGACGAGACAGGGTATGTGGGACTCCTGTCGGAATGACAGTATACCCACTAAAACTCAGCAGTGTTCCCACATCGCCGTGATGGGAGGGCCATGGGAAACCGGCTCAGCCTTTACTTCACAACCCTCCCGGCGCATGCCCGCCTGGATGGCGGGCCCCGCATGCCCCCCAAGCTGGGGGTTACAAGAATGACCGGGAACACCTTGCCATTCCCGTCCGACACTGGTGGGGGCCTGTGCAATACAGGCAAGGGTGCCCCTACACCCGTTGCCTGCTGGCCTCCACCTGGGAGGAGTCGGAGATGAATATCAAACTGACGTCTTCTCCGACCCCTCCTCCGCCTTCGGAGCGGCGCCGCGGGAGGGTCGTCCTCCCGCGCGCGCTCCGCCGCCTGCCCAATTTCGGCCGCAGAGGATAGGGAGAGCGGCCAACGTCATACCGACACTCCTCTTCCCCTGCGGCCCCACCGCGTCCGCCATCAAACGGTGGCGGCCCCGTCAAGGCCGCGGAAGGTAGGGAGAGCGGCGCACTGCAATACCGGCACTCCTCTCCCGCCGCGGCCTCCAATCCTCAGCCGCGATGCCTCCCATAAGACACCGCGGCCCGCCTCAGTTGCGGTTTCGCCCATACGGCCACCGCAACCTACCCGCTGGCCGCTACGTCGTTGGCTTTCCAGGAAAAGCCCTGACGAGCGGCCCCCTCCTCGGGTTCCTCTTCGCTTCATCGTGGGTGACCAAGCCACGGCTACTGAGCCCCCCCGCCTCGACAATGCGGGAACCCTCCGGGGGGGAAAGTAACCTAACCAAACCTAACCTCGGGGAGTCCTTCGCTCTCTGTTGCACCGTCGCCGTCGTCACGCCTGTCATCTCTGAAGAGTTAGGATGAGCAGTACCTGTAGTAGGTACACCCACATGTAGCTAGTATGTTAGATCCCATGTAATAGGGGGCGAGTCTATTGCCAGCAACCGGGCACAAATCCAGACTCCGGCCTGCTCCTGACAAATTCCTGATGGAAAACCCCAAGAACACTTTGCCCGAGCCGGGAATCGATCCCAGGGCATGCTCAGAAGTAGACTAATTTTATCTTAGTTATTATCTGGGTTTAGTTAAATGGTGTTTCGTTCTCATTGATAATCCCCCATAGAGAGGCTTAACGTCTTCTTAATTCAAAATATTTTAATGTAATGCATACCCATTATTTTTATACCTACTGAAAATATTTGCTGCATCATGCATCCCACTCAAAAATCTCGAGGCACTAGATTGTAATAGTGCCATAATACACTCAATCGATGACTGGATGTTTTTTTAAAAGGAAAAGGAAATCGGAAATGTCACAATACCCTTATCGGAAGATGACACAGCTCAACATAAAATAAAAAGTTACATTGCAATAAAACATAAAGAAAATAAAACGTCACCGTGTCGCCCGTAAAGCGATACCACTGTAGTCACGAACTAATTCTAAAAAGTTATTACTAATTACTCCTCAACGACGTTCAAGAAGACGTGCGGAGTTCTCCTTCTGAGCACGTGTGCTGTGACGTCGGCGTTGACTCACTGCAGTCCGCGCGACTGTTGCCATGCGCGGACGCACCTCCCCGAACAATTGTGAAATACTGACGTATGGCCGGTGGTATTTTTTTTGTTCAAATAGCTGCTGAAGTATGAGTAATTAAAAAGACGTGACTTTTTTGCTACGTTTCTTTATTTTTTATGACTTGGAATAGTTGGGTATTTGAAAAGATTAATACATATGTTTCTTTTATTTACTATGTTCAAAGGCTAAGCCTGACATATTTAGGAACACAAAATAAGTACATAGGTCGATTATGACACTCGGCAATACTGTAGCTAAAAGATTGTTCGCAATCGGAGCAGCAGTCCCGCAGAGTTACCGCTACATGCAGGCCCTCCGCACAGCTCCGCCACAAAGCCATAGCAGCGACACCGCAGCAGTTTATTTCAACTAACTCGCATGATAACTCAATCTGCCTAGCCTTTTCCCAACTATATTGGGGTCGGCTTCCAGTCTCACTGGATGCAGCTGAATACTAGTATTTTACATGGAGCGACTGCCTTCTGACCTTCACAACCCAGTAACTGGGTAATACGATACCCCTTGTCAGACTTTCGGGCTTCTGACGACCCGTAAAGACTGTCAAAGATCCACGAATGACAGCCGGCACCAACGGCTTAACGTGCTTTCCGAGGCACGGAGGAGACCTGGTATGTAAAGATGGTCACCCGTCCACGGACTAACTCCGGCAAGCGTAGCTTAACCTGACGGATCGACCCGTGCGGCTGTTATTACTTAGCCGCGAGCTCTTCGCATGATAAGTAAAAAATATTAATAGAAATGGTTCCACCAGAGACGTGTTGCATCGTCGCGTCGCGCCTGTCTGAGCCTTTACTCGTATTAACAATGTATCGGCGTTCACAGTTCAGGCTTCTGAAAGGTCCCTTTAAAAAAAACTGCAACCACTTCCAGCTTCCAGAATCGAGTGGCAGTAACTGTTTATTATAAAAGTAGGCCTAGTGGCCATACCCAGCTATAGCTTACCTTACCTAATATAGTAGGCATAGATAACTACTACTAACTATACTTGCCTACATAACTGTGCATAACATAAAATGTCCCTGGTATTGTGTATGGTGCCTTGACAGCCTGGCTTGGTCCCCGGACACAAATTAGATCAAAATTGTCAAATCCAGCATATATCCCGTCGAGCGTCTGTCAGAAAGTAAAGTGCACTCAAGGAAAGTCCCGCCATGATGCTGTATTTCGTCATCCATTACAAATCGTTTGACTTTCAAAAGAACGGCTAAAACTGTAGCCAACTACCTAGTCGCCGCGGAGTGGCTGAGAGAGTGAGTGAGAGGCTGACATCTATAGACGTAACTTAGCACGTGCTTTGGCTAAAATATGTTCCCGTCTCTGTCTTGCACTTGCAGTTTGACAGTAGTGCGAAAGTGACAGGAATAACGCTCAGCCAAGTAACGTTTATAGATCTCAGCCTGAGAGTCTACCAGTCTTTGGTCACGTAGTCAAGAAACCGTAGTAGGTATTTAATGAAACAAGTAATTAAATAAGTGGGTAATAAAATAACACTAATAATATCTTCATTTACAATGACGACCAGTTTCTGATCACGAGCAGCCATCAACTTATTATTGACTGTTTTAATGTAAAATAAATAATGGTATTAATTGTGATGATAGCTGATCGTGTGGCTGGAATATTCCACCTGGAGTGTGGTGAAAATGCGTAAGAGCATCTCTGTGTGCTCTGTGATCACCAAATTTTGGATAAACGTGGTGATTATAGCAATATCCCCAAATTCCCTAGAGAACATTTTACTTTGGAGATTATAATAATTTGAGATTCTTGACAGATTGCACAATGAAAGAGGTGCATGTTACAGAGCAAAGTATGGAGTTCGAACTCACCACGTCTCGCTGGCCAGCCCGCGATCTAACCGTTAGGCTATTGGTGCTTATCGTACCTAAGTAGAATAATGTTCAACAGTGAAAGCTCAGTCTGTGTCTCTGACGTACTGGCAGTAAGCGCGCCAGCTACGCGTGGAGTTCTCCTGGGTTTAATTCCCAGGTTGGGGAAAGTGTTATAGGATAATTTCTCCTTAGCAACCCGGGATGTTTTCTCTGCTGATGGCAATCCCTACCCCTTCGAGGACAACAGGCATGAAGTTATATTGTATCCACCTATGTTCGTGTCATCTTTCAAACTCAAAGCATTTATTTCAACTAAACCTTTAGGCACTTTTGAATTGTCAAGGAGTTGGTGAGAGTCGCCCATTCCAAAGCGTAGTATACCTACTACGAAGAATGGGCAAGAAACTCCACGGACACTCTCCGTGCCATCAAGACCTTGAGGAGGTAAGCACAAATACTGGTGTTCTCCCCCACGATGAATAGTAATAGGTAATGAAGAGTTATGAGACAGGAGACATGCTTAGTGAGCATGTAGCTGGCTCGGCGCCAGGGCTCAAACTAACGGGTTTTAACGGAAATACCCAATTATAATACCTAAATAGTTCTTGAATAATTAAAATTCGTTAAAATGGAAAGAGGAGGAAAATTAGCGGGAAAGTTCTGGTAATATTTGTTTTTAGAAATCCTTTGCCCGGAGACAGGCGGTGGCGGGCGTGATGTTAGCTACGTATGTTAGGTAATATTCTAGAAACAAAAATCATTACTGTTTATTTTATCATTAGCGGACGATCATATATTATAATAGAAATCGACGAATCGTTTATTAGTTATTAATGACGTGTTTGTGACAGACATTTTATTTATGTTAATTTTATTTTTAACCTTTATAGCGACGATAACACGATTCACGTTCGCCTATAATCATATTCAATGGATGAATCATCCTTTCCAATACCTACCCGACCTGGGATTCGAACGTTGGACTTAACACGAATGCTAAACCAGTTCATGAAACGTGTGCTTTACCGGTTTCTGATATGATTCACTTTACTTACACAATAACGGATTTTCTTTTCAAGACTACTTAATATACTTACCTAGTGATTGCAATTAAAGATAATGATTTCGTCATTTGTGCAATACTGTAAACACTGTAATAATTGTGACATTATTTGCTGCTGCTGAACGGAAGTGGATTTCATTATGATGAATAATACCCGCTTCAGGGTGAATAGGCATTGTTGCGGTTATTGCCTTATAAGGTTGTAAGGTAAAGAGGACGCAGCATTTAGAGTAGGGTAGGACACAGGCGGTTCTTTTTAGGGTTCCGTACAAAAATGGTAAAAAGGAACCCTTATGGTGCGACTCAATATCTCAAGAACTACTAATGCTATCAACTTGAAATTTGGAACAGTTTTGGATAACGTTTGCCCAAATATTTTGCAAATAAGAAAGATTTTTTTTTTTTTGCAACAGTGACAGAATGGGAGTCTTAAAAATTTAAAGTGGGGCTACTAGAGCATGTGGGGTATCATGTGAAAGAACGCTGTTTGCACATTCTCAAACATTTTTTTTTTTCTTTTTTTTAGGCCGCTTAGTTTTCGCATATTGATGAAAAATGTAACAAAAAATAAAAACCTTATCTCCGAAGTTTGCATAGAGAAAAATCTGAAATTATTCTATGTGATAGAAGTTCATGTAAAGATTACAGGAAAAATAATACGATGTCTCTAATTAGCACACTTTTTCAGAAATCGGAACGGAACCGTCGGTGCGCGAGTCCGACTCGCTCTTGACCGTTTTTTTTTTAGAAATACTTATTTTTCCTTTTATTTTTTTAGGAATTATACGAAGATTCGTAGGTCAGCTATGCAGTCGCTTCATGTAAATAACTGGTATTCAGCTGCATCCTATTAGACTGGAAGCCGACCCCAACACATTGGGTAAAGGCTAGGCAGATTGACTATGTCGTCATCTTAATATCAAGTGCTTATTCCTGGACTTCATGACACTCTTGAATAAAATATTGAGGTTTTTCCAATAAAAGAGACGACAGCCCACACTGTCATTGTTAATTAAAATTGTAAGTTTAGTTGAATAGTGTATTAAAATTGAAATTTATGAAGTTCTGCTCTACACAGGCACTTACTAGAACTTTTTTGGGGTAAGTATCTAAAAGTGTTAATGATTGATCAATGACGCAGACTTCACAATCAAGATTGTCACTACTTCTGTAGAATTCAACTACTTTTCAGCCCTATCATCAAGTCACACTATACCCAAAATTCCAATAAGATTAATCAATTTCCGTGTGCCGTAACACTGAACGTTTGATAACGGCGGGTTCAAGATAACCGCGGGGTTAGTCACGTAGGTACCCTCGCGTCACGTCGAGCTCTGTGGAGACAGGCAGCGACTTGTCCCTGGCATGCTGCCTATATTTCATCATAGCAACTAACTAACACGTCATATAATAGGTAGGTATTGTCGATCAAGGATTTAGTCATATTAACGGTTTTCAGAAGCAGTGGAATATTCTCGATGTGTTTCATGATCTATATCTTTGGTTTCATGCCTAACTGAAACGATAAGCTGACATTCTGCAATCGATCGTGTTACCAGAAGCTATAAAGAAAATAAATGTATTTTTAATAATTCCAAAAGAATTTGAAGTAATGTGTTACTTTTTGTGTACCTATCATTTTCCTTTAAGCTGATAATTCCTTCCGTTTAGCGCATCAACTTTCCACAAGTTCTTCGATCAAATCCGCACTTTTTAAATTGTTGCCTGATAAGACGTCCGCGCGCCCTCTGGTGCTGATAATAGAGTACTGAGTCCTTAACTTTAGCAGAGAACACATGAAGGTTTGGTTAAAATTTTCTTCTCGAAACCCGCGTAGCAACATCATCGTGAACCGAATAATGGACACAATCGTGATGCCGACTCAATCGGTATTGTTGCAAAACATCGGCTTCTGGGAAGCGTGTGTTTAGTAAATTGTGCGACGAGACGAGCAAGGTTCCACAGCGCGGTTCTGAGTAAGACTTGCGCTGTTGCTAAGGCTCATCAAACGTGTTTTATCGGAAATTCTGGAAAGATTGTGAATGGTTGGGACCTTCTGTCTGCGGCGCAGTCTCGCATATACAGCAATGAGCTGAGTAAAGTGAACAAATCTTTGTTTCAAATTACTTGACATTTTTGTTGTTGAGTTTGCTGTTGTACTGATGATAACTTGTCCAACATTTTGGCAAAGCATTGCAGACGCAGACGGAATGATATATTTTGAAATTACATCTCAAGATAGTGTAAGATGTGCATTTATAACTAAAAAATAACGATTTCCTGTCATTTTACCAACCACCAAGGCACCTGCAAGCTAATACTCAGCCCATACTTATGACAAACCGACGCAGTTGCTTAGCCAAGATCACGACCCAGACAGACACTTTCGTATACCTACATGAAGCAAATTAAGTGTGAATATGCAGCATTCACTTCATGAAGCACTATTAAATATTACTAACATGAAGTTCTTACCAGTAATACCTAACTAACGCGCGTATAAAATATAAATTAGAACAGACAAAGGAAAACCTACATTATGTTAAAGACAGACAAGAGACTGACAAGGTTCTGCGCATGCGCAAGGAAAACATTTGATAAACGGCGATAATGAAGGCAGCAAGGTCAGTAACATGGTAAGATCTAAAATAACACTGTTTTATCCTTTACAATTCCTTTATTATACCTAATATTTACAATATACTCTTAGGTAGGTGTGTGTGTGATCTTTACATACCGAGACTCCTCCGTGCCTCGGAAAGCACGTTAAGCCGTTGGTCCCAGCTGTCATTCGTGGATCTTTGACAGTCGTTACGGGTCGTCAGAAGCCCGAAAGTCTGACAATCAGTCTTACCAAGGGGTATCGTATTACCCAGTTAATGGGTTGTGGAGATCAGATAGGCAGTCGCTCCATGTAAAATAATGGTATTCAGCTGCATCTGGTTAGACTGGAAGCCGACCCCAACATAGTTGATGGGAAAAGGCGGCAGATTGACTGACTCTTAGGTAGGTGTATGTTTAGAACATAAAGAACATGAAATTTGAGTGACAACTCTTAAGAAAAAGGAATTTGAAACTGTAGTTTTTCACTTAATTACGTACTTTGGCACTGCGTGTATACACAGATGCACCAGACTGTCAGTGTTTTGCCTTAAAACCCCTGTTACATACACTACGCGATATTAATTAAGGCCCGATCGATATTTAGGTGGTGTTTTTTTAATATCCTATCCTTCCTCCTTTTCTCTTATTACAGCATCCCGATTTAGCTAAAGGGTCCCTGAATACCGTGTATTAAGGCTTTTAAACTAGCCCCAAAAGCAGGAGGTATATTTTTATGTAAAGATCATCACGGTCATCCATCCACTTACTGACGGGGCAAGCACATCTTAGGCCTACTTGCACTGCAGATCACTAAGTGCTCAAATACGCCAGCGGCAGTTTGTCAACGGCCAACGGCAGAGGCAACTGCAGCCACGAGCCGTTGACACTCGTTGGCGGCAGTCGTAGACGCGTCGGCGGCAGCCGTAGACATTTCGGCGCGGCGGCGGGCGGCGGCTGCAGTTGCCTCTGCGGTTGACAACGTGCCGCTCGTGTACATGAGCACTTAAATGCGTTTACCGCTAAACGAATGTAACACATCTTTCTACTTCTGTCAGTCGTCTGAAGATGTCAGTCGTCAGAGACAGAATGATGTTTTAAATACGATTTAGCGTTTAGGTAATGCCATAGACGTATAAAAAAGGCTGACAGATTCTCGCTAGCAAAAAACTGTGTCTATCGGAGTCAGCCAGCTCGCTGTATCTGCAGGCACGCACACATATCTACACGCACACAGTTCACTAGACACGATGTATTTTTACCTTATATTATACCTTATCATATCACGAATCGAATACGAATACATTCACACATAAGTCAACCCTTCGTAATCAATCAATCTGCCTAGCCTTTTCCCAACTATGTTGGGGTCGGATTCCAGTCTTACCGGATGCAGCTGAATACCATTATTTTACATGGAGCGACTGCCTATCTGACCTCCACAACCCATTAACTAGGTAATACGATACCCCTTGGTAAGACTGATTGTCAGAGTTTCGGGCTTCTGACGACCCGTAACGACTGTCAAAGATCCACGAATGACAGCCGAGACCAACGGCTTAACGTGCTTTCCGAGGCACGGAGGAGTCTCGGTATGTAAAGATGGTCACCCATCCACGGACCAACCCCGGCACGCGTAGCTTAACCTGATGGATCGACCCGTGCGGCTGTTATTACTTAGCCACGAGCTCCTCTCGAGTCAACCATTCGTAATATGGTAACATATTACGAATGGTGATGTGTGAATGTGTGCGTTCGGCCTGTAGGTAAGTACAGCCGGCTGGCTGACTCCGATAGACACAGTTTTTTGTTAGCGAGAATCTGTCCGTCTTTTTTTATACGTCTATGGGTAATGCATGTAGTGGCGTTGGTGCAACGGGGCCTGTCTGAAGTTGAAACTAGTTCAGTTTTCAGTGCTTGTGACTACGCTGACGTATTTTTCTCCAATAGTCGTGCTCCTAGAAATAAAACTTTAACGTTTATTTCTTTTGTGCGATTGTCAATTATTATTATCGTTAGACATGCGTCATGCATGGATAGACGTGGTCGCTGTCAGCTTGACGTCAGCTTAGCCTGACATAATGATGTGTGCAAGTCTAGATCGGCGCGTAACAAGATTATTCTTTGTACATAATGGAGGAACAATTAAGTACTAAAAATTCAGACGATTTTTACAAGCGATTTGTGTTGCATAACTTGCATAATTTCTAGTATCAAAAAGCCAAAAGTGTAACGGATGTGCGCTCGGCACGTTCCACAATTATTTTTGGATTATTCTATTCAGCACTGAAGAAACAACAATGACAATACATTGCACAATACTTTGTGAATCTCGAATGACACTTATAGCATTTTTTAAGTAGGATTCCTGTTACTGCCTCGTTGGCCTGTCTGGTGGTCGGAAGCATTGCTGAGCATGAGTTCCTGGGTTCTGGGTGTGTTGGATCATTAAGTTCCCTTCAAAATGGTTGAGCTGAATAGTGCTGCTCCATGCGCCATGTTCGTAAAGAGGGGCAGTCAGTTTCAGTTGGGACTGATCATCTCTTAGCTGCCACGGCTTATTTTGAATTTATTCGTTTTTAGTTTTTGTCTACGGACGCTTTTAACGTGTGTTTCTACATTGTTCTCACATACAGGTGTAACCAATATTTTGATTTAAGAGTGTCCGTGGAGTTTCATGCCCGTTCTTCTCCATAGGAATCTACTACGCTTTGGAATGGGCGCCTAGCTTCATCTTTCTGCCTGACGGACCCCTTGACAATGCAGCAGTGCCTGTAATTGTTTTATTTGAAATAAATGCTTTCCGTTTTATTACAAAACAAGGCTCATCTTCAAACCCAGGTTTAAACTACGGACCCTTTTTTGAATTTCGAACTTTATTTTGACACATTAAGATGTCAGTTTTACAAAACTGACAACTTAGTACCGGACTAAGTTGTCAGTTTTGTATAAAGAACTGTATTTCTATCACAGCTAGGTTCATATATTAGGTATTACAAAAACTGGCTCGATGGTTTAAACCATGACGAAGAAAAACCTCGTTTTGTAATAAGACCGTTTGAGTTTGAGTTCGATTCCCAGGTCGAGCCAAGTGTTAATCAATTCATTTTATTTATTCAGTAACAATTTCTCAGTAGCAGCGCGGAGTCTGGATGTGTGCCCGTTTGATGGCAGCAGGCTCGCCCCGCCGTTGTACCTTAGCTAAATAGCTTGTACATAGGCACTAGGACAGTTCAGTCAACATGGCAACGGATGGAAAATTAGAAATTGAATTTACAACTCCTTACATTTTGCCAGTCTTACAGTTAGTTTGTATATATTCAGTTGTGTCAATAATAAATAACATGCAATTACTTACCCTTTTAAATAAGAATAACAAGTTTGAAGACAAGTTCCACGTGACATTCGCCACTCCTTAGCAACAACCACGTAAGGCTGTCACTTTCCACTTAATTCTAGACAAATCGCTAATTTATGATGTATAAAAACTAGTTGGAATAGACTTTCTATGCTAGATCGTGCTAGGTCATGCACGTTAGCATTAACGGCTGACGTCTAGTCTGCAAAGGTGTCAGTACTGGTTGCTATGTGGCCTATGTGTATGTTCTAATAGTTGGTTGTATAATGTCTACAAATATTTCGGTTCGAAAACTGGATTTATATTTTATTAAAAATCAAAGATGTGGATCCCTGTTTGAAGGGAAAAGTGAAAAAAGATAGCGCCCAGAGTACAGTTAAGTTATAATAACATTAAAATGAACTTCTATATTTGGTTAGTTAGTACAAGTTTTTAAGACCTAAATTCCTGTGCTACTTATCACCTTCAAACATAGACAACACTACAGTTCCCACTAAAGTTTTCACCTAGGACCATTCGTAGAAATATTTTTTCAATAAATTCTCACCACCTACTGTAACTTCCTTGTCGCTGAAGCCACTTCAACACTAAACTATTTCAACTCACCAAGTAATTTGTGAGGACTTAACTGGGCTCCTCGTTAGAACCCCTGGGGTTCCTTCAGTTGGGGCGCCATCTTGTGCCAAGGTATTGCATCATCATGCCTCGGCGATGAGTAGGCGTTATTGAAGGGACCGTACTACCTACATTTTGGGGGTTGGCACACCAGCGGGTGAAACGCTGCGGTTTTCTGGCTGAACATCAACACTTTTTGAATTTCAAAAATAATCAGCCTATAATGTTCTCCCTGCTGGGACACAGGCCTGCTCTCAGTGAGAGAGAATGGGCTGTAATCCACCACGCGGGCCCAGTGCGGGTTGGTGAAATAACAAATGATAACTCCAAAAGCTGGAAGTCATAGGGAGTGGCAACACTAACAGTAAAACTGGGAAGAAGTTTGCCATTTACTATGCCGTTATATTAAAGTACAATGCGTGCCACTAAAGATGAAACTTGACACACCACGTGGTTTGATTTGCGCAATAGACGATTTTAGGTCTCTTTAGCGGTAAGAGGTCTGAGCGGGGACGGGACCGGGCAGGAGGCGCGGTCAAGTCTCATCTTTCGTGGCGCAAATTGTATGTACTAGCTACGAGAAAGAAGGAAACTCGAACGTTGTTTTACATAATTATTTTTGCATTGATTTTGGCAGAACGGTGTACTACGTCAGTACGTGTTGTACTAAGCTGTACGTAACGCTGCTACCCAGAATAGCACCACGTATTTTGTAATTTATTTATTAAAGTTATTGTTATTTATATTATAGTATTTTCCTCTAAAACGGCTACTAGGAATAGCCATGTTGTAGATGTTTGCGACGCGCGGATTCCATCATTCATAAAGTAGGTGTATATTGCTTGCTATCAGCAAAGCAAGTAGCTCACTTGTACTCTGAAATATTTTGGATGTTACAGCGAGCTACTTTACAACATCAGCTATTATTGCTTTTTAACCGACTTCAAAAAAGGATGTTCTATATTCGACCCGTAAGTATGTATGTTTGTATGTCCGCGATTTTCTCAAAACTAATTAACCAATTTTGATGATACCTATACCTTATACCTATACCTATACCTTATTAGGTAATCATGTGCATGTGTGTATGGCAAGGTGGATGGTGATGGAGAACTGGACGAAGAACAAGAAGAAGAAGAACAAGAAGAAGCAATAACAAAAGAAGAAGAAGTAACAATAGGTAAGAGTTTAATATAACAAGCTGTTTTTGGATGAGATACTCGTATCACTAAGTACATAATATATCTACATACAGATTACACCCATTGGGTTTGTCTTTTATTGAATGTAGTTTTGGAAGGTCCTGTACAACTCGGGTACAGCTTCAACCTGAGTTTTTTTTTTCTTTAAAAATAGGTACCTACTTGATAAAACTCGCTCGTCTGAACAAGTTCTTCCAACAATCACACAAATGATTCGAGAATTTACGAGTCTGCGCAGGTGGCACCATCTCGCTTTTATTGCACCGTTCTGGAGCAGCCTGTATATCATATACTACTGATATACAGGGCGTTACGAAAGATTGCTTAAGTGAAGTTTGTGTTTTCGTATTTATTTTGTGGATGCAATGTTTGGAGAAACAGTCTGGCACTAGGCAGGCAGGCGGAGAAATTAAGAGGTTTTTAAGGATATGAATATAAGTTATTGAGTTCAGAAAATCAAGAGCACAGAAATACAGTATGTATTACATAATATTGATATTTCACTGGCTGAAAATTGTGCTTTCTTTGTTGCTAAGCTAGTGTACTACAATCAATCTTAATGATTACTGATTAGAAAAAAACAACATTCATCGCAATTAAATTGAAGGAGACACCTCATTGTTCATAACAACAATTACAATTTATTCTAGAAAACTACGCCATCAATTTAGCATAAACAAGCGAATAAAATCTCTCACAAATGTTTGTACAATTGAACTGCCTTTCACAACAAATCTATCGCTTGGTTAACAGCAGCTAAATGAATTGTTAAAGCAAGTTAATGAACATTGTCAACACGGCCGGTTGTCCAGCGAGTATGATTTATTGGTCATAGTTCATGCGAGGGTGTTTCCCCACACTACTGCTACGTTGTCGATGATGCCATCTAACTGACATTTCGTAATTAATTAGTTATCATATCTCTTATCTTTTTTTTTCTAAGTGTAAACAGAATCTGTTGTTGCCGTTAATTCTTACTTAAATAGATTGGTTTTAAAAATTGAAAAGTAATGACGTTTTTTCAGATGCAGTAACAGAGGAGAGACGAGTTATTGAGTAGAGCGGTGAGACCTGCAGTTAAATCGCAATAAAACATCTTACCTAAATACATATACAGGTACATTTATCTAGCTAAGTACAGCATTGATCTGTAATAGCAGATAGCCTAATTAAAAGAACTTCAATTACTACCAGTCAATGTTAACTCATGAGAATAGCAAAGTTGATGCGCAAAACATTGACATTATATTATAGGTACCCTACACTTGCAATTTCATTTGTTTCACTGCCACCTCCTGTGACTCATAAAGTCATAACCAACACGGTCTACCTAGCATATCTCCGCAGCAGTACATTAAGAGTATATGTTTAATTAACATCGACTTTACGGGAGCGCAGTTAACGGTGGATGTCGTAAAACGTACCAGAAATGAGGTATCGCCCCTCATCAAGGAGTCACCAGAAGATTCACTAGAAACAATTGTCTGCAAACGGAATCTATTCGGATCATTCCTACAGCCCACTTGCGTCACACACTTTCTCTCTGTCACAAACTCACAATCCAAAAATCAAATTCTTTAATTATGTTTTAAAAATTCATAATCCATTGCTTCATAATTATGTTTTAACAGTTCCTCTGGTCGACAGTGTCAATAACAAAATGAATAATGTTGAATTGTCATTGGGATTGTGTGCGTATATTACGCAATAACCCAGCTGGGCAATAGGATGATTTTGAAAAAGGCGATGGAAAATAGTCGATATACATAGGTCCAAGGCAGAACAATAGGCAGAAAAGGTTTATGTTAGACCAATAAAAAGCATGAGCAAAGAATGCTAGGCCGAGCGAGATCTATGCCTTGAATTAATGTAGCTAAAATAATGCATCCGCGCCTCATCTCCCCCAACACAGCATAAATTATGCGTTTTACAGCGACTGAGTTCTAATCCAATTTAAATGAACCTTCTGCATAGTACTTCTGCTACTCTGGGGTACGGAAGTAATCCCCATCTTAAGATAAGTAACCCCAAATTTCGGGGATAAGACTTATTGCGCGATGCACAGTATCGCAATGAGTTACCGCCCGTTATGGCTCGTCTTCCTGGAGCCACGTCGTAAATGTTCCTGTTCATCATCTGAAGGTTATGAACGCTTAAGATGGGGTTGGCAGAGATGCGGATTATACGTGATGATTCGCGAGGATTACGTGGAATTATAATGTTGGGAACAGCCTAAATGAATTTTGTAATGAATTCTTGAGCAATTTGACAGTATTTTAACAAACAATAAAATCCGCGCGTGTTAATTTTTGTAAGTTTGTAACTGATGCCATGAATCTGTGTAATAATAATTTAATGTAGGTATTGTTAAAACTTTAGATTATGTGACATTCAAATAATAAGCATATTTTTATCGTTTGTACAATGACATCCCGAATCATTGCTGCAATCGACTCCTATTGTATTTAATTGCTTGGTACTCGTAAATTCACCCCCAAGTTAAACATCTAGTTACGAATGAAATTGTTGTTTTCATATTTACCGTTTTGCCCTAATTTTGTTCTGCTTTATTATTTCCTTTCCAACAAGCTGTTTTAATTCCCTTCCCTTATAACTTCCGAAGCCGTCAAAAATACAGCTAATTGGTAAAAAAATATAGGTATTGCAAGCGAGTCTAGACGAATGTCAAAGCGCATTATTAACAAAAATTACGCTACTCAATGCTTAATATTAATACTGTACGGTTGGCTAAAATATTATGTACAGTATATTATAGTATGTACCTATAAGTATATTAGTCACGCCTCTCTGCCTGGTTACTGCATTGCCACACTGTCACAGACTGAAGGCACCGAGTTGTCTGCCGCTCGAGGCTACGTCAGCTACGTGCATACAAGTAAAACGTGCTAAGTGCGATAGACTGATTTCAAGGAAATGTCGTGAGGAAATATGATTCTTTATAAGTTTATTTATGAACTGCTAATGTCAGATGTTTTTTTATCAGAATGATAGGTCGACTGTCGAGTTAGACGGAACCACTGTACTTTAGCACCCGTCGCTTTTGTATAGTAGCTATTTTTTTTGGGTAGAATAGACCCTTTTTAATGTATTTTTGAAAACCCCAAAGAGCGCAAAAATAAAAATTGCTCAGAAAAAAATAATATTTTTATGTCATTGTCAAACGTCTCGAAGATCAAGGTCAAATAAATATTAAATTTTTGTAGTAAGGCATGGTCGACGGAGCCCGCTTCGCGGGGCTCCTATTTCTGGGTGGTTTAAATAAAATAACCACGAAGGGAATGGCGGGATCTTTCAGACTCCGCCATCCCCTTCGAACCTAACCTGTCCGAGTCGGGGTGCTCCAAGTCCCGAGCTCGCTTCGCTTCGCTCGCTCTTGTATCTTAAGTATTTAGTGTGTAGGTTGACATAAACTTTAGATTTTTTTCTCAAAAACAAGTTGTTTGCGCAGTGTAATATTTTGCGAAAGTGTTTTACTCAAAATCACCAACACGTTATAAAATTGTGAAGTTTCGGACGCGCGGGTGCTAAAGTACAATGAAGCCAGTTTGACAACTACATTCGGACTTTTGAATAACTGCAGTAAAATGACAGTAAGAAGCTACATTTTACTGCAGCTAATTAAAAGTCCAACTTCAGGTATGTATTTCACAAATGAAAACAAATATTTTTTACTTTGCGCATAGCTGCGTTCAGTGGCATGTTACAGCTAACATAGGAAGATAGTAGGCATGTATATCCAAAAACAACTAACTCTACCTGTAGGCGATTTCATTCGAGAGTTGAACCCTGCCAATTTTTGAAGTTAATTATCATAATCTTAGTAATTTACATTTTCTTTAAAAAAAAAGCCTGATATGAAACCTGAACGATATATTTTAATTTAAAAATTTTAATGAATAATAATATATAATAATGCATCTTTCTTTCCGTCCCGAAGTGTTCCAAGGTCTCGAGGCGTGACGTCGGTAACCGCAACGTTCGATAATTACTTTATCACGTGATGATTATATTGCAGTTGACTCATTATCGCACTTTCGCTGACGATGCGACGGTGACTGACTCACTGTCAGAATGGCATGACAGTATGACTGTTGCTAAGCGTGCCACAATGACCACGTGGAGGGTCGGTGTTCGTGTTGTATTAGTACTATAGCCTGCAGTTGTTCTATTGCAGGATTACTGATCGATGTTTGCAGGACAAAACTTTCATACAAAAAAATACAACCAACTTCCAAAAACAATACTAAAAAGTGAAAAATAACTTTAGTTTCGGAAGTCTTTGGTTAAATGTATTTTTGTGTTTTGCCACCGACTTCCGAAATTAAAGTTATTTTTCACTTTATTGTTGTTTTTGGAAGTCGGATATATTTTTTTGTAAAAACGTTTTTATTTTTCACTTTGTAGTTGTGGTACCTACCCTACCTACCTACTAAAGGAGGAGCTCGTGGCTAAGTAATAACAGCCGTACGGGTCGATCCATAACGTTAAGCTACGCTTGCCGGGGTTGGTCCGTGGATGGGTGACCATCTTTACATACCGAGACTCCTCCGTGCCTCGTAAAGCACGTTAAGCCGTTGGTCCCGGCTGTCATTCGTGGATCTTTGACAGTCGTTACGGGTCCTCAGTAGCTTGAAAGTTTGACAACCAGTCTTACCAAGGGGTATCGTATTACCCAGTTTGTGGAGGTCAGATAGCTGCATCCGGTTACATTGGAAGCCGACCCCAACATAGTTGGGAAAAAGCTAGACAGATTGATTGAGTTGTGGTACTTACCCCACCCAGATTCTAATACCACTACCTGCAAAATAAATTAGAATATCATCCACATAAAAGAAAAAAAATCTTATTATTGAAGCTAACTCACAAACTACCCAAGCAAAGTTAATCATATTGGACCACGTTTGAGGCCCTCTTGAATAAAACAAAAAAAAAAAAAAAAATCAAATCGGACCACTCTGTAAAAAGTTATGCGTGGTTGTTATACATAAAAAAAAATAAATAGGTATGCGTGTCGACTTGAGAACCTCCTCCTTTTTTCGTCAGTGAAAAATACACATTTTTATTTGTAAAAAGGAAAATTGCTTTGAAAAGTTATAATTAGATTATTTTTGGTACAGTACCAAAGTAACCAAGTCTGTTTGTCCAATACATATTATGAAAAACAGACTCAATTACAAATAATTTGCATCTACATAACTAGTGCCCATAAATGAATAAATTTTACTACCAGTTTAGGTCAGTTTGGACAAAGATTAATGACTATTTTGGTAGAGAGAATTTCCTAACTGTATGAACTTTGTTAGTAACAACAGGCTACCGGGGTATCACCCACCCGCGGAACGTACCAGCGGGTACAGCTGTCAGCTGTGCCTAACCTGGATTATAATAATATTATTTATATGAGGGAAACACTCATGCATGATATATTTAGCCGTAACTTAGTCGACTCGTGTCAATGTTATCAGAGGGGCAATTCCCGTATTTTTATAACAACGTTCGCAATCTCATCTCAGTCTCAATCTGTCAAAATTGTATAGAGTTTGCCTACATTTTTGACATTTGATTGTCGCTGGCTGACATTGCGACTTGGAATTTGAACGTTTTTAATTACGAGAATTGGCCCTCTGTTCGTCACAATAAATATGATGAAAATTTCAAGGAAATAATAAATGAGTATATATGTATAGGTACAGCAGCTGTAACTGCCCACGTTAGGACTGAGTGGACTGGCCCATCCGTCATTCTTTACGTTTCTGTGAACTTGGAGTACCTGCTGTAGCGAAATAAAAAAGATTTCACCACTTCAACACGCATCATTTATTATAATAAAAAATGCACCAGAAGAAAAAGGTAGGTATTATAAAATTTGCAGAGCAGGCAGTTTGTCTTAAATGAAATAATAGCACGAGAAAACTTAGACGTATCTGATGGTAAATTCTTAGTCACGTATTTGGTTTACGAGAACCGATGCAATCGATTGCAATCGCTTTTTAGGTTCGCGTCCGCAAATTCACGTAAACTTTCTAAGGAATATTATTTTATAAAGATCCCGATTTTATAGAGAAGTAATTCCTATTGGAAACAGTCTTGGTTTAAAAATTCAACTAAAATTTTATTAATATGCTAAGGCAAAAGTATCAGTAATTTTAAAATAATGTAGTCAAATAATACCTGTGTCGATCCTTTCAGAGCGCAGATATGAAGCGACGCTCGCCGAAACAGCATTGCAGGTAAGTATACCGATGATCTTGCGTCGTGGAAAAAGCTTACGAGTGGCACTCGATGGTCGAAAGTTTGTATGCGGCTGGAAATAGCTTCCCTTCAGCTCACAGGCGGTGAGTAGTTCGTATCCCAAAGGGAAAAGGCCAAAAGCGGTATTTTTAACTGGTACTATACTACGACAAATAAAATAGGGAAATACACCAGAGAAAAGGCTTAACTTCTGTAGGGAGAGCCAATAAGTGGAGATACCAGTCTAAAGAATATTCTACTCCATCCTTGCAACACACGACTAGGTTCCAAGGTTCTCCAGCTATCTCCTTTATGTTGAGGGAAACAAAAATAAACTGGTCTGATGATCAAGAATACAAGAACGAGATGTTAGGTAATTTATTAACTATCAACCGTTATCGACTCCTAATTTTTCTGCAATGACTTTTCTCCATAAAAATTTACGTCAAGATCTTACAAATTAAAAAAAAAATAAGAATAAAAACTAGACCAGTTATATTAATAACTATTAAAAAAATAGGTTGAAACTGTAGAGGTCACACTACACTACCTCCCATTTTTAACCGACTTCAAAAAGGAGGAGGTTCTCAATTCGTCGGAACCTTTTTTTTTTTTTGTTTTCTTTAGGTATGTTCCCCAATTACTCGAAGATGGCTGGACCGATTTGGATTTTTTTTTTGTTTTATTCGAGAGGGTATACATCATAGTTGGTCCCATATAAAATTGATTAACTTTGCTTGGGTAGTTTTTGAGTTAGCTTTAATAATACGTATTTTTTCCCCACTTTTATATGGATGATGTTCTAGTTTGTTTTGCAGACAGTGGTATTAGAATTTGTGTGGGGTAGGTACACAACTAAAAAGTGAAAAATAAAAACTTTTTTACAAAAAAATAAAACCGACTTCCAAAAACAACACTACAAAGTGAAAAATAACTTTAATTTCAGAAGTCGGTGGCAAAAAACGAAAATACATTTAACTAGACACCGACTTCCGAAATTAAAGTTATTTTTCACTTTGTAGTGTTGTTTTTGGAAGTCGGTTATATTTTTTTGTAAAAAAGTTTTTTTGTTTTGCCATATACACCGAAAATAAAGCAGTGTTTCAAAAATGCACAAGGTTTCTTGTGAATTTTACTTGAAAATTAGGTGATGAATTAAAAGGAAATTTAATCCTTAATCTGTCGACGGCACCCTTGTGCCATGTCATGTTCCAAGCAGGGCTGGCTGCGCTGGCGATGCTGCTGCGGCTGATGAGACCCACGTAAGCGGCGCAAATACCTTATGGGTAAATACAAATTTGAGCCGTTTGGGTTGAAACAGTCGGTTCATGGGGCCCAAGTGCGCGTCTCCTTCGCCGACTGTCGACACATCACGTGACCAGAAGGCTGGATATTCTTTGGCCAAATAATTAGCATTGCCATTCAATGTGACAATGCTGCCGCAGTCTTCTGGGCACGTTTCCGGATTACAGCGGTGCGGACGAGTATTTCGACGTCTAACTGTTCTTTTGTTTTTGTATCCTTAATGTTACAATAATGACGTATTTCACGATGTACTCACCGAATAAATTCAAAAATGGAACAGAATTTGTAGGTTGTGAAACAGGCCCTAATAATAATATACACTTCTGGACACATCTATTGGCCCACCTTAGAGTTTAGGTTTCGATGGCCCCTACCGAAAAATTATTGCTAGATTGAACAAAAACTGTTGATGCAGTTTTAAACCTGATACATTTTACCATCTTTTTCGATCGTATTGTTTTAAATTTGAATTCAGAATACCATACGACATGGAGCTACGCCTAACAAGTCGGATATGCGCCTTGTTAAAGGCAATTGATTTTTGAATAAAAAACATGTTTTATCAAATAAAGGTTTAATTTAATAACGCGTGTTACCTCCATGGGCATCTACCACAGCTCTCATACGATTAGGCATAGAGTTTATCAATCGCTCTATGAAATTTTGAGGGATCATCTCCCATTCCTCTTCTATGGCAGTTTTCAACTCCTGCATCGTCTGGGCAACTGGCTGACGAGCCCTAACACGTCTTTTTAGCTCGTCCCACATGTGCTCAATGCGGTTCATGTCTGGGCTTCTGGCTGGCCAGTCCATAACTGTGATATTCACATCCCGAAGATATTCCCTGACGATGCCGGCCGCATGGGCTCTTGCATTATCATGCATAAAAAGGAAATTTGGGCCCACATAGTCCGCGTATGGTATCACGTGAGGTTCTAAGCACTCACGAATGTACCTTTCAGCATTTAATGTTGGCAGCCGTGGTCCTGTAACAACCTCAAGTTGAGTTTTGCCGCTCGCGGATATACCGCCCCAGACAGTCCATGAGCCACCGCCATAAGCAACCCTTTCTTCAAAGCAGCATTGTGCGAAACGCTCTCCCTTACGTCGGTAGACCTTCTTCCTTCCATCATTGCCATGTAACACAATTTTAGACTCATCAGAAAAGAGTACACGGCTCCAATCTTGCTGTGTCCAATTTAAATGACTGCGTGCGAAATGAAGGCGCGCTGTTCGGTGGGCTCGCGTTAGTTTGGGGCCATTAGCTGGCTTGTGTGGTACCATATCGCGTTCTTTTAACCTTCTCCGAATAGTTCGAGCGCTCACAGATACTCCATGGAAGTCGCGAAGTTGGTTTTGTATCTCAATGGAGGTAAGGTGACGATTTCTCAAGCTGGTCGTCACGATGAATCGATCCTGCCTTTCAGTTGTGACCCGAGATCGTGGCCTTCCTTGGCGACGAACAAAGCCGCCAGTCTCTAGGTACC
The DNA here is from genome assembly GCA_946251885.1 of Cosmia pyralina. Classification (NCBI taxonomy): domain Eukaryota; kingdom Metazoa; phylum Arthropoda; class Insecta; order Lepidoptera; family Noctuidae; genus Cosmia; species Cosmia pyralina. Next base: position 25,291,047 of record OX276359.1, read on the forward strand.
TCCGATAAACATTTCGGACCGCAGATCGACTTAAATTAAGTTGAGCACTCACGTTTCTTTGGCTGTGTCCGGCCTGAATAAGTGCCACAGCTTGGGCGGCGACTTCAGGTGAAGTATCCATAGATTATTGATAGAACCTCACCTTAATGTTAAGAATAAGTAATGTTTGTTGCAAAACCAACGATATCAATCACTTTTTCAAGAATTAAATCCAAGTAAACCAATAAAACCAAGTTTTCTTAGTATTCGATTGTTTGATATCAACAAACAGGCTCCAAATTGTCTTTTGTTTCTTTAAATTCTGTGTTCGAAATTCAAAAAAAGACTATTGAATGAAATTGTGAATGTGCCAGGTTCAAAACTGCATAAAAACTTTTTGCTCGACCTAATATAAAATTTTAGCTAGGACCAAACGAAACTGAAAATACAAGGTGGGCCAAAAGATGTGTCCAGAAGTGTAGTTGTTTTATCTCACGAAAGCGGGTGACCCATACTTGTGTGTGTAAGTGTACATGCACACTGTGTTTGCGTGCGTAAGCTCAGGAGCTCCCAGTCGTGGCCGAGTCGTCGGCCGAGTCAGTAGTGCTTCTTGGTTCGCGGCAAAATTATTCATCAAATACCGTCAGCATGGAAAGTACGAAGAAACGGAGAAAAGTTGTTCGCAGTGAGGTAAGGCAAATTAAACGTTCATGTTTGGTGTGTATTTATGTTCTGTGTAATGAATTAATGTATTAGTTAGTTTAATAAGAACATGTTAAACGAGATTTTAATAATGTATTGTTTCTTTTAGGCTCGTCAAATGATTGCAAATATTTATAATTTTCTCAAAGAAGATTATGAATTCACGGAACTTCATCGAGAACCAAATTGTGATTTATCACATTTGCGTAATATTACAAAACGCACTGCAGCAGCGACGGGGGTAAGTGAAAGAACAGTGCAAAAATATTAAAAGAAGGAAGAGGTGTCGCAAGTATATCTTCGAATTTTATGTCTCCCATGAAAAACCGAAGAAAGAGAGAAAATAAAGTAGACATTGATGGATTTATAGCTGACGTTGTACGGAGCACAATACAAAATTTTCATATCGTACAAAAACAAATTCCAACTTAGGCAAAACTAAGGTCAGTCTTGAATGAAAAAATTGGTTTTGATGGATGTCTCGCAGCGCTACGTTAGTTATTAAATAAATTGGGCTACAAGTGGCGAAAAACCGATAACAATAGGAAAGTATTAGTTGAACGGCATGATATCCAGATGTGGAGACTAAAATTCTTAAAAATATAACAGAATACCGCTCTCAAGGTCGGCCTATTGTCTATACTGACGAAAGTTACGTATTGACAACACATGTTCGAGATAACACCTGGGCCCAAAAAGACAAACCATCTCCATTTTTAAAAAAACTTAGTCAAGGTACTCGTTTTATTTTAGTACACGCTGGAACCTGTGCCGTATTTATTGAGAACGCTTGCTTAGTCTACAAAGCTAATTCCAAAGTTGGAGACTACCATCCCAACATGAGTTTTGAAAATTACGTAAAATGGCTGAATGAAAAGTTGCTGCCAAATTTGCCAGATCGTTCCGTAATAATACTAGATAATGCGTCGTACCATAATACGCGTGCTGAGAAATTGCCGACGACAGCCTCAACAAAATCTGAGATGCAAGAATGGCTCACTTCTTAGGGTATACATTTCGACACAAATTTGCGCAAAGTTGAGTTATATATAATATGATGTAATAAAAAACCATGAAAGTGATTTTATCACTTACAAAATCGATGACTACATAAAAAGTAAAGGATTTGAAGTATTACGCCTCCCTCCTTACCACCCTGAGCTTAATGCCATAGAGAACATCTGGGGGGTCCTTAAAAATTACATTGCTCTAAGAAACGTCAAGCAAAATATGAACAACAGAAAAACTTATTGAAGAGAGTATTACAAAAATAACAAGTGAGACATGGCGTAATACTTGTAATAGTGTCATTAAAAAAGAAACTGATTATATGAAATATTTTGACACTGATTTTGAATTAATAATAAATATACAAGATGACAGTGAAGAATAAACTGACTCTGAAGAAAAGTCTAGTTACGATTCAGCTTGAAATATTAATTTAAATAAAATATAAATTGTATTCAAAATATTGCTAAAATTAAATGTTTCTTGAATATAAGTTTTTATTTTATTGTACAATGTCTTAATGTCTTATCTATACATAGCAAAAATCTAATAACTTTATTATTTTGTTCATTAACGATGAGCTTGCTAACGCTACCTGTAGTTACGCACACAAGAGCGCGTGTTTATACGCATTACAACTACAAGTAGGTATGGCTCACCCGCTTTCGTGAGATAAAACAACTGTACAGAGATCCACAATTTAAAAAACGATATAATGAGACTTTCAAGCTGAAAGCTAAACTATACTCCTTCTTTATCTACAGGTCCTGTTAGGTCCTGTACAGTTTCTACAGGCCCCTCTTCTCTTCTTTTTTAACTTTATTGCTTGTCGTATATATCAGTCGCAAGTTGAAAGTAATGTTTGACTGTTATTTATTCTGTGGTAATTGAAATTGAAATTGAAAATATTTAATTCAGACCAAGCACACACTAGTTTATACAAAGTCCATATTATTGCGTTAGTGAATAGATACTTATAGCTATGTTAGTAAAATTTAAAATTATTATTATTATTTTGGACATGCATGAGCGACCACCGACATCATTATTTCAGTTATTAAATAGGTAGGTAAGGGAAAGTCCTAGAGGCAAAGGCACAGCTCCATTTTTAATTAGAAAACCCTTTAACCCGTCGCGCGCCAATTAGCAGACACAATTGAAATTCTATTGTTATCTGTACACATGGTGTACAATCGACATTTTAAGAGTTAAAGGAAAACTAAGACAGTTAAATCCTTTTCCCTGACCGACATTCTATACCAACTCTTGCATTTCCTTGCATCATCAGTATGGTGCGATATGACGTCACTAGTGAAACGCATGACACATTCTTGGTGCCTCGCCGTCTGTGCGGTCGGGTAAAAAGAGTAGTAAAGGAAAACTGAGTTAATTTCCCTGATCGACAGCTATGTTTAACTATTACATTTCCTTGCATCATCAGTATGGCGTGATATGACGTCACTGCTACTGGTCAAACGCATGACACATGCTTCGTGACAAAGGACTATGCCTACACGGAGTCTTTGCTTACATACATCACCTAGTAGTCGTCGTCGTTTTTAACTAATCGTCAAACAACGTAGGGTAGATATTGGTTTTGTAGGTGGTACGTTCTGTGGGTTACGTACGGTGGGTTGGTTCTGGTACTGGAGGTAAGTGACTGGCTCTGTGTCACTACAAATCCAACACCTAGGCAGTAGCAGTCTTACAGCCTTTACTCTAAAACGTACACAGTTAGGCACTTATATTCCCCAATTATAAACTCAAACGTAACACTACATTCCATTTAACTCACACATACATAACACACATCATACATATATAACATAACACACACCATACATACATAACATAACACACACCATACATACATAACATAACATACACCATACATACATAACTTTTCTTTCACTACACAACAAAATTACAGAAGGTTATTAGCATCAACACCGTTAATTTCTTGTATTAATTATTTAAAAACAATTATTTGGTCGAACACTGTATTTTAGAATACAGGCTATCTTAGTCTATGAGACAGGGTTTATATGCTTTTATACAGATTTTGCATTATATGAACTGTAATGTACATTTTAAGTGTGTTTCTGTATCTTTATTGTGAATAAACCTTTTATTTATTTATTTCGTACGTCGCCGTCAACAGAAGGCAGAGTATGGTTCACTCGATAGGTGTTGACTTATTTTTCTACTTAGTACGATAAGATATGGAGTATCTGAGACCTCGTTTCTGGGATTAGATGTTCAATGACAGGTTTTTTTGAAAAACATGACGTCATGGTATTTTCATGAATTGAAAGATTTTTTGCTATCTCGATGATGTTGTAAAGTAATATTTAGGCTAGCTACGAGAATTGCCGACGTCCTCAAATCAGTATCTGAACAAATTCGGTATCTGGGATTATAGGACTTTCTGTTTAAAATAAACTGATTGTAAACTCAACATTAATTAGTTAAATTTTTGACTCGGCTTACAGTAACTGAATGCTAAGCCCTGGCTGAATGCAGTACCAGCCTGTTATTGCGCCATAACTCGTTGCTCTAGTGGTTACAAGCGCTACTGCTGAGCATGAGCTCCAGGGTTCGATTCCCGGGTAGGGAAATGTGTTATTGGGTTTTCCAACTGGAATTCCTCAGTAGCAGCCCGAAGTCTGGATATGTGCCCGGTTGATGGCAATAGGCTCGCCCCCTATTACGATAACTAGCGAAAAGTGCCGAGTGTATATAGGTAAGTACCTACCTACAGACTGCCTGACCCTTCGGGGACAACAGGCGTGGTGAAGGATTATGTTGTGGTACCTGTAGGAGAACTTCCATAAAACTTCTGATGGGTAAATGTCACAATGACTTGCAAGTTAATTGCAACCACGACACCGCAGCACACCTCGCAGCGCAACACGACGCCGTCACTTCGTGTGCAATAGTTTTTTAAGTTTGTTAAATGTTTTTATATGTATTAGTTTATAATTTTGTACCAATAATTAGTGTATTTTATCTATGGGCACTAGTAGCCTGAAAATAAAGGAATTATTATTATTTCTTATTATTATTACAGACTTTTAGCAAGTTACACCTACATGCATGTGTATTTCGTGCTTTAGAGTAATGCTAATGTAGCTATAGCACAGTCAGTCGGGAATCAGGACGTTTTCTTCATTAGAAAGACCATTATCACTATTGATACAAGTTAAATATTTAGCATAGCCTTTAGGTATGTGTGTCAGGATACCAACACAAAGCCCTCGTACTCTCGTACGTAATATTATAATATATGCTCGATTAAAAACTAGCCCACAGCGCTATCGGCTGTTATCAGACAAACAGCATCGTACGACACTGTGTGCCGGAGATAACGGCTGAGCTCACGACGAACCGCGGCTCTAGTGCTGCAGGCCTCACGACTGAATCACGAAGGCAGGCAGAGTTTTATAGGAGACTCATATCATTCCTAACCTAGCCATCTCCTGAATACAAATCGGTCGGTATTGGTCGGAACCAATTACATAATATTATAATAGAAAAAACAATATATATATTATATACCTAACAACCAGTCCCGGCTCGATCATCGAACTCACCAGGACCCGATCTTCAGCTGTGTCGCTGGCGGCCGTTCCACCAATGAGACTGTCTTCTCGTACATCAAGTGACGTCGCATTATAAAGATAGATAACTGGATGGATATTTTACATTAGGTAGTTACGTGGCTCTTTGAAGCTGAAATGGCAATTGTGCAGCCTTCGGAGCAGTGGCGTTTAGCGTAGAAATGGTCTTGAGTGAAGGATACCCCTCATCAGGATTGCGCAAGCGACGCCTTGCGCAAGATGCTGGTAACAAATACATGTATGGTAGTAGCCAAGCTCAATGGCGAGCAATTGTCAGCAGGAGCTGATGTCTATATAGCAGGGGACTGATGCTGATGACCCATTAATTGCTTGCATTACCTGCATTAACAGAATTACCATATTGCAGCGCTAGTCGAGAGATTTACTGCTGCTGCAAATGTGATTATTTATGTATGCAGCTTGTTGTGTTGCCTAGATAGCAAACACAAAAGTGTTACTTTGATAAGAAGGAACTATTCACAGAACAGCGATAGAAACGGCACAGGTCATGTCTATCTGTCTGAAATCGGCAGACGAGCAGTTGTCATCATCAAGGATCTATCTGTCACTTATTTGAACATCATCGCTGACGACAAATCCACGATACAAATCAATCGGTCTGCCTTTATAAAATATAAATAGTCTTTTTCCAACTATGTTGGGTTCGGTTTCCAGTGTAACCAGAAGTAGCTGAATATCAGTATTTTACAAGGGTCGACCGCTTAATATCTGAGCTCCACAACCCAGTTACTAGGTAACACGATACTCCTTGGTAAGACTGGTTGTCAGACTTTTGCGCTTCTGACGACCCGTAACGACTGTCAGAGATCTTCGAATGACAGCTGGGACAACAGCATAACATGCTTTCCGAGGCACGGTGGGGCTCGATAGTAATGGATGGTCACCCATCTACGAACCGACCGCGGCAAGCGTAGCTTAACCTTCCATCGAGCCGTGCGGCTGGTATTAGACGTTCACTGCTGGTCATAGGCCTCCCCCGAGCATCAGTTACACAACCAACATAAAATCTGAACGTGTTTGAAAAAAATGTACTACTAATAAGGCTGTTTTTATGTATCTCATGAAACGGTAAGAAGGAACACAACATTGTGAAAAGTGGAAGGAATATCAGAATTCATATAATAGGTCAGACAGACAGCGGGACAGCACAGACTAAATTAATGAAATAAAAAAGTGTTACGCACTTACACAAACTTACGCACCAAAATATCTTTATTTATTGTCTTTTATACTAGAAAAAGGTCATTGACAAGCATCAATAGCACCCTTATCTGTAAGTCTAAAAACCTAGTTTTCAGGCAAACAATATCAAACCGGATTAATCTGAATATTTCTAAAACGATTTCATATTTACAAATATTGTGAGTTGCGCTTACGCTTACGACCCTACATCAAAACATTATCAGTTTTCTTGATACGATACTGTCCTAGTCTCCTAGATGCCCCCTGGCCCAGAACAAACTCTTTGATCTCTCAAATTAATGAAAAAAAAAAAGACTTGTAAGTTCCTATTTATCCGACTTAATTAACTTATAATTAAACGAGCAACTCTCTAACGCTCGGAAACGCACCATTGCATTGCTATGTCCATTGCATTGTGAATATTGTGTGTTGTCTATGTAACATGTACCATAGACAGACCAACCTTCAGGCGTGGAAGGACCTGGTGCCCCGGCAAGATTACAGGCGCTTAAATCATTACTTTATCTCGAAGGCCAGTAAAAGCGGTTATAGTTTATGTGTCGGTAGGAGGTGGAAAAACTTTCAGTCATCAGATGGGTCTTTCCCGATAGGTCTCTATCGGTTGACGAACAGGCCAATATTACACCAAAATAAAAATCCCCAACAATGTGACGCTATCTTCAAGTTTTTAATACCGTATGTCTTTTACTCTCGAGAGGGGCTAAAGGTGAGCGTCCACTGGTCCGCAACGCACGCACGGCACGCAACTGATTTCGGTTTGCTTTGTATGAATTCATATAGCACTGCGTCCACTACCGGTACCGCCCGCATTTTCATTTCTTCATACAAAGCAAACCGAAATCAGTTGCGTGCCGTGCGTGCGTTGCGGCCGGCGCGGACCAGTGGACGCTCAGATTTAATGATAACAGCCGCACGGGTCAATCGATGGTTAAGCTAGGCTTGCCGCGGTCGGTTCGTGGATGGGTAACCATCCATTCCATTTAAATACCGTTATGGGTAGTCAGAAACCCAAACAACAATCTTACCAAAGAGTATCGTGTTACCCAGTAACTGGGTTGTAGAGGTCAGATAGGTAGTCGCTCTATGTAAAATACTGGTATTCAGCTGCATCCAGTTTGACTTTAAGCCGACCCCAACATAGTTGGGAGAAGGTTAAGCAGATTGAATGATCCATAAAAATGATATTTAGAGCAAACTCGAAACTTCTCTGGAGATAATTTAATTGTGATAAGAACCGGTATCGCCTGGCTGTTTATCGGTCAAAAACCAGATACCAAGTACTATCAGAGCCAGCTCGAACACAGACTCGTGTCAGTTTTATTATTTTATGTTTCATATCATTAACACTGTTTTATTAGGGTATAACGGCTTTATTGCAGAGGGGATAGGCAGATGTCGAGCCGTCTTATTAGATAAATGGTAATAAGTGCCGCTGGGATATCTTGGGTTCGGTTCTTGGGTCGAGCAAAAAGGAATCCATTTTTTTGTTAGTTTTCAGTTGAGCCCCGTCTGGAATATTCTCCGGTAATAAATAAAATTAAATAAATTAAAACCAATCAAACTTGCAGCTGACTTCACAATCTTTTGGTAACATTTTAAATATATTTTCACTGTATTTTATACTTATCTTATCAGTTTTACACATTAATTAAGAAATTAAGGCTAGTTACCTACTCAAATAAGTAATTAAGGTGTAGTTAATGAGTTGATAAGTAACCGGCGATTCGCTTTACTTTTAATTAGTCTCATAAAGTACCTCTACCAACCATAGTCATAACTAATACTGGAAATAATACACTCATACAAATCTTGGATCGTGTGTAAATCAATGCTTTTATTGAAATGGATCTGTAAACGATCTGCCCTTGAATATTATCATGTGTCTAAAAATAACTACAGTTTATTTTGTGCCTCACCTTTTTATTATTATTTTTAGGGTTCCATACATCAAAAGGAAAAACCCTTATAGAATCACTTCGTTGTCCGTCTGTCTCTCTGTCTGCCTATCAGTCTGTCAAGACCATTTTTCGCAGGAACGCGTGGAGGTATCAAGTTTAAATTAATATCAAATACGTAGGTCAATGGTATGTTAGAGCTCTAAAATAATCAAGCTTCTTACGCAACGCAATAAAAAGATCATCATTCATGCGACATATTTTGGTATTCGCAAGTAACTCGAAACCTATAAGGTACTTACCGTTGACCTAGAATCATGATATTTAGCAAGAAGTAAGGTCGTTAATTTGTATTTTATCCAATAAAAAAATATAAATTGTCGGATTACATACCTAAATTTGCAGTTGGCGAATTGACCGTGACGTATATCTAATGTGTGGATGAACATGTACAATGTGATGTTTGTTTTTGGGATAAATTCTTTTCAACTACGGAACCCTTCATTCTGCATGGTCCGATACGCGCTTGGCCCGTTTTTTATGTTTAGGAAACATTCTCAAGAAGGTAACCTACGATATGAAATGCGATTTTACAAAAATGCATGCATTGATCATAATATTCCCATTGATATCATAAATTCCCTTAGCGTTAATTTATTGACAGGTAGGTCATTTAATCAAAAAAATCCAACTCGATTACGAAATACTAAATATGATTCCATACTTTTTAAAATGTTCAATATAAGCCACAGCTAGTACGAGTAGGTACCTAGTTTGAAAAAAATTTAATGAAGAAAACATAGTTTTCTTTTTCTTTTCCAATAAACCTACTTATTGAATACTTGTAACTTCATTAGTACCTACTACAGTAATTAACAATTTATTACCCGAAATTTTTAGCCTTACCTATCTGTTAAGTTTTTTTCTCGAAACGTGCATTATTATAAGTTGTGTAACAACAAAAAAACGTAAGTTCTCATGATGTTTAGGAGAACCCCGGGGCCCGGGCGGAAGGCCGCCATAAAATTCCCGGAATTATGGACGCCCGTTACGGGTTCCCTTACTTTACACCAAATACTCTCAACAGCTGATCAAGGGATAAAAAAAAACGACGTCATTACGTCAGCTGTTCAACGCAAGCGAGTACATATCTGAGGTAAACGGATTCAGTTACGGTCCATGAGTACATACTTGATTATAACAGAATACTTATGCATACCTAGTTCTGTAGATTACGAAAATTCTTAAGTAGAAAGTACTTCCACGGTTATTTAAAATATCAGACAGCACCGCACTGGTCACTACATACGCTTAAGATTCTGTCCACGCCACGAGAACAAAGCGCAACGATAACCGAACACGGTGTAACCGCGCCTTGTTAAAAAAACAGAGCGCCCCACGTCTGAGTGACGTCACGATGGCACCACGGCGGCGTCAGTTAGGCGTGATCACGCCGAGCGAGCAGACGGGTCCACGCGCGCGCGCACCTCCCCCCCCCCCCCCCCCCGCACCACCCGCACCGCTGCGCAGCCGCCGCCACGCGCGCACGCCAACACCATGCGTGAGAAAATAAGTTCGCACGATCTAACGCAGAACTCCATACTGCGTATCAACGACAGGAAAACCTTGCAACTGATTACGGAGTACAAGAAGGAGCCGTGCCTGTGGAACTCCGCGCTGGATGACTACCCAAACAAAACCAAACGAGCCCGGGCCGCGGAAAAAATTGCCAGAATACTCAACATTAAGAACTTTGAAGGAAAACATGTTTTGATTAAATTCAAGAATTTACGTAACTCTTACTCTCAAGAGTTGAAGAAGATCAAGGCTAGTCTGGACAAGGTGGGGCCCAACTCTCCCGAGTTGTATCGACCGAAGGTGCAGTGGTTCCCTCTGATGGACTCCTTCATCCGACCACACCTACAGACGTCACGGCTGCTCGTTAACGAAGTAAGTTCCTCACTGCTCACGCATGAACTCAGATAATTGTTTACCTTTATATAAATCTTATGTTAAACCTTAACGTAGGATTTTTTTTTTCAGCCAAAGCTGAGTGAAGTTGTCACAAATGTGAAGATGGAATGTTACGAGATTGACGAGCAGGATGACTGGGAAATTCAGCCTCAAATTGACTCTGAACCAGTAGCGAACTACTCGCAGTCGGAAGGTCAGAGTGAGAACGAAGACATATCGAACGATTCTCGGGCGAAGCGACGAAGACGCTCGAACTCGAGCGGTCCCAGTGACAACCTTAGCCAGAATCAGATCTTCCTGACCAGTGACGTCACGCCCGCAGTTAGTGCAGCTCCCGTAGCGACTAGGACTGAGGACACTTACGACAATTTTGGGAAGTATATTGCCTCGTTGTTGAGGAGTCTGCCTACTCAGAAGGCTCTGAGGCTGCAGCCGAAGATCGTGGACATGATTGTGAACGTCAGCGTTGGCGAAGAAGAAAATCCCATCATGGTGGAAATTAATAAGCTAAGTGACAATCAAACAGAATAACACGCGGCCGCCATTTTGATATTATAAGTTCAAAACAATTTTGTTATTCGTGTTCGATTTTATCGGATTGTACAATAACTGAATTGTGGTCTTGTCATATTGTTTTTTTAAATAACGTATTCTTTCTAATTGTTTACAAGTATGTCAAAATTAGGATAACTTCGTGTAACTGGACCAATTTCAGTATATCTGAGAGTAATTAACATGTAAATTATATTAAAATTTTATTCTGCTGTTAAAATTAACTTAGCGTCGCTAGAAAAACTTGTTAGTTTTGAACTGAAGTTAGTTAATTAGTGAATAAGATTAAAATGTTAATTGTAAGTAATTTCTTGTACTTTACATTCCTATTAAAAGTATTTTTTGCAATTAGTGTTTTCTTTTACTTTTCTAGAAATAAAATGAAAAATTTTTGTGACTTTTATGGTTTCATGTCTGAAACGAAAGTTAGATACTTAGTTGATTTTGATAAGTATTGACTTGACCTCGTGAGTTCGATTCCCTTTCAAGACAAAAGTCATTTCTCTTTTTTTATCATTTATTAATCAATATTTTCATGAGGTATTAAAAACCTGGTTGTAAAAGCCCAGCATAATTAAAAGGTAGGCTAGCTAGGGTAGGCTAGGTAGGGTAGGCTAGGTAGGGTAGGCTTAGTATTTGTGTCTATTTCTTTTAAGCGAAGAGGAATATCACAATAAGCCTTCATTAGGCTTGGAGCACTTCCATCAGTTTCGATTTCAATGTCAAAAAGCATATATTTATTACTTTTACATTTCGTGCTGAAGGGCAGGGGACGCCAAAATATCCAAATACACACAATGGTCAGGGGGCGAACCACCACTTCTTAAAGCAGTATTATTTTAATGTTACTTCAGTGTGAAAAAGAGATGGAGCTATACAGGACGTCTAGCTCCATCTCTTTCCCACACTCATGTAAGATTAAAATAATACTGCTTTAAGAGGTGGTGGTCTAGCTCCTGTACTAACAAAAAATAATAAAGAAGGGCTTCCTAAGAATGGCACTCTAATTGCGCAACACATTGTCGATCAGAATCTGAATCATTTCGAATCAAATTGCTAATCCATTACTTCATGAATATGTTCGAAAAATTTGTCTTCTCAACACTCAATGAATGTTGTTGACTGTTAAAATAAAACGGATTCCGATTGATAGTATGTTACGCAATTCGGGTGCGGTTCTGCACAGCATCCGATTTTAATCCGAATTCAAGATCCGAGTTCCATATGAATTGGAAAAATGTTCTAAACTCGGACGTGCATAGTTCTGATCTAGTGGAAAACCCTCATACAAATAGTAATATAAGGCTACTTCTAACCGACATTTTTCCAGATTCGGATCGGATGCAGTACAGAATCGTTCTTATAGCGAACAAGGTCAGGTAGCAACCCTTATTTTTACCTGCTTTCTCTTTTCCTCATATTGCGGTTACTATATTGCATCCCAATCCCACACATCTGACAACTGTCACGTAGGCCGTTTTGGCAAGTTTTCCTTATATTATAATTAGTCTAGACTTTCACCTAGATAGTCTGTCTAGATTATTTACGACATACTAAGGGTGACGTCAGTTCGCATTGGTGTCAATTATTTTAGTCGTAATTGGTCTTCATGTTCATCGCTGCTTTTGCTCTCAAGATGTCCTACAAACTAGTTGGTAATTCTTAAACGTTGTAGAACTGTATATAGAAATTATAGCTCAACCAAAACCAGTCAACCTTTCAGCACTCTGCCTGTTCACGGCGATGCGGACGAATTTTTTGGTGCCCAAGTTTAGGTGTAAGTATGTGTATGTTTTTTTTCGATAATTGTAAGTACATATTGTTATGTATTATTTTAAGACTGTTAGCCTTTAAATTATGTAGTTAGACATTATTTTGGAAATTGAAATACAATTATTTGTGTACGCTTGATAAAATAGCTACAGCTCAACTACACATAATTGATCAAACAACACACACATAACTTCACGCTAGGTACCCGAAGTGTTAGACAGCAGTGTAGCTAATCCTATAGTTCACTAAGTAGCTAGGTACACCAGTGTTTCAACAGTTATTTTCAACTAACTAGGTATTCCAGGATCAGTTGATGGATTTGATAAATTGCAGTAAATGAAATAATATAAATTGACATGGCGAATAAGCGTCACAATACTTATTTCTTGATTAGAGAGTACATCATTTCATTTTCATTGTTGTGTTATTGTGTGATTGATACAAAACGAAAAGGCTAGACGTAAGTATTACAAGAAGCGTAGCCAGCTATTTTATTTTATGCCCTTGCTTGTTAAATAAATCATTTCTAGGTCTGATTTGAAAAATAATTATTTATTTATTTATACTTTATTGTACACCATAAAAATACATAACAAAAAAAATACATAATTAAACACTACAAAATATACAATGGGCGGCCTTATCGCTTTCTGCAATCTCTTCCAGGCAACCTTAGAATGGACAGTGATTTGCCTGGATATGAAATGGGGCTGTCTTTGGTGCAAATAATAAGTGCCTACTTACAAGAAAGAAGAAAGAAAGAAAAGAAAGAAAATACGTTTATTTGCGGTACACATGACGCAAAGGACAAAAAAATAAATAAAATAAGCAATGTAAAAAGCAAGTTTTGGGGAAGATATGCGTCACATCTACGCAAAACGGCAAACAATACAATATTATACTAAAATAGATACATACATAAATAATAGATACATAAATACATACATACTAAATATAAGCAACGAAAACAAATGAAGACTAAATATATTTACAGAAATATAATTAATACTTACCTACCTATTAAATGTACATATCTTCGACCTTTTAAATTCTGACTGATATCAAAAATCAAAAAGAGGTTAATGTGTTTACGTTTATGTAACGAGCAGTGAATTGAAATACCGTCAATACCGTTTCTAAACTATGTTAAGTAAACAGAAAAGCTGGGACCTCAACATTTCATCGTAATAACCGGTACGTCGTTTTAAGTGCCGTCCGTATACACGGTTTTGACTGTAGGGTACTTAATTATAGGCTTAATATAAGGGCCTATATCACAATGTCCGAGTAGCCGCTACCTGTGCCACTACTCACCGAATAAATTCAAAAATGCAACAGAATTTGTATTCATGAAATTTATGAACTTGAAACAGGCGCTCTATCTTGTTTGTTTTTATTTACACTGTGACGTCTGTCCTTTCCTAAGGAATAAAGAAAACAACTTTACTATTGATATTGACGTTATTTTTTTACTCTTTTTCCTTAGATTGTCTATAAATACTATCTTGTAGTAAGATTATGCAGTTTATGGTGAGGATGAACGTCTGTGTGCTATGTTTTTGTGAGCATAACGATAATTTGGAAACTATAATAATTATTATTAAGATAATTAACTGTTTCATTGGTTTGTCAATTTTTAAAATTGACAATTTGTAAGTGTTTTTATATGTATAACAAAAGTTCTTACACAAAAACGATGTTTAAGTTCAAATCGGTATCTACGTTATTCGTTTTATTTAGTTCAATAACTTCTAACACCATCCCTTGATTGTGGTACTGTAGTTACATAAACAGATTCATAATTCTACAGAAAATTATATTCCTCACCAAAACTATCCTACGAAAGTCTGCAAAAATTCCAGGAAGCCGCAGAATTAGAAAAAATCCGTACCTACTGCCTTCTGCCGGGTCTGTTTTTTACCCAGATTCGTTATAATGACCGGCTGTCGCCAACATCATCCCCTGCCTCGGTTTTTCAATTATAAGGAGCGCACAAATATTTCAGCTCTGCGACTTTTTTGTCTACATTTAGGGGACATTCTACAATTATGTATATTTTTGGAACAATTTCGGCAGCATGGCGGATGGCGGAACTGAATTGACTGGCAGAGTTGTTATTTATCAAGATGAAAAGTCTTTTTCTTTGAATAAAATAAAGTATGTGACAAACAAGTAGTGTATTAGTCTGTGGATCAGTCTTGTTATCAGATTTATTAGTTTAATTTTCTGGGTGTCATTTTCAAACCTTTTAATAATTATAATTTTTCAGGCGCACCTTCGTATTATTTTCTGATATTGCCAAGGTCATAAAGAAAAATTGCCAGACAAATTATGATTTAAATTATATCACTGATAGAATTGATTTCATTATAAACTGTAGGTACCTACCTTTATGTGTTTATTATATGTCAATACCTATTCGCAATTAACATAACTTGTAAAGATAAGTACCTATAACAAAACACTATAACCATCTTTATCCACTTGTAATACTTTCGGGCCTTATCCTTAAAGTGCTATCCTCCAGTATTTTTTCAAAGTTTTGTTTCTACCTGTGTGATGTGTCCACTCCAAAGAGAGTGGTCGTGAAGATGTCCCAGCGGGTTTGTGTGTCAACATGTCCGAACCTGTCTGGACTGGTCCTGTCGCCCCGCGCCTGACGCGACCGGCTGACCGGCGTCGATGGCTTGACATAGAGCTTGGAAGATTACTGCTTATTGACAACCAATAATTCATTTAAAGGGTTCAATGTGCTTTGAATACACACCACAAATATGAAACTATAATTTTAGAATTACGGCAAGTAGTGCTCATGTGCAGGTCATTCGCCAAGAAAAACCAAAATAACAAAAGATGAGAAAAAATAACTACAAATAAAGAAACAAAAGGTAGCTTACTGAAAGACAGACCCAAACGACAAAAAACTATTCCACACATGTTTTCAGTTCCACAAAACCACACACACACTAATTATTGCAGAGCTAAAAAACATATGCAAAAATCTGTCAAACCCTAAACAATGTCTAAACAATGACAAAGTTGTATTGTACAAAACACGACAACTTTCTTTTGTTCGTGTAAAGCCAGTCATCTCCCGAAATACTCCGGACAAGACTTGCGATAATTATATCTTCAGTAGAGTAGTGGGCATGGCTGGGCGTGGCGGTGCTCACGTACGCAAACTGTTGACTCGGTTAATATCATTATTTTTTGCATGCAATTCCTTGAAGTGGGTCAGAACAGAAGCTTGAGATTTAAGGAAAAAATATGATGGAAAGTTACTAGTGTAGTCGAGTTTCGAGAATTCGTTAGTATGTACTATTGGTACCTAATACAGATAATGAGATCAGATTTATAATATTAATCAAGTATGTACCTATTTACAAATTGTATAAAAGGACCATTTGGATCTGGAGCTAGCAACTGATTTGAGAATTAATTAGGTACTGTAGACCAATCATATTTTTGTAAAAAGTTAGCTGTCTTTGTCCTAGCTTTCTCTCGTATTATCTATATCCCAGCTTTCTCTCGTATTATCTTTATCCTAGCTTTTTCTCGTATTATCTTTATCCTAGCTTTCTCTCGTATTAACTTTATCCTAGCTTTCTCTCGTTTTATCTTTATCCCAGCTTTCTCTCGTATTAACTTTATCCTAGCTTTCTCTCGTTTTATCTTTATCCCAGCTTTCTCTCGTATTAACTTTATCCTAGCTTTCTCTCGTATTAACTTTATCCTAGCTTTCTCTCGTTTTATCTTTATCCCAGCTTTCTCTCGTATTAACTTTATCCTAGCTTTCTCTCGTTTTATCTTTATCCCAGCTTTCTCTCGTATTAACTTTATCCTAGCTTTCTCTCGTTTTATCTTTATCCCAGCTTTCTCTCGTATTAACTTTATCCTAGCTTTCTCTCGTATTAACTTTATCCTAGCTTTCTCTCGTTTTATCTTTATCCCAGATTTCTCTCGTATTAACTTTATCCTAGCTTTCTCTCGTATTATCTTTATCCTAGCTTTCTCTCGTATTATCTTTATCACAGTTTTCTCTCGTATTATCTTTATCCTAGCTTTTTCTCGTATTATCTTTATCCTAGCTTTCTCTCGTATTAACTTTATCCTAGCTTTCTCTAGTTTTATCTTTATCCCAGCTTTCTCTCGTATTAACTTTATCCTAGCTTTCTCTCGTTTTATCTTTATCCCAGCTTTCTCTCGTATTAACTTTATCCTAGCTTTCTCTCGTATTAACTTTATCCTAGCTTTCTCTCGTATTATATTTATCCCAGCTTTCTCTCGTATTATTATTATCCTAGCTTTCTCTCGTATTTTCAAGGTATTACAATGTTGTTATAGTCAACTCTTGGAAAGTGGGTAGTGGTCTGTGGTTTTGAATAATTATGTAAATTAAATGGTTATATTGGTTATATGCATGACATCTCTTCCTAATAATAAATAATAGGTCTTTACCTATGAAATTGCCGTTTTGTATGAAAAAATTTAAACGTATTTTTTTCATGCATTTTTTATTTGTATTAATCGTAGTAATCA
Source organism: Cosmia pyralina (assembly GCA_946251885.1). Taxonomy (NCBI): domain Eukaryota; kingdom Metazoa; phylum Arthropoda; class Insecta; order Lepidoptera; family Noctuidae; genus Cosmia; species Cosmia pyralina. The sequence continues at coordinate 25,308,313 of OX276359.1, forward strand.
CCCATGCAATCAATGCATCTTTGCCAACGCAGTGGCAGTTTATTGATGCCCTTCTTAAAGAAATCAGCTGGACGGGAGGCAACATATTCTTCAAAGGCATTTTGTACTGCCTCTCGGGTATTGAATTTTTTTCCCGCCAAGAAGTTATCCAAATTCTGGAAAAAGTAGTAGTCTGTAGGCGCAAGGTCTGGTGAGTAGGGCGGATGACGGAGAGCTTCCAACCCCACTTCTTGCAACTTGGAGACCGTCTGCTGTGCAGTATGAGGTCGCGCGTTGTCGTGCAGAAGCAGCGGAGACGAGCGATTGACCAATGCTGGTTGGAGATGTGCCAGCTTCTCCATCATTGTGTTCAGTTCTTCACAGTACACATCTGAAGTAATGCTCACCCCGTTTGGTAGGAAGCTGTGATGAATCACACCGGCGCTAGACCACCAAACAGTGACCATCACTTTTCTAGGGGTAAGTTTTCGTTTAGGGCATTGTTTAGGTGCTGAACCAGGATCCAACCAACTTGCTGAGCGCTTGCGGTTATCAAACAAAATCCATTTTTCATCGCAGGTAACAATGCGGTTCAAAATTCCTTCATTTGTGTGTCTGTTGAGCAGTGCAAGGCACGTCTCGACGCGTACTTCGCGCTGGCGATCATTGAGTTCGTGGGGCACCCATTTGTCAAGCTTTTTTACCTTGCCAATTTGACGCAAATGGACCAATATTGTTTTGACGCTAACGTCGAAAGCTGCTGCTAATTCAGCCGTAGATTGTGTATCATCAGCTTCCACAATCGCCTTTAATTCGTCATTGTCAACCAAAGTCTTCGGACGACCGCGAGGTTCATTTTTCAGGTCGAAATTTCCAGAACGGAAGCGAGCAAACCAATAACAAGTGGTGCGTTGGTTTGTAGTGTTAGCTCCGTAAACGTCGTTGATGTTGCGTGCCGCTTGTGCCGCGTTGCTGCCACGACGGTACTCATATTCCATAATTACTCGAATTTTTAACGTATCCATGATGACGAAAAAGATTGAAATGCGATGAAAATGTAATACTAATCAATAAACAAATGACTACTTTTGGAAAAAAAAATCCGTTTTTAAAATATAATTAATTTGAAATTAGAATTCTTAGCCAATCAAAAATTATTTTGATTTGAAATGGCCAGTACTGCAGAACGGCAATTTCATAGGTAAAGACCTAATATGATATAAATGTGCAAGACCAGCTGATATAACTTATCTATTTGATCCCCTTATCAATGTTTCCTTTTCACAGATCTTTTTCTAAGAGGTGTGACGTAATTTTAACATTTTAAGAAGTTCTTAATGTTATCGCAAACTGGAATATTTCAAATGATATTTTAGTGAGTCATAATCAAATACTTCTATGTGGGTTTGGTCGGTCTACATATATTTTAGGTAAGTATATTATTTATTTATTTAAAACTCTTAAACTATCATTACAGGTATAATACTGAATTACTGAACCAATTCTGAAGCAGTTTTTGTAGAAAATATTTAATGTCAAGGATCTACCGTTCAAGAGATTGGCAAAGTGTTTTGCAAGAAAAATTAATTACTAAATAATCAACAGCAACAAAAACTTGAAAGAAAATGAGCTCAATTCGGACGTGATGAACTAAACTTAATATTTTATTTAATTATTCTTCTAAAGGCATTGACTTGCGATCTAGAAGGTCGTGGGTTTGAAACCTAGTTCGAATTCGAACACCTATTGTCATAGACACACTTCTGGTACAAGCCTAAGAGTTCATTGAACTAAGTTGCCACTGTTGGCAGCAATTATTTCCAGCTTGGTTTCCTGTTAACCACTGCTCATCATCATCGTATAAACCTGTATCTCACTCGTTGCTAAGATTCTCCTCGTCTGCTGTTCTGCTTCCTTATCTGATACTATACATACAGTGCTGATAGTAGCTATCTGATCCTATACAAAATTTTCCTAGTCCATATCCTCTTCCTCACAAGGCCATACATTTTATGACGCAAAGACAAGAAGTGTCAGCACGTGTCTCTGAAGTACGAAAAACTTACTCGTGTAAATATGCTACTTTGTGTCACTCAGCAAATAAACGAACGCAAATATTTTCATTACATCTTGAAAAAATATCTTGTTCCTCAACTAGCCACGAGTTTGTCAGCGTTCATTGATGTCAGGACGTTCACCACAACAATTTACGTAAACACCCTCAAAAGAATCTTACTTCAAACTGAGACTTTAGTAGTTATTTTTGCCATCAAACTGTTCAATGATTCCTCGCGTATTGCCACAACTCATGCCAAACTTTCTCACGATTCTCTTTACTGTTTCAAAAGTGATAAGGATGAAAATTCTGGGTAAAAAAAAGACGTCTGGTATAATTTATTGTGGTGGGGTGTACGTGACGCGTGGCTCGACCTCCGCACAGAAATGTCAGCAGAAAACATGTGTTGTTTACTTCAGTTTCAGATCTCTTTCACCTTTCTTGTAATATATTACACTAATGTTACGATGCTGTGACTTATGCCTTCTGGTAGACGGCAATGTCCTCAGAACTTTCGGGAAAGATCTAGAAGCTTCGTTGTAGCAGTTTACTTTTAGTTTACAGAGATAAGTATGAACCTAAGATAACAATTTTATCTATTTATTTACGCAAGTCATATCAACAGAATATTTCATTTTATTCACATGGCCCCGAGTCTCGAACGATCTGTCAGGTCTAATATTAGTATTTGTCGTTCGTGTCTAGTAAACCAATTAATGTATTCTAGTATGTTCCACATTAACAAGATGTATAAAAATACTGTCTTACTGCTACAAAAATGAAACAATTCAACACAAAACTAAATGAAGTCTGCGGACAGAAGGACCAATTACATTTTCTATCCGACAATTCAATTTACAATTTCCATACTTTTTCATGCTTTGGCACTCTAGTATTCGGCGTTTAACTTCTTCGTGGGAGAGGATTTTGATGTAATGTATTATTTATTTTCTTCTTATACATAACTAGGTGTCAATACACCTAGTATGTCTACAATCTATAAATAAAAGTAAGTACCTACTTGAACAGACAGACAGTGCTTGATCAGTGACGCTTGTGGCAATCCTGCTCAACACGAGTATCAAATACTACTTATCAAGTCTCTCACAACGCAGACATACTTGAATGGAAATATCAAGATTGCCATAATTATCTATTGTTAATTGCACACTTTAGCACTTACTGCGGTATGGGAGATATGAAGCTATTTCTGTGAGTGGTCTGCTTACCTTGTTCAAATACTTTTATTATTGGAAAAGTCTAGCCTTTCTATAAAGTCCCATGATACATAATAATATATTGCGTCAGCCATAATTCACTTGTCTACATTGCGTCAAGTAGTGGTCATGAAATACTGTGCTTATCGTCCAGACAAATGTAAGTCGTCTTCGATTGATAAGTACCTAATTGAACACGAACAAAATGTAATAAAATATTAAAAGCAGATTAAGGGATTAATGGAGTACTACTAGGTACTCCATTAGTCCTCTAATCTTCTTAGTTTGAATATTAGCTGCGACTACTAGCAGCTAATATATTTAAACTGTGAGGTAATGTAATTTAGCGCTACTACCATACAGTTACGCAAATTGTAGTTTTTATATCCGCAGCGTTGCTACGGCTTCGAATACTGCCGACTCTGCTGAAATTAAATCCGCTTGCAATTATGCTGGCCTGGTACCTCGACAAACTATTCCGGTCTAAGGATCATGCGATTTAATAGCGCAATAATATTATGTACAGTTAGTTTATTTAGAGCTTTAGACTTCGGAAGTACAAACGCGCTACGCTCCTAGACTTGGGTAGTGCATACGTGCTACGCTCCTAGATTAGATGACAAAAAACAAAGCTTGAATAAATATAATAAGAGATGTCATAACTCATAATCATAACACAATAAAGCAATAACTTCTCCTCATATCGGAATTATACTGTCGAAATAAATAGGTACTTCCTTATGAATATATTCTTTTTTAATTGTTATCCATCCAAAGGTTCTCTGTAAAAGATCGCTTTTGGCGATAAAACCGCCGATTGACCATTGTGTCACCCTATGTAAAATTTCAACATTTGTGTATGAGTAATTTTTATGGTGTGCATACTAAAGAGTATTCTATAAAACTAGATAAATAGATATCTATCTAAAATTATAATGTCTTTTAAAATTTGTGTAAATTAAATATGATTTACATGCCCATGGAGAACATGGAGCACTATTATAAAAAAAAACTAAGTATGTAGGTACTAATTACCCATGCTTGCAAACGAATAAATGATTTGATTTGATATACAGGGTGTAAGTGTAATCAGTGGCAATATTTTAAGGGGTCATTGTACTCATCATTGTGAACAACTATTATTATGGGCCAAACCTGAAATCGCGAAATAAAAATCAGCTGTTCAGTAGGTACATTTATGCTCACATAATTCGTCAAAATGTAGGGAAAAGCTGTTTTTTTTTCGCGATTTCAGGTTTGGTCTCATAATAAAAGTTGTTCATGATGATGAATACAATGACCCCTTAAAATATTGCCACGGTTTACACTTACACCTGTATAACAAAGTGTATCCGAGTCAACGATCAAGTACGTACGTACACCTTACTGAGCTACATGACGATCTTCTCAATTAACTTATTGAATTACCTATGTTATGAGAGAGAGTGGATTAAGAGCAATGTCCTGAACAACCCACAATTACAAAACGTGTCATTGGATTGTCGTGTCTTAACTCATATGATCAGCTGTTTGTCACCCTTCAGCCACCTTATCAGAGATTAGCCATTACCTAAGACTATCATTATCCTGATAAAAACGAATAACAAAAACAAAGGCGTTGACGTCTGGCGTCGATAACTCGAGGTCGTACTTTATCTGATGCCAAGCTCATGGGAAAACCACCATTATTGAAGAAGCAACAAGGTTGATATTTGCTACAGAAGATGGAAGATACTTCAATGTATTGATATGTGTAGCACTGAAACTTACGTAAGATGTATATTTAGATACAGGCGACAAGATGTCTGGTGGTACTACTGACTTATGTGGGATGGTATGAAGCTCTCGTGTTGTTCAGTCAGATGTGTAGCTGTAGCTGTGCATTATTGCATATTTATATTGCTTTACGAAATAAGTAGTGCTTACTTGTAGGACGAAGTAATTAGCAGCAATACCTACTCTACTTATACCTTCGGTAAGTTGAGGAAACTTTGCTTAATATTGAACGGAAAATTTTTATTTGATGTCAGACCATTTTTTACAGGGTGTCTTAAATTACAGGCAATTATTATAATACCGCTTCATTGACTTAATGATTGCATACAGTTATTAACTTGCTAACTTGTAAGTTTATTTACTTACCTACAATCACAGTTACATCGTAGTTCGCGAATTAAAGAAGAAATGGATGGTATAGATTTATAGGAATTCTAAATCGCATTTTAGAATTGTTGAGCTCAAACGCCTTACTAATTCTAAATCTTGTACTTATAAGCAATTTTTAATTTATCGTGGGATAAGCGTGCAGAATGGATAACCAGAGATGGTATCCTCCACCTGCATCAATCCACAGGTTCTTAAGTTAAATAGTCAAACTTAGAGCAATAATATGTAATAAATAAGTAATAGATTTTTTTTTCTGCAAACAATTCTGCGACGCCGAGCCGCTGCCGTGGAAATTAACGGCAGGTTCTTCCCATATCATTTATTGGCCCAGAGATATCCATGAGTGAACCCTATCACCTGGTCACCTCAGCAACCGTTGACCACAGAATGTATTAACCATGTGCCGTCGACTGTAGCCGTGGATGTACCCACAGAACAGATACTCTTTTATCTGTTCTGTACACCTGTCAGTCCTGTCGAGGGTCACATTCGCGGCAATTACATTTTCCCCTAACAAACTTATGTCACCATGTTCTCCCCAAAGGCCTAAGTTGTATAGCATTCAAACAACAATTCCTTTCAAGTTCTTGTTTAGATTTATTGACATAGTTACACTATTGTAAAAAATGTAAACTATTTTCCAAATTCACCCAAACTTACAAGATAGAAAATCCAAAACAATAGTATTTTTCAACTTCCTCATTCCATTGTTTTAATGGGATTTTCCTTCATAAGAACGGGGTCGATTGGCTAGACCAACGATTTATTTACTGATGCAATTTCATCGTGTTCTGAGCTGGACGGCTGATGCAATGTAGACACAGTTCTTACCCGACTTTGTAGAGGAAGTGACAGTTATCACACTTTATGGACGTGTGGTTATACATGCCTACTTCTGTTGCTGGGTGGACCTCGGTTCATTGAAAACTATAGTGGTTTTTAACAAAAAACAGGTAGGCACCTTTTTTGTTAAAAACTACTCTATATAGGTAGGCAGTCTGTTCGGCAAAGCATGGGTCTTTCTTACCCGCTCTTTGTAAGAATTGTGTGCTACAGAAAATTATTTTATTAGCTTGTGTACGCAAAGGATCAATTTCAAGAATATTACTCAGGTTACCAATTTTGGACTTTGTGTCCGCAAAGAGATTTAATTGATAAACTCGTCAAACATCTTTGTCTTGCAGATACAGGGATGAATACCAGAAAATCCTATTTCAATAGGATGTTTTGCTAGAAGATAGGTCTCCAACTACCGTAATACGTTGTGTCTATTCGCTGGCTAAGCGTTGTTGCCCGTTCGCTGCCCACAGCTGGTTCAATACGCATGCGCGGGGTGATAAGCTACTGCCACACCCACTTGCCAACGATATGTATTATATTATTACCTCCATGCAACCATTCGTACTTTTGGGTAATTTATACTTCAATAATGAAATACGTGAACTCGTCCACAACCACATTGTGCTTTTCATAAATATTCGCATGAATCATCCAACAGAATTAAAAAGGGGTCAAACTGAACAGCTCAGGTCAAAACGTATTGTTAATCACTAATGTATACGTAAACGGCGGTATTTTCTGTATACGTTAAACACTGATACATTGACGATACGAAAATATTTTTGAATATGTGACACGTGTGTGATAGAGTATAAGTACCTCCAACAAATTTACTTTTGAAAATATAGCGAATAACAAAGTCTCTAACATATTCAAGTCGCTCGCTAATACATAACACATTTGTCATTCACGAACAATTGTGGACGCTGGCAACATCCAATTATATTCATTCAACATATAAACTGCAATAATAAGACACGTTGAAGCAATTGAATTGAAAAATGATTCAACTAGTTTGCTATGAGCAAAAATTTCTTGTAACTGAAGCCAATTAAATGCAAATGTATCGCTAGATTGCACGCGAAAAAACAAACATACATACACACACCGGTGACGTAGGTGGCGTGATGCTCCACACCAGGAATCCTACTGTTATTATAACAACATCGATCATCACAGCATACAATACACTGCATCCTAAGACAGGTAAAAACACCTGCAATCCAAAAGTAGCGATGAATGCCATACAGCAAGAAATTACATCAAAGGAACTACTAGACTTAACACAGACAGCGCTTACCAATTATTAAATTCACAAATGCAAATAAAGGTGACTTTGGGTTACAATGAACATTTACTTCCAGAGTGCATCAATAAGAGAGCGTGCAAACGGCAATAGAATTATAACAGCAACAATAGTTGCAATCGTGATGGATGTAGGTGATATCGTAGTGCGAGACCCGAGCCGGTCGTGTGAGCGGGCACGTAGACAGCCTGCTCTAAATAATTGATTGATGGAAGTAAAAAATAATGGAAAAACTTAAAGCGAGCACAATGCAGTTGTTTTAATGCGGTTGACGATACATGTATTAATGTAGCCTTTTTTATTGACTCCATATTTTTTCCAGATAATTATAGTTCGGCCAATTGCACAGCGGTTTTCCTGCTAATTGGAAATGTTTCAGTTAATTTAAATAGTGGCTGTTTTATGAGAGTCATGCAGGAAACGTGATAAAATTACTAATGGAAATATATCAACGGAACGAAGGATGTTATTTAATTTCTATATAGTTTACTTTGAATGGAAAATTAATTATAAAAACAACATTTTGTAAAATTCTGTTAACTCGCTTACATCCAGTCACTGCTACTCGCATGACCCCGAAGTTAATAATGCAAACATTTAAAATACGAAGTTATAGACCAAAACAATATCACCTTCACTGGACTATGAGAAATCCGTGCATTTTACGTCAGGGTCACCCACACAACGTTAAACGATGCAGGAAAATCAAACATTTTTAGATCTATAAATGATGGTTTTGTGCATAGAAATATAAAAAACAGGAGAAGTGGCATGAGGGCGTGCCTGTGTCCACGCGTTATGCGCACGCTGTGCCTTTACTCGCCAAATGGCCGTCTCCGCGAACTAGTACGCTTTCGACCGTGGTCACGATAAATTATAAAAATGCCGTGTTGTTCAGTGGTTTCCTGCAAAAACCGAAGTGATATTAAAAACTTCGTATCTCACGGGATCACTTACCATATGTAAGTAAAAGTATTTTACTGTATTTATCTTTAAAATCATAAAAAACAACAAATCGTAAAATATTTCTTGCTTTTACTACGTTATTTTTGTTTTCAAATATCGCAGCGGCTGTACTATTTTTGCAGCAAATACATTGCTCCTTAACCACTACCTTAAGTATGTCGCTAAGCGACTGGACAAGCAATGTAAAAATAACAAAACGATACTTTATTTACGCGGAGCGTCGCATAGTACAGCCGCTGTGTCTTGCGGCGAGATAGTGATGAGGTTAAGATCCACTAAAGTAGGCTATCGATAATAATGTCGATTGCCCAACGAATATTATATTGCTATTATAGTTTATTTTTCAATTTGTCAACCGTTTTAGCCCGGTTGGAACACTTGAAAAGATGACGTTTAAGTACAGTTGGGAAACCTTTGAGAATGTAAAATAATCTTTGTTACTGTTTTTGATTATTTTACAGCGTACCTAGTAGAGAAATGCATAACCAACGGTCGTAAAGTAAGTTTATTAATGTTTAGGTGGAGTGTTTTTGGGTTTAAATTATCGCATCTTCGTGCTATTTCCTTACGTTTTTTTGGTTTTGGTATTTTACTTCCGCTAAAGTCTTTAACTATGCACCACAAGATTCAAATGCGTTGTAGTAATCGGTATGGTTCAGATAAAATATTAGTGATTTTAGCTTAAAATAAGTCAACATATTCATGCTATTTATTTGTTATGCATGAGTATGGTATGTGTTTGTTTTCATATATTTAACTATTTCTTAACTAAGGGTTTTTTTTTAACAACAAAAGTCTATTCGCCTGTTGCCTGCTACCTGCTTACTCATCGTGAGGTTAAGAAGTATAGACCACGCCTTAGGTATGTGAGCGGTGGGATGGAGGAGCAGGAGCGCATTACTCAGTACGTGCGTTGCGAACCGCCGCCTCACCCCTGTCTCAGCGGCCAACTAGTTCCTAGACTATAGACTATAGCTTAAGATACTTATTATGTAAATGATAAATAAGTTCTTATAGTACCTTTTTAGCTTCCCAAAAGATACAAATACAAAATAAGAATGGATTGATGCCACAGTAAGGCCACCTAACTGGTTCCCAACAAAATATAGCACCATATGCTCAATTCACTTTAAGGCAGAAATGTTCCAGCCTCTAAAGAAAACTCGCAGGCTTTTTGAATGGGCAATCCCAAAATTAAGAGTACGTCAAGTACTGAACAAATAAAAAAAAAAAAAAAAAAAAAAAAAAAAAAAAATTATTTATTTCGTAACCATAATAAATAAAAAAAAAAAAAAAAACACAATTAGTGATTGGAGCCTCCTTGTAAGCAAACAATGCCTGTATTAGGAGACTCCGCTCTTTCACAACAAGGTACAAAATAAAATACAAAATAAAATAAAAGACTAACTAATTAAATGTGTGTGTGTGTGTGTGTGTGTGTGTGTGTGTGTGTGTGAGTGTGTGTGTGTGTGTGCGTATGTATGTATGTAAATGTTTAAGTGGAAATTCAATAAAAGTAATCATATGTAAATGGGGATGACAAATACCTCCACTTTACAGGTCAGTAAGTAAACACATCATAACAGGGTTCAACAATTCCTATGGTTTCACAGCCTAAACCAACTTAACCGGATTGTTTTAATTTATTGATTCGTGTTTTTTTTTTTTAATATACATTTTTTTTTATTTTAAATGTATAATACTTTCTGGACATATCATTTTTTATTTTATTTTCAGGACCCCAAATTTTTCTTGTACAGTAATAAATGGAAGTATCGATAACTTTCCGTTTTAGTCAATCACTAGCGTATATGTAAAATAAATTGCTTTTTGCACAACACAATAATAGCGACAGATGTTTTTGTGTGAGTAAGTTGTACGGTGCATGGTAAATGCACGCTGTGTGTGACGAGTTAAGGTTTATAATTGATTGTGTAGTATGTTCTGATTTATGAATTGCAAGTGTGTGCGCGACTTTGTATCTATTGCTTTTATTGAACTACATGTGTAGTAGTGGTTCGGTGGTGGGGCCTACCTAGCGACATCGGGTTCTGATACATTTTCAACTACCGGGCATATCTCCTTCTTTCATATATCTATGGTTTTGTGTGTTTAAAATAAACGTACTGGTTGAAAGCTATGATTATTTATTTTAAAATACTAAATCAAAAGAAAAGTACAGAGTCCAGCACATCAAGCTACCCCAATCTGTCAAATTTTCCCAATTGAATATGAACCTTATTCCTTTGTTATAAAGTTGACAAATAAATTTGACAGATTGGGGTAGCTTGATGTGCTGGCCTCTGTACTTTCTTTCTAAACGCATCATCTAAGTGAAAACAACTAGGGAGACACTTTTAATAATTATACAGTCCTTTTATATCAAAATTATCTAGTTAATCATTAATATAGCCTCACTGAAAAATGACTCATTAAAATACAGTCTATCACTTATCATCACCATCACCTATCACTAGAGGGTTCTCATCAACCCCTGACAGCAGCACAGTGTACTGGTTGCTGCTGTATTTCTTCATTTCTTGCTCAAACAGTATGTTATTGATGGCCTGTTTGATCATACTGCGTGTTCGCTCATCGTGCTTCCTCAGTGAAACGGCTATGTAGTCTCCAAAGCTGTCACATTCGTCTTTCTTCCTCGACAAATCTGACTTCCTCAATAACTTTAATGTTTCTAGCAGTCTGCTATCAAGGGAATCATTTTCTTTCACTACTAATTTTCGTTTTAACGGTGGTCTGTTAAGTTTATATCTTTTTACCGCTATCCGTTGTTTGGCTCGTTCCGGCCTTCTCTTTGGCTCAGGGCTGTTATCTCGCCCTACGATGCAGTATGTTTCTATGGCAGGCTCCTGTTTGATCATGATCTCCCTTTCTTCTCTGTGCTCGTTTTCGTTGTCGTCATCTTCATTTTCTGATGATTCATCCGATCTTCCGCTTGTTGCTTGGGGATGTGTGTACGGTTCGTCGTTTGCCGTTCCCTGCGGAAATAAACACGTGGTTAATTTCTTTTTATATATTTTCTTTTGCACGGGTAATATACAGCAAACGGGTATGGTCACAGTTTTGTGCCTTTGAAGTTTTGATATAAATGTTATGATCTATTCCGATCGCCATGACATAATATCTACCTAGCAGTCGTTAGCGACAGGACGTAACATCATTAGTTGATATCGGTGGCTCGAGTCAATGTGAGCGTCCAAATCGCAAACAATGAAGTCACTCCCTAATTTGAATACAGGAAGAGCCCCCAACCTTGACATCGACCAGGAAACATGCTCGTTACAAACAAATATCGATGCATTATTAATTAATTTACTCAAACTCGTGTTTGATTGACCTATATTTTGCGATGAGGTCACTATCGGCAAATCGAATTGTTTCAATAATTGTTTAGTCGCGTATCGATACGCTGCGGCAATTAATGCAGAAAACAAGATAAATAATAGTAAAATATTATTTGTTTGCTACAAGCTACTGAATAAGTGTATATAGCCCTAGGTAGTTGTTTCAATAAAGATAAAGTAAGCTGAAAATTAGGATTGGTAGGTATTTTCAGAATAAAAGTTATAATTATCTAATTGAGGTGTGTTGAATTACAACTGTTTCAACATGCCTAGCACAACATAGCAACGTCATAGATATAAAAAACCGGCCAAGTGCGTGTCGGAACACGCACAATGAAGGGTTCCGTAATTGAAAAGAATTTATCCCAATAAAAAAAGTGAAAACCGACTTCAAAAACCAAAAATGAATAAAATAACTTTCTTAAAAACTTAACAGCTTCTGAAGTCGGTGCCAAGCTAAAGTGCATTGAAGTCTTCAGAAGCTGTTAAATGTTTTAAGAAAGTTATTTTATTCATTTTTGGTTTCTGAAGTTGGTTTTTACTTTTTTTAAAGTAAATTCATTTTTCCATTTTTAGTTGAATATTCAATTACATTTAATAAGTAAGCCCAAGACGAACGAAAAGAAGAATCATCAAAGTCGGCTTAGAAATGCCGGAGATACAGTATATTTATGCATATAACTTTGTACATAAGACTAATTACATAATGTATTATCTACTAAATCCGTCCTGAAAGCATGTAGATCACGTCAGTGAAAGAATCACCAAAACTAGTTTTTTAGTTTTTGAGAAAATCGCGGACCAACATACATTCGGGTTGAATACAGAACCTCCTTTTTTTTGAAGTCGGTTAAAAACAAACTTATCAATGGATCTCAAAAAAAAAAAAATTATGTCATAAAACTACAAATTAACAATTTTCGGACTTTTTCCTTTACTTGTGCTGGGAGACCTTGCTACTTGCCAAATTTCATTATTCTAGGTCAACGGGAAGTACCCTATACGTTTTGATTTACTTGCGACAGTTGAGAGTTTCAAAAAGTGTCTCAAAATGGCCGTATTATTTTATTGCGTTGACTTAGAAGCTTGATTTTTTCAGAACTCTAGGGACTATAGACTTACGTATTCGGTATTAATTTCAACTTGATATCTCCACGCGTCTCTGAGAAAAAGGGTCATGACAGACTGACAGATTTGAATTTTTTTTTATATGATAGAATTACAAATTAACAATTTTCGGACTTTTCCCTTTACTTGTGCTGGGAGACCTTGCTCCTTGCCAAATTTCATGATTCTAGGACGACGGGAAGTACCCTATAGGTTTTGATTTACTTGCGAGTATCAAAATAATGTCACATAAATGACCGTATGTTTTTATTGCGTTGACTTAGAAGCTTGAGTTTTTTAGGACTCCAAGAGACCATAGACTTACATATTGGATATTAATTTCAACTTGATACCTCCACGCGTTCCAGAGAAAAAGGGTCTTGACAGACTGACAGACGGACAGACAGAGAGACAGACAGACAGACGGACAACGAAGTGATAAGGGTTCCGTTTTTTCCTTTTGAGGTACGGAACCCTAATTAAACCAACCATTAGTAAGTTCTTCTTTCTTATACCTATGAGTGAATTGATACAACTATCAAACAAAAGTGAAAGAGATATCTCTTCCAGACATGTTAGTTGATGTTAGTGATCTGAGTAGCTGTATTTTAAACATATCCATATTTCAGTAGTGCAAAAGTTTCAGCGCTCATATATATTTCATTTTAATAACTGTCAGCTTTCAACTATCAGTATAGATACGGATAATATATCACGTTTTAAACTTTTTAAACTTTCGCGATTTGTACACGATATCACGATATCACGTTTTGATGTACCTAAATCTGAAAAAGTATTTAAGATTTGTAATGGCAAATTCCATTTTCGCGGCTGATAATATTAGGATCATAGTATTTAGATAGTATTTACTTCCTTATTAATAAAACGTGATGTTCCACAGTTCATACTAAAAAAACAAAAACAAAATAACAATTTAAACAAATGATAGTATGTATTATCTATGACTGTATGAATATTATATTACAGTAATTTGAAGATTAGCCCGGGTATGTTTTTGGTGTAGGTAATATTCCTGTGTTTTTATAGTTGTAATTATGGCGTGATATTTATCAAGATTTTCTATTATAAACTCATAACCATAACAGAGAAACGCATTACTTCTAGAGGGCAGCTACACTTCTGGACACATCTTTTGGCCCACCTTGTATTTTCAGTTTCGTTTGGTCCTAGCTAAAATTTTATATTAGGTCGAGCATAAAGTTTTTATGCAGTTTTGAACCTGGCACATTCACAATTTCATTCAATAGTCTTTTTTTGAATTTCGAACACAGAATTTAAAGAAACAAAAGACAATTTGGAGCCTGTTTGTTGATATCAAACAATCGAATACTAAGAAAACTTGGTTTTATTGGTTTACTTGGATTTAATTCTTGAAAAAGTGATTGATATCTTTGGTTTTGCAACAAACATTACTTATTCTTAACATTAAGGTGAGGTTCTATCAATAATCTATGGATACTTCACCTGAAGTCGCCGCCCAAGCTGTGGCACTTATTCAGGCCGGACACAGCCAAAGAAACGTGAGTGCTCAACTTAATTTAAGTCGATCTGCGGTCCGAAATGTTTATCGGAGGTACCTAGAGACTGGCGGCTTTGTTCGTCGCCAAGGAAGGCCACGATCTCGGTTCACAACTGAAAGGCAGGATCGATTCATCGTGACGACCAGCTTGAGAAATCGTCACCTTACCTCCATTGAGATACAAAACCAACTTCGCGACTTCCACGGAGTATCTGTGAGCGCTCGAACTATTCGGAGAAGGTTAAAAGAACGCGATATGGTACCACACAAGCCAGCTAATGGCCCCAAACTAACGCGAGCCCACCGAACAGCGCGCCTTCATTTCGCACGCAGTCATTTAATTTGGACACAGCAAGATTGGAGCCGTGTACTCTTTTCTGATGAGTCTAAAATTGTGTTACATGGCAATGATGGAAGGAAGAAGGTCTACCGACGTAAGGGAGAGCGTTTCGCACAATGCTGCTTTGAAGAGAGGGTTGCTTATGGCGGTGGCTCATGGACTGTCTGGGGCGGTATATCCGCGAGCGGCAAAACTCAACTTGAGGTTGTTACAGGACCACGGCTGCCAACATTAAATGCTGAAAGGTACATTCGTGAGTGCTTCGAACCTCACGTGATACCATACGCGGACTATGTGGGCCCAAATTTCCTTTTTATGCATGATAATGTAAGAGCCCATGCGGCCGGCATCGTCAGGGAATATCTTCGGGATGTGAACATCACAGTTATGGACTGGCCAGCCAGAAGCCCAGACATGAACCCCATTGAGCACATGTGGGACGAGCTAAAAAGACGTGTTAGGGCTCGTCAGCCAGTTGCCCAGACGATGCAGGAGTTGAAAACTGCCATAGAAGAGGAATGGGAGATGATCCTTCAAAATTTCATAGAGCTGTTGATAAACTCTATGCCTAATCGTATGAGAGCTGTGGTAGATGCCCATGGAGGCAACACGCGTTATTAAATTAAACCTTTATTTGATAAAACATGTTTTTTATTCAAAAATCAATTGCCTTTAACAAGGCGCATATCCGACTTGTTAGGCGTAGCTCCATGTCGTATGGTATTCTGAATTCAAATTTAAAACAATACGATCGAAAAAGATGGTAAAATGTATCAGGTTTAAAACTGCATCAACAGTTTTTGGTCAATCTAGCAATCATATTTCGGTAGGGGCCATCGAAACCTAAACTCTAAGGTGGGCCAATAGATGTGTCCAGAAGTGTATTTCGGAGCATTGGCGATTTACACTGACATTCAAGAAAGTTTGGGCTTAGTGCTATGCTAAATAAAATTATGAAGAAATATTGATTTCTGGATCGTCATTTTTCATTCCTAATCAATTAAGAAAATCAAATAGCTCTAAAATAAGTTATTTATTATCCATGAATATTTACAAAATTTAAAATCTAACAATCTTAAAAACAAAAAATAAGTACAAGTATATAAAAAGGAGGGGAAATAATCATAACAATCTCTAAAATTCAATAACTTATTTATTTTAGATCATCAATTATAATGTTTTGTTGATATTCTTTGGATAACGCCAATTGTGGTGTCCTTGTGTTTTGCAATAAACAAGTAAATTATTTCCGTAATTTAATTTTGTTATGTGATAAGCAGTGGCCTTGGTGATTACTTGTCGCTGTGTGTGGCAGTGGCAGCGCTAGGATTGGCTGCTGGCTATATTTGGACTTCTTCATCACGAAGATTTAAATTTATTTTGAAATCTTTAGAATAAAAAATCTTAAGTTTTAGTGTTGGAAAATCAGGCTGTCACCTGGTTTGTATTGCAATTCTTCATCATCAGCTTGTAGCAGTCAAAAAAGTAAAACAAACGCTTCTCCAATCACAAACGGCTACTTACGTCCAACTGCTAGGTAACAATATTACGTTTTTTTTTTATTTTTGACCTAGTCTGCTTTAGGATAAGTGTAATTTTACTTATAAGTGCAATCTTGTGTACACACGTGTAGAAAAATAATAAGGGTGAAGACAGACGAGCGTATTTTTTTAAGAAGTGAGTCGCGTTATTTCTGCTACATTCGGTTTCATACAAAAATCCTGTTTCGTTCACACGGCGACGCAAAATGAGTTGTCTGCCGACTCACGCGCCCCACACACGCGCCGCACACGACTGAAATTACGCGACTCGACAACTCAAAAAATTACGCTCGTCTGGCTTCACACTTAAGTGATAAAAAATTACTGTATTATTTGATTACTGAGTGATGCAATTATTCAATAAAAATATTGTACTTATTTGTACCTATCTTATATTTAGAAGGAAGGATCACTGGCAACTTAGTAGGTTTGTTATTGTATTTTAACATGATCTATGTTTAGACAAGATAGTGATATACAATCTGTGTCTGATGAAATTTGGCACACTGTTACAGCAGGAGCATCGCGGCACATCGTGGCAATGGCAACAACAAGTCGTAACACTTTGTTGACAACACAAACTATTTCCGGGTTATGATTATAACACATAACATTATAATTTAGGCAGTTTCTATTATTTTCTGGACACAATTATAGGACTAGAAATAGGGACCAATTAGTTCAACCAGGTTTCAGACTGGCTAAAGTAGACTCATCCTTCATGGGGTACTGTTTAAAATGTTATAATAAAATACCTCCCCACATACTCCAGCTGAATGAAAGGAAATTTAAATCTTGTATAAAACGCACACTATGCAGCCAGGCATATTATAAGTTGGGGGATTACATCGCTGAAAAAAATGCTTGGCTGAATGCTTGTCCTGCTCCACAAGGACGCATTAATTAATTGATTAGCATTCGGATATATTGTTGGACCTGCTGAAGATTAAGATGAGAGAAAACTTTCTTTGCATTGTTTAGATTCAATCTCTTAGTATTATATAATTGCATAGCACGTGTGAGCACTATGTAGCTACTATTAAGCTACCTTTTACTGGGTACGTCTTTCACTGACTTGAGTGTGCCCTGGCGGTTGAGAGTATGTCATGCTCACTCAAATGTCTCGCTGATGGTGGCGTGTGTGTTGGATCATTAAGTTCCCTTCAAAATGGTTGAGCTAAATGGTGCTGATCCATGCGTCATGTTCGTGAACGGGCGCCGTCAGTTGGGACTGGTCGTCTCTTAGCTGCCATGGCTTATTTTTAATTTTAATATTTAATTTAGTTGTTTTAGTTATTATCTTTTTATTACGGACGCTTTTTAACGTGCACGTCTTTCTACATTGGTCTCACATGTATATTTTCAACTTGAACGATGTAACCAATATTTTGTAAAAATATTATGATTTAAAAGAGTGTCCGTGGAGTTTCTTGCCCGTTCTTCTCCATAGGGATCTACTACGCTTTGGAATGGGCAACTAGCTTCATCTTTCTGACTGACCGACCCATTGACAGTTCAAAAGTGCCTGTAATTGGTTTATTTGAAATAAATGCTTTGAGTTTGAGTTTTGTTAAGTAGGTACCTATACGTTGACATAAACCTTGAGCTTGTCTTTTGTAGCTTTATTTTTTTATTTTTTTTTTGTTAATTAATTATTTGCATTTCACTCATTTTAGTTAAATCCGATTAAATCCTCTGGCTTTCTCATATTCTTTGAAGTTCACCCCCTTGAAGTATGAAGAATACCAGTCACAACTCTAGCTATATGAGCTGCTAATAGCATTTATGTTGTACAGGACTACATCAGTTGTGTGAACTTAAAACATTTATGTTGTACGCACGGCCACGGCTACAGATTAAGCTATACATTTCCAGTGTAAGCTGATCTCGCATTGTATAAGATTTCCTTACAATGATAGGTCAGTGTAAACTGGAATGTATAGCTTGATGTGTAGGGTGTAGCCGTGTGTACAGGACCTACATCAGTTGTGTGGCCTTAAAACATTCACCTACAAATTGTTCTGTTGTTATTACAAAACATCAATCAGATTCCATCCTACATTAATTTATTACAACTACTCGTAGACTTTAAATTCTTACAAGAATCAATTTATAACAATATCAAAAACATCCAGAAAGTAAATGATATAAATAAGCCAGCAAATATGCAGTTGGCAACGGTCAAACTCAATCAAGACCACACTGACCGATATTTTAAGACAAATGGCCGAAAGCCTGACCACTTCTTTATAATAATTTACCAGCACCCTAATTGCGTAACACATTATCAATCGGAGTTGGTTTAATTTTGACAGTTCAACAACATTCATTGCATTATTTACGTACAAATTTTTCAATATTATATGAAGCAATGGATTAGCAATTTGTTTCAAAAAGAAACCAACTCCGATTGGTAATGTGTTACGCAATTAGGGTGCTGATTATGATGATCAGATGAAGTTTTTGGCCTTGTAGTCCTCAGCAATTTAAATTGCAATGTTCGTATCAACTACTAAATTAATGGCACTATCTCTTTATCTGTTCTGTGATAAAATGAACCAGTATTTAAAAAAAAAATCAGTTGGGAATGGCTCCATCCCATTCGCTGTGTAAACTCAAGCAAGATCCTAACTTAAGTGTAATTGACCGAAACATGTAGGTACCTATTAGTTGTCATGGGTAGCCCCTCATACGGTTCGTCCGTGAGTAATTTGCCTAATATTGTGCGTGGTATGGGTTCTATACCGGGAAAATATTTTTTTATTATTAACGTTGTTCCATCACTATTAAGTAATAGTAAAAAAATTACTTAATAGTGATGGAACAACGTTAATAATAAAAAAATATTTAAAATCTCACGGACCCGATTCACACCGAAACCGTATGAGCGGGTAGAGTAGAAAGAGCCCTATATTCCTGTTGATAACCCCTCCTGACTCCTGCTTTGCTAATTATAACTTTATTGTGTTAGGGGTTCGCTTAAATATTGTACCTAAGAGTGGGGGATCGAATCATAATCTCTCGCTCGGCAATCCGCGCTTCAACCGTTGGGCGATTGGCAGCTTGGTAGGGTAGGTATTAACTATACTACTTATAAAATGAAATAAGTAGGATACTATAGCCGCTTAAATTCGAAACATGACTACAGATCATACAACAAAGTGTACAAACTTAAGTAGGTCCTTAAATTGTTTCCCAGGGCGTTGCATTTTACAGTCCTACCAACATATCTGTGAACTGAAAGAGGGCGGCACCGTCGATTCAGTGTTGCTAATTAATATAAGGTGCCCAAAATTGAGTAAGTTTTCAAGAAGGAAATTTCACATTAGGCATAATCGTTTAATAAGAATTACAGTTTTTACAAATTAAAAATAATGATACCTATATAAAAATAATAAAATAACATGACGGCCGTAATTCCAATTTTCGCCATTTCACAGATAAGTTGGTAGGAGTGTACTATACAAAATACAGTCAACCGAACGTCAATGGTAACAATGTGTCACTGACAACGCCTTTATATCATATCAGTAAAACCGGTCTTCCTACGAAGAAAAAAAAAAGTAATAAAGTACTACTCTTTACTATTTTTTTTGTGGTTGGGAAATCATCAAATGACTTCTCCCGCTCTGGGCGGAGCGGAAGGGCGTGTCATTCTTTTACTGACTAAAACCCACCCGTGTTCCTTCAGTTGCCTGTGCCAGGGCCACGGTATCTCTTTCGAACAACCCGCGACCCTCTAGTGTTATTACTGACTCCTGACGTCACTGAAAACGGCGACGTGCTGTTGACGATCAACGGCCGAACGCTCGATTCCCTTTACGCTACAATTATTAAAAAATTACATGAAAATATGCTATTAACCTCAACGCTGCCGTCCCCCGAAGCGTTCGAATCTAAGTGATTCGGCAAGAATCGCAAGTAAGGATACAGGAACCAAGTCGAGCGGCCACCATTACGAATCTTGCCCTTCTCGCGCCGATGCGAAGCGAATATTGAATTTAACTTTTTACGTAAGTCTGTGATATCGCATTCGAATATCCTCGCCATGTCCGACCACGCTTCATACTTGGCTGTCTGCACCCTGTACAGGCCGTTCGTGCTGTCCCACAGCTCAGGCCTCTGCCTGTACTCCTCTACCAAGCGTATCGACAAGTCCCCCGACCAATCCACGTCGCCCATCTTGCTTCTCAGTCGCGCACAATGTCAAGGTCGATAACGCACGACGCCGAGCGATCACACCGAACAAGCGTACCAACTTATTCAAACGATTGTAATCTATTTTTTAAACGAACGGCGAACACGAATTCGGCACACGTTCGCTCGTGCGCGTTGCGAGCGGGACTGCGGAAGCACGGGGAAGCTCGGCACGGCTCGGTGTCGCTCGGGAGCGTTCGGGTGTGCTCGGGTGTGTTCGTCCGCTCGCTTCACTGCGTGCAGAATCGAGCGGCTCGCTCCGTGCAGAGGGCGACCGTCGACGATACATAACTATGTAAATAGCGCTCGGTGTACGTAACACTATGTAGTATTATGTACGCCCACCTAGCACCATGACCGTTTTAACCTTTTCTATTTACTTTAGAAGTAAGGAGTGTTACGTTAGCCATATTAGAGTAGTTGCTAGGTAGAGGTGCTACTTTTGATGGCCAGACAGACAGTAGGTATACCTACTTGTTTATGCACTCTCCAGCCTGACGCAAAGGTTAAACCTACCTAGTTCAAGCAAATAACCGACTGGTCTCGGATATTTATTGTAAAAACGACGTTTTTTAGGGTTCCGTACCTCAAAAGAAAAAAAACTGAATCCTTATAGGATCACTCGTGTGTCTGTCTGTCTGTCACAGCCAATTTGCTCCGAATCTAATGGACCAATTAAGTTGTTTGGGTCACAGAAATTCATGTGTACCAATACATATGAATTTCTGTGACCCAAACACGGACGGGAAAAGTAAATAAATGAATTTTGAATATGGGGGTCACTTTTGGGGGGCAAATAAGAAAATTAAAAAAAAAAGTTTTACAAAATATACCGTGTGACATATCAAATGAAAGGGCTTACTATGAGGGTCTTAAATATATATTTTTTTAATAATTTTAATATAAATTGTTATATAGTTATTTAAGAAAATAGACGAAAATTTACCATTCTCTTATCTCCGAAACTACTGAGCCAAAGGTTTTGAAAAAAAAATAATACAGAAAATAGATCTTTACCTGTAGATTACAGGAAAACCTATAAGAAGTCTGTGGTCTTAAAATAACATAGTAAATCTCTCAATAATGTGAGTACAAACTTATATTTACAGTTGGAATGTGCGGGAGAACATGTTTTTCAACTACAATGTTAAGTTTTTTCTTGGGATAAATTTATCCCAACTACGGAATCCTTCATTGTGCGTGGTCCGACACGCACTTGGCCGGTTTTTTAATAAATATATGATTATTATTATTTAAATAGTCTTTGACATATCTCGGGACCCTGGGATCCCGGATCTTTGGAAGGCGTACGAGGGGCCGAAGCCAACTCGCAGAGGCCCCTTAGACAATTTTTAAATGATGATTATTAAAAAAAACCGGCCATGTGCGTGTCGGGCCACGGATCTACTAAGGAGTTTTCAATTCGATTTTTATCATTGTTTATGGGGACCGCGCTAGGGCGCATGCGCGGTTGATAGATGATAAGCTTCGTGACCATAGTAACTTAATCCACGTCGTCACGAATTCACGATGGGTTTCTTTCCCTTTTTCGTATCTTTAGACAGTCTGTGATGGTTTTTCCGAGCCATTATTGTGTTTGTTTACTTTTTGCAAACTTTGGTTTTTTACTTATTACATGAGTGTAGATAAAGTAGTGTATAAAACTGCACATAACTAGGTATTAAAACACTCGTGTGAAACCGAGCCGACTCGTGTTTTAATACCCATCATTATGTAACAGTATCAAAAACTACTATTACTTTAAAACTGTGAAAAAGATATACTTGAGACACTCGCAGTAAGCCTTTTCATTTGATATGTCCCTTGGAACAGTTTACATTTTTTTTTATCCTTCTACCAAAGTGACCCCATATTCAAAGTTCATTTATTTAAGTAAGAAATTGATATGTGTACTGGCTCGCCATAAAATATGATTATTTGCTTCAATGAGGGGAGGTAGCTAGCGGCAGACGCGATGCGTACTGAGCGATAGTGACGCAGTTTGGGCACAAGTTTGGGGTCCCTTAATAAGTACAGACAACAGTTCACATCACGTTCTACCGAACTGTAAAATTTCTCCAAATGATTTTAAACCTTAAAATGTTAGTAGTTAAGTTCAAAATCGAATGAGAAAATTTCACAGTTTGTAGTAACTTGACCTGCTGATGGAGTGTAGGTACTTGGTTATAAAAACAAAATAAAAAAATATTTGACTAACGAGTTTCATTGATTTAAATAACCAATATTATATGATAATTAACATTACGCTCGCTGGCCTCATCGTTTTTTATTTAATCAAACCAGAAAGCCATAATAACTAATTAAGTTATTGAAGGAAGTTTTTTTAATCAAATCTAGTAAGTTCTATAAACGGACGGGGGTAGACGGTGTGTGTAGTTTGTTCTTTTTTTTTAACACGCTTTTATTAACTTCACCTGTATGTATGTATGATTCTTTCACTAACGTGATCTACATACTTTCAGGAAGGTTTTAGTATATAATACATTATATAATTATTCTTATGTACGAAGTTATATGCATAAATATACTGTATCTCCGGCATTTGTAAGCCGATTTTGATGATTCTTCTTTTCGTTCGTCTTATAATTGTTTATTCAACTAAAACTGGAAAAATAAATATACTTAAAAAAAGTAAAATCCGACTTCAAAACTAGTTTTTAGTTTTGAAGTCGGATTTTACTTTTTTTTAAGTAAATTTATTAAATGGTCAGAATTAATTCGAAATTTTGCACACGTAACAGGGCCCGAGGACAATACAATAATTTAAAAATTTTCTCCCATTAGCCTGATCAGGATCATCAGGATTAACGATATATCTCTAAAAAATTGAAAGATATATTATAGTTAAAAAAAAACTACAAAACACGCTTTATTGTCATTAAACTATATTTTTTTTGTTCTTGTTCTTTTTAATTTGAATTACTTATTAACATTAGATAAAAGCAAAACTCTTGATACTAACAAACTAGCTTCATCTTTCTGACTGACCGACCCATCGACAATTCAAAAGTGCCTGTAATTGGTTTATTTAAATGTTTAAATAAATGCTTTGAGTTTGAGTTTGAACACCTTGCCTTGCCTATGGAATTTTTTGTCTGCAATAAATGTTTTTTTTTTTTTTTTAAATAGTCATCATTGTAAATTGTTGTTGACAATGCTATTTAAGTACTTACTTACTTAGTTCCGAAAATTTCTATGTTATTTGGAACGAAGTTCTATAGCACGGCTTGCGGTACGCGTTGACTGGTAGAAATCGTCACGTAACGAAAAAGTTTTACATAAACCCGAAAAGCCAGTTTCTAGGCCTCAAGATTCAAGTATCAAAAGTTTTTGTTTTTAATAAAGAGCCATTAATATTAGTTTTTAGCTTCTAAAAACTTAGACTAGATGGCTCTGTCTGTATGAATACATAATATACAGCAAAAGCCAACTTCGTTGCAACCGGATGTGCCACGAGTCCTGCCGACTTTTTTATTGAAAATAATGAACGAGCTTGTGGCTAAGAAATAACAGCCGTACGGGTCGATCCATCAGGTTAAGCTACGCTTGCCGGGGTTGTCAGTGAATGGGTGACATAACAAGACTCCTCCATGTCTCGGAAAGCACGGTCCCGGCTGTCATTCGTGGGCCTTTGACAGTCGCTACGGGTCGTCAGAAGTCCGAAAGTCAAACAACCAGTCTTACCAAGGGGTATCGTATTACTAAAAGGCTAGGCATCTGCTCAGCCTTCAATCAATCAATCTTGATTGATTGGTTAATGAGACCTACACTGCAGACACTCACGCCCTCACTCACTAATTGCAGTGCGTGAATTGAACCCGTGATCTGTAGCAGAGAAGCCGTTCACTCAGTCACTGCGCCAATGGGGTTCCCTACCAGCTACCAGTGCGCTTGGTCGAGTAATCGAGTAAACCCTACTTTTCTAATTCTACCCTCTGCTTGGTTTTACGGCGCGGGCGTCCACACCACAGCGGCAGACGCACAGAACTCGTATACTCCTAACGGAGGGCAGGCAGCGGGAGGACGGATCAGTATTCTTTCGCCGGCCCCTCGTAAAATTTACTACAATAGTTGATCTCCTTTTATACAATTTAAAACAAAATTCCCAAATAAAACCCTCAGTACTTTAATAACAAAGAAACAGCCATAAAACTTGTCCAGTTAGGGAGACCTGTTACTGTGCGATCAATCTTTAAGTTGGGAGTTCTGATTACGTAGGTTGTTGGTGGCCGGTGTAAGTTGAGCCCTGGTGGTGCTCAGCAGTAGTGGAGTGCACAGGAGCGCTGCTTGTTGGGAGGGTCAAGAGGGCTGGTCGTGTAGTTCCATTGAGCGGAGAGGTGGCTGAGTGGGGGAGGGAGAGTCCTCCACTCGTAGCGTTCGTTCTGTTGTCGGAGGGCAGGTCGTGATTAAATTAATGAAATTCTATTTTCTCCGAGGACACTGTTAATTTTATCGTTATTTATGTTTGCGCATAAATCTCGTTTAGTTTGTGTATAATTAAATGCAACTTGTGCTCGATCATCGTTTCATCTGGTTCGGACGATCCTCTGGGGTTGTTAGATACTGGTTAGTTTACTAATTCAATTATTAAGTCGTTCATTTCATTACTGATGTTTACGAACCATTTTGTATCGTGGGTAGTGGTGCATGAACATCGGCACCCTAATTGCTAACACATTATCGATCGGAGTAGGTTTCTTTTTGAAACAAATTGCTAATGAATTGCTTCATATGTTCGAAAAATTTGTCTGCTTGATAACGTAAATAACGCAATGAATGTTGTTGAACTGTCAAAATGAAACCAACTTCGATCGATAATGTGTTAGCAATTAGGGTGCTGGCTGCTGGGTAACTATCTTGTAAAATTGCGAAATCTTTCGTTTTGATTACATAGTTCAGTTTAAAAGTTAGACCAAACAATTACCTAGTAGGGGAGAAGGAGGCAGATTTGAACGTTTTTGAAACTTTAAGTCATAACTCAAAATATTAACTCTTTTAAACTCTTTACTTACCCGGAATGGTTAACCTGATCATTAACCTACATAATCCCTACATCCGCTTATACAATAACCCTGAGAATAGGTGGTAATTCTCATTTTGGTGTTAAAAGGGAAATGTTCAAAGCTGCCCCGACTGAGGGGGAGCTCTGAACATGCCTGGGGCAGTTTTGAATAACACATTTAAATGGTCATAAATAATGTTTTATTAATTTGTTTCAACAGTCTTTTTTAAATCACATAATTAGGAACTCTTTAGCAAGTCGATATTTCTCATCGGAATTACAAAATAACAATTTTCTCTTCTAAGCAAAAAACAAAAAACCACAAAGAAACAATTAAAACATAAATCAAGTGGATTGTTACATCCAAATAACAAAAATATTCTAATTAATTCAACCTAACCTAAATTTAGAGAAATTGAACTTGAAAGCTATCATGGCAGCAGTACGTGACGTGCCAGCGGCTTCGATTGGAGGAGGCAGCTTCACTAAAATGTCGGACATGCTGACGAAAGACTCATCTTCCATTTCAGGAAAGAAAAACTTGTAAGATGCTCCTTTCTTCTTAAGAAAACTGACAGTAAAAGCATGACCATCCTTTTCTATAATTTTTCCTACGAAAGCCAGTGACCTTTTATTTCCTTCTGATGCAAGTCGAGTTAATACAAAATCTCCAAGATTTATATTGCAATTAAGTTCCTTTCCGTAATCAACATCTTCATTTTCATCTATATCTTCATCTTCGCTATTCATTGTTGGTTCTTCTTCTGACTCCAGATATATTTCTGAATCGGTTTCATCCGAAGAGAAAGTCAATACAGTTTTAGTTTTTTTTCGTTTCAATGCTTACGGTTTAGGGATAGCTTTTTCTCGTTTTTTATTTAAAACGTTTTCTTGCGACTTCTTTAATCGTGCTTGGCGTTCAAGATATGCTTTTTGAATTTCGTCTTTAAACCTTTCCTAAAGCCTTTTAACCATTCTATACCTGCTTCTTGTTTTTCTGTCCACTTTGTTGGACATTTTTTTAAAGCCGTTGCATATTCATACGCTAACGACCTTGCCTGTTTGTAGGTAAGTCCGTAATTCATTTTAGAACTTTTTAATAAATATTCTTTTAGCATCCTTTCCTCTTCTCTAGTAAATACTTGTGCGACAGTGTACTTGGATGAGAATACTTGGTCATTGT
This sequence comes from Cosmia pyralina, assembly GCA_946251885.1. Classification (NCBI taxonomy): domain Eukaryota; kingdom Metazoa; phylum Arthropoda; class Insecta; order Lepidoptera; family Noctuidae; genus Cosmia; species Cosmia pyralina. The sequence goes on from OX276359.1 coordinate 25,335,136, forward strand.
GAGGTTTGTTCTCTTTGTATTTTTTAATTCTATAAAATAATGTGTTTGGTTTAACATTATAAACCGCAGCAGCCTTTCTCAGCTTCATACCTCCATCAACTACTGCCAAAATGGCATTATTAATATCTTCCTCATTAACATCTTGATCTCGTTTTTTTTTATAATTGCGTACCATTTTACCTTCAAACAAATGACAAAGTGATTAATTCTCAAAAATATTTGCATTGCTTATCAATTTAAACTAACTCACAGTTAAATGACTAACGCTTGCATACTACGTAATTAGCATGGGGCAGATTTGAACATGTTCAAAGGTACCCCGTTCAATTTGTTCTAAACTGCCCCATACCCTCTTTTTAAAGAAATTTAATATTTTTTCTCCAAAAAAACATTTGATGAATAAATATAAACACTTTCACAAATGCCTATATAACTACTGAATAAAATTAGAATGATAACACTCACCAGCATCTACAATTTTGTCTTTCACAAGCTTACACCTATCCTCCAATATGTTTACTTTGCATTGACAAAAACAAACATAGCCGATAACTTGGTTGCAAGCTGTCAAACGCCACAGATGCAACACGACGGTTATGGGTAACAGTGCTGCCACCCCGAAATCATTTTTCGTACTAAAATAGCTTTGAAACTAACTGAGTAAACTTGTCTGTTCAAATCTGCCTCTGTTCAAAGCTGCCTCCTTCTCCCCTAGTTGTCTTATACCAAATGAAATAATACGTTATAGTACCCAGACTTTCTTTGATTGATTCTATATTTCAGAACACTCCATTGGACATCTTGAAAAATTAAAAATACTCAAACCATAAAGATCAAAACAGAACTCACAAGCCACGCGGAAAAAATATTTAAACAGAACCTAATTCTACATTATACAGGGTGTTGAAAAATCAATTTCTTTTCATTTTACATCGCTGCACCGAAAAGCGACGCGCGGCGCGTAGGGACCGGGGGGACAGCGGGGACAGCGGGGACACCGGGGAGCTTCGGGGAGTGAAACAGCGCCGCTGCGGATTTCCGAACCATTGTCCAAAACTGTCGTAACTTAAAAACAATATGGGAGAGAAACGAAAGATTATGCCAAATACGTAGTGCTGGGATAGAATGCCGATGTTTTCTGGTGGAATATCGATAGGTCTTTGTTTATTTATTTCTGCAGCATGAACGAATTAGTTGCGGTAGTCAATCACTCCGTAGGAATGAACTGTTCGTTCGCCGTTGACTTACACCAGCTGTTATCAAACTTGGCCGGACTGCGAGTCCACATTCTGTTGCCACAATTTCAGGCACACAATTAATTAGTCCCTTGTCGCTCTGCTGACCATAGGGTAACAAAGGCAAAGCATAATTTACAGTACCGCATGAACATATATGTCGTGACAATCTGTCACTGGAGTGGACATTGTCCACAGGTGTGACATCGACGCAGGTGCACCGAAACGAGGGGGATCAAATATTTGCATAATTTGTTATACAACAGCCAACTAATTTAGATAATAGGCACGCAACACGAAACTGGCATTGTTCCTCCATTTTATGGGAATGTGATTATAAATTCTTTTGTGATTGTTCGACATTCCTGTAGGTGTAGGGTTCTTTTCCTGCCAGATATGTGATTTGTGGTTTTTAGCCATTTAATCAAATGCCTTGTGACCTGTAAGCTTTAACCCTTATCATATTCGCAGCATTTTAAAGGCTCTCTTAGCCAAAAACCAGCGCGGTAACATTACAGGAGAGCTCTAAGAAGGGACTACACGTGGATCACTATCCTAACAAACCTACATATTTGTTGTAAGACATGGAGGCCTATATTGATTTTGTTCTTATCTCCCACAGATTATGTCCTAAGCTTTTTACAAGGGATTTCTCAAGAGATACGCAAGTTTACCGACTGCTCCGAGGAATTAGAGGCTGACAGGGTTCCACGTTTAACGCCTCCTACACAAACAAGATTTCAGTGCGTGGATTAGATGTTGACTTCTGTTTCGTTACATTCCTATACGTACGCATAGATATAAATATCAATGTTAAAACGGTTTTCTAAGTTGTCTTGAACGATACTTACTCACATCACTAGAACATAAAGTTTATAGTAATTCCATCCTATTCATTTTTATTTGTAAAAGGTAGTGCATGATGTGTTGGGCAATAGAAACAGCCATGACAAATTGAGTATTTAAAATACATCAACCCTGAAAACATTACACTCCTTTGGGCAGTCGTGTAATAAAGAACAGATTCTTAATGTATCCTTGTTTCTCATAAATTTTCCTTATTTTTTTTTCAAAAACATCGATAACACTGGCTCTGCGTATCGACAGCCGAACGATCGAGGATACGCGACTTATCGTGAAGCCAGAGATTATTCGATGGGGCTGGATCCCTGCCTATCTCCGCTCCCAGCCAACAATGAGAAGCATTTGTGACGTAAAATTTACGAGCCTCTTTTACGAGTGCAAAATAGGTGGGACCAGTTTACGACCCACCCTGTATAATAAGGGAGCGTTGTAGTATACGCAAAGTTTGGAGATAAACCAACGACTCTTGTCGTTGTTTTTAAGTTATGATGTGGGTATGGAAGCAAGATTATCAGCAAATGCATTAGAAATGATGATAATAATATTGTGTATTTGTGTGGTAACAAAATGTTAGTTTTATTGTAACATGTCAGAATAGACACCTACGGATGTTACGATATAGTGAGCGTCGCTTGCATACAAACAAAGTAACGAATTCACTTCTTTGTCCTCATTTCTTTCCGGTATGTCCCTTGGGATCGCTTTGTTTAGAGTAACAGTCGACTCAATAATAATCAAAAATTCACAGATCTCATGCACCACATGACCTTCAAATAGCTTCAATAGGAAATGAACTTCGGTACTAATAAAAAAATAACAAACATTAGCATCATCTGCGTAGCCTTTTCCGGATGCAGCTGAATACCAGTATTTTACATGGAGCGATTGCCCGTCAGTCCTCCACAACACAAGTTAGGGGATAATATGATAAGTACCTATCCCATGGTAAGACTAGTTGTCTGACTTTCGGGCTATGACGACCCGTAACGACTGTCAAAGATCCAAGAATGACAGCCGGGACCATAGATATAAGATTATATTTCTATGGCGGGGGTGCTATATGAGGCACGGGGGATCTCGGTATGTAAAGATGATCGCCCATCCACGGACCAACCGCAGCAAGCGTAGCTTAACCTGATCGATCGACCCGTGCGGCTGTTATTACTTAGCCACGAAAAACTAACATGTAGGAATATATTTTACTAGCTTTTGCCCGCGGCTTCACCCGCGTAGATGTCGGAAAATATGCCACAGGAACAAAAATATTGAGATAGCTTCTGCCCGCGACTCCGTCTGCGTGAAATTTCTTGTTCCCCCGACCCACCTCGTCGCATCACATCGCCTGCCCGCGCTATTACATCGTTTTTGCTTAGCGTTCTTTCTGCCTTTTTTTCTTTTAACTCGCTACGTAAAGGTCCTGGAGTGATGTTAAATATGCCTATAGCCCTTCCTTTAGATTTGGGCTATAAAATGCAGAAAGATTTTTTAAAGTCCGACTGGTTGTTCCAGAGATTAGCACGTTCGTTCACCGCATCCTCTTCTCGCTAACCTCTCCCTCACCCTCTCACCCACTCTCACACCCCCTTCACCACATCCCCTTCACCCTCTTTCCCTCACCACCCCATCCCCCTCCCCTTCACCTTTCCCTCCTCGCCTCACCCCTTTCCGTCCTCACCACCCCCTCCCTTGCCCCTCTTCCCTTACCTTGGGGGGAAAAAGTATTAATGACAAACTTTATTATTTGCTTAGGCAAGTAATTTGTGCCAAGTTTCAAGTTAATTAACCAAATGAATAAGATTTTTCGTATAAACTGTATTCCCTGTTTCATGGCCACAGAAGTGGAATTTTAAAAAATCGTTTCGGATGTATCCATAACTTGACTGAAATATTATTTTTACCAATTTTCGAGTTAATGAAGCCCCGCAGTAAAATCCTCCCCTGAAAAATTTACTGCCCCTTTTCACCCCCTTATGGGTAGATTTTCGAAAACTCCTGATACACGTTATTCTTTATTTTTGGCCTCAAGAATAAAAATACTGAGTTTCGAGTTAATCGCGGTGCGGCAGCGCGTCGTCGAACGGAACGCGTATGGCATTTTTATAATCGTGATAGCTTCGAAATTAAATGTCTGATTCAAATGAATTAAAAAGTATTTTACTGCTACTTAAATACCCTTGATGATAAAACTATTTATTTGAATAAGAATTAATACAACGATACGAATGTAACCAACTTTTGTTTCTACCGGCGATATAATTAAATTTTAGAACACAAAAGCTGCTATTGTGACTTAACTATGATAGATAGATATATTGCTTTGCGGACTTTTATGAAGGTAATAATGAGTACTTTAATCATATAGTATATATTTTTTATGTATCATCAATAGTTTTCTCAGGGCACGCCAAATACTGAATGTTATAAGCAAAATTTTGCTGCTTTGGGTTACATTATTGTTATTTTCTTAAGAATTTCAAAATTTTATGAAAATAAATTATAGCCTATGTTACTTCTTGATAAAATAGCTTTCTGCTGGTGAAAAAATGGGTACAATCGGTACAAACAAACAAACAAAAAAATTTTTCCTCTTTATAATATTAGTACAGATAGTATTGATTTATATTTAATTTAAGAAAAGGCTAGGCAGATTGAGGCAGGGGCTAAACCGGAGCGATCGAAAAACCATTTCCAATGTTAAAAGTAAAACTGATGCTGTTATAATATTAGTTAACACAAGTCTAATAATAATTTATCCTATATCTAGTTTTCAAAAAACTACTCACAAAGATTACTTTTGAAAGAATGAAAACATTTCTTTTATTTGTTTCATCAAAACGAAACAACAGAATTCCTGTGTTCCATGTCTTTTAGCTTCTATTTTAGCATATACTGTAAAAAAAACTAAATTGTAGTAGGCGTAGTATAGAAGGCATTCGATAAGGCCAAGTATTACATTGCCAGCGTCGATGGGGGCTCGGCAGTAAGGTTATTACGTCAATTGTTGGCTGACGGGAGCCGCTCATTTGGGAGCATTCGTTTATTACATCTGAGGCAATGGCATGATGAATTTATATGATTGCAGGATGAATCTTTGAGGATATTGATGCTGAGGGAAAATATATGCGTACGGTGAATGTAACTAGTAAAGTTTCATTGTATGTTAAAGAGTGGTCGGTTTAACCAATGATGCAGTCTTTGTACATTTATTTAAACTTTGTTATTAGTTCTGTAAGGCCGGCCCCATACAGTCGGAATTCCGTTTAGAAAAATCGATTTGGAATTTTGAATGGGAAAAAAGTTCCAAAGGAAAACTACCGTATGTGTGTGATAGATCCTTGGCTTTGTATGGATTTGGTACGTTCGAAAATTCAAAATCGATATTTCGAAACGGAATTCCGACTGTATGTGGCCGTCCTTAGTTTGCAAGAGAATTGAGACTTATCATTCAATCATTGTCTTTCTTTTGACTTATACTACGACAGTTCAACGAATATAATGTAAGATCTAATAACTTTACTAGCAATGTTCAACCGTCCTCTGAGCTGGTCATAAAATATGAAATAATGAGCAGCTGATCCTTCCATCCCCAGTCCCCACCCTTTGCCATCAACGTCACTTATATCAATCGCAAATCCAGTTATTTACGATAGCCATAAAACTGTACAAAAAGTTCCTAAACTCCTAATGTACATTAGCATTGAAGTAACAATGCACCGTCCGGGATCGAACACAATACCTCTCGGTAATAATATTTAATTATATGGTGTGGCAACACAAAGAGTTGGCGACTGGCAACCCTGTTGTGTTCCGCTTCGAATACTTTGTGTGCATGGCTTTAGAGTTCTGTGGCCAGGAGATACGGGTTTTATACACATACATAGGCACTGTACTACCTACCTATGAAATGCTGCATTATGGAGCTGAAGCTGACGGTATTAATTAATTAACCAATTGAACTAGTAGCTCTACGGACAGTGGACCTCGCGAGCATAAACTTTTTTGCAACAAATTAATATAGGTACCACTAAAGTTATTTAAAACGGGTTATTTGCCATGTTTTTTTTTCATCACATCTTCACCAAATTTTTAGTAGTATACTTAGTTACTTTCAAATAAAAAAAGAACCAACGAAATCGGATCTCATAAGGCGGTGATACCCAGTAGCCCCCTTTTTGCCCCTTGTGGGAGGAAGTACCTCCAGTCAAAAATCCCCAACGACAAAAACTATAAAGATGTAAAACCTGTATACCAAGTTTCGCCAGATCGGTTGTAAAAAACGACCTGTAGAGGAGTAGCAGCAAACTGACTGACGAAAGCAAATTTTGCCAGACTTGAAGCAGAGATGCTTCAACCTGCGAAGAGCTTATACACCATGATGATCAACCCCGCACATGGCTGACCGACTCCTGGCGATTCAAGTGCCTGTAAATGGTTTATTTGAAACAAAATGCTTTGAACTTGATTTTTTTTTTTGCATACGGAACCATGTTACAACCAAGTTACAACAGAGCTCACACGCATACAGGTACTTGTTCGTGTATGTACACGTACATTTTGGTCGGTATTTGCATGCAGTTCCGCTGATGTACCCGCTATGTACCAACTACATAATAGTGTATACCGTACATATCTTATTGTTGTTTTCCTTCACATCACTCACGGTTAGGTGATGTGGAGACATAACAAATAATACTACGGCGTTTTACTAAGTGTTAATTAGATTTTAGCTAGAATTTATGTTGGTAGGAAAATTCAGAACATGAACTTGTGACGCGCCAATTGCACCCCATGTGGGTATAAGGAAAATCCTTTAAAATCCTTTACATAATAGGTATGTAAGCATATACAGGCTGTCCCGTAATTAATGGATAACCTCTTACGGGGTCATTGTACTCATCATTATGAACAACTTTTACTATGGGACCAAACCTGAAATCACGAAAAAAAAAATCAGCAGTTCCCTACATTTTGACGAGTTATGCGAAAATAAATGTAGGGAACAGTTGATTTTTTTTTTGCTATTTCATGTTTGGTCCCATAGTAAAAGATGTTCACAATGATGAGTACAATGACTCCTTAAGAGGTTATCTATTAATTACGGGACACCCTGTATATCTATCTATATATATAAAATGGTAAACTGACTGACTGACTGGGTGATATATCAACGCACAGCCCAAACCGCTGAGTCTAGAGATTCCAAATTTGGCACGTAGGTTCCTTATGAGGTCTAGGGATGCACTAAGAAAGGATTTTTCAAAATTCTCCCCCTAAAGGGGTGAAACAGAGGTCCAAAGTTTGTATGAAAAATCTTATTCCTTGAGTTAACAGACTTGAAACGTGACATCAATATTTATCTACGTTAACATTTTTAATTTTTAGTTCTCCTAAACTACCCCCTCAGGAGGGATTGGCGGGGTCAAAGTTTGTATGGAGGAATTTTAACGCGCGGTCCGATTAACTCGAAACTCAATACACAAAAACCAAAAAACCAAAAATGCAGAATAACGTGTGTCAGAATTTTTCGAAAATATATATACCCCTAAAGAGGTAAAAAGGGGTAGTCAATTTTACAGGCTGGGTTTAGTGCGGGGCTTGATTAACTCGAAAATTCGTGTAAATAATTTTTCAGTCATGTTACGGAAATATACCAAACGATTATTTAAAATTTCATTCCTGTGGGGGTGGAAACAGGGAATATAGTTTATATGAAAAATCTTATTTATTCGGTTATTTAACTTGAAACTTGGCACAAATACTTGGCTAAGCAAGTAACAAAGTTTGTCATTAATTGTTTTCCCCCAGAGAGAAAGGTAGAGGGGGAGGGGGGAAAAGGTGGGGGTGGTGAGGAGGGAAAGGGGGAAGGGGAGGGTGTGGTGAGAGAGAGGGGAGGGATGATAGAGGGAGAGGGGAAAGCGGTAAAGGGGGTGTGAAAGGTGGTGAGAGGGGTTTAGAGGGAGAGGAGGGGTGGGAGGGGGATTAGAGGGAGGGGTGAGAGGTGGGGTAAGAGGGAGGGGGACGAGTGTCTTTACAGCTTGATACATTGAAGAAACCCAGCCCGACAGAAATGACTGAAAAATAGAATGTCGGAAACTCGAAACGGCACAAAAACAGGAGTAAACTCCAGTTGTGCGACGGAGCTGACACACACATTTTTTTTGTTTGTTTGAACACGCTAATCTCTGGAACTCCCAGTCGGAATTTAATAATTATTTTTGCATTTGATAGCCCAATTCTTAAGGAAGGCTATAGGCATATTTAATATCACTAGGAATCTTAGGTGCGCAGCAATAAGAACAAAAAGTCAGAAAGAATGCTAAGCGAAAACGAAGTAATAGTGGCTTATTTTCCGACATTCACGCGGGCGAAGCCGCGGGCAAAAGCTAGTTATGTGTATAAACGTAAAAAACATCATCCGATGGGAAATAAATCATCATCAGTAGTTGTGAAACTATGGGTTCGCAACTAACTATGGGAGCGACTGCCTATCTGACCTCCAAAACCCATTAACTGGGTAATACGATACCCCTTGGTAAGACTGGTTATCAGACTCGGGCTTCTGACGACCCGTAACGACTGCCAAAGATCCACGAATGACAGCCGGGACCAACGGCTTAACGTGCTTTCCGAGGCACGGAGGAGTCTCGGTATGTAAAGATGGTCACCGATCCACGGATCGACTCCGGCAAGCATAGCTTAACATGCGGCAACACCGTGCGGCTGTTATTACTTAGCCACGAGCTCCTCCCCTAGCCACGAGTACTTAACTAATATACCTACATAAATCTAGCCGCATTGCTCTCATCTGAACAGACTGAAAACTGTAGCTTTGACACAGTTCGACCAGTCCAGACTCGATAAAAATAACTACTTACTCTACGACAAGACAGGGAAGCAGGTACTCCTCCATCACTCAGCTATGTCGGTCTCAACCGGGTGCAGTTAGGTTAGGTTAGAGCGACTGCCAGAGGGAAGATAGAAGAGAATAAGAGTACGGAGGGAAGTAAGTTTTAACAAGTTTTAACGTAAAACCTACGCCGGCTAAGCAGCGGTGGTCAGCAGACCTGCTTACAGACGTAATCCACTTAGCAGCCGCGTGCAGGCAGCGGATCAGACTGCACCCCTCGACCCCGCTTCATGCGTTTTGCTTATGCAGGTGTTTGGTTATGTAAGCTCATATTATGAGGTTAGTTTTAAGGTGATTGCGTAGTAGTAGCCCGCGAAATTTATTTTTTTCCGTTTTTTGCAATTTGCAAATCAGTATCAGGTTGTATGTTTATCAAAATATAATTCGCGGCTATAACAAATATGTATTTACATAATTTTTTTAACCATAAGAATCATCAAAAAAATGTCATGATTTCCGAAATCAAACTTAAACAGAACAAAGCTAACTTAGAGAGTTGTGTCGATGATTCTTATGCTTATAATTATGTAAATACATATTTGTTATATTCGCAAATATTATAAACTTCTGGACACATCTATTGGCCCACCTTAGAGTTTAGGTTTCGATGGCCCCTACCGAAATATGATTGCTAGATTGAACAAAAACTGTTGATGCAGTTTTAAACCTGATACATTTTACCATCTTTTTCGATCGTATTGTTTTAAATTTGAATTCAGAATACCATACGACATGGAGCTACGCCTAACAAGTCGGATATGCGCCTTGTTAAAGGCAATTGTTTTTTGAATAAAAAACATGTTTTATCAAATAAAGGTTTAATTTAATAACGCGTGTTGCCTCCATGGGCATCTACCACAGCTCTCATATGATTAGGCATAGAGTTTATCAACCGCTCTATGAAATTTTGAGGGATCATCTCCCATTCCTCTTCTATGGCAGTTTTCAACTCCTGCATCGTCTGGGCAACTGGCTGATGAGCCCTAACACGTCTTTTTAGCTCGTCCCACATGTGCTCAATGGGGTTCATGTCTGGGCTTCTGGCTGGCCAGTCCATAACTGTGATGTTCACATCCCGAAGATATTCCCTGACGATGCCGGCCGCATGGGCTCTTGCATTATCATGCATAAAAAGGAAATTTGGGCCCACATAGTCCGCGTATGGTATCACGTGAGGTTCTAAGCACTCACGAATGTACCTTTCAGCATTTAATGTTGGCAGCCGTGGTCCTGTAACAACCTCAAGTTGAGTTTTGCCGCTCGCGGATATACCGCCCCAGACAGTCCATGAGCCACCGCCATAAGCAACCCTCTCTTCAAAGCAGCATTGTGCGAAACGCTCTCCCTTACGTCGGTAGACCTTCTTCCTTCCATCATTGCCATGTAACACAATTTTAGACTCATCAGAAAAGAGTACACGGCTCCAATCTTGCTGTGTCCAATTTAAATGACTGCGTGCGAAATGAAGGCGCGCTGTTCGGTGGGCTCGCGTTAGTTTGGGGCCATTAGCTGGCTTGTGTGGTACCATATCGCGTTCTTTTAACCTTCTCCGAACAGTTCGAGCGCTCACAGATACTCCGTGGAAGTCGCGAAGTTGGTTTTGTATCTCAATGGAGGTAAGGTGACGATTTCTCAAGCTGGTCGTCACGATGAATCGATCCTGCCTTTCAGTTGTGACCCGAGATCGTGGCCTTCCTTGGCTACGAACAAAGCCGCCAGTCTCTAGGTACCTCCGATAAACATTTCGGACCGCAGATCGACTTAAATTAAGTTGAGCACTCACGTTTCTTTGGCTGTGTCCAGCCTGAATAAGTGCCACAGCTTGGGCGGCGACTTCAGGTGAAGTATCCATAGATTATTGATAGAACCTCACCTTAATGTTAAGAATAAGTAATGTTTGTTGCAAAACCAAAGATATCAATCACTTTTTCAAGAATTAAATCCAAGTAAACCAATAAAACCAAGTTTTCTTAGTATTCGATTGTGTGATATCAACGGACAGGCTCCAAATTGTCTTTTGTTTCTTTAAATTCTGTGTTCGAAATTCAAAAAAAGACTATTGAATGAAATTGTGAATGTGCCAGGTTCAAAACTGCATAAAAACTTTTTGCTCGACCTAATATAAAATTTTAGCTAGGACCAAACGAAACTGAAAATACAAGGTGGGCCAAAAGATGTGTCCAGAAGTGTATATTGATCAAGATACATCTTGTATCTTACGTCGTCATTATTTAACGTACGTATGTTACGTTAACCAACCGTTTGAAACAACCGGCCCCTGAATGAGTCTTCGTTAAGTTATGTTGGCAGAAGTGAAAAACTAAATTTAAGGTTTGGTTAAGTGTTGTTTATCATAAAAGTAGACAAAACAGGGCGAACAGCAGAACTGTTGTTTAGCCAAAATTAAAAGAATCAATGACAAGAACTGCAACACAAAAATCTACTTTTCAATGATTACTTTAAGAATTATGAATCGATGAAGAGATCGCTACTTTGAAAGGCCTAAGCTTTGATAAAAATTACTGTTAAAAAGTCCAAGCTAACCTTGAAAAGTGTAGCAAAAACTATCAGAAAGAGAGGTCACCTTTTTTACAGCCTCACTCTTCACTCTTCAGGCTATACGAGTTGGTAACAACAGTTTTTTCTTGAAACTAGATTGAATAACAACTTTTTGTCGACCATTACTGTCGCTAAGTGAAGCTGGCGGCGTGGGGGAGGGGAGCGGGCGGGCGGTGCGCGCGCGCATCTTTGCAAAATATTGACTCAATTCTTTAGCGCACTGTTACGATGCAGAGTTCTGACAAACCTCTACTAAAATAAGTGTTTGTTTTAGGAACATGTGTTACTGTTTTAGGAACATGTGTTACTGTTTTAGGAACATGTGTTACTGTTTTAACACTTTGGTTACTTACTTTAGTAGCTGAAGTAACTTATTATGTACATAATAAGTAATGTCTTTGACATTTCTCTCGGGACCCTGGGCTCCCGGACCTTTGGAAGGCGTCGAGAAGCCAAAGCCAACTGGCAGAGGTCCGTTACACAATTATAAATGATGAGGAGGCACCAGGTGGCACTGGCACCAACCAAGCGACGCGATGGTTATCTCTGTAAGCACTATGCAAGTGCACCCATTTTTTTTCTGTTCGGAGGTGGAAAATCTTCATAGATGTTACCCGCCCTGGGGTGGGCGGAGGGGTCTGTCAGACTCTTACTGACTAAAATCCACCCCGGTGTTCCCTTTCCACACCTGGACCGGGGATCATGGGATCTTGTGCGCCTTCCACGATTCCCGGCTGGTTTCAGCCTGCTTTGTGGGCCTCTTCAGGCCAGCGAGGGGCCTCAGGCCCGCGAGGGGAGGCAAGTGCACCCAAGGACAACCCCCGGTTGGTGAAGGACTATTGCAGAACATGGAAAACAAAACATTTCGGGTATGGGTTTGGGTGTAGTGGACTGGGTACCTTGAACTATGGAAGAACTATTGCTGACGCAGGGGACCCTGCCTGACCAATTTTATATAATTACTCGGATAAAATGGCAGGAGGTGACTTGCACACTCAATAATGGGCCCCCGGAAACTGTCGTCGCTAGCACGTAGTGACGTAGCGACAAGGGGGCAACATGTCCTGAGGTGCTCATGAGGAGTGGAGAGGCATTCCACGGCTATCTGGACAATCCCGGAAGTACGGTCAAGATCCCTACCAGCATCTTCCTGGAATACTTGCTTCTTCCGAGCACGTTTGCTCTTGCAAATCTCTGCACTCAAGCCGGCCAATAAAGGAATCAAAGAAGTGGGAGCTCTGTTCCTCGTCAAAGTTCACTCCAGCCGGCCAATAATGGCAAGCAAGAGGTGAGGAACAAGAATTCTCCTGGGAAATTGAATCCATGGGATCGCTACTGCCCACAGCTCTCCACATACTGCCCTGTGGATTCATGTATCTCTCTTGGTCTGGCTCCTCATCCTAGACCTGTTACAACAAAGTAAACTCTACCGACACAGACCAGTTCAGGATCGCGCAAGCCCAACCACGACGTCAACGTAGAGATACGTCGCGTCGGTGGGGATAAAGGACCTAATATTATTATGAACAGTCACCTTTTTTTAGTTTTCCTGCCCGGGCCTCATTAACGTCAACGTCAATGGCCATAAACGCCATAAACATCGCGGTAGTAACCACGCTACACCTACGTCTAACGCCCTTCAACGCGATAATCAACGGCATATCCCGTCAATGTGATGTTGCCGCGGCAAGGAGTAAAATATATCAAGGTAATAAAAAATGAAAATAAGTAATCGGAGATCCTTATTGTCATCGAACGACCGCAGTAGTCTAAGGAACGGAAAAAAACAGATAATTTGAAATTTGAAATTTCAAATTATTTGTTTTCCCCATAGATACACTCTTAATGACAGATCTCAAAACAGTCACAAATTTAACCCTCTGTCTACATTCAATCTGAATTCAAATCCTACAGAAATAGGGTGAAGGCCTAATTCCGACATCCGGGTTGTTACCATGTCGTTACACGGAGTTTTCCAACAGAAAACTACAGCCGTTGTTCAGCTTTTGTTTTCACGATTTCTTCTATTTATGAAAGTAAATAATAATTGATACCGCATTTGTAGAATAACCTTGAGCCTCGCACCACACAAACCTATATTACGTACCTACCTGCTATTATAAACTTTTTGCATCAGAACCGGACCAACTGACACATAACCGGACCAACCGATACAAGTTTTATTTCTTCTTTCAAACGTGACCTTAAACTGGGCCTAAAAACATGGCGAATTCAATTGTATTGTAAATTAATAAGAATTAATTGCTACGCTCATAGATAATTGAGTAGGTAGCCGGTCAAGCGTGATCTGTGGGCTATTAAAAATGGTGGATTGTCATGTCATGGTGTATACATATTTTCGCAGAAGTGGTGCGTAGGTGTGGGTGAGGCCCGAAGGATCTAGTCACTAGGTAGGTAGATACTTAAACTAACGAAAAAAACCGCAACTCATCTTCAACAATGATACTGCTAAGTGTGTGGTGGTGAAGTGAACATAGCCGTACATACTATATAATATAATGTATAAGACATAACTTCGAAACAATAATGTTGGCTGGTGTAAGTTATACCTATACCTAAATAAAAGCGTAGGTAGGTACTCTTGGATTTTTAACGCTTGGCTTAGCGCCGTTAGTAGAAAGCGCAAAGGTGTTAAAATATTTGGACATAAGGTACCTACATTTAGGTGTCGCCTAGTGTCAGTGAAAACAGATATAAGCGTCCCAGCACATGAGCACAGTGCATGCTATGATACTAGTATATGGGCTATTATATATCGTCCTCGGAATCGATCACAAGAATCAGACTTTTCTACTCCTGAATCATTTTAGCTAACTAGTTTACCCATAAGTGTGTAAACTACATACCTACCTATTATTAGTTTTATTTCAGTAACTTAACTGCAACTGTACCTCTTGGAAACATTCGCGTTTACTTCTAAATTAGCATCCCCGTGATAATAAATCTAATTTACCTATTTATGTGTACATCAAAAGATAGCAGCAACATCATTAGAGGTGTTCATAACCATATTTATTGATACGATCAATACGTTAGTCACGTGAGCTGTTCATGGCAACGCAGTCAGTGAAACATACAGTTTAGCAAATTGACCATCAACTTACATTTACCTTACATTCAACTGTCAATCCTTTACAGTACTTCGTAATGTCTATAACACGACTTGCAGCGTGTATCACAGAAGTGTGATCAGAAAGGGTGGTGGTACTGAACAGATGTATGGGATGGCTGATAATTTTTTCTCGATTACGATATTGGTCCCATGGAAAAAAGTTGTTCAGTTTGGTGGTCTGTACCTATCACACTTTTTTTGACCACATCGTTCTGTTACACCCTGTTAATATAACACAGTGTGCGAATATACTAAACAATAGGTACGTATCTCTGACAGTACGTACGACACGACTAAATCACTACAATCCATATAAAATTACAAATATAAATTGTTAAATATAAGTAAGTACACCTCTGCCTAACCCTTCGTGGATTACATGCATAATGTTTGTGCGGGACTCGAACTCGCGACGTGAAGAGCAGAAGCTAACTTTACCACCGCTCAATCCGAGCTGTCTCCTAATATTTTTGCATAGAAACAACATAACAAATTATTCTCAGAATCAGACGATGTAGCTGCTCTATTAGCGTTACCTCTATAATTGTTATGTTTATATCACTCACATGACTAACCTCTTCAAGGGTACTGTAACAACAGCTGTCGATAGCTTTTATTATGTATTTAATACATTTATTAGTGCAGCAGCAGTTTTCAGACTTATTTAAGGAAATAACAAGTAAACAGGTTGATTAATTCATACCTTCATGGCTACCTATTGGCGTTTGGCCCATCATAGCTGCCATTTATGGCTACCTCTTGATATTTGGCCCATCATAGCTGTTATTTATGGCTACCTCTTGGCGTTTGGCCCATCATAGCTGCAATTTATGGCTACCTCTAGGCGTTTGGCCCATCATAGCTGCTATTTATGACTACCTCTTGGCGTTTGGCCCATGATAGCTGCTATTTATTGCTACCTATTGGCGTTTGGCCCATCATAGCTGCTATTTATGGCTACCTCTTGGCGTTTGGCCCATCATAGCTGTTATTTAATCATCAATTCTAGTGTTTTGTCTTGTTTTGGTAACTGAATTATCGTTGGTGTAAAGTGAACTTAGTTTTACACACATAAAGTGGAACTAAAATGCATCATAATGCCATTACCCAGAGAGACTTCGCAGGCCGAAAAATTTTGTTTGATCTCGCCATTTCTCGGGGCAAATTGGACAAGCGATTTTGACGACGCTGTAGGTCAACAGCAGAAAGATGCCGATTCCGCAAGCACGACAAGACAATGAAGCGCTCATCTCGTGAATTTCAGACCATGTAATGTAGTCCAGGTTTCCTCACGATGTTTTCCTTCGCCATGAGTCTCATCCTATCCAAGAGAAAAAAAAGTAAGTTTTAAAACTAAAACCCGATTACTGAAAAATGACGCTCTAAAAAGTATGAAACAAGAAAATATCTTATCTTAAATTAGAAATAGACAGACAAATGAAACATCCCGAGTCACACTTGTGTAATCGGTTCGGTTTATGTCCAAACATGACGTGTGACTCCGGATGTTTCATTTGTCTGTCTTTTTCTAATTTTGGATGAGAATATTTTCTTGTTTCATACTTTTTAGAGCGTGATTTTTCAGTAGTCTTTACTTTTAATTTAAATTATTTTGGGGTTATAATTTCGTGATAAAGTATTTGCAGGTCACTTTACATTTTTAAATAAGGATAATTATTATTATTCGGGTAGGTTTGGAGAAAAAATATGTTTGGCTGACACCTGAGGCGTGAGAATAAAAAAAAAAACATTTTTTAGGTCATGACTTTATGTCCTCTAGAGGGCGCCATATTCAAATTATTGTGACGTGACATAGCCTATAACCAGCGGACGATCAAGACGCTTCCAACGATACCTCATTTGTCAAATTATGATGAGGAGTTTAGAAGTTATGTCATGAGGGGAACAGATGAACATACATACCGGTCAAAATCATATCCTTCCTTTTTGCTTCGCCGTAGTAGGGTAAAAAATATACTACTACTAATATGACATTGGAAAAGTCACTTTGGTCGTTAGCTGGTTTGGAACATGCAACTTGCTACTGAAGAAGCGAGTCCAGATAAAAAATGTGATACCGTAATTGATTTCTTTGTCAAAAAGTAAGTGTCGGCTTTGTTCTAACAGCTAATTATGGTACGTTTCCACGTTAGTTCAAATAGCTGAGTCATGTGACATGTTACGTGCAATTATATCTGTTGCATGTAATAATTGCCGTTGTTCTAGGAATGCAACTATGTTGTGTTCCTACTCTTGAACAATATGAAGGCCATTTTTAATTTGACGGCAAAAATGCAGTTTTTGCATTTAGGTTTTTAGTATTTTTTAGTGAGAAATGCATTACGCATCCCCGCTCGTGGAGGACGAGACGGGGTATGTGGGACTCCTGTCGGAATGACAGTATACCCACTAAAACTCAGCGGTGTTCCCACATCGCCGTGATGGGAGGGTCATGGGAAACCGGCTCAGCCTTTACTTCCACAACCCTCCCGGCGCATGCCCGCCTAGCTGGCGGGCCCCGCATGCCCCCCCGGATGGGGGGCTACGGGAATGACCGGGAACACCTGGCCATTCCCGTCCGACACTGGTGGGGGCCTGTGCAATACAGGCAAGGATGCCCCCCACACCCGTTGCCTACTGGCCTCCACCTGGGAGGAGTCGGAGATGACTATCAAACTGACGTCTTCTTCGACCCCTCCTCCGCCTTCGGAGCGGCGCCGCGTGAGGGTCGTCCTCCCGCGCGCGCTCCGCCGCCTGCCAAATTTCGGCCGCAGAGGATAGGGAGAGCGGCCAACGTCATACCGACACTCCTTTTCCCCTGCGGCCCCATCGCGTCCACCATCAAACGGTGGCGGCCCCGTCAAGGCCGCGGAAGGTAGGGAGAGCGGCGCACCGCAATACCGGCACTCCTCTCCCGCCGCGGCCTCCAAAACCTAAGCTAACCTAACCTAACCTGATGCGTACAAGGATCGATCACAACACAAGGCCTACGTTCTGGAAATTCCTCCTGCTGAACCCACTACTGAGCGAATTAGAAGAGAGGACAGAAAAATACGTAGGTACAAAGGTGATGTACTTAATAATTTATTAGTAGTTAAGTTTTTTCCTGCTTAAATTATTTGCCGTTTCAAATTAATAAATAAAAATCCTTACTAATTGATTTGTATATTCGATTATGTTGGTTTAACCATAGTGCAATATTAATAGTAAGAATTCTCTGTAGGATTTCCAGAATGACCGTTTTTGTATAGTCCACTATCTCGTAACTTCCGGTTGGTGGTTGGCTGTTTTTGCCAAAAGCGGTAATAGATACGAGTGGCGTGTGGAGGCTCGAGGCTCGAGGCAGGACAGCTGCTGACACACCTTGCAGCCACCGCTATAGTACTGTCTTTTTAGTTTTGAAAGATTTCTTTTTATATTCTACGAAATTCTGTTCTTACGTACAGTTCTCTGTTGTTTATTTGTATACATTATGCAATATGTCTGCCTGTCAAAAGTAATCGACTAAAATTTTCCGCCATTACCGCGTACTGTCTAACATAATACGAACCATTTCGTGGAATAAGAAAGAGGGATTTCTAGATTCACACTCACCGAATTAATGACAGCAAGCCCGTGTAGAATAAACAACGCCTATGGACACCTGCAGCAGCAGAGGTATCGCAAACGCGGTGCTGCCCCAGACACAAAGTTGAAACGTGCCATGTGGCTGTATGACACCGGCACCCACACTCTTCACACCAGAACACAGCAACGCTGCTCGGCAGAAGACAAGGTCTGGTAGTACTTCCCTGGACAAGCTTGTTCTCAAAGAGTAAGGTAGGTACTACTAATTCAGTCCGTCAGCCGTCACTAACTGTAAACATTTCCTAAGGACCTCTCTAGGTTAACCTCTTCACAATAACCACATCTGCCTATCGTCAGCCCGCACTTGTCTACACATCACCCGTTATTTTGCAACATTACAGTAGGTAAGGTTGCTACGTCATAGAATGACTTGGAAACAGCCCTGTTGTACCCTGTTACTCACAGACCAGCACATCTGGCTGATGAAACATGTTTTCCTATAACGTCTTGTTTTCGTTGCTACTTATCTACGTCATTATTAACAAAGATGTGAGTAATAGCCTCTTTTGAATTAATATTGTAATGTGCGTGCGTCATTTTATTGAATAGTCAAACGAACTTACCTGTAAGTGAAGTTCGACGGTAATTATACTCGTTGCTGTCTCGTTCGAAGATGATGATTGAATACAATGGTAGTAGGCGTTTAGTCGAGTCACTCGTCACATAATTTTGAAGAAATAACTAAAAAATGAACGCGTCCTAACGCGTGCTGTCACCCGCGGCTGCAACTATATTCATTAAGTTCATAGCGATTTATTGGTTTTACAACACAGGGCCCATGCTCATATCATATACCTAGGTATATAATAGCATGGAATGTTTGGGTTGGGTGGGACTCATCATCTTCGAACGAGACAGCAACGAGTATAATTACCGTCGAACTTCACTTACAGGTAAGTTCGTTTGACTATTCAATTATACTCGTTGCTGTCTCGTTCTCAATGATGATTGAATACAATGGTAGATGTTCAAAGACTAGTTGTAAAAAACAATAAATCTTAATAAAAAATACCTAATAAAAAAAAAATAACAAGAATTTGTTACTTTTATTAAAGGTATTTGCATTCAAGGTATGTACTATGGACAAAACTTAAGCATGCTCACTTAAGAAAATATTCCTGTGAGAGCGCAGCTAGTGACAAACGAACATTATGCGATCGAGTCGTGAGCCGTGCATGCGATTATCGCCTTTGAGGTGATCATGCGGAACTTTGGCCCATAGTACTTGTACGGGCATTAATTCTTTATCATTAGTTACAAATATATAACTACCTAAGTACCTACTTAATTCAAGTTGCACTAAATCATTTTAGTAAGCAGTAAAAAATGGCTTCAGAAAAGTTTCCATTGTTGATTATGGATATTATGATCAACAACAATAGCATAGTTTTATTATACAACAAAATTTGTTGATAATTATCAACAGTAAACCTAGTAAGGTATTCAATCAAATCAAACTAATGTTGTTAGCTCGGCCCAATCTTTGGGTTAGGCTTTTTGTAAGAGAATGTACTATGGACAAAACTTAAGCATGCTCACTTAAGAAAATATTCCTGTGAGAGCGCAGCTAGTGACAAACGAACATTGTGCGCTCGAGTCGTGATTCTTGCTATGCGATTATAGCCTTTGAGGTGATCATGCGGAGCTTTGGCCCATAGTATCTACTAATGTAATTTTTGTAATAGTATTCCACTCTCCAACAGCTAATTATAATATAGCTCACAGCTTTTTAGGGCTTTCTTGTTCATAATTTATGCAAGTTAGAACAGTGCAGACATTTTTGTCACTTCTAAATAATTTACTACAGCCTGCTGTAAACTGCGTGCACTTGTTCTATTACCTATAATAATATAATTAGTAAATTTTTTAATCATATCAGTGTTCTTTGATCACTGTATTTTTGATAATACCTAATTAGTTTGTGAGATCGTTAGCGCCCTTTGGCCTGTTGCTAACATTTATAAAGTCACAGTTTTCGGGTACCTAATACCTAATTTTAAAAATTATTTTGGTGAAAATAGTTATTTTCAGTTCATAAATAATGTACTTCAACAAGAATATTATTAGTATTACATATAGGTTTTGAAAGTCTTTTTATAGAAAACCTATGAATAGCTTTTAACTTCATCAGCTGTAGAGTAACTAAACATTTATAATTAAAGTTAGATTTGATTTAATGGAATTTTAGCTTCTACAGGAAATTCCTTCTTAAAAATCCGAGTGAAAATATTATCTAATATTGGTAATGGTAGTTTTAAAATACTTGTATTTTATAAATTACAGTAAGTATGTTCCATGCTACAAATGTAGGTAGGTACTTTCAGATGCTAATTTATTCATAATTTCAATATTCTACTGTCAATTTCTGGTAAAAAATAGGTATAATAAACTGTTGCTCTGTCTATAATTATCTTTTATAGTTGGTTCTATTTTTGTATGGCTTGTATAGTTTCTTTGGTTTAGAGAACCATAGAGAATAGAGGGAAAAATATAAAATAGATGATAATATTGAGCCCTACTCGTACACAATGTAAACTAATCACTGCCACAACCCCTGGATCTGGGTTCCACATTGGCACTATGTGTCGATCTGTGATTTAAATAAATCAATTTTAGTTTCACCAATTAAAGAAGTATCTAATCTTTTGATAATGTTTATCATTCGTCGCCAATTCTTCATGGCTAAAGCCTGATATCACCCCTCCTTGTAGCTCTTTTTAGACTCACCAAACCATTAACACGTTATTTTTAGTATACCTATGTCATCATCACATTCTCCTGTCCCTACCCCAATTTATTTGGGGTCGGCGCAACATGTCTTTTCTTCCATACTTCTCTATTAGGTACCAAAATATTAGAAATTTCTCGATTCTCACCATTGTTGCATGATACTGCAGTAATAGATATTGAAAAAAAAATACTAAACTAGATTCCACAACCTTATAAAAATCTTTCAGAACATTTTTATCCCAGGAAAGCAATTAATAACAGGGAATAAATGTGAAGCTGAGCTTCCTTCTCAGTCCATTGCTGATGTGCAGCCTGAGAGCTACATGATGTTCCCAACCCTGTGAGGAGGCATCTGTAGATCTCTAACTTGAAATAGGTATATTCTTTCTAAAAGAATTTTCCCGATGTGGCCAAGTTTATTGACCACCACTGAAGATTGTGTATGTGTACAGGATTCAATATACCTAGCGTTTATATCATAATTGTCATCATTAATTTATTTACTTGTAATAATTGGATATTAAATTATATATAGTATATTATATTAGAATTACAATAACCTGAACATGAAATCTAAACACCTAATTCCATTTTACCCAAACGTTTTTATCAATACCTAAGGCTAAAAAATTATATGTTTATTAACTTAAAGCTGTTTTGGTATAAAATCTAATTTTTCCAGTATATTATAAAAAGGTAGTACTATCCAAACAATGTAGGTAAGTAGGTACCTATGTGAATGTTTTATATTCAAAGAAGACCATCTTAAATATACTTATGTCTGATAATAAAGCCTCTTTCTTTGAAGCTATAACAGGTTTTCATAGTTTATCATGTAAATGTTACTGAAGCCAAAACAAATGGTAAATATGAAATTGATACCTACTAATTAGTATTTTTCTTAGGAAAATAAAAAACACACCATGTTGTTTATTTCCGATTATGTATGTTAATGTAGGTCATGTAATTGCATCTTTTACAAGAAGTAAATTTATGTAAAGCTTTCTACTGTTTGGTAGGTAGTTTTTCCCAATCTGACATGTAAGTACCTATTATCTTAACAATAGTGTCATCTCCCAATTCAAAGTAAGAAGTAATTAACAAACTTGTTAAGAATAGTTTGAAAAATAACAATTGTAAGTACCCTTTATACACAGGTCATCCATTAATTTCAGAACAGGTGTTACCTGTAGCTAAGGACTCTAAAGAATTTGTCATTCAGTAGAGTTTAATCTTATTCTGGTGTCACTTATGTGAATTGGTTTGTATACCGTACTAAGCGATCAGGAATACAAGATCTGTGGTGATTAGTTACAAATCACAAAACTATGAGAATTAAATGTGCCCACCTGTGGTTCACTTGCGATGTTGATGGTTCCTCCTATCCTGCACTTCCGATGGTGCTCCAGGAGACGCCTTCCTCCCCCCCCCCTCTTTTTCGCTTCTGCGCGAGGAGGGCTCTGCCAGTTTTAAGTTTTATTTAAATAAAAAATGTTTGATCTAAGCAATGAACTTGCAGTGCTTATTTTAGCAGAGATTTTCAATGAAGAGCTAAGTTTCTGACTCCGTTTCTGTACCAGAAAACTGTTTTATGAATGACAGATAGTAGGAGTGATCAATGTCCCCTTGGATTCAGTAACACCATAACTGTGAATAATTCAGTCTTTAAATTAAAAAAATATCATCTGGCTTTAAATGTCCTTCAGGCACAGCTGAAGACCCGAGCCCGGGCATGATAGTGCTGTGTAATTTGCTGCTGCCTTAAATGTGTTATCTAGTCTCACTTTCTTGATATTTCCTGAACTGTCATGCTAACTTTTGTTTGATTCAGATTATAACATTAACTGCTCGGTTACTAAGCTTTTTGAAGTATAATGTCCCATCTTTAGGCATCTGTTTAAGCAGGTCTTCTCAAACTCTCTCTGTGTTTTCAATCTGGTTGAATTATTTTTGATGGACATTCTCATTACTATCATGTGTATCAGATGAGTTGCTTATTGAGGTATATCTGGAAAAAATATATACTTTATGCATGCCGTAAGGGCAGCACACATTGTATCAAATAACCATGTAAGTTCCCGCAGAACTTCCCTTTAAGGTTATATAGACAAAAAAGTCAACCATAGGTTGCTTAGCTCACAAGCACCACACACAGCCATTGTAAACCACATGCGCTCCCGCAGAGCGCCCCAGGGTCAGGCAAATCGCTCACATTTTTGCCATTTTGAACCACGTGTGTCCCCGCAGAACACCCCACAGGTCAGGCAGAGCTTCAGTTCCAGTTATAAAAAAGTCAACCACGTATTCCTTAGGAACATCCCACAGGTTGTTTAGCTCACAACATAGCCATTTTTAGCCACGTGCGCTCCCACAGAGCGCCCCACAGGCCAGGCATATTGCCATTTGAGGTTAAAAATGTTAATTCTTGATTGCAACCATGTGCAAAGCCGCATGACACAAAACACAATTATCACACTCATGTTTTGGATAAGGTAGCATTATACCTACTCTTGAAGGTCCTTAGACCATTGATATATTTATAAACACCAGTGCCCTAAACTATAAGCAAGTACTTAATAACAGAAAATATCACACCATGCGGTAAATTTTTTACCTCCGCCTTTCGAATTGAGAATTCAAGTTTCTTTACGTTTTTCGAGTGTTTTAATCTTCCTCCGTAAGTGTGATCTTTTTGTTTTCCTTTCTGACTTCCACTTTTCCATTTTTATGTGAAATTAAACATTTTTTACACAAAATGATAAAAAAATGCGGAAATATGTGACGCTGTTACTTGACATAAAAACCGAATGAATATAGTTGCAGCCGCGGGTGACAGCACGCGTTAGGACGCGTTCATTTTTTAGTTATTTCTTCAAAATTATGTGACGAGTGACTCGACTAAACGCCTACTACCATTGTATTCAATCATCATTGAGAACGAGACAGCAACGAGTATAATTTAAAACTGTTAACGTAAGTATTTGGAAGATGGTTATTAAAAGGTACTTATTAGAAACAACAAATTACGTTCCGGAACTTCTATGAGTGACTATAGTTAACGTACGACGTAAGTACGTCAGTTGCGCGTGCGCTCTGGTTAATCAGTGACATTTGGAACCTGGAGAGGCAGGGAGCGGCCAAAGAAACCATGAACGAGATGAATGGCTAGAAAAGGGGTGACTACTGAGTAATGGCTAAAAGAGATATATGGAAGAAGAAGATATGCCCACCGCGCCTTCCCTAAATTTCGGCAGAAGGGTGATGATGACGAGCTATTTTAGGAAAGCTCGTGCCACAACAAAAGGTAGAAAGATTATAATATTATGTTCAGCACAAGTCTAAATTCGGAATTATTTTGACCTGGAAACTTCGAGAAGATTATTAAGTTTCCTGCCTGTGTAATTGAGTTTGGATCAGATAGGGATGACATGACTAAAAGGTCAAAGTTGTTCAAGGAAACTCAAATTCGATCCAGATTAGAATATCTTATCTCATTTATACACAAATTGGATGGCCTTCAGAAACAGCTTTATTCCTGTACTGTATAAACACGTGTATCAATACAAATAGATTATATACATGGCACACATTAATATACATATTGTGTAAATAATGCAGTAGTAATACAGAAACATCCGTGACCTCTGGCAGCTCGCGCCAGGCGTGGATAAGCGAGCACGCTTCAGAAAGTATGCTGCAATCATTCCCAGAACTTTCTCATGTGAGACGGTAAAGTCATATGTAGAATATACAACTATTTAATTATTATAGATCCATAAATTGAAGGCTTATGATAAATATATACCATGACAAAATGTATTTTTGGTTACAGTATTATTCGTTTATATGTAAGTACTATAATGTACACCAGAAAAATACTGTATAACCATTATAACAAAAATCGATTTAACACTGCAAAACATACAATGGGAGGTCTTATGTTATTGTTTTAATATTTGAGCATGTTGTCTTGTGAAACTCATAGCGTGATTTAAAGACACTGGATTCTTTTACCTTAAAATTTAGAGGCCAGAAAGGATGTTTAAAAAAAAACATAACGTCCTGAAATCACTTCCAAATTGATACAAATATTAATTTTGTACCTGGTATAAATAATTTGTTGTTTGTGTGTATATTGATCAAAAATAAAGCAAATTTAAGGTTAAAAAAAAATTGAGATATTTAAAAAAATACATAATGATCTAAATAATAAAAAAAAAAATTGTGGATGGCCACAAATCCTGAACTGAACTTCTGACTAACAAAAATAACTTTAGTTTCACGAAAATGTCAATAATGTAAATCAGAATAATACGAATATTGAACGATTTGAGATGTGATCTAATGGATCGTTCCGGGCTAAGTGGCGCAGGCGCACACCCTCTCCGACTCACCGACCGGTCTGATTGCATCAGCTGCGTCACACATCCGCGTCAGAGAGATTGTCCACGTGCTAATAAATGTCGTCATAAATAAGTTCTTGGAGGGAGATTCGCAGATGGCATTCGAGTAAGTAGGCTGATACTGTGACGTCAAATAGCTACCTGTCCAACTGCCATAGCAACAGTGTTTACCGGTGAGCCAGAAATGTGCCAAACAGTTTTTTTCAAAAGGAACCTTCAAATTATCCTGTCTTTGGGCTAGTTCACATGTGTCATACTTTTGTTCTGAACCATGATGTTACTTGTTTCCTGAACAAGTGAATTAATTCTGAGATCTGAAAAGTAAAAGAGAAGTTATATTTTCATCAGGGCATGAAGTAATCTCGATGACTCTGCAGAAGCAACGACAAGCGCTACTTGACCAGATAGTAGAAGTTACCGATAAGAAGCATGATTCAATAGGTCATCACGGCTTAGCCGATTAGTAAGAATCTCGATCACCCTGCAACCGGTTTGATTGCATCAGCTACTAACGCACCTACTCGCATGGTGAATGATGATCGTCGCGATTATTTTGAGCGTGAGTTCAAAAGCCATTTTTTGGATAAGATAGCAACCGCTCCTTGCACCTACTGATAATCAGTCAGGTGTAGATAAGTCTGTCTCGGCTGTCATTTGTAGATCTTTGACAGTCACTACGGGTACTCAGAAGCCCAAAAGTCTGACAACCTGTCTTGCCAAGAGGTATCGCTATCGTGTTACCAGTAAACTAACTGGGTTGTGGAGGTCAGATTGGCAGTCGCTCCAAAAATACTGGTATTCAGCTACATCCGGTTAGGCTGGACGCCGACCCCACTTAGTTGGGAAAATACAGATGATGATGAAGCTGCAAGGTCTGTCACTGGGTTTCCACCCAAATCAAGGTCACTTTAACAGTAAAAGGTGTTTCAATAGGACGTCATCTTGAACTGGCTGGTTAGTTGCACAAGGGACTACGAAGCACAATTTACACAATGTACGATGGAGGATAATCGGTCATCCACGTGCAGGATGCATATTCACGCTATTTTTAGTTCACAGGGGGGGCAGGAACGTGAGCTGTATCAGTTTAAAAGCAACTAACTATGCACTTCCACTCCTCATATATCAAGCTGCAGACGTTAGTTAAGTTGTCATTATCTGGTAAGTTAACTTAAAACTGTGATCTGCCAAGTAACCACGAGTTAGTAATCGCAGTTGCCTTACTTATTATATAGGAATGGAGCCATTGGACGTGGAAACGTGTTAAGGAGTGACCTGTTCCTTTAGTATGAACCGTAGCTAAGGAATTTGGTGATAAATCTCTCATTATCTGAATTTTTTTGAATCATAAGTGATGACTGGTTATTTTACATGGATGATATGGTTGATTTCAGAAAATTATTGTACGTAAGTCCTAGTACATTTACTCCGTGTAGAAGTTTAACAGCTATTTTTAGATTTAGGAGGGGTAATTCATTACATCGTATATATCGTTCGTGGTTGTCGGTTGTTGTTCGTTCATCGTTCGTATCGTTTTATTTACATCGTGAGGTTACCTGGACTTTATTAAAGTCTGAAATCGCCAACCCGTCTTGAGCAAGCGTGGTGAATGCTCGTGCCTTCTCTGTCTGAGAAGAGCCCTGTGCCCCGCAGTGGGGCAGTAACAGGCCGGTATTATTATCTGCCTGTAAGTCAAGTCGCATGCACATCGCTAACACCGCATATCCGCTATTTATTTGCTGTTGTGGATATTGTTTGTGAGCCGATGAGCGCGGTTTACAAAACAAACGTTCGCGCGTCCGCTGGGGAACATTCTCACGGAATACGTGCTTCGTGACGTCACAAACAATATGCTGTGCGCTGTACTATGCTGAGCTGAATGCAGGAATGAAAATCGGATTTTTTTTGCGATTTTCACTGCGACTTCGGTATGTCAGGTCTCACGAGCCTTATTGAAAAGTAAATGCGAAACCAAAAAGTTGGGGGGTGTATCAAAATCAGAATTTATAACTTGCTTTTGCCTGCGGCTTCCGCCCGCGTGGATATCGGAAATTATCCCACGGGAACCTACTACCGGGATAAAAGTACCCTATGTGTTAATCCGTTCATCATTCGTTCATCAGCGTTTTGCTGATGATATTGTACTATTCTCCACATCACCTTCAGAACTTGAAGAAATGCTCCAAGATCTGAGCACAGCAAGTCTTGAGGTTGGACTTTCAATGATCAGATCCAAAACACAGGTCATGACCAACTCCCGGCCACCGTAGGCGCGGGCTTGCGGACGACGAGTAATGGGCAGCTCGCCGTCCGGTAAGGAACAGGCCCGGGTCGATGGCGCGTTGTGTTCCACGCGCGCCTCAAAGAGATGTCAGCAGTGACGGGGTCAATTGGGCCGATGCCGCCGGGGTCGCGGGTAGTTCGAAAGAGATACCGTGGCCCCGGCACGGGCAGTTGAAGGAGCATGGGTGGGTTTTAGCCAGTAAAAGTCTGACATGCCCTCCTGCTCTGCCCAGAGCGGGAGAAGTCATTTGATGATTTCCCATCCACAAAAAAAAAAAAAAGGTCATGACCAACAGCATAAAACGTAGGGTCGAAGAAGTGGATGGACATGTGTTGCAATATGTCGATGTCTCGATGAGTACACATACTTGGGCCAGATAGTGTCTTTCAACATTAGACAAGACCAGGAAGTCGAAAGACGAGTCCAAAATGCTTGGAAGACCTACTGGGCACTTAAAGAACACATGAAAGGTAGTATTCCTATAACACTTAAAAGGAAACTCATCGACATGTGCATCCTGCCCGTTCTAACCTATGGTGCACTTACTGAACAAAAAAAGTCCAAACTCAAGATTTGCCAACGCGCAATGGAACGCAGCATAATGGGCGTCAAGCGTACAGACCGAGTTAGAAACACCATCCTGCGCTCCATAACTCAAGTAGCAGATGTTGGAGAAAAAACAGCCAGGCTGAAGTGGGAGTGGGCCGGACACGTCGCGCGAATGCACCCGGAGAGATGGGCAAAGATCATCACCCACTGGACGCCTGAGGGAGGAAATCGCCGTCGAGGCAGGCCACGGCGAAGGTGGTGTGACGATCTGATAAGGTTTGCAGGGCCAACATGGTCAGAGATCGCACAAGACAGGGAGGTTTGGAAGGAAAAAGGGGAGGCCTTTGCCCAGCTGTGGGACACAATGTAGGCTAAAAAAAAAAATGTGTTAATCCAGGTTATAAACTACGAGTATCTGTGTGCTATCCGAATCCGTTCAGCCGTTTTTGCGTAATTGAGTAACAAACATCCAAACATCTAAACATACAAACTTTAATATTTATAATATTAGTAGGATCATTTGTAAGAATATAGTTTCACATAGATAAGTTGAGTTCTGTACATTTTACTTACAAATATTATTCAAATGCCAATTTTATTGAACAACATTAAGTCAAATATCAAAGTTCGAAGTATTATAGCTCCGAGGTCTTGGTAATACATAAGCCACGAGCCCCTTTTCCAAAATAGGTACCTACTTACCATAACAATGCTGCTCAAATATAAACTCGTGGAAATGGAAACAACAGTTAGTACTCTGACTTACGTAACCTTGTTTTGTAAGAAATACCTGAAAATATTAGCCAACTGAGATTACGTGTTATTGAACTCTTGATCTTGATTCAGTCAATGACGTAATTTTAACAGACCATACGATGGCACTCTTATTGCAAATACATAAGGTTGAAAATCGTTTCAATTAATTAAAAAGACATTTAATTTTACAAAGGGATTTTCTACTTTGTTGTTCAGAAGATAAGGTTGAAATTGAATTGTATGTCATATTATATTTATCAATACATAATGCAGACATTGATGGATAATTTTTGATGTTTTCAATTAAAAACATGTTTTCTCAGTAGAACAAGGATTAAATTATTGTTTTATGATAATGAGTTTATGGTGAAAAATATTGATTTTAATCCTAATCTAATGTACCTAAACAAATGTGTACACTGCTACTTTATTTCGCGAAATTGTAGACAGAGACTTCAATCAATCAACTACTAATAATAATGTTATGAATAACTTTTTCAATTACCTCGGTAGGTACTTATTTAATAAATTTTCCATTAAATCAGTACTGGTCTTCTTTAGTCTAATATTATTACCTATAATAATAGTAAGTATCTAAGACTGACTTGAAACAAAATGACTAACTATCTTGAAAACTTTACAAAATTGGGAAGTTCCGCAATTTCGTTACACAAAAATCTAATAAATAGGAGGTGAGCACAAATGAGGAGCTCGTGGCTAAGTAATAACAGCCGCACGGGTCGATCCATCTGGTTAAGCTACGCTTGCCGGGGTTGGTCCGTGGATGGGTGACCAACTTTACATACCGAGACTCCTCCGTGCCTCGGTAAGCACGTTAAGCTGTTGTTACCGGCTGTCATTCGTGGATCTTTGACAGTCGTTACGGGTCGTCAGAAGCCCGAAGTCTGACAATCAGTCTTACCAAGGGGTATCGTATTACCCAGTTAATGGGTTGTGGAGGTCAGATAGGCAGTCGCTCCATGTAAAATAATGGTATTCAGCTGCATCCTGTTAGACTGGAAGCCGACCCCAACATAGTTGGGAAAAGGCTAGGCAGATTGATTGAAAAATCTAATAAATATATTTCCCTGGGAATCAATCCCAGGACCTTCCGTTCATTAATAGTCATAACTTAGTACGTACATAAAGGTAATCATATATTATACTAACCTACAGATTTTTATCTAAATTCACAGATAATACACAATATCAGCAATATATTGTTTCTGCATTTGCAATTCAGATTGGTATGTTGTTATTGTATGTATTTAAATATTTTATCATAATACTCATCCGGAATACCTGCTTGTATCTACTACTACCTATGGAAAACAATATGGTTGGTGTTGATAATAAATAATATTATAAAGGCGAATGTTTGTGTGTGTGGGTTTGTACGTTTGTTACTTCTTCACGCTCAAACGGCTAGACCGATTTAGATGAAATTTGGTATGTTGATAGCTTATACCCTGGATTAACATATAGGCTACTTTTATTGCGGTCTACGCGGGTGAAACCGCGGGGCGCAGCTAGTATTACAATAACCGTCATCCGTCCAGTGCTTTCCTAACAAGGTTAAGTTAGTCAGTATAACCAAACGCGAAATTATTTCTGTGACGTTATTGGCATTGTCAGGTTGGATATTGATAAAAATATTATAATATTAGTATACAGGGTGGTCCAAATAGTGACGTCAAAAGTCTCATACCCAGGGGTATTCGAAAATACCCCTGGGTATGTTCCACGATTTTTTGTAGTTTTCGAATTATTTTTGTTTTTGTAATTGTTTACAGTTTTCTGCCGGTGTAGGTGTACATCTTTTTTTGTAGTGGGTATTTTTCAGATTTTTTGTGATATTGTCGTCTTGAATGTCACTTGCATGTCACAAAAAAAATATCTGCAAAATACACACTGCAAAAAATTATATAATTTTTGAAGCTCCACCGGCCCTTATTGGAAAAGAGTTCCTTTTTCCTTTTGAGGTACGGAACCCTAAAATATTCAATAAAACCAAAGTTAAATAATATTTACCTATCACTTTACAACTTCCGTATTGTTTTCCTCACAGCTCGTCGTGCAAATTTTCCACAACTATCGTGTGATGGGTGGCACAACTGTGTTGCGTCAGCTGGTGGCCGTTGACTGATGTTGGGTTATTGCATCATGTATTTAGGTACCTATGAGTACAAGAGACCACGCTATAATTATGGCCTTACGGTCAATTTGCTAGAATTTGTGTGGGCTCATGACTTATTGCAGAATTACACAAATTTTTTGCTAACGCTACTTCGCTCGAAAACTGTAATTTTCGATTGACTTTGATAAGGTGCCATGACATTCTGATCACGAGCGGACTATAGGTAAATCAAAAGACCCATTATGAACATACGTCCGGGTCACGTACGTGTACGTCCTGTTTAGTGTACCTATCCTGGGAAGTCAGCCCTGATGGGTTTAGTTTCTCCACAATACACAGGACCTACTCGTACCTAATCTCGTAGTCGTGTCGACACGAACAACAGGTACTTCAGGTGCACACAATGCACCCATACCGCAGTTTTTTCTAAATAAATTGTCTGAAAAAGTTACATGACATGATTACAATGAAACAGTTATAGCTAGCGACAACAAAGTAGGTTCTGTCGCTGGCAGTGAGCGTGCTCAGCGTGCAGCGGGATGCTCCGCTGGCTGCGGCAGATTTGTGTGTGTCGTGTTAATTGACCATTGTCTGTTACTTAACAAGCCTGAATTGACGCCATTTTCATTAACGTGTCGTTTACAGATCGTTTCAATGTAAATAGGTACCTATATATGTATAGGTAATCAATATTTTTTTCTTTGTCATAGGTTTATGCAAGCGGCCCGCTAGTGGTGGTGGCAGTTGACATATGTACCTCTAAACTAGATAAGTACAGCATGTTATCTTAGAGGAATTCTTGCTGGACCTGAAAGAATGTCCCTTGAAGAACTCTAGCTGGAGCTGAAGGAATAACCCTTGAAGTGGATAGGTAGGTACTGCTGGATATATGGAATGGAAGAACCTATTTCAAGCGATGTACTACGACCAGCAATGCCAAAGTAGGTACAGTGCGCGCCACAAAAGATGAGACTTGACGAGTGCAGTATCGCGCCTCCCGCACTCTTTCCGCTGCCCCGATGACGCCCGGTTCCTCCCCGTCTCAGACCTCATAACGCTAAAGAGACCTATAAACCAGAATAATCAGAATCAGATAATTATAATCTACTACGCAAGTCAAAGTACGTGGTGTGTCAAGTCTCATCTTTTGTGGCATGCATTGTAAGTGACAGGTATCATTCTATGTCTAATACAATTTTAGGTAGGTACAGTCAGCAACAGAAGTCGGTTAACACTGCTACTTTGTGACATCATCTAAATTAACACAAAATGATTCCTTATACTGCTTTTTTTTCGTTTAACTGTTAAGAGTTAATGTTCTTAAAATTTTAAGTAATTCTGTTCCGATTTGAATTAAATATTTCGCTTAATAATTAAGATTAAAAAACTGCAAGTACTAATCGACTTTTGTTGCTGACTGTGCCTATTTGATAACCATTTGGTTTTCCCTGAAACTCGTACTTATCTACTTTCCAACAGCCTGCTCTCTATTTGCCCAACAAACTAATATCCATTAATTATCCATTTCACACTAGACCTACACAACAAAATACACAATTTCTCCAATGAAAACTACAATTTCACGTAATATTACTAGTCATTAGCTAGGCGTGTTGCTCTATCGGCTCGCGAGCGACCGGTTCACGCCGCCCAAAACCGGCCTGAACCGGTTCCATCCAGTTCGTCCTACAATCGGTCGTGATAAGTGGACTGAGTTCGTTTCACTGCCGACCAGCGACTGATAAGTTTGCTTACATTATGGAGTTGGGAGTAGGTTCGGTACTTGCACATGAATATGCTGATAATAGTGTTGTTGTGTTCGCAGGAGTGATACTGATACTGAAGTATCCTTAAAATACGCCTTAATTGCATTTACAATAAAGCATATTAGCGCTCTATACCAGAATTCCAGGGGAAACTATTTAAAGAAAGAACCTGATCAGTCTCTATTGTAATTAGCATCTCAGGACATCTGAGAGAAAGCTCATTTATGAGCTGGTCTTAGTTTTCTCATTCTGTCAGAAAATTATCGTAGTCCACACATCAGCAGGAACTAGGCACAGGGAGCCAGGGCCTCACCAATTAATGTTAATTTTGTTATCGATGAAACATCATTGTCATCATTCTTTTCCTTTTAAATTAAAACCTAGTTATTATGTTCATTCGTGACAAATTCTTATATTGTCTCATAGGCAAAATCAAAATTGCCCAACACCTGGAGCTAAGTTAAACCGTAGTCCTTCTTAGTTTCCCACTTGAGCATATTCGTTGTTTTAAAGTTGAACACTATTTCAGGTACGTCTCAATCAAACTCCAGTTTAGCCAACTTGTAGGTTATCTAGAACTAGGCCAAGCAGGTATTGAGTTAACAGCTAAATAATAAGTGCGGCAAGCGTAATCTAGTGCAGAGTCTACATCTAGATCTAGAATTATCGATGGTCTTGCATAGTCCGCTATTGTATTGATGTTACAGAGAAAAGTAATGTTTGTTGGGCCATGTTTTTGTTAACATTCTTAATAAAACATTTGACATTAATCTCCACGATAGGAGCTCCTAGAGACGTATTTGTCGGTGAATTCAAGCAAAAACTTTCGATTTCTTAATAAATAGCTAAAATGAAACATAAAAAAATAGTTTTTCTCTCTCTCTTCGTGGAAAAGCTGAAACAACATTTACGCTGAAAAAAGCCGGAGCGGTCACTAGTATATACTAAGCATTAAGAAACGCAAAGGACGCTAATAGGCATTTACTCACAATTACTGGCTATTATGAAAAATTAATGACTGCCAAAGCTGTCTGCGCGAATAGCTGAGTGAAAAAAAAGTTATTAATTACTTTGTAGCTAATATCGTAATGGCTCATTTCGGAGTCCTATAATATTTGCCAGAGTAGGTAGGATAAAAACATGGATGAAAAGTACCACTTTGATACTAGGTACATACGAATAAGTCAGTCTGAATCTGGCTGGATGTAGTTGAAAGGGTTCATTTCATTAAAAAAAACCGGCCAAGTGCGTGTCGGACCACGCCCAATGAAGGGTTCCGTAGTTGAAAAGAATTTATCCCAAAAATAAACTTGACATTGTAGTTGAAATACATGTTTTCCCATACATTGATATATGTCACGGTTTATTCTTCAACTGCAAATTTCTGTTTGTGATCCAAAGTTTTTTTTATGTGATATAATTAAAAACAAACGATTTTCGGACTTTTTCCTTTACTTGTGCTGTGAGACCTTGTTTCTTGCCAAATTTCATGATTCTAGGACAATGGGAAGTATCCTATAGGTTTTGATTTACTTGCGAGTATCAAAATATGTCGCATAAATGGCCGTATTTTTTATTTAATTGATTTATTAGCTTGATTTTTTATAGCTCCAAGGCACAGAACAGGTAGGGACCATAGACCTACGTATTTGATATTAATTTCAGCTTGATACCTCAACGCGTTCCTCAGAAAAAGGGTCTTGACAGACTGACGAACAGACAGACGGACAACGAAGTGATCCTCTAAGCGTGACGTGAGGTACGGAACCTTAAAAAGGACCCCATTATTAGAAAATTTAGGTTAGTAGGGAAGTCCAAAATGATACCAACAAATAAACTCTCAACACAACACAATACAAAACTTTGTCAATACCAATACAAAAAGTGGTATTTTCCCCAACGAAGCAAGCAAGTAGACCCTTCATCAAAAAACTTGGGGTATCCCGTAGCAACACATTTAACGCAAAAAATCCATACCTACCTGCTTGTATCGAAGGTATAGCTGTATAGCCCCTAGCAACAACGTTGGGGCTAAACAAAGAGCTATTGAATGAATAGAATTGGCCAATGTGCTGTGAGAATGTGTGGCCGTTGACCTGCCGATGCCGTACTGAACCCACACGGCTTTCTATTGATGTTGTTACAGAACATAATTATACAGGCTTCATTTAGATTAGGTACATCGTCGTCGGTAATTATCTTACGCTCATCATGACTCCAATTACAGTAATCACAGTTCCGATCAAGGCGAATCAAAATTTTCAAATCGATTGTTTTAGGTTTTGTAAACAAGTACATACAATACTGGTTTTCAGCTGCATCCGGTTAGACTGGAAGCTGACCCTAACATAGTTGGGAAAAGGCTAGGCAGATTGAATAATCCATAAACTTAGGAACATTTATTTCCATAGAAGACGAAGAAGTTAAACATAAAACATATAAATAAAGTTACAAGATAAACTGGTAAAGGAAACAATAAAACCTACTTTAGTACCAGCACACAAATGTGCCGGCATTGACTTCCTAACCACCAGGCCATGCGAGATGGTAGGAAGTGCAACTCACGCGCGGACGGGAGAATTGCATGCACACACACAAACAGACACACCCAGCATGCACACACACTAAATACACCCAGCATGCACAGACACAACCTAACATACACACACAGAGAAACTAACAGTTAAGAGGAAGTCATGCAAATTTTATTTAGCTGAGGGTTACACTTTCGCATATAAAATTGAATCTGTGGAGATGGAACCCAATATTCTTTCAGTTATGTATCCTATCTGATGAGGATACATCAGCTGCTAATTCAGGCCTGAAAAACCGGTTATTTCCATTTTGCACCCTTTCACTTCAGTTTGTCAGAGCATCTGATGTTGCCACTATTAATATGTTATAAGAACGATGGTTCGTAAGACGTGTTCCAGGCAGCAGCGAAGGAAGTTCACAACCACTTGGTAACGCATGATACCAAGGTTGCTAGTACCACTTCAGAAATAAATGCACGACTGTAAAATAAATCCTCAAATATGATTGAACGCTTGTCTAGAAAAAAACTATAAATAATATATAAAATTGAGCACTTGTCCTTATCGCGTGCGTAAGCGCACCGCAGCCACAATGTCTGTGTCGGCCGTTAGCATGGAAGATAACATACAGAAGGATTGTTTGAATTTGACATTAGAAAATGTACAGATTGCTGTGCGATGAGAAATTGTCATCTCCGACATATTAAGTTCCAACTTCCAAGGGTTAATGCAAATAAAATGGCCCCCATCCTCCCATAGTTTTCTTAGTTTCTAAGGAATTTATGAACTATACTATGTAGTTTTGCCAATCTTTGACAAGATTTATTGTCTAAACTAATGGATATATTTTGTTGAATTTTATATGCAGACTGGGAACATCATTAGTTATAATCAGTTTAATTTATTCTCGAATTGTCGTCTACACCCTGTATTAACATTTTAAGAAAATAAAACTTTTAAAAAATTACCAATTACTATTGACGATCGCAAAAGTGTTTTAGGCACGATATATTCAACAGTGCATGTCTACTGAATGACATGGATGAAATTGGAAATATGTAGGAGGGAATTAAGTTATCAATGTTAAGATAGAGATGGTTGACTTGAAAGAGAAGAGACTGTAGTGGATAAGTGATGACTTAGAAATCCTTTGTCTTGTAATTTTGGTTCATGAGTATCGTCAGACAATTGTGAAAGTGGATCCTCTGTACCAGACCAGGCGCACTTCGCATTTTAGATAATATGAAGCTACTACAAGTACGCGGCGGGCTCGACTTGTCGGACTAATGCTGCCGCGCACCGGGCGGCCCCGGCCGCCGCGCACGTTATTTGGATACTCACTCACGCGCCGCGTCTTAAAAGCTAATATCCCTGTCGAGTCAGAGGGTATAAGGGTT
Source organism: Cosmia pyralina (assembly GCA_946251885.1). Classification (NCBI taxonomy): domain Eukaryota; kingdom Metazoa; phylum Arthropoda; class Insecta; order Lepidoptera; family Noctuidae; genus Cosmia; species Cosmia pyralina. Next base: position 25,372,017 of record OX276359.1, read on the forward strand.
ACGCGATAGAAAAAGAGGCAACGTAGGTAATTAACGCTGTGCGACCTGAATTGCACTTTATTGTGTCGTAGCAAGAGTCGCTATTTATTTAAATGAATTGGCCGAGTGAATCTTCTGTACTTGAATTATTGAATTATAGTGAGTACAGAACTCACTATGTGGTGCTAGCCAATGATCAGCGAGCGTCACCATTGTCCTTGCGCGCGCGCTGTGGTTAACCAGCAATATGGAGTATTATGATGAGGTGTTGTGTTATAACTACCTTCCTGAGGATAAATACCGTAATCTGTGATGATGAATCGCCTGTTTGTGTCGCTAAGTATTGGGGCTTTGTGGTTACCGAGCTGATCAATAGCTGATTGTAACAGGTGATTTAACACATGTGGTCTGTTTCGACATTTGCAACAATTGCAACACAGAGAGAAAATAATGGTGTGAAGGAAACTTAGATGGCGTCGGTCGTTGAACTCATCGTTGTTTAAGATGATTATTTATATGAGGATTACTTAATTATCAGTAACAAGCTGTATCACCAAACTTAAAGGTGTTTAGACATCAATGAAACCCAGACAGCCAGTTATTGACGTAATCCAATAGAAAATGAAAATAGAAGAAATCTAGGACAAAGACGTAGGACCGCGATTGAACTCGATCCCAAGGCTGAGTTGATTTATGATGAAGTCGGTCTAAATAACTGAGGGGTCATGACCCCACAGCTAATGGTATCGAATAATTGCATATTAAAGCCAAAAACTTTATAACCTACACAATCACACATTATCCCTGAGCCTGACCGAATTAACAGAGTTGCAAGTTAATAGTGCCAAAATAATAAGGCCCATAATGTTAATAATAAGGCCCATAATGTTAATAATAAGGCCCATAATGTTAATAATAAGGCCCATAATGTTAATAATAAGGCCCATAATGTTAATAATAAGTCCCATAATGTTAATAATAAGGCCCATAATGTTAATAAATTGCTCCATAATATACAGGTGTTAGGTTAAACGAGGGACATACTTTAACGGAGTGTAGTACCTACTCATGAAAATGAACAACTTTTACCATGGAACGTACCCTGAAATTTGAAAAAGAATATCAGCTGTTCTCTACAAAATGTGCAAAACCTACGCGATCAAAATGTACGAGACAGCTGGTTTTTTTTTTAATTTTCATGAGTACTGCACTCCGGCTAGTAGGTACTACACTTCAGCTGCATCCGGTTAGACTAGAAGCCGACCCCAATAGTTGGGAAAAGGCTAGGCAGATTGATTGAGTACTACACTCGTTAAAGTATGTCCCTCTTTTAACCTAACACCCTGTCTATGTAGTTAGGCATGTTTGTGTGATATTCTATGAGTAGTCCTAATATTTCCTCAGAGATTGAGCTCAGCACCACATGACCATATTCATAGGTTGATATGTCAATGAAATAAAAAAATAAAAAATTACAGCGTCTCTTGAAAATGCCACAATATAGGTAATAGAGTAGGTACACATATGTGACCGGCCAAACCCGATTTCAGGCCAAACCAGTTTATTCTACGCGTGTCAGGATATACTACATATACATAGTCGAGCCCGGGTCAGTCTAGTTTGGCCTAAATACTTAGGCTTAACTAATTTGGTCTAGGCTTAACTGATGGTCAGAGGATACGACACGGGGCACTATGAAACAAAGGACTTATCAACACGTTGATAATGGCATCTTCTCCGGCGCTACGGGAAGTACAGCCTCCTCTCCCTTGCGTAATAAGGCGCAAGCGCCTATGCTCGCCTCCGCAGCCTCGGCTTACCGGTTGCCTTCGGTGACCACCCTCAGCCTCTGCGGCTCGCATGGTGCGTGCGCCTTATTACAGCGAGCGGAAGCTGCTTCACTACGCGCCTCCGGCTCTAAAAAAACACTCTCAGGGTAGGGCAAACAAGTACCACCTGGAGACGGGGTTGGCTTACTCGGTCCACTTCTCAGATAAACTACTATAGCTTTATTATTCTGTGGCTAGGCTGCTAACTAAACGGTTAATTAAGCTAGCTGGCTGCGACATAACCTGAGAACATCACCATTAATCTACTCAGTTTATTCTGTCATTAACAACGATGCAATCAGTTTAGCCTAGGCCGAACTAAAACTAGACTGATCAGTGGTCTTACTATGAGCTCTTATAGCAGGGCAGAAGTTGAACGGTTCCAGTGTGAGAGAAAGACGGAGCTATATACCACCACCATCCTTTTTTCTCAACGAATCCATGATGGATCCATGATGTTTTTTCACGTCATAGTATGGCCTCTGGGCTAAACTAGTATATCCTGACACGCGTAGGATAAACCGGTTCGGCCTAGGTCATGCCAGTTTGGCCTGAAATCGGGTTTGGCCGAATACTGCCTAGTACTAATCCAAATACATGAAATCGGGTTTAACAACTAGGTCTTTATATAATAGGCATGAACAAGTCGAAACCAAGGGAGCATCCAAAGAAATGCCCCAAATTGTTCAAGGATTGCTCTCTGGCTAATTCTTCTTCATGAAGTATATCCACTCACGCGACCATTGCACGAAAGTGAGCCCGAACGAAAACCCAGGATTGTCCGAGAGCACGAAAGTGAGCCTGAACGAACAATGACAGCGCGCGCGTAACTTTTTTATTTTTTGTAATTTTGTGTGCGGACCAACCCTTTGAGTTCTAGGTTCTTGGAAAGGTGGTTAGGTACGGTATATTTATGCCAAAAGCCGTGCGGTTGTCGTTGGATAACCGAACTACCTTACAAAAAATTCTGCGTGATTAAAAAAAAAAATACATAGTTTAAAAAAATCATGTCAGTCCTACCACTTCAGGAAAGCATTGCAGTCAGTTTGAAGTTAGTTACCTTATCGCTACTATTACTACTGCTACTACTACTTAATACTTTACTTGCCCTACTATTTAATTAAATGTGTGTTTAAAATTTTAATTGAAATAAATTGGTATTGACTTCAATAAATTGTATTTTCATTTTTAAAATTCTTAATTTTAACTCGAATTTCATACCTAGACATGTTTATTATTTTGTCTATAATATATTGTATGTTACTGTTTAACTGACTTAACGTCCACTTAATATTTACATGCCAATCAATGCATGGTGGAATGTGTCTTGCGCTGAATTTTATATGTAGAATAACATCTTTTGTACGTACCCACCACATTTTATGTAATTAAAGGATTTTGATTTAATTTGGTTTGAAGTTCCCTAGTCCTTTGTCGGCAATCGGTGTCTAGGTAAGTAGCATCTTAATTCAAAACTCCACTTAAACTTCCCTTATATTCGGGGCCCTTCTTTTCAAATCAGACAATTTTGCAACATTAATGAGACTTCAAAGTATTCAAGCTGTTTCCCTAACAATTGTTCAGTGAGTATCAGCGCCAAACTTCCAAACTTGGAAGTCCATCAACACAAACAACTTAACGGAGACTTCCTCTGACGTTTTGTTTACTCAGAAGTCTCAGAACAGGGCGAAGCTGTTTTTTACGACATTTCCACGTTTCTTTTAGTATCGGCTTAGCAGAGCGAGACTGCTTACGCACAATCCTCGTTGCCAAATGAACAGACTCCCCACACCACTTTATGTAGATTAGATATTTGTTTACCGGACTTGTTTATTTACTTTTTATTATATTAATGAACGGGATAAACAAAGCACTGAGTGTCAGGTTTCATTGCGTTACTTTTACGACATTTTTGATAAAAATATCAGCAGCAAAATGTTTGAAACCCGGAAATTTTGTGTCACATTGGCGACGGAATAATCGCTGACTCCACAGGGATCCGTCGTTATGGCTGACTTTAAGCGATAATTCCCAAGACAGGACCAAAGTGTCCCTTTGGTAAAGATTAAGAAGTTTCACGAAATACAATGTTTACAGTGAATGGCATTCGATCCGAATTAAACGGCTGGTCAAAATTGAGCGAACATCTTGGGTCCATTACTGTTCGTCTTTTGTGCAGCGTGTCTTTTTGTATCTTATCTTAATATCTGAATGCGGCGTCGTACCTAAGTACTTTTAACTCGGCTGACATTTTGCGGACACATGCATGATCATAACGTGAATTATTATTGATACCATCATCGTCATCAATCATAATTATCAATTTCACACACAGTTTAAACATGACCGGTCCGTATTTGTTTCAGTGAATCTGAACAAAGTGATAAAAAAAAATCACGAAATGCCATCGTGTTTATTGACAAAAAAATATTTGTCATCCATTAATGTTAGCCCTATCTAAATTCATAATCTTATCTTTGAATTCACAATTTATTAACAAACAACACATGAATTCATTCAATTGCAAAATTTTTATAAAAGCATTTCGACGTTTCAAAAACGACAACCATCTTTAATTCAATAGTATTATCACCTTATCACCTTCCATGACAACAAATGATTTGGATTTTTCCTCAACATCAAAAATACAATCAAAGGAAATAGGGCAAGAACCCGAAGTGTTGATTGGTCTTATTCAAGGAAACTGTCGCCAATAAAATGGAAAAGTATGAAGCCTAAAGCAATCAATCGGAAGCCATGAAGGTTCTATCACACGATCCAATCGCTGAAGAAAAGAGTCGTGAGAGAAAGTAAGATCACAACGAAGAAATGAATAAAGTGCGTCTTGATTTAGGTGAACAGGCTCGTAAACATGTTTACATCGTGATTCGTGTCGCTGCTCGCTGCAGCGCATACACTGCGGATGGCAGATCAATTTGACGTCGCGGCCGTAAAGGAAGTTGTTCGCTAAAGTTTGTTTTGTTCTATGCGCACATTTTAGGGGAATTGTCTAATAAATGTTCGCTGGATTGGATTGTTTTAGTAATAAGGTTTACCATCCTTTGTTTCGCTATGGTGACTTCGAGTTTAGTTAAACAGTAAAATCTTATTACTTTCTTGAATAGTTCAATGTTTATGTGCTTTTTAGTTTATAATTAAGTTATACCTACAGTCTGTTTAAGTAGCTTATTTATACGCAAAAGTGATAAATTTTCTGACTTGGAAATTAAACAGAGTTATAACTTATAAGGCATTCTAACTTCCTATAGGTACTTCTATACGATGTACTATGGGCCAAAGTTCCGCATGATCACCTCAAAGGCGATAATCGCATAGCACGGCTCACGACTCTATCGCACAATGTTCGTTTGTCACTAGCTGCGCTCTCATAGGAATATTTTCTTAAGTGAGCATGCTTAAGTTTTGTCCATAGTACATCGCTTTCGTTGCTTCCCAGATTATCACTAAAACTTTCCATTTGATTCAATTGGTGGTAACCTACCACTTTGGGCAGTGAATTGCCCCTCAATAGGCACTTCACAACCTAAATTTTTTTTTTTTTTTGCAGAAAACATAATGTGAACAAACAATAACCAAATAATGTGAAAACAAAATGCTCTATGGTACCATAATAAGCTGTTTGAAGCTCTTTTTTTTAATATCAACACAAAAGAACTACTTGGATACTGTGAAAATACTATAGCCAACTTAGATGTTACTTCTAAAAAAACTACTTGCCATTCAAAAAACGGTCTTAAAACTAAGAAATAAGGCTGAATATGGTTGATATAATTGTTTTCCAAGAGTACAGCGACCATGGTTTCAGATGAATAAGTAGTAATTTATTTTTGACGGATAATTTTACAAACCAGTTCATGAACTGTGTACAAAAAAAAAAACATGGAAAAGGCCACACTTGTCATTCAAAGTAATATATAATGAAGATTAATAACAAAAAAGTTTTTAAGTCATACTTTTAATGTCTACGTAGAAATATGAGCCGATGATGTCACACACTTGAAGTTTTGACGGAATCAAAGTGGCGGTTCGTTTAATGATCTTTTTTATTATAAGACAGTGTTGCCATGCTGTCTCTAACTCTTTTTACAAGCTTTTTTATTTATTTGACGAATACAGAAAGTACAAAGAACAAGTTACGATTAAATTTATAAAATTAAATATCGATTACGGGATCCAAAGTGTGTGCAAGTAAGAAGTTGACTTCAATTATGAATACAATTTTTTATTATGAAATATACTATATAGTAGGTAAGTAGGTATACTATTTTATTAAATCTGACGATTACATATATTTCCCTTCTTACAATTGAAGAGAATAACTGCCACATGTAGCATTAGTCATCCATATTGTATCTAATCGTGTGCGGTGTGAGCAAAAATAAAATACAAATCAACATATCTTATATAGGTACCTTAAATTTAACGAAATTTTATACAATAAATCAGGAACCTGGAGGATTACATAATAAGAATACTAAAACCATTGATATAAGTACTAAAATCCCCTAAACTCTTATCTATTATGTAGTTTGTAGAACCTAATAATATTAAAGTAAACATTGTTTTTTATTGTTCAGTATTATTAATTAGCTTCTATCACCATATTTACATGTATTGCGGTTTTCCGATCGCACAACCACGTGCTAAATAAGTACTTATGTTTATTACTAATTTTATCTTTGACCTTATTACTCAACAAGGTAAATAATAAATAATATAAAGTTAATATTATTTTGTTTTAATTAACCACACGCTCTTAATACTTAGGGCCGTTTCACCACCTACGATTAAGTTCCCATTAACTTACTTGTCAGATAATTACATACAAATTCTGTTCCATTTTTGAATTTATTCGGTAAGTAGTAGCTATTCAGACATTTTGACATGGGCTTTTAGCGTATTCCTGAACTACGGTCTCAGTCAAAATAAAACGTAACTTAGATAACTTACAATTAAAGGCTGCCGAAGACAGGCGCGGCGCGACTTCGGTAGAAGAATTTTAATGAAGTTTTCATAGAAATTGTCCCACCAGAGTCGCGCCGTGCCGTCGCACCACTCCTGTCTGCACGACGAGCCTTCATGAGAGCAAGTGAATTTAATTTATGTGATAAATTTATAACAACATCTTTATTTCAAACTGTATCGTCCCACTGTTGGGCAAACGTCTAACAACATTATGGTGACCAATAAATTCTGACTATTGAAGATATTCCTAAATAAGTCACAAAACAGAAGATAAAGTAAGTAAAAACAAATAAGGATAACAGATTTCCTATCAGAAGCATGTTTTATTAAAGAAGTTTAGTAGAGAACACAAGGCCTATAGCTTCTAACTCCTACAGAAGGCACGACGAGCCCCCTAAATCAGGACACAATATGTATAACTAGTGGCTCCGGCCGTATATTAGCTCCGTGGCCTGAAGGAACAATACTGAAAGAAGGCAATTCATTCCTTTGTGGCCAACTTCTGAGGTTCAAAGTATTCAATGTTTTTTGTTAGAGAAAGTGACGTCACACAACTTTCTGTTGTGTGGTGTAAGGGAAAATAATTTTTAATGGAAAATATTTTTCTATGTGAAGGCTGATAGAAAAGTTTATAATAACAGTCAAAAGTGTGAACAAATCTAGACTAAATGAAACTTGTGCGTGCGCAAAACTGAAATAACTAATTAGGTATTATTTTTATCTCTCACAATGATGTCAGACTGAATTACTTCATCTCCAAAATAATCATAATTATTCTCAAGAGCTTGATTTAAATAAATATGATGATTATTATTGCTATGTAACCACAAAAAAACGTTACATAGTATTGTTAATATTTTTTACACCATGACACGTAAAAATCTGAACAATACATTTTGTTGGCGTGTCCAGTAAAAAAAACGTATAAAATAGGATAGGTGCTGAATATTATGCCATGGCCGTGTTCATATACACCAACATATCCACAGACCCGCACTGGGCCGCGCCTGTCACCGACAGGGAGGTACCTGTGTCCCAGGCTCCCAGCAGTGGGAACGTTATAGGCTGATTATTATGCTATATGCTATGTATTCAACGTAACTTTGTGAAAGCTGACCTGCTTCTCTTGATGTCGAAAATCCTGAAAGTGTTTTCTTTTTTGCCAGGTTCACTGAAGCAGGCCTACTCCAGGCTTCTGTCATGTTCACTGAAGCAGGCCTACTCCAGGCTTCTGTCATGTGCACTGAAGCAGGCCTACTCCAGGCTCCTGCCATGTGCACTGAAGCAGGCCTACTCCAGGCTTCTGTCATGTTCACTGAAGCAGGCCTACTCCAGGATTCTGTCATGTTCACTGAAGCAGGCCTACTCCAGGCTTCTGCCATGTGCACTGAAGCAGGCCTACTCCAAGCTCCTGCAATGTGCACTGAAGCAGACCTACTCCAGGATTCTGTCATGTTCACTGAAGCAGGCCTACTCCAGGCTTCTGCCATGTGCACTGAAGCAGGCCTACTCCAGGCTTCTGCCATGTGCACTGAAGCAGGCCTACTCCAGGCTTCTGCCATGTGCACTGAAGCAGGCCTACTCCAGGCTTCTGCCATGTGCACTGAAGCAGGCCTACTCCAGGCTTCTGCCATGTGCACTGAAGCAGGCCTACTCCAAGCTCCTGCCATGTTCACTGAAGCAGATCTACTCCAGGATTCTGTCATGTTCACTGAAGCAGGCCTACTCCAGGCTTCTGCCATGTGCACTGAAGCAGGCCTACTCCAAGCTCCTGCCATGTTCACTGAAGCAGACCTACTCCAGGATTCTGTCATGTTCACTGAAGCAGGCCTACTCCAGGCTTTTGCCATGTGCACTGAAGCAGGCCTACTCCAAGCTCCTGCCATGGGCACTGAAGCAGGCCTACTCCAGGCTTCTGCTATGTGCACTGATGCAGGCCTACTCCAGGCTTCTGCCATGTTCACTGAAGCAGGCCTACTCCAGGCTTCTGCCACGTTCACTGAAGCAGGCCTACTCCAAGCTCCTGCCATGGGCACTGAAGCAGGCCTACTCCAGGCTTCTGCCATGTTCACTGAAGCAGGCCTACTCCAGGCTCCTGCCATGTGCACTGAAGCTGGCCTACTTCAGGCTTCTGGACGATTGCTAGAACAAAAAAGAAAACCAATTTTCAGGTAAGGTGTCAAACATTTTGCGTCAACATCTAGTAGCTTGTACCGCTCACGCGCACGGTGCGTAGCTCGCGATAACTCGTGTATTTTATTGCCCAATCCCGAGCCTGTGCGTGCCCTATTATTACCAATATCACGGTGGACACACGACGCGTTGCCACAGGAAGGACTCGTGTCAATATAACGGTGGAATGCAAATACTGGCCATATGGCTTTGTTTAAGTTTAGGGGACGCTTGCTGGTGGTGGCGTACTGCGATAGTTCACTTTTATTATTTATTCATTGCTCATGAATTGCATTATTATTATTCTGTGCTAACGAGACTAAGGTCTGCTTTCTTATTTTGTGCCACGAATGTGGTCCTCAACGAGAGCGGTTAGTGATGCCACTTATATAGGTCTATACTTCCAGATCTGTTAAACATTATTTATTCCTTCTTCTCATTTTGCTTTTCTTATTTTTAGCTTTGCTGCACAAATGCTTCAAATGTTACCATATGCAAATAAAGTACCCTCATAAAACATTTTCCTGAACCATATAAACTCGCTCCTAAATGATCTTTAAGAGACTTATCCCAATCCTTCCCTATATCACGGTGACCCTAACCTAGTATGATCACGTGGCATACGATTACGACGTAGTTTTCACATTTCGATATACAAAGTTTTGTAGCGTTAATTGTGGCCTAATGCCAGGAAGAATGGCGTCATTGCCACGAAGAATGGTTTTAATAATGCCAGGAAAATACCAACTTGAATGAGTTTGGTGCTGTGTATATAAGTACGAGTTGGAAGCAACGCAGTGATCCGTAGTTCTTCTAACAATCTTGATGTTGCTAATATTTATGAGAACTATTAATTATTTCATCAACTTATTGAGCCAAAGTAGTTATAAATGATGATTTGGTCAGTTAGGACTCGGAGGCATTTATAAATATGACTATACATAAAATATACATATTGGTTTTTCTCCTTTCATACAATTAATAATGGGTAATCAGCACCTGATAAATAATTAATAGTAGAACGTAGCTACAAAGTACAAACTGCAGTACCTACCTTATCACACCTAATTCAGATTATTTACTCGTTGTTAAGATAAATTTTCTTGAAACTGGAGGAAAATCCCATGGGTTCCATGTTTGACTAGAGCAGCAGGAATATAGGCAAATAGCTTATAACTTATACATTGTATTGGCTACGAAGTGGATGTATCTCACGAGTCCCGGGGGTGTTGCCAGCCGGAAACTTTTCCTTCCCACCGTTACGTTACGTTACGTGACGGGCCTGCTGTGGGACGTGGGAAGTCCCCGCGGCACGAGACGACTCGCGATTTAATATAATTTAGAGATATTTGTCTTGAACATTTCAGGAAGTAATATTATTATATCACTGTTTTGTACGAGTAGTCATACTGCGTCGACCCTCACGGATTAATTGGAGTAATAAGAATGATTGTGGCATTCCATTTGAAATATAGCAGTGCAAATAATAGGTCTTTACCTATGATATTGCCGTTTTGTATGAAAAAATTTAAACGAATTTTTTTCATGCATTTTTTATTTGTATTAATCGAAGTAATCACCCATGCAATCAATGCATCTTTGCCAACGCAGTGGCAGTTTATTGATGCCCTTCTTAAAGAAATCAGCTGGACGGGAGGCAACAAATTCTTCAAAGGCATTTTGTACTGCCTCTCGGGTATTGAATTTTTTTCCCGCCAAGAAGTTATCCAAATTCTGGAAAAAGTAGTAGTCTGTAGGCGCAAGGTCTGGTGAGTAGGGCGGATGACGGAGAGCTTCCTACCCCAGTTCTTGCAACTTGGAGACCGTCTGCTGTGCAGTATGAGGTCGCGCGTTGTCGTGCAGGAGCAGCGGAGACGAGCGATTGACCAATGCTGGTTGGAGATGTGCCAGCTTCTCCATCATTGTGTTCAGTTCTTCACAGTACACATCTGAAGTAATGCTCACCCCCTTTGGTAAGAAGCACACCGGCGCTAGACCACCAAACAGTGACCATCACTTTTCTAGGGGTAAGTTTTCGTTTAGGGCATTGTTTAGGTGCTGAACCAGGATCCAACCAACTTGCTGAGCGCTTGCGGTTATCAAACAGAATCCATTTTTCATCGCAGGTAACAATGCGGTTCAAAATTCCTTCATTTGTGTGTCTGTTGAGCAGTGCAAGGCACGTCTCGACGCGTACTTCGCGCTGGCGATCATTGAGTTCGTGGGGCACCCATTTGTCAAGCTTTTTTACCTTGCCAATTTAACGCAAATGGACCAATATTGTTTTGACGCTAACGTCGAAAGCTGCTGCTAATTCAGCCGTAGATTGTGTATCATCAGCTTCCACAATCGCCTTTAATTCGTCATTGTCGACTAAAGTCTTCGGACGACCGCGAGGTTCATTTTTCAGGTCGAAATTTCCAGAACGGAAGCGAGCAAACCAATAACAAGTGGTGCGTTGGTTTGTAGTGTAAGCTCCGTAAACGTCGTTGATGTTGCGTGCCGCTTGTGCCGCGTTGCTGCCACGACGGTACTCATATTCCATAATTACTCGAATTTTGAACGTATCCATGATGACGAAAAAGATTGAAATGCGATGAAAATGTAACACTAATCAATAAACAAATGACTACTTTTGGAAAAAAAAATCCATGTTTTTAAAATAAAATTAATTTGAAATTAGAATTCTTAGCCAAACAAAAATTATTTTGATTTGAAATGGCCAGTACTGCAGAACGGCAATTTCATAGGTAAAGACCTAATAGAAGGCAACATTTAACAATATTTAGGATTTCTGCTTTAAGGTATGGGTATGTTATTTTGTTGTTTAGAAAAGAAAGTACCTATAATAAGATTTTTTTAAGAGAAATGTTCGGAGTTGATGGCCAACCTTCAGTACGTAGGTAGGTATTTGAAGTTGCACCAAAAGAAGAAGACGATTCTATCTATGATTTGCTGTCAGTTTCAGGTTTATTGTGTATTTATCTAACCAATCTATTTATTTATCTAATTTCTCCTGAATGAATACCAAATCAACATGAGATGAGCACGCAAACCTGCCACACTTCAAACAAAACCAAACTGCATGCACAAAACCCACCTACATCACCTATTCTATAATTTAAACAAAAAGTAATTTTAAATAAATTTACCATATCTGCGTGAACCATCGGAAGGCGTCAATTTTTAACTAGATACCCCGCTAGCCCGCTACAGGCCGCGACCGCGGAGTATCCATGGGTATTGTAAAATAAAACGACATGTCAGCTGCCGCCGCCACTCCGGGCCCAATTACTAAAATTTATGGACATTAAAATATGAGCATGGGGTATAGTGATGTCCATAAGAGCTGAGTACCCGCGGATATCCGCAGATTTGCTTGATACCTACGGATATTACCTCAGTGTTAAAGCCGTTGTCGTTTATGAAACGGATTCCGAAGCAAATGACACTTCTCTCACAGAAATGCAGTTACATATTTCTATCTGTGGTCATAATCTCAATATTTATCCCAAAAACGCCAAACACATGAATTTTTATCACGTCGTTCTCGATCCTCCAATCGCTCTCTCATTACGAAGGAGCGTGACTTCGCTTCTTGCGTTCGTTTATGAGTAGGCACTATGTGTAGCCATATATTTTTATAGATGCCTAGTTATCACCCTAGCCCATAAGATCCTTTCGAATATATTAAAGTACGCCCCATGCATGTCCCCGAGAATGTGCTGATCTCGGGGAGAGAAACATGGCGTAACAGCTGCTTATAATCTCACACAGGGCGTAACCATCAACTGCAGCCCAGGGGCCGACTGTTGTGAAGTAGTGATAGTACCTAGTTACAGTTTTGCGTATAGCAACTGTAGCGATATTACTATTTTAATCTTCATTAATTTCTTGAAACTTTTGTTCTTATTTAGCAACGTAACTGATGAAAATCATTTCATTCAGTTTATTTGGTTGATAAAAGAAAAATCAGCATTAGTTTCTTTTTTACTGCCATAAGTGCCACAGTACGGTACAATCAACATTCACCTAACGATAACCTAATATTTTTTTAACGCGGACTTTCGTTAGTATATTTATGTCAACAACAAGTCCCATCACTAGTGGAAAGATAAAACCCGTGCCCTGTCCAGTGTAATGGCACCGTTGCCATGGGATATGGCGAAATTAAAAAAGTATACGTAGTTATGAGGCAACTAATTTGTCCGGGGCAAATGTTATGATTTGGGAGCAATGTTATGAGCTGGGCTCGTGATTGGCAAAATGGCGGCTGTCCCGGAAATGTTTAATTCCATTTTATTATCAATTTCAACAAGAGTTAGAGAGATACAGTGAGTCACCTGACGCAATAGGTAACAATAAATTCGTTTGCTCGTTTTTATTGCGAAATAAATTGCTGTTAAATTAAATGTACTTTGTTATTGTCTTATAAACACCAACCGTGAAAAATAGGTGATTACATAAGGTGTTACAAACAGCAATTTAGGCGTTAACTACTGTTTCTACTGTATTTATATATTTCTATGGTTTCTGTAATGTACATTTGGTTCTTATTTTTATTTATTTAAATGGCACTCTTACTACATAAACACAAACAAGGACATGTAGTCCACTGAAGTCAGTAGACTAAGACTGACGTCGGTTGGTGTAGTAGTTGGTTCTTCAGGACAAAAACAATATTAGCTTTTAAACTAAAATAAAAACCCGTCATTCTATTCGTTGAAAATTAAAAACAACTACATACTTTACAGTTTTTACAACATTAGCACAAAACAAGTCATCGTACAGTCGTACAGTCGCGCCGAGCTGACGTAACATTTACTTATTGATTGACTTTTTACCATTTTACTACCAGATAATGGATGCTTTGACGCAGCTCATTGTGTCGCTGTCAAAGCATCCATTATCTGCTAATTCACCGTATCTACGGGTTAGTGCGAAACAATAGCGGCGATGTATGGGCATTAGGGGATATTGTCGTAAGTGCAGCGACAGAGTGTCGCCTGATCACTTAGGGCTGGCAATGGGTAGGCAGATGCAGAAGGGCCTGTTTACAGCATGGCACACACTGGCGCCATCACGTTACTCCGTCGGTGCCGTACGTCCCGCCCTCCACTAAGGTTCTCCCAATAGACCAATTTCATAGCCGTCGTCATCATCATTCACTGATTTCAGCGCATAGAAGTCATCTAAATATTGCAGCACGGGGAAGAAAATTATGTGACTACTGTCAGACTGGCCAATTGGACGTGTTGATAAGTCGAATCATGACGCAATAATATGCGCATAGCAACAAGTGCAGCGGTAGATCACTTCGGTTTTATCTGATAAGAGTAAGTTGTGTTTTTTATCTGTATAAAATAGTGTTCCCTATCTATTTTATGAAAATGCCAAATTAAATACTGATGCCAAACCAATTAATTCACCTCAGTGTTCAACAAAAAGGTGAATTTCTAAACTTCTAACAAAATCGTGGTGTGTCGAGCGGACACAGTGTGTTATACTGAACATTCTCGCATAGTGGTACTAGTGGGCACAGGCGTACAGGGTGGTACTTTTAGTGACTTAGTGGCAGCTGATGTTTTCGTTACGTTTTCGGTTGTTTACCCCGCGGCGTGTTATCGCAGCGATAAACATGTTGTTTGTGTTTCATACTATGATAGCGATGGAAAATAAAATTGTTTTGTTTCCTGAAGTCATTTGTGCTTGTCTGTACCTACCTACTAGCCACTTTAGAAATGTGTTTTTGAAATTTTGTTTGGTGTGAAGTGGTTCCTTGCTTGTGTTTCCATATCGAGGTAGTAACAGAGACTTGCATGCTCAGGCGCTCAGAACAGGTAGACGAGGTGCTATTAGTTGTTTATTGTGATGATGATGATGATGAATTAACCAACATAACACAAGTATCACCTTTGTAGGTACGTATTTTTCTGTTTCGCTCTGGTTAAATAAATCATCACTGGACACAATCCCGTTCGTTCCCGACGAACTAGATAGTTGCTGCAAAGTGTTATTTTTTAAGAAGAGAAACAATAAAGAACAGGTCTCACTAATTAATCATTCATTAATTTATATATAAGTATTAAGTCATTTGTTTTTGGAAGATTGTTCAATCAAATGATTAGGTACCAACAAAAAGATTTTGTACAGTTTGCATGTTATTCGAAATTTAAAAAAAAAAATCTCTGTCTCCAATTACATGAGCACCTAACACCAATACCTACATAAGGTCTCCTAGTGCAACAATTACATGAGCACCTAACACCAATACCTACATAAGGTCTCCTAGTGCAACAATTACATGAGCACCTAACACCAATACCTACATAAGGTCTCCTAGTGCAACAATTACATGAGCACCAAACACCAATACCTACATAAGGTCTCCTAGTGCAACAATTTCGCGCCTGGGCAAAGTATGTATACGTGTATGGTATAAAGCTGCTAAATGAAGATTTATTCGACGGCTCCTGCACAGCAGCGCAGCAGGCCGCGGGGGGTCGGTGAACGAGCTCGCAAGAATAGCTTCAAGCAGTACTATAGCTATAGATAAGTGTAGGCATAGTATTGTGTGGCCGTATTCCTTTCCAATTGAGAAAAATCAAAAAGGATAGCGCTTCGTCAAAAAAAAAAAACAATTTAAGTAACTATGCCAATCTCTAATATTATAAATCCGAAAGTGAGTTTTTTTGTTTGTTATGCTGTCACGCTAAAACAGCTGAACGGATTTGGATGAAATGTGGCACATGGGTACACCGTGACCTAGATTAGGTAGGATAGGATTCTTCTTATCCCGATATTCCCACGGCATCGGCATCGAGACTTATGCGGGTGAAACCGAGCGGAACTTGTCCTAGTAATACATAATTATTATAAATATGTAAACTTTGTCCGTCTTATTACAAAACAAGGATCATCTTCAAACCCAGGCTTAAACCATGGACCCTTTTTTGAATTTTGAGCTTTATTCTGACACGTTAAGATGTCAGTTTTACAAAACTGACAACTTGGTACCGGACTAAGTTGTCAGTTTTGTATAAAGAACTGTATTTCTATCAAAGCTAGGTTCATATTACAAAAACTGGCTCGATGGTTTAAACCATGACGAAGAAAAACCTCGTTTTGTAATAACACCGTGTGAGTTTAAATTGTAATCTTCGGAACTACTGATCCGATTCTGAAACTTCTTTCACAATAGAAAGTTACAGTATTACGAAGTGACATAGCATTTAATTAGAGGAGCTCGTGGCTAAGTAATAACAGCCGCACGGGTCGATCCATCAGGTTAAGCTACGCTTGCCGGGGTTGGTCCGTGGATGGGTGACCATCTTTACATACCGAGACTCCTCCGTGCCTCGGAAAGCACGTTAAGCCGTTGGTCCCAGCTGTCATTCGTGGATCTTTGACAGTCGTTACGGGTCGTCAGAAGCCCGAAAGTTTGACAATCAGTCTTACCAAGTGGTATCGTATTACCCAGTTAATGGGTTGTGGAGGTCAGATAGGCAGTCGCTCCATGTAAAATAATGGTATTCAGCTGCATCCGGTTAGACTGGAAGCCGACCTCACCATAGTTGGGGGCAGGCTGGCAGATTGATAGCATTTAATTAGATAAAAACAAGTAGTTACTTATTAAGACGTGGACGAAGTCGCGGGCAGAAGCTAGTTAGTGGAATGGAATGGAATCTGTTCTGCGGTGTAGAACAAGTAAATATTAACACTTGTGTGGTAACACAAAAAAAAAATATGAAAAAACATGTGCAGCTATCACACAATGTTATCCTCAATTTTAAAAACACATAAATAATTATACATATCCCAATTGTAATAAATTAATTAGAGGAAATGCGTGTCTCGTTTGCCTGCCCACTCTGCCCACTCTGCCCACTCTGCCCACTCTGCCCAGTGCCCAGCGGACTACGAAAATGGTTTAATTTTTTAACATTACGTGTGCATGGGTCATCGCTGGCCTTTTGTTATTAAAACACAATAATGGTGCAGCTCCGACTTCAATGAAGCCACTTATTTCGAGTAGCCATACCACAGTGCAGGTGACACAGAAACGCTTTTGTAGGTATTCGTGTTATTGCTATGAAAAAAGCAAAAAAATCAAACCGTCTCGAGTTTCACGGCTAATAACAATAATAATAAATAAAAACTTTTTTACAAAAAAATACAACCGACTTCCAAAAACAACACTATAAAGTGAAAAATAACTTTAATTTCGGAAGTCGGTGTCTGATTAAATGTATTTTCGTTTTTGCCACCGCCTTCCGAAATTAAAGTTATTTTTCACTTTATAGTGTTGTTTTTGGAAGTCGGTTGTATTTTTTTGTAAAAAAGTTTTTATTTTTCACTTTTTAGTGGTTCACATGTGCTTACCCCTTCACAGCATACTGGCGTGATGTTATGTTATGAACTGGTGTGAACAATAAACATAGGTACATGAGATTTCAGCAATCCCAGTCCATTTGCTATCATTTATTGAGGAGTTCCGTTGCCTATCTCAGAAGTTCTTCATCAGATCTTCACCAAATTGAAATGGGACCACTCCAAGAAAGTACTCTTCCAAAAACTATCCAAATCGCTTCAAGTGTGCCTATAAAATTGGAAGAGTTCTCTCTATTTCTCCAGGATCCCATCATCAGATCCTGACTTGATGATCATGGGACCACCTGGGAAGTATACCCTTTCAAACAAAAAAAAAATAATCGAAATCGGTCCAGCCATCTTCGAGTAATCGGGGAACATACATAAAAAAATAAAAAAAAAAAAAAAAAAAAAAAAAAAAGGTTCCGACGAATTGATAACCTCCTCCTTTTTGAAGTCGGTTAATAACCCCACCAACGTATACACTACGGCCGTCATATCTTGGCGAGCCTGAACATATGCAAAACCAGTCTGAACATAGGCAATACGAGTCTGAACATAGGCAATACGAGTCTGAACATAGGCAATACGAATCTGAACATAGGCAATATCAGTCTGAACATAGGCAATACGAGTCTTAACATAGGCAATACGAGTCTGAACATAGGCAATACGAGTCTGAACATAGGCAATAGGAGTCTGAACATAGGCAATACGAACTTTCGTGCATGTTCTCGCACTCACACTCCTCATGCGCAGTCTTCTGCGTGAACTTCGGGATCGCCAAGATATTTCGGCCGTATTGTATCTCTCTGTTGACATCGTGATGGGGCTTGCGCGCTCCTAAACTCTAGGTCTGTGCCGGTAGAGTTTACTTGCCGAAACAGATCTATGGTGGGGAGCCAGATCAAGAGAGATGCATGAATCCGCAGGGCAGCATGTGGCGAGCTGTTCGGCAGTAGCGACTCCACGGACCCTATCCCCCGGGAGAAGTCTTGTTCCTCACATCTTGCTTGCCTTTATTGGCTTGAGTGGAGATTCGCAAGAGCAAACGTGCTAGGAGGAAGGAAGTATTCCAGTAAGATGCTGGTAGGGATCTTAAGCGTACTTCCTATTTATGTGATCCAAACAATGAAACACAGCCTATAGAAAAATAGATAGTAAACTTACTGAATCAATTTAACGTAATTACACGTACATTGGTAACTGATACTGAATGTCCAGTAATTCATGTTAATGCGGTTTGTCCTCCGCCGTGTGCAACTCACTGGCCCCACTTCCCCCACCGGCCCCGAATTAGTGCACTTTGCGCCCGAATTGTTGGGGGACAGCCTTTTGAAAATTCTAATTGCCCGTCGGCCCGTGGAAAGGTAATGATTGTCAACAATCGCAGACATGGCAACAAAGGCAGTTTAATTTATTTTGATATAAACTTTAGATAGCTATACAAATTGCGGGGGAATATTAGCTGACTTGTCAGTTAGGGGTCCTGGGAAAATCACGTCTTGTGTTAGATAGTAAATTGTAACCTTGATGCACAAAAAATGTCAGTTTCCCGCCTTCGCACTTAGCAGGGACTGATCCAATGTATTAGGTTTCTAATCTAGCCTGGAACTCCTTTGTCCGATTTTCGTTACTTCGAAAACTGAAACAGATGTTACATGACCGAAACACACGAATGTACAGTACAGTCAGCAACAAATGTTGATTAACACTTGTAGTTTTTTAATCTTAATTAGTAAGCGAAATATTTAATTCAAATCGGAACAGAAGTACTTAAAATTTTAAGAACATTTTCTCTTAACAGTTAAACGAAAAAAAAGCAGTTTATCGAATCATTTTGTGTTAATTTAGACGATGTGAAAAAGTAGCAGTGTTAACCGACTTCTGTTGCTGACCGTACTTAGAATGAACGAATTGTGAAAAGATGAATGAACCACTAAACAATATATCGACCAGACCATGAATAGGAGAAATTATGACATTTTCAGATCACTCATCAGTCTTCTATAAGGAAAAACCTTCAGAAGTTTTCCGGAGCGGTAAGTAACTGCAAGAAATGAATGGTACTCAGAACCTGCTCATGCGTGCAACAGAAAGATTATATCTTAGGAAACTTACGATTCTGAGAACTTCAATTTATGTTGTCATTCATTCAGCTAACTCATTGACCGCTTGCGGACTCTGCCTGGTCGAATGCTTGTAGGTATTATCGGGTAACTTAATTCGACACAGCGACTGTTTCTAATAGTGAACTTATAAAAGAATTTTGGGGGAAAAGAATTTCTAAAGAAAATTATTCATAAATATTACCTATGGCTCTAATTTTTTCAGTGGCTTACATTATTGCTTAGCTTTATGACGTCATGCAAAAAACATCTAAATATTTTCTAACGTTGCCTCTAACAATGTATTTTTTTACCATTTGGGACGTCAGTGACGTTACAATAAAACTTTACACTTTCTTCAGCAACAACAAATACTAAATAAAACAACAAATAACACACCCGGAAATCAAAACCGGGATAATCAATAGGATCCCGCGTCCAAATATATCCCAAAATACAGCATCTAACCGTACAAAGCCAACATTAACGTCGGGGGCAGGTACGGGTACTATTGACCGTGCGAATTTATCGCCCCCGGTAACAAAGCGCCCGCTGACCTCTCCGGTCGAAGGGACCGCTAAATTTTACGTAACAAAAAAAGCGTCACGATATTTTAGGGTTAATTATGTTTGTGATGGGGTTATGCAGATCTAGGTATGACTTTTTTCGGTTTTTGAATAAGATCGAATGAGTATTCTTTTGTGAGTCTTTTATTTCGCTGGATAATCTTTAGCGGGCTTCCGGGTGTTAAAGATTTTTAACCGACTTCAAAAAGGAGGAGGTTCTCAATTCGTCGGAACCTTTTTTTTTTTTTTTTTTTTTTTTTTTTTTTTTTTTTTTTTTTTTATGTATGTTCCCCGATTATTCGAAGATGGCTGGACCGATTTGGATTTTTTTTTGTTTTATTCGAGAGGGTATACATCACAGTTGGTCCCATAAAAAATTGATTAACTTTGCTTGGGTAGTTTTTGAGTTCTTTTTTTTTTTTTTTTTTTCTTACTGGCTAAAAATTTTATTTACAACATTAAATAATATCTAAAAACATTATTTTACTAAAAGGTAGCATAACTAAAACTATTAAAAAACTAAAATATGGCGTCGAAAAATTCCTCCGCATCGCTGTCGACTGGTAAAGTACCCAAGAGACTGGCGGCATTGCCACGTTGTATGGCAATGCTAAGCCGCTGGCCAAGGTAAAAGCCAGCCCTTGGATCACGGCAAGTGTCAACCAGCCGTTTGGAGATTTCGTTGAACAAACTATGTGCACTCGGACCCCACGGCCCAAGGGTTTCAACCCCAAACGGCTCAAAAATATAATTACCGATAAGGTTATTATACTTCCGCCGCTTGAGGTTTTCCGCAGCGGCAGCAGCAGTGCCAGCACAGCACGCAGAGCCAGGAAGATGGGATGGCGCAAGAGTATCGACACACGTTGCGTCCCACACTAAAGGCCTTCCCAACTTCCATGGAAATAAAGACATGCCGTCCGGTCTCTTGCCATCGTCGCGTGCCAAGCCATTGGGTTCTAATACAGCTGGAACGCCGACGGTGACAAGGGCTCGTCGGATGATGTCATTGATGTTCGCGTGCCGTGCTAAGCGATCCGCACTTCGGCTGCAAGACAGGCCGTGGTGTCCGAGGCTGTTGACAACTTCGCCACAGTGACAGCGATGAGGAGAACAAGAAGGAGCTCCTAGTCGCAGGGAAGCAGCGAGGCGGAAAGTAGTGTCGTCGAACAAAGTGCCTATGTTCGACGACGGTAGTGCATGAAGCCACAGACCCGACTCCCACTTACCCACAGTCAGCAGACGCGCACGCTCCGCAGTAGTAGCAGACGTGTCAAGTAAATTGTTCTGTACTACTCTGCAGAGCGGCTCATCCCACCGTCTCTGGGAAAATGGATTGTCGGGTGGGTCTGAATTCGGGCAAGCGAGTCTCCAGGCATCTATAGCCTCGGTGAAACAAGGCACATCAAAATTAACCAGTGTGGAGGCTAAGATTTTCCTGATTAATTTATCTGTGCCGTGGACCGAAGATATGAATGCCGGTAAACTAATACTAGAAATTTTGCGGACGCCGAGGCCTCCCATACGAATGGGGAGAGTAGCTTGTGCCCAAGCGCGGTCGTCCATGGCCACATTTAAGATCGAAGTTAAAGTTTGTCGGATAATTTTGTCAATTTTATCTAAAAGGTGAGTGTGCTTCCATAAATGGGAAGCACGAAGGAAATATGTTAATTTAGGGCCGAAACAGCAGTAACGGATTAATGTTATGGCCGAGTGCATGTTAATTTGGAACAATCTTTCCGAAACGTCATTGAAATTTTGAATTTTTTCTTCAATAAAAACAGGAAAAGAATTTTCATAGATAGGAGACCCAAGGAGACGAAGAGAGTTTTTTTCAATAATTTTGATTTCCGGGGCTATTGCGTTAAATTTGGGAAGTGTTAGATGTCTGTCGGCACCGTCCGCTAAGAACAGTTCACATTTCGAAAGGTTGAGATCAAGGCCAATGGAATAAAGTTCATTTTTTAAGAATTGAAGGTCATTTAAAACAGTTTCTACATCGCCTCCCAAGGTTCCGTCATCAAGATACCAAACGTTAAATTTGGAATTTAGCTGTCGAATAATTGGGTGAATGGCTAAACTAAAAATCACTGGCCCGAGGGGGTCACCTTGTTGACAGTCAACAGCAGATTCCAGAAGGTTGTCCCGATACAGTAATTTAGAAGGGTGTCTGTAACATTGCCAAAGGAAACTATAAATTTGGGGTATTTCTTTTCTAGTTTCTGCCAGCAAGGTGTCCCTATTAACAGAATTGAAGGCATTCTTTATGTCAACCTTCAGGATGACCTCACCTTTGCCAGAATTTAGGTAGGTCGATAAGGCGTGTACGGCAGCCTCACAGCCCCCTTTGGAGCCATAACCTAGCTGCAGGGGCTGCAATTTTTCCGAAACAACCTCACCATAAAATTTACAGCAAATCTTGGCTGCCATACGACGGTAAGTAGTTCCCACGGCAATGGGACGAATGCCGCCATCCCTTTTACGCAGGGCGCATAGATTGGCCCCGTATAGAACGTCGATGACGGCCTCGTTCACCTTGCCGGAGAGCATGAGGTTAATCAGAGCCGTAAGCTCCTTCAAGAGCAACTCACCAGCTGCCCCGGCGCCTGAACAAATAAGGTCCTTAAGGTGCTGAGGACTCAGGCCGTCGAGGCCACCAGCGGAGCCGCTCCGGAAGGAGCAAACGGCTGTGACCAACTCTCGACCTGTAATGTTGTTTTTGAGTTAGCTTCAATAATACGTATTTTTTCCCCACTTTTATATGGATGATGTTCTAGTTTGTTTTGCAGATAGTGGTATTAGAATTTGTGTGGGGTAGGTACACAACTAAAAAGTGAAAAATAAAAACTTTTTTACAAAAAAATACAACCGAGTTCCAAAAACAACACTACAAAGTGAAAAATAACTTTAATTTCGGAAGTCGGTGGTAAAAAACGAAAATACATTTAACACCGACACCGACTTCCGAAATTAAAGTTATTTTTCACTTTGTAGTGTTGTTTTTGGAAGTCGGTTGTATTTTTTTGAGGTTTATAATTGTAATCCATTGAAAAATTCACGCCTACTGTCACCTACTTAGAGAAAACATCGTTTTTGGTGACCGGATCAGTGTGATCAGGTAATAAGTCAGTACTTACAAATATGGATGTCATTAGCAAAAATGTAGACTACTTATGTACTTACAGCTGTCCTCCCGCTGACACCATCCCTTATTTGCCTTTAACACCACCCACAATTGAGAGGGGCTGGCCCATTTTTCGCCAAAACGACAAAGCAAGAAGGACCGGGGGCTATACTATGACGTGAAACAAGATCACGGATCCATCATGGATCTGTTGAGAAAAAAGGATGGTGTTCTAGGTCCTTTATAGCTCCGTCTCTCTCTCACACTGGAACCGTTCAACTCCTGCCCTGCTATTAGAGCTCATAGTGAGCCCCCAGTATTGTGTAACTACACATTTGTGAAGAGTATCGGTAAATGCACCCCTGTCGATGTCGCCGACACAAATAGGCCGAAAGGTTGCCGATTCATCACTTGCGCTAAAACGTAGTGCCACATTGACATTTTACGAAGGCCGAAAGCCGAAAGTCAATATTATACCTCTCTATTCTTTGTTGGAACTAGCTTAGAAATCTGTTGAAATTTTTACTGACGTAGGTGAGTACATAATACCTTTCAAAATGGACAGTCAGTTTAGGAACATAAATTTTAGTTAGTAAATAATAACACGTTATGTGCGTTTGCTTACATTCTGTGACGAGCCGAGGATCAGCTGGTGCGCGGCTAACATCGGAACGAATGCCGCCATCTTGTTGAGGATCAGCCGGTGCGCGGCCAACATCGGAACGAATGCCGCCATCTTGTTGAGGATCAGTTGGCGCGTGACCGACATGAGAAATAACGCCGCCATCTTGTTGAGGATCAGCTGACGCGCGCGCGCGGCCAACATGGGAACTAACACCGCCTTCTTGTTTTTAGGATACCGAACCTCAAAAGGAAAAACCGGAAACCTTAGACACTCCTATGTCTATCTGTCTGTCTGTCTGTCTGTCTGTCCGTCTGTCACAGCCAATTTGCTTCGATTCTAATAGACCGATTAAGTTGAAAGGTATACATATGAATTTTTGTGAACCAAACACGGACGTGTAACATAAATAAATGAATTTTGTTTATGGGGCCACTTTTGGGGGGAAAATAACAAAGTTTTGGAAACTGTACCGTGTGACATATCAAATGAAAGTAATATATTTTTTTATAATATTTTAATACAAATTGTTTAAAGTTAGATAAGAAAATAGACGAAAATTGACCATTCCCCCCTCATCTCCGAAACTACTCATCTTCTGCCTAGCCTTTTCCCAACTTTAATGGGGTTGGCTTCCAGTCTAACCGGATGCAGCTGAATACCAGTATTTTACATGGAGCGACTGCCTATCTGACCTCCACAACCCAGTTACTGGGTAATAATACGACACCCCTTGGTGTTACCGATTATCAGACTCCGAAACTATGTACTGAATCTAAAATTAAAAAAAAAATACAGAAAATAGTTCTATACCTATAGAATACAAGGATATCTATAAGAAGTCTATGGTCTTAAAATAACATGGAAAATCTCTCAATGTTTTGCGTACAAACCTACATTTACAGTTGGAATAAATGGGAGAACATGTTTTTAACTACAATATTAAGTTTGTTCTTGGGATAAATTTTATTCATCCCAACTACGGAATCCTTTATTGTGCGTGGGCCGACACACATTTGGCTGGTTTTTTCAAAACATTTCACAATTTTAGTGTCGAATTGTTCACCAACAAAACCCTGTGAACGTCATCCGAGCGCCAAAAGATCCTTGTTGCGCTGCCGCAGACAGGCGCGACGCGACTACAACAATTTCTATGAAAACTTCATGGAAATTGGAAATTGTTCTACCAGAATCGCGTCACCGCGTCGCGTCGCGCCTGTCTGCGGGAGAAAAGAAAAAGAGGTGGCTAAGCATGGATTACCTTTACCATCAAACGCATCGAGATGAAGCACCTAGTGTAACTTGTACTTATTTCGTTTTATTTATTTATTAGTAGTTTTGCTATTCCCTTTGTCAATTTAGATCTATTTTCGACTCAGAACTGCAAAAGAATTATTAAAAACGATTAAAAAAAACTTGAAACTTTGCCTTTTACAGCATCAGCATTACTTTAAAGTTCTCTAGACTATATTTAGACCCCAAACTGCTCGCTGGCTAAGTCTTACATTACTAAGTCTACTTACATTTTTTCTTGTTGAAAAAGATTGTCCTCTGCGCCCTTATAAAATGTTGAACATTGCCAGCTTTGACAGGCAGATTATAAACTGTGCTGTAAAGGTTTAGAGAGTTACATACTCGTACATGAGTGAGAGGTACATAACGACCTACCTATACATACACAAATATGTTTATTACATAAGTCGCCTATTTCTATTTTAGTTACTTACCGCTATCAGTTAGCGATGTTATCGAATCGATATGTTCAATGGATATTAATTGGGTGAAACTTTCCATACATAGACAAATCTACTTTATCTATCTGCTATTAGATCATTTTATCTATAGGTACCTATTTATTTATTAATATCTTTACAAGGAGACCTTCATGAATATTATTGAAGTGTAAGCGGAGTAGATCAGAAATCATCGGTTGGAATGGTTGGTTGGAAGGGGTTGTAAAATATCCATAAGGTCAATCTTAGCTTGAAACCTTAGAAATGATGTGCATAATGATCTAGACACTTCCTATGGTGTCAAGCGAATTTAGATCTTATTGATATTCATGTTTTTTTGTTAAATTCAGCTTCCAGATCATTTACCGAGTACCCTGGATCAAAAAAACCAAGGGGTTGTGAAATGTCAATAAGGTCGAAATTTGCTTGAGACCTTAGAAATGATGTGCATAATGATCTAGACACTTTCTGCCAATGTGATTTATATTACGTCTTTACCTATGAAATTGCCGTTTTACAAGAAAAAAACAATCAATTTTTAAAGAAATATTGTCGCTGTCACTTTTGCCATTGTAATGAAAGTTCGTTGATGCCTCTATATAGAAATCCTGCGGAATTGATGAATTATTTAAAGGCGTTTTTTACCTTCTCGTTGGATTTGAAATTTTTCCCCGGGGCTCATTGTTGAGATCAAAATTTCCAGAACGGAAGCCATCAAACCAAAACTGCACCGTGCATTCACTTGCGGTACATACATACACATCGTTAATATTGCGTGCTGTCTGTGCTGCGCTGGTGCCACGACGGAACTCATAGCGCACTACTTCGATTTGTCCATGGTTACAGAAACATCGATACTTATCAAAGAAAATTCGAACGGCGCGAAAACAATGAACAACTGATCGTTTTTTTTAAATATGCTATATTATAAAATTAATTTGAATTTGCAATTCTGACATTAGACAGTTTCAAAAATCGGCAATTTCATAGGTAAAGTAAAGATCTACTCGTATTATGTTATGTACTGTCCCGCTACAAAGCTAAAGTAAAGACCTACTCGTATTATGTTATGTACTGTCCCGCTACAAAGCTAAAGTAAAGACCTACTCGTATTATGTTCTGTACTGTCCCGCTACAAAGCTAAAGTAAAGACCTACTCGTATTATGTTATGTACTGTCCCGCTACAAAGCTAAAGTAAAGACCTACTCGTATTATGTTCTGTACTGTCCCGCTACAAAGCTAAAGTAAAGACCTACTCGTATTATGTTATGTACTGTCCCGCTACAAAGCTAAAGTAAAGACCTACTCGTATTATGTTATGTACTGTCCCGCTACAAAGCTAAAGTAAAGACCTACTCGTATTATGTTATGTACTGTCCCGCTACAAAGCTAAAGTAAAGACCTACTCGTATTATGTTATGTACTGTCCCGCTACAAAGCTAAAGTAAAGACCTACTCGTATTATGTTCTGTACTGTCCCGCTACAAAGCTAAAGTAAAGACCTACTCGTATTATGTTATGTACTGTCCCGCTACAAAGCTAAAGTAAAGACCTACTCGTATTATGTTCTGTACTGTCCCGCTACAAAGCTAAAGTAAAGACCTACTCGTATTATGTTATGTACTGTCCCGCTACAAAGCTAAAGTAAAGACCTACTCGTATTATGTTATGTACTGTCCCGCTACAAAGCTAAAGTGAAGACCTACTCGTATTATGTTCTGTACTGTCCCGCTACAAAGCTAAAGTCTCATCTCAATCTCATACAGAGATCTGCATAATTTTCTTTGTGCTTTGTAACTGCACATTTTAATAAAATAGATAAACGTCTATCTGCAATGTTAAGTAAAAGTCAAAAACACTGCAGAGTCCTTGTTTCCAAGCGACTGCAGACTATCACCAACTAGTTGCTAGCCGCGTAGCTCCGGGCTATAGCAGTAGGTATACGTAAGTACCTCCAGTCAGCTGCGGTATCGATCCGCGTCCCCACTTCGCCGCAGAGGAGAAACGAAGGTAACTCGAGCCCAAAATATATCCACTAGAAATAAAAGGCTGGCTTTTACACGTAACCAATTTGTGACAAAGAAAAATTCACTTGTTAGTGAAAAATATTTTCCCTTGTATGTTTTCAAAGATTATGTTGACAGGATGAGCAAGTCCTATAAACAACTCACGCAACCAGCAATGTTTTGCTCATATGAAGTGGTTGAAGTTCCCAAAATAGCTCTGGTAGTGCCATGGGTTACCTCATAACAAATTCAGGCTAAAACTCTCAGAGAATAGGCACGCCCTTTGGGATTCAGGGCAGTTTACAAAGCGATGTAATTCTCGGAGATGTCTTTGAGAACTAAAATAACGGTACGCCTACTCTAAATCTGAGGGGTAAGCCTGGACTCATTATAAATAAGCCTTCCTAAGTCCCCTCGTTACTTAGAGACACATTAGCGGATCAGGGGAGGTTATTACGTAATCACTGTACTTCGTAAAGAACAATGTTTGTAGGTAAGTCTGTGGGTGTGGGATTGGGAACTGCCGAGCATACCTACTTAAGGTTTACGTTCAAAAAGTACTTACTCGTATTTTGGAAAGTATTTTACACAACTTTCTTTTCAGTCAAAATCTTTAGCCAACAATCTCAATAATATTACAAAATTGTCTCTTTTGTAACACCTTTCTCATGTCGTCTCGTCTGAACATTTGCAGTCACCCAAACGTAGTTTCAACTTTCCTGCCGCACAAACCCGAGGAGTTCGCTAGTCGTGAAGATACAAATCCGGCTCGAAGGACCGCGAGGCCAGTGTTGATGTTGAGCAGTTTTAAGCTGTTTTTATGCAAATGCTATGGGTTCAAAGTTATCGCTAAGTTGTCGCTAACGACTCAAACAAGTACAGTTAGGAGGCATTCTATATTCTATCGAGAGGATCAGAGCGATGGAAATAAAGGACATGGAGGCGAGGCGAACAATGTAATGTTTTCTCAGAAGTTCAGTGACGTAAAACGGAATGATGAAATAAATGTGTTCACATATGAAACCATTTAAATGAAGCAAACATGAAACAAAAAAAATAGTACATTTGGAAAACGAAAACAAAACTGCTAATCATTTTCTAAGGCCTTTCATTTAATTTGCAATACATCGATACAGGTGGAAGAAACTGAAGAACATAGGTAAACAACAGTTAGGTAGGTCACTATAGATAAGTACCTGTTTCCCCGCTAGCCTATTTGCCTATCTATAGATAAGTACCTGTTTCCCCGCTAGCCTATTTGCCTATCTATAGATAAGTACCTGTTTCCCCGCTAGCCTATTTGCCTATCTATAGATAAGTACCTGTTTCCCCGCTAGCCTATTTGCCTATCTACAGACAATGACACTGATCGACAAGGTCCCAATAGTACCTACTCTTAAGTAAACAGCAGTACAAAACAGATAGCAAATAATTAATGTATTATTTTTCGACATTGCTATCAGAAAATTGAAATATTTTGTTTTTAATCTTTGTTAGACAACTGACATGAACAGGACTCGAACCCACGATCACTGGTGTACAATACCTACTTCATCTAACTACATAACCACAATGTTTTAGTCAGTGATGGAGCGGTCCCTGCTAGCCCTGCGGTTGGGACGTGGAAATGGAGATCGAAAGATCGTGAGCTCGAATTTCACCCGTTACCCTAGCTCAGAAAGAATTAGATACTTTTCTGTTTGATAACAATAAGAATCATGTATTTACTTACTTATCTTAATAAGTAGTTGCGTCCAGCTCGCAAAAATCAGCCATATTAGATGACGTCACGAGCTCATTATGTAACACAAGTACCGACAATGTGTGTTTGTTGTCAGTTTTTAATCAGCGCTGCGCCGGCGGCTGTCATCTCATGTGCCCCCGTCCCTCGTCGCTCACAGATTCAACAGCGGTGTACTCCGCTTGGCACTCGAAAACATCAGACCTATCTTTTTTAAACGACTTAAAACAAAGGAGGTTTCTCAATTCGACCGTATATATTTTTTTACTTTTTCTTTGTGTGTTCGCGAAGTTATCCACTTCGTCGTGTATGAACCGATTTTAATGATTCTTTTTTGTTGTAAAGGAGATATCCCAAGGGTGGTACCATGATAAGGAAACCAGGATCCGATAATGACATCCCAGAGAAATCGAGAGGAACCTTCAAATATTATAGGCACACCTATAGCGATTTGGGTATTTTTTTTAGTAACTCGTGTATTTGCTCCCGAAAGCACCATTCGGTGAAGTGGAACTGATGAGGAAGACCACAGATGGCCATCGGAACTACTCAATAATTCGATTATTACTAAGCATTTTATGCTCGTCACAATATGTACCTATTGAACATATGTATGTTGAAGTGGAGCTAATGGTGACTTCACCATCAGTTCCAGTTCTCCTGGTTCCTTACTGGGAGAACTCTTCAACAATTAACGTCCTTGTATCGGGAAAAGCAATATTTTATAAAAAGTGATGAGCAGTTGGCATTAGGCTATTTTAACTTAGATAAATTACAGACTGACCCACTAAAAAGTGAAAAATAAAAAACTTTTTTACAAAAAAAAAAAAAAAAAAACAACCGAATTCAATAAAAAAATACTACAAAGTGAAAAATCATTTTAATTTCGGAAGTCGGTGGCAAAAAGCTAAAATACAGATCCAAAGACACCGACTTCCGAAATTAAAATTATATTTCACGTTGTAGTATTTTTTTTGCAAAAAAGTTTTTTTTTTTTGTTGATAGCCTGCATTGTGTCCCACTGCTGGGCAAAGGCCTCGCCTTTTCCATCCAAACTTTGTAGGTAGTTATTATTGATCGAAGTCTACCCCTCAAATAAAAAAATAAAAACTAAAATCTGTGGCAATGTCTGGCCGCGTTTGTTCTGCAAACCTCTCCAGTTTTTTAACACAAACTTTCAGTTATTTATAAATGTAGGCACTAAGTTAAACCACTGATTCTGAATTAAATCGACTTTTATCAAACGCAATCATCTTGAGGTAACCTTCACAGCCAAAAAGTAATAAAAAGTCCTCTTTCCTCTTTTTAACGTTCGCTAAATTTAAAATTGTGTGATCCCAAGATGCAGCTAAACCTGTTTTAGTCAAAAATAACACTAATAAAATCAAGTTAGTAGTATCAGAGATTTATTTATAACTTTAACTTGATTGCCTCGTTGCTCTAGTGCTCGCAAGCGCTACTGCTGAGCATGAAGTCCTGGGTTCGATTTCCAGGTCGGGCAAAGGGTTATTGAGTTTACCATCTGAAATTTCTCAGTAGCAACTATACAACCCGGAGTTTGGAGTTATGCCCGGTTGGTGGCAATAGGCTCGCTCTTACATGAGGCTTAAACATAACTGGCGAAGCCTCCGCCCTAACCCTTCGGGAATGACAGGCGTGGTGCCATGTGATGTTTAATTTAACAAAGAAATTACAAAACGAGTTAATTAAGTGAAGAAAGTTTTTGTACATAATTCATCGTTGTGTGTGTGTAAAGCAAATTATAACAACAATCAATCCTCTGTCGCTTTCTTTGTGATAGATACGTACTATTTTAAATTGGAAATAAAAAAAAAGGTCGTATCGCAATGACAGTCGCAAGTGGAACAAACCAAACGTTTGCATAGCAACCCGAGCCCCTGCCTTGCCCTTGTGAGCTAGCCCTACTTTAGACAACTATAAACTGTTGAAAAAGCTACCTTATTTAGTAACAAGTAGGACGTATTTTCTTTGACGTATGAATGAGTTATTGGTGCAGAAGAATTTCAACTTTATGTATAGGAAGAAGTAAGGTTTAGTTTTGATTGTTATTGCTTTTCAATGCAACGAATTCAATGTCAATTTCATGAAGACCATGTCCAGTCTAAAATAGAATTTAAGCCTTACAATGTAAGGTTTTATTTACCATAACAATATTTTCAAATGCATGAGAGCACTGATGTGCAGGTACACTTTCAGAG
Organism: Cosmia pyralina; assembly: GCA_946251885.1. Taxonomy (NCBI): domain Eukaryota; kingdom Metazoa; phylum Arthropoda; class Insecta; order Lepidoptera; family Noctuidae; genus Cosmia; species Cosmia pyralina. The sequence goes on from OX276359.1 coordinate 25,403,473, forward strand.
GTCCAAAACGACGAGATAAAAAGTGAAGATTTATGTTTAACCAACTTGGCAAAAAATGGGTTAAGTGTTTACTCGTTTCTATTTCTGGGCAGATAACACCGACACGTGTAACTTGAGACGATTTGGACGTTTTTGTGCAGCTACTGGCGTTCCGTGCGGGTTGGGTAGGTGGTACCCGAGAGCACAAGAGTGCCCGAGAGCCCGAGATCTGTCATCAGCTGGTTTTCAGTTTTTAGTCAGATTTCTATGAGTTGCACTATGTTCAAATATTTAGATTTACGTAGAATGGGGCTGACAACTGGCATAGATTGCAACAGTAGAAGGTACTACATTATCACAAACTTTAGTCCTCAGTAATAATGCTTAGTCTTGTACTTTTTAGGATACCTACTAGTAGTTACCATCATCATCATGCATGTCATCATCTGCCAGCCTGCCGCCAACTACATATACGAGTACGTCGGGGTCGGCTTCCAGTCTAACCGGATGCAACTGAATAGGCACCAGTATTTTAGGCATGTAATTCAGTTCTGAGCTTTTTCTGCAAATTTAGTTCTAAATAGTTTCAGCTGATTGGCGGATTTTTTATTTAAAATATAGTGTTCTCAATAACAATCATTATATTCATTGACTTATATATTACTACTTTTTATATCAAAGGTTATATCTATTTTGTAATCGTCGTATGACAAAAAATTTTGAAAATAATGTTAACTAGCTAAATACTCAGATTTGTATCCTTTCCTTATGCTATTTAATAGCAACGTAGGTACCTACTGCGATTACCTATAACCAAAGAGTATTTAACATAGATATATATGTTTTTTATATTTCTATGGTATTTAACCACAATAGTCTTTGCCTATAACTTTGCCAAGCGCGGCGATTATTGTAACAAGCAAATGATCTTTTAGCACGACGCTAGTACACATTGGTAGTCATAACATTATTCTTTTGAATGGAATATTATTATACCTACCTACTTATTATTTTGTTATTTAGAATAATATTAATATATTGTATTCGCATCTCATTAACGTTTATCTATAAATCGAAACAACTTTTATTTATCATAAATATTTTGGTCCTATAGAGGTGGATCCCACACCGAAGTTACTCAACGTTAGCAAGTGTTACTGGGCAACAACGGATAACAAAAATTTATAGCAAACGCCGCAAAAGAGAAAATGTTGCTCAACAAAAGTAACTGTAACTGCGATGTGGATGTACCTGTCAATAAAAATAAATAATAGCAATAGCCTGAAATACATACAGGCGACACAGCCTAACCTAATCATACATATTTGAATATACTTACTTACCTATTTACCTATTTTTTTTTTTACCTAAGTATACAAATATTTATATTTACCTTTAGGGAACAGAACCAGGACTCCTCACTCCCATTGCCGAAGTCAATCGCTAACCACTGCGCCGAAGGTGACCATGATCCTATGTTCTACGACACAACACGTCACATGACCCTTATGTTCTGCTAACAAAATCTTAGAATGAAGCAGGTTATTTACAACATTTGAGTACCTACTCAGTTGTTGTTGTTGCTGGCAACACTTACCTGCGGGGAATGTTGCGTAACACACGTCATACACTGTCAATCGATCGCAATGCCTTTCGTTTTGACAGTTCAGTTACCCATGCGCTATGTATACCTACGTTGATGAGCTGACGAATTTATCAAACCTAGAAGCAATGAATTAGGAATCTCCTTCAACCCCTCGGATGGTGTGTGTGTGTGTGTGTGTGCTACGCTTACTCGACGAGGGCGCTAAAGGTCGATTTCAGTAATTAATTAGAAATGGTCAAAATCTAGTCGCAATCTGACCTCAGCGAAATTTACTGTCAAAAATATAGGTAAACAAGAGGAATATTGTGACACGAGCGGTCGACACCAACGGCAGAAGCAACTGCAGCCGTCGTAAACACTAATCGACATCAGCCTTAGAGCGTCGACGGCTGCCGTCGACAGAGGTAATTCTACAACGTGCCGCTCGTGTATATGAGCGGGTGAGCGGGTGAGCCGCATGTGCGAGAGGAAAAGCAAGTCGCGAAACGTCGCGGCGCGAAACGTCGCGGCGCGCAGCGCCGGAGGCGCTCCGCCCTTGTCCTCCACTCGGTGATAATGCGTCGACATGAACTCACAGCTACCGACCACCGGGGCGCGGGCGGCGGCGGCGGCGGGCGCGGCGCGGCGCGGCGCGGGCGGCGGCGGCGGCGGCGGCGGCGGACGCGGCGGACGCGGCGCGGCGCTCGCTCGTATCTAGTGAGTGCGACTAGTGAATAAGAAATAAAAACTAGCTACGACACTATACGCCCGGTTACGCATGTAGCATACCTAATGAAATGAAACCTATCTAGATCGATTTGCTTCTGGTCTATGTATGTAAGCTTGCCTCGGCAACGCTGCCGTCGCCTGCCGCGCGCCGTCGCACTCACTAGTCATACATACATAAGTACTTACTTAGTCCGTCTACACTGAAATTGCACGCCCTCCCGACTTCCCGAGTCTAAAGTAAACATAATTAAACCATCGTTCCGTTTCTGATAATACACTTCTGGACACATCTTTTGGCCCACCTTGTATTTTCAGTTTCGTTTGGTCCTAGCTAAAATTTTATATTAGGTCGAGCAAAAAGTTTTTATGCAGTTTTGAACCTGGCACATTCACAATTTCATTCAATAATCTTTTTTTGAATTTCGAACACAGAATTTAAAGAAACAAAAGACAATTCGGAGCCTGTTTGTTGATATCAAACAATCGAATACTAAGAAAACTTGGTTTTATTGGTTTACTTGGATTTAATTCTTGAAAAAGTGATTGATATCTTTGGTTTTGCAACAAACATTACTTATTCTTAACATTAAGGTGAGGTTCTATCAATAATCTATGGATACTTCACCTGAAGTCGCCGCCCAAGCTGTGGCACTTATTCAGGTCGGACACAGCCAAAGAAACGTGAGTGCTCAACTTAATTTAAGTCGATCTGCGGTCCGAAATGTTTATCGGAGGTACCTAGAGACTGGCGGCTTTGTTCGTCGCCAAGGAAGGCCACGATCTCGGGTCACAACTGAAAGGCAGGATCGATTCATCGTGACGACCAGCTTGAGAAATCGTCACCTTACCTCCATTGAGATACAAAACCAACTTCGCGACTTCCATGGAGTATCTGTGAGCGCTCGAACTGTTCGGAGAAGGTTAAAAGAATGCGATATGGTACCACACAAGCCAGCTAATGGCCCCAAACTAACGCGAGCCCACCGAACAGCGCGCCTTCATTTCGCACGCAGTCATTTAAATTTGACACAGCAAGATTGGAGCCGTGTACTCTTTTCTGATGAGTCTAAAATTGTGTTACATGGCAATGATGGAAGGAAGAAGGTCTACCGACGTAAGGGAGAGCGTTTCGCACAATGCTGCTTTGAAGAGAGGGTTGCTTATGGCGGTGGCTCATGGACTGTCTAGGGCGGTATATCCGCGAGCGGCAAAACTCAACTTGAGGTTGTTACAGGACCACGGCTGCCAACATTAAATGCTGAAAGGTACATTCGTGAGTGCTTAGAACCTCACGTGATACCATACGTGGACTATGTGGGCCCAAATTTCCTTTTTATGCATGATAATGCAAGAGCCCATGCGGCCGGCATCGTCAGGGAATATCTTCGGGATGTGAACATCACAGTTATGGACTGGCCAGCCAGAAGCCCAGACATGAACCCCATTGAGCACATGTGGGACGAGCTAAAAAGACGTGTTAGGGCTCGTCAGCCAGTTGCCCAGACGATGCAGGAGTTGAAAACTGCCATAGAAGAGGAATGGGAGATGATCCCTCAAAATTTCATAGAGCGGTTGATAAACTCTATGCCTAATCGTATGAGAGCTGTGGTAGATGCCCATGGAGGCAACACGCGTTATTAAATTAAACCTTTATTTGATAAAACATGTTTTTTATTCAAAAATCAATTGCCTTTAACAAGGCGCATATCGAACTTCTTAGGCGTAGCTCCATGTCGTATGGTATTCTGAATTCAAATTTAAAACAATACGATCGAAAAAGATGGTAAAATGTATCAGGTTTAAAACTGCATCAACAGTTTTTGTTCAATCTAGCAATCATATTTCGGTAGGGGCCATCGAAACCTAAACTCTAAGGTGGGCCAATAGATGTGTCCAGAAGTGTAATTTGAAGATCACAGGGACAGAATTATGTTACATACTTATAGATGATGCACTTAGTGATTTGTGGAGTAAGAGGCCTCTGAGACTGAAGGACAATAATGATAGCAACTCATTGTGTGCGCATTGATTATTTATTATAGATCAAAAAACAATGAATAAACATAAAATCTATTAACTTAGTAGTTTCTAGTGTGCGTAGATTATGGCGTAGTACTCTGTGCACATGCGCTGTGCAGGAAGCGAGTCGCCGCCCGACGCGCCGCGCCGTGTACCCCACTCCTCAGTCTGCCGCGGCCGCCACAGCGCGCTGACGTGTCGCTGTCCTCGCCCCGCACTCGCACCATACGCGCCTCCTGCGCCACGCGACCTTCAGCAAACGCAAACGTCGCGGCGTCCATTCGGCGCGCTTGCATTATCATCTTACTATTGTATCAAAGTTATATTAGTTACTGCAAGAATGGACACCATGGATAGTACGGAGATCAAAACAGAAAACCCAGACTCGCTTGAGATTGAACCAGAGGACTTCAACGTCGATAGTGATGCGATGAAACTTGAATTTTCAGAAGTTGGCGATCCGGTACCGTTCAAAATTATTAAAGTCGAGCACGATAATGGTGAATCGGATTTCCAGATGGAAGTACCGGTCCAATCGGAATGGATTGCTGATGCGGAGCAACACCAAGCAGGCCCTTCGAATCTAGAACAGCTCGCCACGGATTCTCGTAATTCTTCAAGACCTCCACCAAATAAATGCATGAAAACAGACACAAAATTATCAACCACGCGTCCTGTTAAAAGACCAAAACGTCTGCGATTGGAAAATAATGAGAGCATGGAAATTATGAGTAGCGATGATGACGCGTTTTCAACAGAGAGTGACATGGAGTACGGTAACGACAGTGAGAGTGATTCCGCATGTGAATACTTCAGTGATGATGACCCGTTATACACTGGACCTCAAGATGATCGAAACCTCGATGGTGTTAACATTGGATTGAGTGAAAATCGACCAGTATGGACTGACGAATCATCAATGAAAAAACATAAATTTACGAAGAAAAGAGAATTACTAATACCACCGCCTAAAGCTCCTTACGATACCTTCTGCTGGTTTCTTAATGATCAAATATTAGATACGATAGTAAACGAAACAAATAAATACGGCTCTATTATCTCGAACAAAAAAAAATTAGCTCCTACATCTAGGTTTAGGGCTTGGAAAGATGTGACGCGAGAGGAAATGACCACGTTCCTGGCACTGCTTATCCACACAGGCACCATCCGGACGAACCGAATCAGTGACTACTGGAGAGGAGACTATCTTTTTAATTTTAATTGTTTTTCTAGATTTATGAATCGAAATCGCTTCATGTTGATATTAAATTGCCTCAATGTTGGAACATTGAATCCCAAAACTCGTGCGAAAGACAATATTTCCAAAATAAGTCCGGTAATCAACAATTTTAATGAAAAAATGAAGGAAATCTACTATCCTGGAAAGGAGCTCCTTATCGCCAAGTCCATGGTGTTTTGGCATGGCAGACTGGTGCGTCAAGAGTACACCGACCACCGGCGACACAAGAATGCTATCAACTTGTTCAAGCTTGCAGAACCCAACGGCACAGTTGTCAAATTTCAGGTCTATGCTGGGCTCAGTATCGATAATATCTACAGAGTCACGACAGGAAAAATTGTTGAAGATCTCTTAGAGGACAAACTGGGCAGTGGACACTCCGTATACATGGATAGATACTACAGCTCGTACAAGCTGGCACGTACGCTACTGGAGAATCAGACGTACTGCACTGGAACTTTAAACAAAAAGACAATACATAATCCTTTCAGAGAGACACAAGAACTGAACTCCAACAAATCGTTCTTCTCAAACGGTGTGCATATTGGAAAATGGCGAGGCCATAAATCTATTCTTTACATAACTACGGAATTTAAAGACCAACTCCATCAATTTACAGAAAAGAATGGTACACTAAACCATAGACCTAAGGCTCTTGCAAACTTCTCGAAGTTCATGACAGGCACCGAGTTGCAAGATCAGCTGATGTCCTACATGCCGTGCAACAGGAAGCGCATGCACTGGTACAAGAAGGTGTTCATATACGCACTGCAGATATACATGAGCAATGCCTTTCATTTGTTCAACAACTATTCTGGTATTAAGAAAAAGATGGGTTATTACGAATATAGGTTGGCTGTGTTGAGAGCTATGCTGCCGCTGCCGGAGCCGACGCCACCGATGTATGAGCCGCCGGTGCCGCTGGCACTGAACCATGCGCTGACTAAGATCACGAGGACCAGGCTGCGGGAGAAGAAAGAGAGGGATGGCACAGTGAGGATAGTGAACGAAGTACTGAGGAAGGAGTGCAAGCCATGCCGGCGCAGGAAGAGGCGCACAGCCACGCTGTACGAGTGCGCGGCGTGCGAGGGCTCGCCCGCCTTCTGCACCACGTGCTTCTGTGAGGCGCACGTCAGCACCAACACTCCTTATACTGTGGATTTTGATTTATAATTACCTAGGTTACAAGAACATTCCTCTAGAATTCTAGATATTTACATAGGTGGTATACAAAAACGGACAATTGTTATTTTGTTATATTGTTGAATAAACTTACTTCTACTCGTATTGATAATGTGAAACTTTTGATACTTACATGTTTGTGATAAACTTTAAATAATAATTGATAATAAATAATTATTGATTACCTACCATAGTGATGTTGTTTTATTTAAGTAGGTAAGTATGACATTTACTTGTTAATCGTTGGGTTCGATTCCCAACCAAGAAACTATTCAGTTGTTTTGCTAATTGAAGGGTTATTTACAAAAACAACATATCTGAATTGAATGTCATTTATCAGAAACTTGAAAAAACTTAATTTCTCTTTCAATAATCATGACTGATACCACATTTCTACATATTATATAAAGAAAAAAATACAGATTAGAAATCATTTCATTTTGATTAAATAACATTTTTAAATAATAAGATATTTAATAAAAACTATGTGACACTTATGCAGTTTTTGTGAAATATTCATTGGTAGTTATGTTGTTTTTGTGAAAAAAAAAAACAGTTTACCAAAGTAATGTTGTTTTTGTGAAAAAAAAACACAGTCTGTCAAAGTTATGCTGTATTTATTTGCGAAAAAATATCATATTAATCATGATTATTAATCTTCTGTGCCACTGCTATTGTCCTCGTTGTCCACATCATCAGCTAAATTAGTGGGTGCTGAAGTACTCATAAGATTTTTATAGAAGTTGTGAGATGCAAGGTTTGACAAGTAAGGCATCAGCTTGCGTAAATCATTTACTTTATGTGGATTCAAAGGCAGCGATGACTGGTACATCCTACTTAATTCCAGATCTTCTGGCAATTTGCGTTTATTCCTTATCATAATTCTATGCCAAGGACCTGTGAACTGATATCGTACTAAAACAAAAGGAACATCCTTCTTTATTTTGAGCATTCGAACTTCTTTAAGTTTCATTGGAGGTTTGCTTTGACGTAAAAAAAATTGGCTAACAGCTTCTTTTATATTAAAAAACATGTCATATGTTATTTTTTCGACATTATATGGTGATGGATGTCTTCGAGCTTCTTCCATTATAATATTCAGCAGAGCATTTCTATTTTTATTCCCAATCAAGCTAAAATCTTGATCATTAGGTAGGTATGTGTGTCCTCTTATAGGAAATATATATTTGATTGAGTTAAATAAACCCAAGACATGAACTAAACAATAAAGAAAGTACACCATTATGTAATTTTTATTTTGTCCTGAGCATCCATCACTGATTAGTACTAATTTATCAGAATGAATCTCATACTTATTTAAGTATCTCAATAGGAGTGATGTTACATCATTCTGTCCCTTTTTTCCCTCTGTTTCTAAGTAGCTATTCAAAACAACTTGATTATTTCCAACATTATGGATCGCAAATACATACATCCATAGTTGACGACAGTAAAAGACATCACTTGTCCTAATATGGGGCAGAGGGAGATTCTGCATGAAATCAAAGGTTAAGCAGACAGTTTCACCCTGCTGAGCCTTTTGTTTTTCCATTCGTCGTCTCATTAAATTTTTCCACTTTTGCCAAATGTAATTTATGTTCATTTTTAAGTATGACTTTAGTTTCATCTAAAGCAGCTAGTTTAATTTTTAATCTGTAGGAATCGCATGTTGCGCATGTATCAGTTCGGGGTAAGCCAAACTTAAGATTAAATTCCTTCTTAAAAACTGACCAATACACTACATAAGAAACCTGAATATGATGACTGTTTAAAAATAAATCATACATCTTATTGACAGATAAGTCTTCATCCAAATATCTGCAGTTAGGATTCTCTCTCAGGGAATAATGTGATTGCCGTGTCCTGAATGATTCTATATGACTATGGATTAAATGTAAAAGTTCTTCAGGTGTTTTCTTATATCGGTTTAACTTGTATGAACCTCGCTTGTCTTTTGGTATTAAAGCATTAACAGTAATGAGCCCTTGCAACCTTCTAATACGACCTTTTTTATTACCATGAATGTTACAGAAAGCAGTAAGGCATACCGGTATTTCTTCCACTCCCATACGAAATTAAACTCATTAAGTAGGCATCCTGATCGTTTTTGTTAGGTACCTAATTCATTAAAATTTCTTAAAATACTTTGCCTCTGTTCTGCATCAATTTTTTCATAGCATTTGTATACTTTACACCTGAAATGAAATAAAAATGATTTTTAACCCAAAATAACGACAATAACCGAATGCACAAACAAATAAACCTGCTTTAATTAATAACGTGGTGCTTTTGATTTACCTGCAATCAGGCCCAACTTCTCGAGCTAGTATTACTTAAGTTATTTTTATGGTTTATATGTTCAAGTCCTTTAGCTTTTTTAATTTTTATCACATTCTCCTTTTTTTCTTTGCGTTTTCTTCTTCTAGAAACACCTTGAATATCCATTTTAAATTATTTGTAAGGCGCGAGAAAAAACGTATCACAATACCAAGCACACGTCGTTTTTGACATTGACATAACCAGTATAACCACAGACATGATATTTTTTTACAAACACTACTTAAGTACAAAATGTTATGCAGTTTTTGTAAAATATTTATGAAGATATGCTGTTTTTGTAAAATAGCATGAATTTTAAAGCCTTTAAAGATATGTAGTTTTTGCAAAACATATAATATATCATTCGATAGCTTAGTCACAGACGAACACAGTGTTGTTAATAACAAAAAAGATGTGAAAGTGTTGGTTATGTAGTTTTTGTAAAAAAACTCTTCAATTGCTATTTTGTTTATGCGTTGGTGGCATGGCAAATGGCGGCCGCAGTAAACAGTTGGTATTGTAAACAATTTTTTGCCTTTTATGCTATTCTTAAGCCTACGGATTATAAGTCAAAATCGGTTGAACGGACTGTAAAAAAGGTTTGTTTAAATGTCTAATCTTATTACATATGGAGTATAGTTACTAGTCATGACTCGTGACTACTTAGTCCTAAACTATACTAAGACATAATCTTATTACATATGGAGTATAGTTGCTAGTCGTGACTCGTGACTAGTCCTAAACTATACTAAGACATAATCTTATTACATATGGAGTATAGTTGCTAGTCGTGACTCGTGACTAGTCCTAAACTATACTAAGATAAATAAATTTTGTGAAAAATATAAAATCTTTAATGACAGTCAGAATGGATTTAGGAAAAATAAATCTACAACTCTAGCAGTATTTAAATACATTCAAAAAGCGTTAAATATAATAAATAATAAGAAATATGCAATAGGGTTACTATTGGATATGAGCAAGGCCTACGATAGGGTATCATACAAAATATTACTTGATAAACTTTACCAAATTGGTGTTAGAGGCAATGCACATAAGTGGTTTTGCTCATATCTAAAAAATCGCACTCAGTACGTTGAAGTAGAATATAATCACCCGCATACTGGCATAATATCCCACGTAAGGTCACAAGCAGCAGATCTAACCATGTCTATACCACAGGGTAGTGTGGTAGGATGTATTCTGTTCTTAATTTACATAAACGACTTGCCGAAAGAAATAAATGCTCAAAGTGTCCTTTTTGCTGATGATATTTCAATAGTTTTTCCATGTGCCGACAGTAATGAGTTAAATTCAGCCCTAGATGATAAACTCTCAAAAATAGTAAGCTGGCTGAAAGACCATAATTTGGAAATAAATTTCTCTAAAACCAAGCTTATGCAATACAGACCTTATCAAAAACGCCCACTGAATAATATTAACTATTCGTACAATAACAGACAGCTTCAGTGTGTAGATGAATTTAAATTATTGGGTCTGACCATAGAAATATAAAAAACTTCTTTCATATATCTATGGGTCTGACAGTTGATACCAATATAAATTGGAAGGCCCATATTGAGGCTGTGTCCAGTAGACTTGCAAGTTTCACGTACGCTTTAAATGAATTAAAAAGGTCAACCGATTCAAAAACAGCTATGTCGGCATACTACGCCTACGCATATTCATGGTTAATATATGGAATTGTTGTGTGGGGAAATAGTGCAGAAGTAGGAAAACTCTTCATTTTACAGAAAAGATGTATAAGAATTCTAGCAAACATTAACCAAATGCAGAGCTGCAAACCTTACTTTATTAAATATGAAATGCTCACATTAACAAGCATGTACATCTTGGAAGTGGGCAAGTTTGTCAGAAAGCATGCGTCACTATTCCCATTAGTTAAAGACCAACGACCGCAGCAACGCAACTTAAGATCCCAAAACAAACTAGCGCAGCCAAGTTCAACACTTGCTATGTATCATTCAGGACCGCTTGTAATGTGCATAAAAATTTACAACAGATTACCAAACGACATTAAAAATATAGAACATGAAAATAAAGGAGAATGGGCATTTTGGTACTCGCTCCAATAGCAATCATTGTGGTGTCATTGGATAGGTCTTTTAATTAGGAAAAATATTTACTATGGCGACATGTCCCAAATCCTTGTCTGAAAACCACGGCAAGCCCCCAAAAGTTCCAGTTTTAGTTAATATCATAATTGCAAGTACGATAATATTACATACCTATCATGGTTGAAATACGAAAAAAACAATGTAAAACAACATTATTTAAAACGAGAATTGTATTGTGTTACTCATAGACTCATAAAAAAAGGAGGACTCCGCGCCACGCATATCGAAAGTGAAGCACAGTAAGTATGCCAGGACCGTTTGTACAAACACGCCTCGAGCACACATTTACATCATAGTATGCCAACCGGACGCCATTACGTGACACAAGCGACGGCGTCTTTGCAGGTACTCATATCACGCACACATCATAGATCGGTACGGAGCTTCACTTTCGATATGCGTGGCGCGGAGTCCTTCTTATTTTATACGTCTATTGTGTTACTATTCATATCGTGATATGATATGATAATAGTGAAGACTTTTGAAAATATGTTTTTTTACATAAAAAAGTAGTATTATCTTTAACATTTCTGTTTTTTGTTACAACGGTGACTATAGACCTCGGGGATAGGGAAACAGCCGCGGGGTGGGGTAGGTGGTGCGCTGTGCCAGTGGACAGCCTTTTGTGCCGCGACATTCACTAGTCGTTGTATCGTTCTGTGCGTGAAACGACGTTCCGCAGCTGTTTATTCTACCTAGTACTTTGTTATACCGTTTTCATCACTGACCCCGGCGCCCCTTTTGGACATTGTTACCCGCTACAAACGTTTATCTTGGCTAGTGTTGTGGACTATTGTAGTGCTTATCGATTTAGAACATCGTTATGGAAGAAAATCGCAACTGTGTGATGTGTCGGCGAGGCCTACATCATGCTAGATACCAACAGCATGTTTTAACTGATGATCTTCCAAGAATGCACCTCGAGTTTGTGGCTTATATACGAGAACATGCCGTTTTGGAGGTTAGTACATACTTCATTAAACTATTTTGAACTTCACCAGCTTCAGTTTTTCTTTTTAGAAGCGGTTTGTTTATATTATTATTGTCTGTTATATTTTTATACCTGAGCCATTACAAACGTGCGAATTGAGCCCTAAATCATTTTAATCGGACCTCTTGCTCGCACTTACAGGTCTTATTGAACTACTCTAGTGTTGTGTGTAAAAGTGCGTTTCCGAACCGAGCTGCAAACTACCAACTGCACGTGTTTATTTTCTATGTAGCGCGGCTGTATGGTCCGTAGCTAAGGGTGTTCGCTTCATAGAAAAAAAAAACACGTGCAGTACTAGCTACCTGCTTCCGAGCGGCATCCCTTTATATCAGTAATGACTTGTGCAGCTTTCTCACAATCCTTTAATACTTTTATGACTCGGTTCGCACGTTTATAGTTCTTCTTATTAAAACACTTCTCTGGCCACCTATTGTGTGTTTGCTATTGTTATCTATTCACTAAGCCGTCACATCGGCTATACATAAGATATATTTTTACTTGCATTACTTAAAATATGAAAACAATACAAGTATGCCATGACTTTAATACCTACATACCGCATTGTTTTAAATGTTTTCATAAAAATACAACATAACATCAGCAAGATCGTATTCTACCATTTTCAGGTAGAGTTCGACAACACACGACGTGTGTGTCACCGATGTTGGCAGAGAATTGACAACGTTGTAGGAAGACCACCTGTCATACCAGAAGTAGAACAGAATGGACGAGAGCTTCAGGTTCCAGACTACACTCGAGCTCCAAACACTCCAGGGCATTGTATCTTTAACACTTGCCAAAACGCAACCCGCTATCGAATACTAGAGACGATCAAGATTCACATTTTCTGTGAATATAAGATAATTATATATTCCTGACGGTGCTAGAGTATGTGGACAACACCTTGAGAGCAATGCTTGGGAAGAGCTGCCTCAATTCTGCAATGTCACACATAACTTCAATGCGCAACAGTTTAGGGACGTTTGTGACATGTTGAGAATGGCTTTAAATCGTGGACCTAGGCTAGATTTCAACACAAGAGGTGCTTTAAGCAACGAGGATATGTACTTTTGGACAGGACGCAAATGCGAACAGTTTGATTCCATATTAGAACAAACACCCTCACTAAGTGGGAGGTGCAAGGAGCCTCCAACTGCGTTAGGCATATATCTGACGAAACTACGTACTGGAGACTCATGAAAGACTAGCGACGTTATTTAACAATATATGTCATGAAGAAAGCTGGAACGTTTACTAACTATTGTGCGCGAATGCCTCGTGAATGAATATGTAATATTACACTTGGGAGTGGACCATATGAATAGAAACGACGTTTTAGAAAAGAACCTCACTATACCAAGAGGGTTATTTGGCAATGAAGAAAACAATAAAGCTATCGTTATATGCGATGGGACTTATATATATATATATCAATAAAAGCTCGAACTTTTTGTTCCAGCGTCTATCTTATAGCCTGCATAAGTTCCAGAACTTGCTGAAGCCGTTTTTAATTGTGTGTTCCAATCGCTATATAATCGATGTTTTGGGACCATACGCTGCCACTAAGACTGATGCGAACATCATGAGTGATATAATGAATGATGGAGAAAACCCATTGCATTGCTTTCTTCAACCGAACGATGTCTTCATATTAGATCGCGGCTTCCGGGACAGCTTAGATGCTATCGAAGCATGGGGATATGAATCCTACGTTCCACCATCTAAAGACAGATGGGAGACACAGCTAACTACTGAGCAAGGTAATGAAGCTCGATCAGTTACACTATGCCGGTGGGTAGTGGAAGTGGTGAACGGGAGGTTCAAACGAGATTTCAGGCTTTTGCGGCAAAAATATTTTAATAAAACACTACCAAAAATGTTCATTGATTTTAAAATCGCCACAGCTATGTTTAATAACTTCCACATACCCATCGATGACAACATTCACGCAGAGGCCTTCCTTAACATAATCAGGGAGAAAATAGATTCCCCGAATCTACTTTATGATTATGTTGAAAGAAAACATTTGAATAACCGAAGAGCGGATTTTCAAAGAACAGAAAGTCACGAAATACAGAACTTCCCACTACTGACGGAAGAACAGATTATTTTACTTTCATTGGGCACCTATCAACTGAAGCTAGCCCGATCTTACTGCAGCGAGCATTTATCAAATGGACTATACATTCTACAAGTATATAGAGAAAGCGCACTCCAAGATTTAAATGAATATGGTATAAACGAAGATGCCTGGCTTTTACGCGGACGCATACAGTCGCGTCACGTACGGTCAAGAACTTATTATTGTTATGTATTAGTAAAAAACAATGTTAATGAAAACGAAACCAATATCCATAACATTTTATGCAATTATTACTGCACGTGTTTGACCGGACGACGAACAATCGGCACTTGTGCTCATATAGTTTCAATCGTGTGGTATCTAGGATATGCCAGACATGTAGGCTTCACTGCTCCTGCAGCGTTCCTCAACGATGTCATTATTGTTGATAATAATGTTTAAAAAAATAAATAACGTTTCTTACTTTTTCTATTTTTTTTTTATTCCTGAGTGTTTATTCATTTTAGTATCTACTAATCAACAAACACAGGATTCTATAGAAGAAAATTATATAATATCACTATTATCTTAACAAAATGAAACAAAAACAAAAAAAAAAAAAAATACTTAACACAAAATAACTCCATTCCGACAGCAAATGGAGACAAGCGACTCGGTTATCATTAATCCTTGTAAAAAGACCTTTCCAATGATATATATATTATGGCTATTGGACCGAGTACCAGGCTTCATATATTTTTGCCCATGATCCTTTGTAGACGCACTTAAGAAACACCTTATACAGAAGTGTTATTATAGCCTCAAAGAATTCTTTACTTAAAAAGGTTATTTCGTACTAGATTGTGCAAATAGAATAATGTTAATCAATTAATTAATAATAATATGTATAATAAAATTATAAAAATGACATTAATTTAGGTAATAATAATGTATGAATGATATAAAATGTTAATCTCGTGTAATTAATTTAATGTATTGACTCAATGTGAAATTTCCATTTCATAATAAGTTAATGTTTATGTAATTAATTAATAATGTAAGTTAATTTAATATATCTATCTGCAAATATGTTGCTGTGCCCTAGCAGGGTTCATGTTTGAAACATAAACAACATATAACATCTTTTACAACATGAATGCAATAAAAAAAAAAAAGATATAATTTAATCTAATCTTATTTTGTTTTAATAATCACATGTACTTAGGTATTGTCATAAACCATAAAACATGTTTAAGTACTTACAAATTGCTGAAACATTGAAAGTTAATGTTTGTTGATTATCATTGGATGTTGCATTTTGTAAGTATTATCACAAAACTTTTTACAAAAATAAAACAACCGACTTCCAAAACATAAATAAATAAAATAAATAAAAATATTTATTTGACATTAAGAAAGAAATAATACATGTTACAAGCCATTCAGCATAAAAAAGCACGTGTGGCTGACACTGGCTTGGCCACCATCGGGGATTTTACTTTTGATAACACAAAGATTTAGTCGTTAATTAGTCGAAATTTGTCGCCAAATATCAGAATTTGTCGGTCACTGGTTCAAAAGTTATAAGGGGTCATTGGTGGCCGATCTGGAGAGTCTCCCCAGCTTGGCCACCTTTATATCTCAAAAACTAGGGCACCTAGCGAAGATCTGTTTTCTCCCAGATTTAGTCGCTAATTAGTCGGTATTAGTCGCCAAATATCAGAATTTGTCGATCACTGGTTCAAAAGTTATAAGCGTTTCCAGGTTGCCGATCGGGAGAAAATCTCCTAATCTATATCACAAAAACTAGGGCACCTAGCGAAGATCTGTTTTCTCCCAAATTTAGTCGCTAATTAGTCGCAATTTGTCGCCAACTCATAGATTTAGTTGGTGTGTAATTAAAAAGATATTAAAGTATTCAATTTCTCCATACATTGGTACAACCAAGTACAAAATATTTTAAGTAGTTTCTAGAAAGTATCTATGATGTTCTATAAGGTGGAATGTTTGTTTCGATTTATATTAATATGAAGTTATTCTATAAGTAATTAAAATTTAAATCCACCAAAGGAAAGCTGTATCATTACCTAGAAACAGATCTACAATAAATAGAATGTAATTATTTATTGAACAAAATGTGCACTGTCGCTGGCAGATAGATCGCTGCGCTCCGTTTCATTTAAGGTAAGTAAGAAAGAGATAGATGCGCGTGTACAGACGAGCTACTTAGAGCGAGTTGCCCGTGACGTAAGTTAAAGCTAGTTTACAGTGGGATTTATTATGAATAGTTAGGAACTGGTGTAATAACGGTTTTGTAATCAATTAATGTGGGTTTCCGTGTGAGTGTGCGTTTCGTATGTATTTTTCCTTATAAACATACTTACAATAAGTTTTCAACATTTAAGTATTTTAAACATTTTTCTTAAGGTACTATAATTTTAACGTATTAGGGTAAATCATATATTCTTATTTCGGCAACAGAAGTTTTATTATTCTAACGTAAATTAGAGCCTAACGTTATAATTTGGTAAAACAGTTGCATGCGACTGTACATATCTTGACACCAAATAGACCAAGAGCAAGGTTTAATGTTTTCAAAGAAATTTAAGCCACTCCAACCTAGTAATTTATAAAACATAAAAACATGTATTTAATTGAGAATTTGTCTCTCTCTGACATTTCTAAGGAGTTTAGACCAATATAACTAGAATTATATTACACATTATTAATAGAAATATTTTTTCTTAGCAATTTTTCGTAAATTCTTCGATCTAGCTCTTGGACTATACCTTAAAAATTGAACTCATTATTCATATCTTCTAAACTAAGACCCGACGAAATCTGTGACTTGGCGACAAATTGCGACTAATTAGCGACTAAATTTGGGAGAAAACAGATCTTCGCTAGGTGGTTTTTGTGATATTAGGTCTCTACCTATGAAATTGCCGTTCTGCAGTACTGGCCATTTCAAATCAAAATAATTTTTGTTTGGCTAAGAATTCTAATTTCAAATTAATTTTATTTTAAAAACATGGATTTTTTTTCCAAAAGTAGTCATTTGTTTATTGATTAGTGTTACATTTTCATCGCATTTCAATCTTTTTCGTCATCATGGATACCTACGTTAAAAATTCGAGTAATTATGGAATATGAGTACCGTCGTGGCAGGAACGCGGCACAAGCGGCACGCAACATCAACGACGTTTACGGAGCTAACACTACAAACTAACGCACCACTTGTTATTGGTTTGCTCGCTTCCGTTCTGGAAATTTCGACCTGAAAAATGAACCTCGCGGTCGTCCGAAGACTTTGGTCGACAATGACGAATTAAAGGCGATTGTGGAAGCTGATGATACACAATCTACGGCTGAATTAGCAGCAGCTTTCGACGTTAGCGTCAAAACAATATTGGTCCATTTGCGTCAAATTGGCAAGGTAAAAAAGCTTGACAAATGGGTGCCCCACGAACTCAATGATCGCCAGCGCGAAGTACGCGTCGAGACGTGCCTTGCACTGCTCAACAGACACACAAATGAAGGAATTTTGAACCGCATTGTTACCTGCGATGAAAAATGGATTCTGTTTGATAACCGCAAGCACTCAGCAAGTTGGTTGGATCCTGGTTCAGCACCTAAACAATGCCCTAAACGAAAACGTACCCCTAGAAAAGTGATGGTCACTGTTTGGTGGTCTAGCGCCGGTGTGATTCATCACAGCTTCTTACCAAACGGGGTGAGCATTACTTCAGATGTGTACTGTGAAGAACTGAACACAATGATGGAGAAGCTGGCACATCTCCAACCAGCATTGGTCAATCGCTCGTCTCCGCTGCTCCTGCACGACAACGCGCGACCTCATACTGCACAGCAGACGGTCTCAAGTTGCAAGAACTGGGGTTGGAAGCTCTCCGTCATCCGCCCTACTCACCAGACCTTGCGCCTACAGACTACTACTTTTTCCAGAATTTGGATAACTTCTTGGCGGGAAAAAAATTCAATACCCGAGAGGCAGTACAAAATGCCTTTGAAGAATGTGTTGCCTCCCGTCCAGCTGATTTCTTTAAGAAGGGCATCAATAAACTGCCACTGCGTTGGCAAAGATGCATTGATTGCATGGGTGATTACTTCGATTAATACAAATAAAAAAATGTATGAAAAAAATTCGTTTAAATTTTTTCATACAAAACGGCAATTTCATAGGTAAAGACCTATTATCTTAACCTAGTTACAGTTTATTCGCATGACCGGTTTCCACACAGTGACGCTTTGCTCCTCAGCTCGTAATCGCTTTGATTTTCCAAAAGATCACCTCCGGTAGACCCGCGCTCCCAATAGACCCGGTAGGCCCCGTAGACCCGGGGGTCTTCCGAACCGAAGCACAACGCTATTAATCTTTCCACAGAAACAATTACTGATCGACCCATAGATAAGCTGGAATTACTTGAAAACCACTTTGATTCGCTCGGGCATCGAGCTTGTGAGCTCAGCTGTTAATTTGTTCTTGTTTTTGTTTGGAAGTACGTTTCTTTGATGTTTTGTTGTTATCATATCATTATCAATTTAGAAACAGAATAATTCTAGTTTGACATCCCGATTCAAAATTTGAACAGTACATTTCATAGTGAAGTTAGGCTAGCAACTCCAGTGAGCACGTTATCCCCCACAGCGGCCCAGTTCACCGACATGTACTCACCGCACACACATTCTATTACAAACCGCCCCACACACACAGCTGTGAACAACCGTCTTATCGCCTTCTTCCATCTTCAATACTTCTCTATAAATATCTCGGACAAATTCAATAAAAACTTGCCGCGTCAATAACTGTCCCATACTTTATATTACTTATACATATCAAGAGGCAAGGGTTGCTACAAGAATAGGACAAAGAATATTGATTACATTACTTATGTTCTTTGTTCATGGGACACTACGACAAATCCAGCATAGTTGTCACCATAATCTAAAACCAGCTTACGTTTAGGGTGTTTTAACATCAAAGTACTCTCCGTGATGTAAGCTCTGCTTCACAACAAAGGAATATCAAAAATCAAAAGTGTGACGCAACTAAATCCATTCCTCAAACAACCTGACTTCGACCGAGCCCGTCACGAACTTCAGTACTTTTCCATGTTTAGAGCGAGACACCTATATCTGCGAATATATCCATCTCTCTTCCCTAAAAAAGGGGCAAAATTATGACGTAATCATAGCCCGAGCACCCCTACAAGGCAGGAGATGCAATTACTTTCGTGAACTTTATTGCTGAAGATTTAAAGGTCATAATTGATTGTCGGTGCAACTCGGAGATGAATACCGAAATCGTAGGGTGATTGTAGTTTGGGAGTCAGGCAACTGCCCAGTAATAATACGTTTTCATCCACAGAAAAGATATATCTGTTCTGTGTTTTCATCAAAGGTACGATTAGTTACATCATATTTATTCGATACGGTGCAAAAGAGAATAAATACTTGGTGGCAATAAGTTTAATAAGCAAGTATCAAAATTTGTCTGCATGATATCAAAACTTCAGGCAAAACATTTCTTGCAAAAAATACCACTGTTGCGGGTTGTCCTAATTTTAGTCGATTGTATCCAAAATTCGACGTGACATGTGTTGCCAAAATGAACAGCGTCGTTCATTTGCAACAACAATGTATTTTTGTTGAGCTCTTCAAAAGGCAGGAAGCACTGAGGCTTAATTTTTGTGTCAAAAGATGGTAAGTGGCCACGGGAAGCGGTTTCATATTAATGTATTTACTGCGAAAGTCAGTGCAGCTCTTGGCCTCAGTTATAATGGTTTTTTATGCGGGTCGTGTATTAAGTACCCGAAGGGACGAGCAGATAAAGATAATAGAAGTTCCCGGAGACAAGCCTTTTTAAAACCACATTGGTCTAAACTGAAATTTAGAATTCTTTTGTGCTCTAGTTATTGTACACACGGCTACATATTAAACTATAAGTTTCCAGTATCAGCTGACCTATCATTGTATGGAAATCCTTTATAATGCGAGATCAGTTTATACATTTGATATGTAGCCGTGTGTACAGTAAACCCTAAATAAGTACAGCGAAAAATCTGACAAACCTTATGGTTTTTAGATACTACACTAACTTTCGCTTCTAATGGTCTATACACCTATTAGAAGCGACATTATTATAAAAAATAATACCAATATAACGTAAATTAATAATTATTATTGTTTCCTTTCATCTATATTAATACAATACCGATAGTTTTATTACTAAGTAGGTACAGTAATTTCTCAACGTAAAACGGATGTCGAAATTAGAAATGCGGCAAATAAAACAATTTACTTTTATGTTTTTTACTGTACTGTCGTTTAAAATGTGTTTATTATTCATCGTTATTAGTATCGTTTGTACGGAATTTTCATTCGTTTTCATTATTTACTAAAACGCGAACAACAACTTTTTGCTTGCACGTTCGCAATCTACAATACCTACCTAGGTATCATGCCTAGGTACTACTACCTAATGCTATTACTATTATGAACCTACAACAATCTCAAAAGTAAAACAGTTCTCTGAAACTGAATCCAAGCAAAGCCGTCGCACATCATTCTAATGAAATCTAAACATGATTGCCAACATGTCGTAGCACAGTAATAATAGTTACCTCCTGTCTCCGAGACCATGACACAAGCCAATAGTGGAACCCTTTACCGCATAGAATGTGAGATTTATTTTATTTACCATCGCTCTCTGGCCGGCCCCGTCGGAACGTGGGTTGAATATACACCATAAACTTTTATGGGGACCAGTCAGATAACAGGGCCGTGCTTACATACTTTTTGTGGTTCCAGAGAGTTATACGCTAACGTAGTGGACCCTGTATTTTATCTATACTCATGCGCATTAAATTATTCGACCGACTTGTTTATTATGCACATTAGATTTTTTTTTTAATTTCATGTCATGTCAGGGCTATACATTAATGTGTAGGAGCTGAAACATGTTCATTCGAAGACTGCTTGTCGTTTAATTCTTGCTCTGCGTAGACACATTTCAATTAAAGTAATAGGTACTATACCATATCTAATAGTTTGACTTGAAATTAATAGATTTTAAAAAACCCATTGGTTAAGAAATTTTTACCCAACTACGGTAAAGCCAAAAGGAAGGATTATGATTTTAGTTCTTCCAATCATGTAATCATAAAGCAACATCTTCATGCATACACGAAGGTACGGACATAACAATATGAATAAACTAACAAGAAAAAACTGAGTGGGCGGTATAGGTTGTAGAACCCATGGCTATGTTAATGGCGTTGTTTCTCATCTCGTGTTTATCAACCGTATGGTAGGTATGGTATGCGTAGGTAACGTATCGTTCCATGTTTTATGGTGTTTTCTATTCGGTTTCGCTACCTATTGTTTTAATGGCGAGTGAAAGTTGTTCCAGTTAAATTTGAAAACAATGCACCGTGATTTAGGACTTTTATTTGTAAAACTTTATCTAACACTGGACTCAGTGCTGAAAGATTGTTCAGTTTGCCTTCCTCTCTTTGTTTTATAGCGTTATGGCCTATGAGCTCAATCAAATACAACGATAGTTGTACTATTGAAACTGAAACCTATTTAATCGAATATCTTTAATACAATGGCTAGTAATTAGAGGACAAAGAAAGCCCGTTGATTGACATAGTCACACTTTTCAAAAACACAAACTAAAATTCTGATCAAGACATGACACATAATAAAACAATAGCTTTGAAGCCTTCGATGCTGTAAATAAAGATTTCTCTCCGTAATGTTATTTCCTTTGTTTCTGTGGTCGCTCCTCCGCGCTCCGTACAGCGAGTCAGGCATCGGGCGGGAGCTACCGGGCATACGTGCAGCCTGAGCGTGCAGCGTGTAGAAGCAACCGGTTTCAGACTGGTACTACTCCTATAGATTAGATCGTTCGTAAAAGATAGACGACCAAGTGTACTGACTTGTACCGTTTGAGATTCAATCTTTAGAAAATTTGAGCTTTTGAAACGAAACATATTAGATTTGGGAAACTAAAGAAGGGAGCATCAATACCTTCTTCAGCACCAGGGCGAAGATAGCCACGTCACGCCACACATACTTATATGAGAAAGCATCTTTAATAGACGGATGGAAGCTTGTGTATGTAATCGACACGGTTGACATTAATTTGTAAGATGTTTAGAGGCTCAAATTCATTGTTTTGAGGCCTGTAGAAACATGAAACATCATTAATTAGAGAATTAAAGTGAGGAGATACATATATGTATAGTCCCTTTTGTACAAAAATCAACCACAACAGTTGAGCTAAGTATAAAGCTCGCGTGGTCCGGTCGTCCCGCAGGCTACCGGGGCGCGGCGCGGCGCGGGCGCAAGTGGTTCCAAAGGAAGCTGACGCACTTCACTACTGTTTATGTAAGGCTTTCTGTGTAAGTATGACTATTAAGTTTACTGGCCTATTTCGCTGTTATTATTATAATTTATGTGTGAATACTTGCATTAATGGTTCTAAGGCGAAAGCGCCGGGGTAGCTACGAAATGAAAATTTCTTACGTTCTTTGCAATTTCCAGGTCAGTAAGCTGTGGTACTAGGTTGTATGTTGATCAATATATGACTCGCGGTCGCAAAAACGGTTTTACGGTCGTAAAAAGTATGTAATATTTAGTATAATATTTACAGAATTATAACTCTTTAAGACCAAGTAATCCCAATATTGAATAACTATTTCATGAAATCTCGACAATTGGGGATTATACTCCCCAAATGTCAAGATTTTATGAAAATATTACAAAGGAGTTGTATTACTGATTGTAATAATTATAATTATAAAAATACATATTTGTTACCATCGCGAATCATACTTTAATCAACATACAACCTAGTACCACAGGTAGTAATAATTCGCGGGCTACCGGCGCCTCCCCCATAGGATGACATGTTATTTACACTTCCGTTTATACTTACTTGAGAATAAGCCCCATCTCTCTTTTAACCTTTTTAGCGAATATACACAGATATGTTAATCTTGATAAATACCCAACTTCGAAAATCTAGTTTCACAAAATGCTCACTTTATAATTTGACAGAAAGCCGTCTCCGACTTCCGTATGCCAGCCATATAACTTGACATAACCAAAATGCTAGGTTTACTTTTGTGTCTGCGAATGAGACTCCAACAAGAACGGACATAACATCACTAAATTGATACAAGAATCATTGTTGCTAATTTGCTCTTTGGCATCACAAACTCACAAGAAAGTAAACGAGTCACCAAGTCAATCCACATCAAAAACTTGTAAAACGTGACGTCAGCTCCTCCCTAACCCCTGACGAACATAGATCGCTACCTACTGTAAATCTGTCCCTCCATCGACTTTGCATACAAATGCACCCTCTCGCATCCCTTCGTTACCTTGCAAGCTCGTCTGATCATCAGGATCAGGAGGACTCAATCATTCTCTAGATCGTATAGAAACGACAGGTACCTGCCTGGCTACCTTTTTACCCGACTGCGGCGAAGCCCAAAAGGTGGGTTATGTGTTTATTTATTTATTTATTTATTTAGGATCTCCAACAAAAGATGTACACAATACATGAAACATAAATAAAGGGAACATCAGGTATTAAGTAGCTGTACTGCTTCACTTATAGGAGACCACAGCATGCACAAAAATGATAACAACCTGTTTGACCTGTATGTATGTATGTATGTATGTTTCTTTGTTCCCTCGTAACTCCTAAACGAATGAACGGATTTGGATAAATTATACGTCTTTAGATTTGGCGAGTGTCACTGGCTACATTAAAATCAAAAACAAAGTAAAATGGCGGATTTGGGGTGCCATATTGTGGAGATCAACATTTTTATTTTCTTCTAATACCATCGAGTGGGATATCAAAATGAAGGGTTTTAAAAGGTGATTACAAAAATATATGCAACTTATATGGTTAAAAGTAATTCAAAGTGACAAATCGTAAAAAATACGTAAAAAAAAAGGCTTGGCTATTTTTGTGCACTTGATCCAAAAAAATTACTCTCAAGACCAAAACTCCTTGCTAGAACTAAATCGTCTGCGAAATCTTTCACATTTGTAAACTAAAAAGCTAGAAATAAAAAAAACTAATAAAAAAAACTAAAAAACCCGACTGCGGTAAAAAACTGAAAAGCTAAAAACAAGCCCATTTTAAATTAAATAAAAGTTGGAAGCAGGCGGGACCCATTCCATTTTTTATATTTTCTAACTCAAATGGGTCCCGCCTGCTTCCAACTTTTATTTAATTTAAAATGGGCTTGTTTTTAGCTTTTCAGTTTTTTACCGCAGTCGGGTTTTTTAGTATTTTTTATTACTTTTTTTTTTAATCCAGTTGACATAATGTTACAGATTTCAAGCCTGTCTCCTGGACTATATTTTTTTAATGGATAATATTCATAGTGCGAGAATGCGAAGGTTTTTGCGAAGAGAAGTTTGGAATGTTCGAGTAGCTACACTTATCAATTAGGTAGATACATTTTTGGAAGTTTGGTAGGTATATAAGTACTTATATTGGTACATTAGATATGTATAATTTGCACCTTGCTCCTCAAGACCTGCACCTCAAGACCTTGCTCCTCTGCCCACCTCTTCAACAGTTGTTTGAGATTTTGTGTACAGATAAGTTTACTGTTCTGTATCATCATAAATTCATAATGGATAAGTAAAGTAGTTCGGTACCTACCTACCTACCTGGGTATCGCGTTACCCAGTAACTGGGTTGTGGAGGTCAGGCAGTCGCTCCATGTAAAATACCTACTAGGTAATATTCAGCTGCATCCGGTTAGGTTGGAAGCTGACCCCAACATAATTGGGAAAGGCTAGACTGATAATGATGAGTTACCTGGCCACCTAGCCCGACACACTCTCGGTCGGAATCGGTTTCATTTTGACAGTTCATTGCATTATTTAGGTATACGTTGTTGAGAATAGAAATTTCTCGAAAAATATGAAGCAATGATGGAACAATATCCTTCAAAATGATTCAGATTTCGATTGATAGTGTGTTAGGTACGCAATTATTAGGATGCTGACTACTCTGTTAGAAATATGAATAAGAAAATAACAAGATAGGCAGGTATAGTAAACTCACGCAAATAAGTGATAGTCCTAATTTCGTGATAGTCCGTTTCGTTAAGTTTTAACAAAGGTTTCGATTATTAGCTATATGTTTTAAAATAGTAGTCCTAAGTAAGTTTACTATCCTAGTTACTTATTGTAAAAGAAAGACTGCTCTAGTTTCCTAATTGAAATAAAAAAGAAGATTTTACTAAAGTATCGAAGTTTTATTACATATTTTGTTTTATCACGAAATTGGATGAGTTCACCCTAAGTAGTACTGCACAGGTTGTGTCACATGGGGCAGTATTGTTACTGGCAGACATTCTATCATTCAACCATCGAGTTACTATTGGAAGAAGACGAAGCCCGTTTTTGTACAATGGTGACAGTCACATTCTAGCTAGGGCTTCGCGAGTTCTGTGTGATATATTTAACTTGAAACTGATTATCAATAAATAGGCTTTCGGCCCTTCGCCCAATTGCTTTAATCTTTATTTCAGTAGCTAGCCTCCCTCTGTCCAGTGTGAGGTTGAGCCCTCACACCCACCTAGTACCTATATCGCTACTTGTAAGTTCCAACAAAGCCTTTCTTATTAACCGACTTCAAAAAGGAGGAGGTTCTCAATTCGTCGGAACCTTGTTCCCCGATTACTCGAAGATGGCTGGACCGATTTTTTGAGTTAGCTTCAATAATACGTATTTTTTTTCCCCACTTTTATATGATGATGTTCTAGTTTGTTTTGAAGGTAGTGGTATTTGAATTTGTGTGGGGTAGGTACACAACTGAAAAGTGAAAAATAAAAACTTTTTTACAAAAAAATACAATCGACTTACAAAAACAACACTACAAAGGGGAAAATAACTTTAATTTCGGAAGTCGGTGGCAAAAAACGAAAATACATCTATCTAGACACCGACTTCCGAAATTAAAGTTATTTTTCACTTTGTAGTGTTGTTTTTGGAAGTCGGTTGTATTTTTTTGTAAAAAAGTTTTTTTCTGTACTTAGATATTATTACTAATATAAAATAAAAATAAAAATTGTTAAATTGTTTATTTATCCAAAATTACACACAGACAGTTAAACAAATCAATACAATAGAATAAGCATAAAAACATAGCTTGTGAACAGGAGATTTTGGTTTGCAAAAAAGGTCTATGCATACAAAAATAGTGAACCCTGTCTCTTAAACTAGGAAGAAACCTGTATCTACTATCTGTTTTCTGTATCTGTATCCTGTAGGTATGTACTATAGTACTTACATAAAGGTACTTAAGTATTACTGCATGCCATGCAGCCTAGCGACCTCATACAATATGAAGACTCTTTTCTGGTTGCCAACAAAGAAAGTAACATAACTGTTCCACACCTGCACAGTACCTACACACAGCACACAGACAACATTTTGTACCTCTACTACTTACAGAAACTGTTTTATTACTGAATTAAGTTATCAAACTATATGTAAATAATATAAGATGCATGTAAAGGTAGGTACCTACAATAAATAAATTACTTCGAATTTAGTCCTTCACTAGCTTCAGAAGAAGTAAACAGTACTTTCACAGGGTATCGGCTAATCAATCGTACTCGCTCGGCTATCTCCGCCAGCGCTCGGCAAACTCCGCCACAGCTGACGCGAACTGTTGCTATGTGCATTTTCACGGGAGGAAAGCGGACATGTTTGGTAGAAAGCAGTTTTTTGTTAATGTTTGATTTAATAGGAAAATCCGCCTTGGTTGGGTCAATAAAATCAAATAGTAAAACTGCTTTAGATATTTCTTGGTTTTAAGGGGCACAATTTTTTTTCAATATTTTACGCAATTATACACACTATAGACTTCCAACCACTCTAGCTAAAACCTACGTGAATATAACTCTTCAATTCATCAAGAAAAGCAAAGAAAACCAACGAAAACTGATTTCCCAAACAAAGAAAAGTAGATTACACGCGAAAATGTCCTAAAAACTCCTCAGTGACAGCACGCTGAACGAGCCTACGTGACCGAAGCAGTGTACCGACGCACACACGCGCAGCTGCGGGCTCATCGATACGGACACACACTCACACAGGCGCGCATGCGGTTAACTCCTCGCGCGGCAATGAAACAGCGCAACCGACATCGACCTTCACAAAGAAATATACACATCCGTCGTCCTTACGACCTACGAAACAAGGTCTAATTTAAAAAGTAATGTCCAAAGGATGTTATGGCAATCCAGTTTTCGTGTAGGTAATAGCCCCGTTGCGCTAGCGAGTGCATTTATGGCAGCGTTCGCGAGCTGCCAACCTTTTTACTTTATTTATTCTATTATTTTTGTTACGATGAGTTTAATAATACTTTATTGAATGATACAAATGCCATTGTATAACATGTATTGTAGTACACTTGATATCTTTGTTCCGATTTGTTTTTGTTTGATAAATAAATGAGCGTAGGTAATATCTATGTTGTATTATATCAAAGCTTTATTGGCGAACGCAAAAAAGAAAAATTCAAGGCAATAAGATAAAATACTTACATAATATCATAAACTGTACTATCTCAATGAAATAATAAACTATTTTATTTTATGAATAGCCAACTACTGAATACTACTGAAAAGGTTACCTCATACCTTTTGCTAACTTACCTCACCTATCTGTATTTGAAGAAAAGTATATTAAATTCGTCGGTAGCAAGTGATACAAGGTGAAAGTCCTAGACCAGGTCGGACTAAAAAAAGGTTGACGATCCCTTGCTGCTCGTCCCGCAACGCGCTTGGCAACAAGCGAATGAAAGCCCTGGAGTACATACAAAGAACTTTCAACCTTATTTTGTACATCATAAAGTTAAATTTTCTTTAGTGTAAACAAGTTATTGATCGCAGCTTACGCGAAAAACTTTAGTACTTATCGCCATACAAACGATACATGTGCTATTTCATTAATTGGCCTAAGTGACATAACTAATCGATAGCCATCCTTATTGCGTTTCCTTATGGTTGATATTTGCGTACCTAAGTACATTTCATTCGTTTTTGTGAAGATTATTAATCATACAGGATTTATAGATGAACAAAGAGTTTGTTAAGACAGTTATTACGTGTGAACGGCCATTACAGCTTCGTAAGGAGCATGTGTTTTAGTATTTTTTGTTTCATCTCAAACGGAGCAAGAAAACAAGAAAGATGGTCTGAAATGAATAGGTACTTAGGTATCTGACTTATTTTTGGTCGAGAACGATAATTTGTGTGTTTTTGTTCGACTGTGTAATAATATTTTAAATTATTATAAGTAGCTAGGTACCTAAGTAAAGTAGATAAGTATATATACTTACCAATGTAGTGTTGGCACACCTATGACGTGTTGACAACACGTATACCTACCTATCTTTTTAGACCTACATACATACTAAAGTATACTTAGGTCTAAAAAGATAGATGTATTAGGTGTACCTAAGTATGCCGTAAATATGTAGAAAATATAGTTGATACAATTAGATATGTAAAGTACTCAATTAACTTTTTTACCAGTAAGTACTAACAACACAATAATATTCTAAAGGCGAAAGTTTGTGAGTGTGTGTGTGCGTGTGTGTGTATGTTTGTTACTTCGTCACGCTCAAACGGCGAGACCGATTTGGATAAAATTTGGTATGTAGATAGCTTATACCCTGGATTAACACATAGGCTACTTTTTATCTCGGTCTACGCGGGTGAAACCGCGGGGCGCAGATAGTCATAAATAAAATTGACGGTCAAACGCTAACTAGGTATGTAGTTCGTCACCGCTTTGCAGACTAATTCATTATCAATGATCAGTTGATCACAGATTAACTTACCTGCCTCCAGCAACATTATTGCAATCATAATTATCTACGTAGGTAAGTACAAGCCTACAGGGTACTGTAGTACACTGAGTTCAGTAGCTGCACGAATTTCATCATCAATATTCTTGCTTGAGGTGCGAATGGGTGCGACAGACTTCTTCACTTTCCTGAAAAATATAGTAATATTGTAAGTTGAGCAACATCAGCTCGTGCTCAGCCGCAATATAGTAATATTGTAAGTTGAGCAACATCAGCTCGTGCTCAGCCGCAATAACAGCAAAGGTCTTCTTTCCTCGGTGGAAGTACGACTATTGATCCGTTTCCAATCTCCACTGAAGATTGTTTAATTAATTAACTATCAATATACCGATACCCAATCAAATCAACTTTCAAAAACTTCATTATATCAGAAAATCAATCATCTAAGTGTTTCAAAAGCCAAAAAGCAGCTCCTTTGTTCACGATAGTAATAAACTAATAATACTCCCCCAACAGGTTACAGGGGAAAAGTGATGAAGGACCGCGGTGGTTCGGTTCCCGGGCGGGGCTTCATTGTGTGACAGTGTAGTTGGTTACGCTTGCCAGTTAGACAGCCTTGTATACCTAAAGTGGGTTGGCATGCAGACATGGTTTTGGTAAAGAGTGGTTGTATGATGTCAAGTCCCAAAAAATATCTGAAATAGGTAATAAACGAAAATAGACAAAAAGTATATTATATTTCCAGCAGGATTCCAAAAAAAAAATAAAATAAACCATCATTGCACGTTGTTGTTCGTTTCGTAGCCGGTTTTCGTTGTTGTCGATTTCAGTGCTAATAAATCCTGCAAATGGCTTGCAGGCTCAGCATAGTTTTAGTTGATAGCAGGGATGCATCAATACGCCTTTTTGCCGATACGATACCGATACCGATACTCTTAAAAAAACTTCGGCAATTCTGATACCTACTTACCATAGTCCGTGCCTCGTTTGCAATTGCAACGCAATAGACGAAACAGCACGCGCGTTTACATTAATTTTTTGAAGTTCGAAATTTAAAAAGTGTCGTAGGTACCGGTAATAAAAATATCCCCGCTGCCGATATATCGGCATCGGTATCGGATGCACCCCTAGTTGGTAGCTACCGTGGTGTTTTTTTTTTCATTATTCTGTATCCCTTTCAAACTCGGCAATAGACAAGTACTTACGATGTTCAACTTACTAAATAGTTAAGTAAATAATACTAGGTAAGTAATTAACAATCTATTGTTTGCTGGTGACAATTAGAATTAATATATGAGGTGATCCGTGACGATTCAGTCTATCCAAGTCCATTAAAAATTATCCATAAAAATAATTTCTAAAACTTTAAAATAATAGTGAAGTCGCTGCGATCGCCAATGTTAGCAAGCAATGCTTTCGATGACGTCACTCGCTACGAACTTTAGCTTATAACTTGTATCACTTACTAATGATACCTGCCTAGCTACCTCCTGATACGTGACGTCAGCGTCGTCGGCCATGTTGATCGGGCATATTCACGCTCTGCAAGGGGCGAGTAGGACTAGCGGCTGCTAATTACTGCCAGATGTCGTGTTTTCAGTGCATGAAAGATACAGAAATGTCTACTAAGACTTTTTATTGTAAAAACTTTCATCTCTTGTATATTTGTCGCTTTTGGCTTTCCTATTTTGTGATCTAGCGGCCCTCAGCTATAATACCTATAGGATAAAGTAAGGGAAATTAATTGTTAGGCAAATTGACTGTTCGTGCCTATATTCAAATAACACTGTCATTCTTTGACTGTTGTATGAACACGGCAAATTGAAGTATGGTGTCACAATTATTTTCTCCTGATTAGACCATGCATTGTGTGAGAGCTGAGAGCAGAGGTGGCCCAGCCCCGACTAACGAGTTGTACTCATTGTAGATACAAACCCGGAGGCGTCACTTCGTGAGGAAACCGGCAGCGGCATGTCCTAGAGCCGAAACTTCGAAGACATAATTGTCACATCTACAAACCCGCTAGGTACTCTGGACTGGGCCCGCGTGGTGGATTACGGTTACGGCCCACTCTCTCACAGGTAGGAAGCCTGTGTCCCAGCAGTGGGAACATTCAAATTATAGGCTGATTATGTTATACATTTAAATCTAATAAATTCTAAGTAAGTAGATTTCTCCCCCACAATTTTAATCCGGAATAGTTCGGAATGTACTTGAATCGTGAAGCATGTCTAATAATTACTTACACTAAACTTACTTATATATATTATTTAATTACGAAACACTATTACATGACTGTCGGTACTACAGAATGGAGTACCTACTTACTGTAGTGTCGGTCTCGGTAGATAGGTACTCGACTGTCATTCGCTGACCTTGACTGAATTCACGGTCAGTGTCAGTGAGTGAGTTACCTCATCGCTATAGGTAGGTGAGTACCTACACAAGTGACAACGTCGAGTTACGAGCCGTAGTTAAGAGCTGCAGAACGAGGAAATTAGTAAATGAAAATGCCTGGATATTGTTTACAATAATGAGATCTCTTTTAAGGTTGTAGCATAGATATTTCTATGGGATGTGGTGTAGGTATGGGTCAGATTTCGCGAAAAAATGTTTTCGCGCCGATGGATGAGAATTTTTTGGGCCCGTCTTTGGTTTCTGAACAAAACCACGACGAAACTGACTAAGTATACTTACGTACCAAACTATTTGTAATTTGTGACAGTCAGAATTACCAGGGATCATCAAACGCGATTGAAATATTGTTTTGAATTCATTTTATTCTAGCGAACTAACATTAGTCGTAACTAACAACAATGTACTTACCTACTTACCTACAGAAAACATTAGTTTGCTATTCAAAGTAACAAACAAAGGGGTAGGTGGAGCGAGTGCCCGTCGATGACGTAACTCCGTGAAAGTTATCAACAATATTATCTTGTCGAAGGGAAGACAAACAGTAAGGCCCGCACCACCCATGCCGCGTATCAGCTGGCCAGCTTCCCGTGGGCGCGCGAGGGTCAGCTGAGGGGCAAGACAAGTTGTTACGCAGTCCGTGGAAACTGAAGTAAGTAGGTACTTATACAAGGTAGGTAGGTATAGGCAAACAGGCACCCGTCGACAGGTCGAGGAACACGACCACGCTCGCTAAACATAGAAGAATCTATACTAAACTATTCGTAGATACTGATATAATAAAGCCGAACAGTTTATTTGTGTCACCGCGTTAATCTCTGGAACTGCCAGTCGGATTTGAAACAATATTTTTGCATTTGATAGCCCAATTCTTCAGGAAGGTTATAGTATAGTAGCGAGGTGGGTGAAACCGCGGGGTATAGCTATATACGCGGTGAAACAAAATTCCGAATAACAATATATTATATTGTTATTTTAGGTCCTGTAACCGGTCAGGTTAGGTACCAAAGGTGATGATTTGAGGAGATTGTACAAAAAATGAAATGGTAATGTGTTACTAACTCATGATAAAGATGAAATGATCGATTGAATGCTGATTGTGATTAATGGTAAGTAATATCTATTATGATTTTATAATTTAACAATCATTAATTTCTTTGTGGTAAGTACTGCAAAATCTGAGAACGTTTAAAACTTTTAGGATTTCTTAGCAACAATTCAAATTTAAATTTAAATTCAAATTCTTTATTGCGAAATAAGTGTATAACTTTGATGATGTTAACAATAGTAGGTTCTTAAAACTTAGTTGCCTGTTAACGCATTGCAATTTAAATTGTTATAAATATTAAAAAAAATAAAACATAGGTATACAATGTCAATGGTCAATGTTACAGTTATACAATTTACATTATATTATATTAATTATCATTATTCATACTTACATTTTTTTATTTTCACAGACTATCAATCTAGATAAATCTAGACAATCTTATTGACATCAATCAATCTGCCTAGCCTTTTCCCAACTATGTTGGGGTCAGCTTCCAGTCTAACCTGATGCAGCTGGATACCAGTATTTTACATGGAGCGACTGCTGAAGAGTTTATAGAGAAATAGGATTCAAGAGAAACATTGTCCATTTTGGACCAACCGTGAATTAACATTTTTATTTTAGGTACACTACCTACCTATTTCCTCTTTTTATATACTAACATATTATTATTCGAATTATCTGTCTAATTGGAAAAAAAAATAGTCCTTTTAAGAATTGGTATTTTTAACAATTCAGCTTTTTAAGAATTGGGCTTTTTAAGAAGTGAGCCTTTTAAGAATTAGGCATTTCCAGAAATAGGTATTTTCAGAACTAGATATTTAGCGAATTAGTTTTTTTTCAAGCTGTTGGGCATTTTACGAAATGGGCATTCATCGACTAACCTTTGTCTCCTCTTTCGTCGTCTCTCCTTTTCTGTGTTTTCTGTTATGTCCGCGATGGGACATGAATGTAACATTATTAAGTAAAGGTTCCCGCATGCAGCAGGAAAACAGCAAAAAGGCAAAAAATATGAGAATACAGCGTTAAGGCTCCCGCAGACAGGCGCGACGCGACGGCGCGCGTCTCCAGCAAAACAAAGTCAATTAAGTTTTCATAGAAATTGTTCCATCAGATTTGCGACGCGCCTGTCTGCGGGAAGCCTTAACGCTGTATTCTCCTATTTTTGCAGATCGCCCACATACTTACATCACCATTTTTTCTATAATTTTTAAGTACATTAGAGACGGTTCAAAGTACACAAGAGTAATACCTAAGTACTTACAATTGACAACACATAATCAGATTACCTCCTATAAAAACTCGGCTATCATAATGCCCGCGCCCATACATTATTTCATACTTACATTTTTTCATAATTATACTTTTTTTTAGCCTAGCTACAATTTTTTGCTGGATTTTTTCCGCTTGCAACTTTTTTGTTGGACTTTTTTTGCTGGAAACTTTTTGTCGTTGCGTCATGCTTTTTTATCACTAATTGTCGTTGGGAGCTTCGTTTACAGAAGGTTTTATGTCCACCCACAGCTTTCCGAGTCATTTGAATAGACTCAATGCGTTGGACAGCCACGGGAGAGGTTCAGGGGCCCGTGATTTGAAACCGGATTTCGTTTTTTATGTTTTGTATGTTGAGTGTATTGTTTGTAAAAGTTTACCTACAAGCTTGTTCAGATGGTCAGAAGACTCAGAAGCGGCGACTATTCTACAATACTTAATTGTTCTTATGTAAATCTAAAATAATGTACTTAATGTAAATAAATAATAGGTTGGGGAAAAAGTTTCTTCGCATTTTTTAAGAAAATTCAAAACATTTTTTAATATACATTATTTACATTTATCTAAAGTATGTAGGTACCATTTTGTTCGATAACTTTTTGGCATCCTGTAGGTAGGGACATGGTCCCATTGCTATAGAAATTTTGGGACTTCTGATCAAAATACCGTGACAAGTGATTTAGGCAGTCCTCTCGTGATGTTAACCTGACACTGCCTAAAGAATTCTGAAGAGACCGAAACAGGTGGAAATCTGAAGGTGCAAGGTCAGGACTATACGGCGGATGCATTAACACCTCCCAGCCAAACTCTCTTAATTTTTGCTGAGTGGCTAAAAATGTGTGAGGTCTAGGCGTTATCATGATGAAAAACCACACCCCTTCTGTTGATTAATTCCGGCCGCTTTCTCTCAACTTCTTGCTTTAATCTCATCAGTTGTTCGCAGTAGAGTTCAGAATCGATGGTCCTGCCTGGTGGTAACAGCTCATAATGAATAATGCCCTTCCAATCCCACCACACACACAGCATCATCTTGTTGCGAGTTAACCCGGGTTTCGCCACAGTCTGTGAAGCCTGACCGGCCTTTGACCACGACCTTTTTCGCACGTTCTTGTCGTACGTGATCCACTTTTCATCACCAGTTATCAGCTTCTTCAAAAATGGTTCGGTTTCATTACGTTGTAATAAAGAATCACAAATGAGTACACGGTTCATTAGGTTTCTTTCAGTGAGCTCGTGAGGTACCCAAATATCGAGCTTTTTGTGTACCAAGTTTTTTTCAAATGCGCCAAAACTGTTTTGTGGTCAATTCCCAGTTCTTCAGCTACGTCGTAACTACTGATATGCCGATTTTGCTCCACTTTTACAAAAGTGACATCCATTTTATCCGTAATAGGGCGACCAGAGCGACGTGCATCTTTGACATCAAAATTTCCGGATTGAAAACGCCTAAACCAAATTTGTGCTACTCTCACAGACACTGCACTGGGTCCATAAACATTGCAAATTTTTTTCGCGGCTTGCATTGCATTTTTACCTTTTTTGTAGTAAAATTTTAAAATGTATCGAATTTCTTCATTAGATTCACTCATCTTGACAGTACGAAAAACAAATGAAAATCATACATTTTCCTAATTTGAATTTGGAATTATGTTTTTTAAAATTTAAACTTTCAATGATACCAAAACCAGCCAGATACAAATAGTATAGCCAAAGAGATATTATTTTAAGTTCATACATACTATAATGCGAAAAGACTTTTTCCCCAACCTAATATTTACTGTTTCTCATCCATATTCACACTCCCGGCCCGTTTTTTTTATACATATTTGTCTTAATCATTATTGCTCTAGCTTGACTTTACTTGTACCTACTTACATTGTCTTATTTCAATATCGTTTGTTGTTCATATTGAACTTCTGGTTAGTAATAGAAACCAAACCAAAAAACCATAGTAAGAGGCCATCATGAAATCAAGAGGTTTCTTTATCTCCTCAAAGTTATATTATACCAGAATTATAGTTATCGACTAAAAAAATAAAGAACAAGTTTTAACTAGCAAGTGACCCTTCCATCTTTACAGAAACAAAAAATAAACTCAAATACGGGTCCCTAAACTAAATTCAAGTTTGTAGTTTGCTTTTTTATTTGATTGGTTCGCGTGGGGTGTGGGGTTCGATTCCCAGCTCGTTTATTACGGATTACGACTGGCCGCCATTGAATTATGTATTATCGTTTTTATCTAAACAATTCGCACCCTAATTGATTGGCCATGAAGTGTGATGGGAGATTTCATTTTAGATTTTTTTTGTTTGTTTGGTTTTGGGTGTTTTATTTTACGAGTAGGAATGCTAACGTCGCTTAGGCTACGTATTTCAGTTTTCAAACTTGCAACTGTCAGCTTTTGCTAGAACAAATAGTGACGAACATAGATTGTCATAGAAGAATCATCCTAAAGACATAATTATAGAGGATTTTACTCGTACCTAAGTGACTGAAACAACCTATCGCCAAACTAGGTAAGTAATTTTATACGATTGAGATGTTTGGAACAAGAAGACTTGCGGCGCCGACTCCAAATAAATTGGGATTAGGACAGGAAGAGGATGATCATGTAGAAACCAGTGTAAGTACTAGACTACGAGATCCCTGTCTGCTTACCGTGCAGAAACCCCTCTGACGTCAGCAGGTAATTAGATCGACGCAGTGGCCTTCGTATTTAGTAAGCGGGTCACGGCTGCGACCTCTCTTGCTGTATCGGTTACAGCCAGAGCGACGTACTTGACAGATAATGTTTTTCCTTAAACAGTCTTTTGTTGTAGGTATTGGTTGGATCAAGTTAGATCATCCGCTACTGATAGAGAAGTTCTTGGAGATGGCACCGTTACATGTTCCTTGGAAAGCAATTCGATCATAAGCAGTTTTATATAGAGAACAAAGTGGAGGTGGTGCGGTGGTGCTCGGATGGGTATTCAATTATTCAACCAGGATGGAGACATCGTAATAGTCAGCATGATGCGCACCCATAGAACTGGTTTTGTATTTCTATGTGCACACCATTATGATGGAGTCTCTAACTACGTATTCAGGGTGTGGCGTAAATACCTACTGGTCCAACGTTAAGGGGTCGATACACAGTATATTCAGCTATCACAACCACAATTTCTCACAAGGTCTCAGAATAAAATTTTTTATTAATTAGGTAAGTTTACAAAATTATTTGCATGATAAAGCACATTTTATTTCACAGTTAGAAACAAAATAAAAAAAAAATATAATTTATAGAAAATACAGCCAAAATAGTAAAGCAAGGTGTCAATTTTTCAAATAATAGTGTAAAAATATTTTATCTGAGACTGGAAAAAAATGGTTCAAATTGTGGTAAGTGCTATAGATAGCACAGCAGTCGATACACGTTACCATGCTTAACGTTGGATCACTATTTACGCCGCACCCTGTATGTGATTAGGTATCTCGCCTGGTAAGCAAGGGCACTTTTAAAGAACCTTCCCAAGGCTGAGGGTAAGATCGAATAATGGTAAGTACTTTCTTTTGTTTCATCCAGCATCTTGGGTACCTAATTAATAATAAATATTACAAGAGCTTAATTAATACAAAATTTAATGACAGCTTTCTATGAATAATTAAATAACAAATTAAAAACTAGTCTCTACAATTATTATCAAAGAAAGAACCTGTTCCAACATATTATATTACAAGCGGTTACAACTTCATGATTAATTTCCAAATGAGCTCAGAAATGCATTAAAATATAATTGGAGATCATAAACTAATTGGAATTCGTTGGAGGTCAACTAAAGTTAAGTTAAATTTATGTGCTCGTATCAGAGGCTTGCACTTAATGCTATTTTAAAACTAATTTCTCTAAATTAACCGGTTCACAGGTCACAGCCAATTCATCTTAGGAATACCTAAGCTTAAAATAATTATGGAACTTTTGACCTTCTAATAGCTACCTACCTTCTATTAGAGTAACAGTTAGGTAGCTCACCAGCACAGCTCCCGCTGTCGAGCAGCTGGCTTGGAACACAGGGAGAATGATGAACAGTCTGAACAGGCTGTCGGGGTGCTCAAGTGAGGCATAGGTAATAGGTTGAGTTATTTATTTGACGCGACGGTATGTTTATTGCCAGTTTTTGAAATTATTCTTGCTAACTGTCAGAGCTTCTTTTCTCAGCCATAAACATACAGCAGGTTGGTGTCGCCCTGGAAAACCATGAATGACTGAAACAAGACGCGTGAAAAAAGCTCTTCCTAAGTTCTGAGGAACGATTCTCTACGGCGTCGATTCCTGTTACATCGACTTTTGTGTTTTGTTATTTCATGAAGATCCAAGAGAAACCAACTCCTCGTCTTCCCCACACCTAACAACCTGCGTGCGCACATAATGCGACTGCAACAACAAACAGCGCACAATTAACAATCGGTTGCTTCTATTATCGGTACTAGAGGGTTGCCATTCGTCCCGATACATCGGGACATGTCACCCTATTAACAGTGGTGTCCCGACGACGGACGTCCTGGCCGACAAAACCATTAATTTGCAACCCGACTAACACGGAACACACCGAATCGGCGAATACGCGATTCGGAATTGCGTACGTATTTCACATAAAGGATATTGTTGAAATAAGCCCAGAAGCCGAAGGATGGAGAGCAAAAAATATCACTGAATAATGGGTGAAGGTGCTTGAGACTAAAACGTCACAAGATTTAAGAAAATATGTGAATATGTTTTCAGTATTCCCGGCCATAACGCAGCTGTAGGGCGCGTATTTTCATTGATGTCCTCATAATAGACAGACGAACGAATCGCTTGGCAGTCGACACGGTGGAAGCTATTCTTCAATAGGAATTTAATTTTAACATGAATTGTAAAAAATTTTATAAAAAATTCGTAAAAGGTAACCGACTAAGTACCGTGAAACCAGGTGAAATCATCTCATAAATATAAAAAAGAATAATTGTATCCTCAATAAATATTTCCCAAATCGTTTTTTGGTTTATTTCACCTACAAAAATTTCCTTTCACTGAAAATGTCCCGGTGTTTGGGAAAATTTATGGCAACCCTAACTAGCAGCATACAAACGGAAACGTAAAATTTTTAGTTTCAATGAGTGGAAGTCGTAAGTCGTGGGTGTTCCTTCTCGTGAACAGTTGAGTGCGCAGAGCTATGTGCAGGAGTCGTGAAGGAAACAGAACATCTACTGCACACGATTCACGAAATCACGATGATTGATATACAGGTCAAATTAAATTAGTTAGCGAAACTCCATTGACGTGATGGGTATGGGTAATAACATGACAAAACACCCAAAAAAATGATTTAATTACTTTTTTGGGGTAAACGCTAGCTGAAATATAACTAACTAGTACCTACTTCCCGCGCGCTTCGCTCGCGTGGATGTCGGAAAATATCCCACGAGAACGAAAATCCTTTCTTATTCCTTGTTTACATTATAAAGGGAACTTCTGTGCAAAATTTCAGCATTTTAGGTCCAATGGTTTGGGCTGGGCGTTGATGAGTCAGTCAGTCAGTTAATCAGTCAGCCAGGACTTTTCTTTTTATATATAAAAAAGAATTATATATTATTATCATAAAAATGATAAATTATAATTGAATTTAATGTTTTGTGTTTCATATTGTTAATTACCTACTTTGCACACTGCAAGGTTCAAGCAGATTTTAAAATTTTATACATAATCCTACTAAAATTTTCATTCATGTGAAAGTATGTTTAAATACTCAATCACGCTAAATGGCTGAATGGATTTGGATGAAATTGGCACATACTCGTAGATAGTTTATAACCTGGATTAACACGTATGATACTCTTTTTATCCCGGTATTTCGTACCCATGGGGTAATTTCCGAACTCTACGTGGGCGAAGCCGCGGGGAAAAGAAGTGGAAACTTGTAATTGGCCTTCTTCTACATAATGTTACTACATACTCAAATGTTCTGGCTGTAGGTAAGTTATCCTGAAATTAATCAAATAAAACAGAATCAAGTTCTTCTAACTGAACAGACAGCTGTGCTGCTGGACAGTTTGTTGCGCCATTTCTTGCCCAGCTAAAGCACTAGGAAGTGGTGAAGGGCGGGCGTGCCGGGGACTGTCTTATTTAATTTTAACGTTCAAAATGTACTGATTCTCAGCCTAGTTTGAATGTGTATAAATTACTTTTTATGTGACTTATATCTTTAGTTCACATGCCACGTACAGGGAAAGGGAAGGAGATCATTAAGTAGGTATATTGTACCTACTTGGTGGGAAACCCAGAACATACCTACGATCAATGAACATGCAAAAAAAACGAGTGTGACTTCTGTGTGCTTCTGTATAGTGGTCGCCAAGCATTTGTCGGACGATTGTTTTACTTCGGGGGAGTTCGCTTCCGAAATCGGTTTATTTTCGTGTGTATCTTAGCAAGCAGAATATGTGATGACAATATAATTTAAAATAGTAGATAAGATGGGGATCTGTATTCTGTACCACTGAAGCATTGATGTAAAGGCCCCAGAACACAGTGTAAGAGAATAACTACGTGAAAGAGTGTACACCTTTAAGGTAGATTTTTGAGGAACGAATTATTTATTATTAAGATCTCATGTAAAATGTACCAAAAATCACACCAATAAATGAATTTGAATTTGAATTTGAAGTTAATAATGCTGATGATAAGTAACAAAGTTCCCAACTCGTGAGAAGGTCCTGAGTCCTGCTGCTAAAACAACTCGAGGTATTTTACCAAGTCTTTGATATTTTTAACCAAAGGCTGCCTAGGCCATAGGTCTATAGGTCTACAGGCAAATGTGTAGGTCAGGCTCAGCTCTACGAAAACTTTATATAAGTTACTACATGTAAGTAACATTTATTTTATATATTAGGTTGGGGAAAAAGTCTTTTCGCATTATAGTATGTATGAACTTAAAGTAAAATCTCTTTGGCTATACTATTTGTATCTCGCTGGTTTTGGTATCATTGAAAGTTTAAATTTTAAAAAACATAATTCCAAATTCAAATTAGGAAAATGTGTGATTTTCATTTGTTTTTCGTACTGTCAAGATGAGTGAATCTAATGAAGAAATTCGATACATTTTAAAATTTTACTATAAAAAAGGTAAAAATGCAACGCAAGCCGCGAAAAAAATTTGCGATGTTTATGGACCTAGTGCAGTGTCTGTGAGAGTAGCACAAATTTGGATTAAGCGTTTTCAATCCGGAAATTTTGATGTCAAAGATGCACGTCGCTCTGGTCGCCCTATTACGGATAAACTGGATGCCATTTTTGAAAAAGTGGAGCAAGATCGGCATATCAGTAGTTACGACGTAGCTGAAGAACTGGGAATTGACCACAAAACAGTTTTGGCGCATTTGAAAAAAATTGGGTACACAAAAAAGCTCGATATTTGGGTACCTCACGAGCTCACTGAAAGAAACTTATTGAACCGTGTACTCATTTGTGATTCTCTATTACGACGTAATGAAACCGAACCATTTTTGAAGAAGCTTATAACTGGTGATGAAAAGTGGATCACGTACGACAAGAACGTGCGAAAAAGGTCGTGGTCAAAGGGCGGTCAGACTTCACAGACTGTGGCGAAACCCGGGTTAACTCGCAACAAAGTGATGCTGTATGTGTGGTGGGATTGGAAGGGCATTATTCATTATGAGCTGTTACCACCAGGCAGGACCATCGATTCTGAACTCTACTGCGAACAACTGATGAGATTAAAGCAAGAAGTTGAGAGAAAGCGGCCGGAATTAAACGCCTGACCTCACACATCTTTAGCCACTCAGCAAAAAATAAGAGAGTTTGGCTGGGAGGTGTTAATGCATCCGCCGTATAGTCCTGACCTTACACCTTCAGATTTCCACCTGTTTCGGTCTCTTCAGAATACTTTAAGCAGTGTCAGGTTAACATCACGAGAGGACTGCCAAAACCACTTGTCG
Source organism: Cosmia pyralina (assembly GCA_946251885.1). NCBI lineage: Eukaryota > Metazoa > Arthropoda > Insecta > Lepidoptera > Noctuidae > Cosmia > Cosmia pyralina. The sequence goes on from OX276359.1 coordinate 25,445,310, forward strand.
CGGTATTTTGATCAGAAGTCCCAAAATTTCTATAGCAATGGGATCATGTCCCTATCTACAAGATGGCAAAAAGTTATTGAACAAAATGGTACCTACATACTTTAGATAAATGTAAATAATGTATATTAAAAAATATTTTGAATTTTCTTAAAAAATGCGAAGAAACTTTTTCCCCAACCTATTATACAGAGAGAGAGAGAGAGAACAGCACAAAAACACACACATCTACATTGTTATCTCATGCCATTACCGTCCGTCGCCGTCCGGCCGTCCGGTTGTCCGGTGGCCGCCTCGGACACCGGACACGTATCTTGAGTTATAGCTGTTGGCTAAACTATGAGACTAATGGATTTTAATTGTACGGTACTAAATAATATTCAGGTAAATGGCCCCGTACTTCAGTATAGTGGGGCCGGCAATGTTAAAATCAAATTCATTGATCATTGATTCATTCATTAATTGATTCATTGATTTTGATTGATTGATTTTGTCTGTAATAATGCTGTCTCTTTTTGAAATAAAGAAAGATTTTATTTATTTATTGATTTTTGATATCCTAAGTAATGACTTTCTTCATGTTATTATTTTACCCAAAATGTTACTTGTAAATCTGTAATTATTTCATACAAGCTTGGCTGTATACCGGGATGACACACACACACACACACACACACACACACACACACACACACACACACACACACACACACAGCGATACAGCGGAATACACACCGGGACGACACACACACCCAGCGATACAACGGTATACATATCGGGATGACACACACACACACACACACTCACACAGCGATACAGCGGTATACATACCGCGACGAAACACACACAGTGATACAGCGGTATACATACCGGGAAGACACACACACAAAGCGATACAGCGGTATACATACCGGGATGACACACACACACACACACACAGAGATGCAGCGGTATACATACCGACATACCGGGATGACACACACACACACACACACACACACAGCGATACAGCGGTATACATACCGGGACGACACACACACACACACACACACACAAACACAACACACACACAAACACACACACACACATACACAGCGATACAGCGGTATACATGCCGGGATGACACACACACACACAGCGATACAGCGGAATACACACCGGGACGACACACACACCCAGCGATACAACGGTATACATACCGGGATGACACACACACACACACACAGCGATACAGCGGTATACATACCGCGACGAAACACACACAGTGATACAGCGGTATACATACCGGGAAGACACACACAAAGCGATACAGCGGTATACATACCGGGATGACACACACACACACAGCGATGCAGCGGTATACATACCGACATACCGGGATGACACACACACACACACACACACAGCGATACAGCGGTATACATACCGGGACGACACACACACCAGCGATACAGTGGTATACATACCGGGATGACACACACACACAGCGATACAGCGGTATACATACCGGGATGACACACACACCAGCGGTATACATACCGGGATGACACACACACGGTTAATGTGATTAATTGAAAATTATTAATAATTATCCATCGTTATTAATAATTAATTACCTCATGATTTGGTAAATGTGAGTATAAAATTGAAATTCATCACTTTTAGCAGTTGTTAATAATAATTCACTACCCTCGTTGGTAAAAGTAATAAAATAAAATAAGACTCGAAGTTATTTGTCCTGTAAGTATTTATTTATAATACTACAGTACTTACAATTACATAACTAAAACAAAATTACATGCAAAATCGTTTATTCTTTGATTCTGCTTAGAAATATAAGTACAATCATAGACTCCGTAAAATCAACGGAGTACTCCCATCTGTCCCCGAATGTTTGTCCCCAAATGGGGACAAATGCATTAAAATCTTTCTTCTATTTCTTTGTTCAATAGGTATTTAGTCATAATACCTACCACAATACTTAAAGGTACTGAACTAAAATACTTAATAAATTTTGAAAATTATTACTTTTATCGGTACTAAGGTTACATTATTAATAATCACCGGTAAATGTGATTAATTTCTTACTTTTACCTCGACTTTCGCTAATTATTAATAATGATAGTCAATTATTTATAATTTTCAATGAAGTAATCACACTTACCGTAACATACGAGTACATACCGGGATGACACAGGGGTGAAAACAACAATACGTAGGTTAAAGTACTTGATTTGCATAAGTTACGACTTCCTACCTTATACAGTCCTAATGTGTTGAATGTAAATACCGCAATTTTGCACATGGCACAGTAGCACAGAGCACCCTCCGTCCTCACTCAGTGTCCCCTCCCGTTATCCTCCGCTGCCTACCGGGGATAACACCCAGCTGATGCACAGTACTCCTGTCATCCACAAATCGAATTTTAGTCATAATTTACTGAAATTGTAGCTCTCATTTCCTCGCCATTCCGAATAACGTCGTAAAATATAAATTGCTTTTTTATTTTCCGAAACTTCTTGATTTTATCACGACTTATGCTCGAAAATTATGGCATTTAGAGTGTTTCCTTCGAAAGATAATCGGTGTAAAACTATAAACGACGAGTTATTGGGCCCCGCGCCCGCACCCCGCTCCCGCGCCCCGCGCCTGCGCCCGCGCCTGCGCCCCGGTGCGCGGTGCTCTAATCCCAACAGGGTAGACAACATTTTATTGTATCGTTATTATGAGAATAAATTGTCATAATGGACTATTAACCTTTTACAAGTTTTTAATATGAAATGAATGTATTCATGACAAAAACTATATTTTTTAACTGAATCGTAAAAGTGAAGTAAACCTACAGTTTTATAAGTGATTCCGTTTTCCATTCTTATAATACTTGGGTAGTTGTTGTGGAGAAGACAATACCGCAACCTAGAAAAAACAATGCTTTATGAAATAGTTTCGAAATAAAAACACAAAAGGTTATCAATCACGGACCTACTACTACCTACGCGATATTGCAAAAATAGTTTACCTTTGAAACAGATTTAATCCTATTTATTCCCAGATTGTGTCTGTCACATATTTCATCAGTCACCGACTACCCCGCTCAAGAGCTGCCAATAATAAATAACATTTGGCACTCGCAGTTCACTGTGACGGTTGACAGCTGCAATTTTTTAACCCCGCACTTTAACTGGCAACTTTTATGCGAGTCTACATAAAAATTGTTCGTTTACGACCTTCTGCGGCGCACGCGGGGGGCGGGCAATAACGAAGGGCGTCGCTTTATCGTCCTCGATATTAAGACTGTGTTAGTGACATAAAGTATAGGTTGCGTACCTACTGCTTATACATATGTATACTCACTAGTGTTTTGTATGTTAACGCTTCGACGTAAAAAGGCTTCCTTTTTATAGTCGCTCTCTTTATTGTTTTATCAGCATACATTTGGAATGCCGGCGACGTGCGACGTGCGACGTGCGACGTGCGACGTGCGACGTGCGACGTGCAGGCTTCATGCAGGGTTCATCGTCTTCGTAGAGGACTTTTTCGACGCTTATTCCGTGCGAGAATGTGTAATTGAACCCTTTTATATAAATATTATTCGGAATTATTTGAGTTTTCCGCCATTTCGTAATCTTTTTATTTGCGTTTGGATGCGATTTGGAGAGATTTACGTTCGTATTTTACGTACCACATCGATAAGTATTCCAAAGTTCATAAAAAATGAGTAATAAAACAAAAAGCTATCAAATACTTCGCTAACTTCTGAATTAATTCCCCTTGTGGTTCCCCACTTGTGAATTCGTTCTCTCTTACAATAAACAATAACATATTAGTGTAAATTGAAATCTTATCGCCGAATTGCTTTTGTCGCCAAGAACAAATTACGTAGGTAAGTACGCAATTCATTATTTAAAAATCCACTCTCACCCCGAATTCCGAAATTGCGTGGCGAACAGCTGATTCCTTCTTTTTGTTTCGGCTACACCCTTGAGTTGGGTTCATGTTAAACGAAAATGTACTGTAACGTTCAGCATAATGGTTCAATTTTGCTTGGATACGTGTAATGATAGGGTGGCAGGAAGTCAGCTGACTGCAGCGCTCAGATGTTATTACTATTAGAATAGTCAACTTGAGGTAGAGGCACGCGGGAGCGGGACGCGCCGGCGGGAGCGGGACGCGCCGGCGGGAGCGGGACGCGCCGGCGGGAGCGGGACGCGCCGGCGGGAGCGGGACGCGCCGGCGGGAGCGGGACGCGCCGGCGGGCGCGGGCGCCGCTAGCAGACAAACTTTTGAATAGCTCAATAAATTAATGGCCGAAATTCAAATACCTGTAAGTTCGGTCTCGTTCGAACAATAATTTGAATTAATAATTTTGTCTACGAATGAAGTGGTGGGCACACTGTGCAACGGAACGATGTAACCTATTTGTAATAAGTTGTTCATTTGAAGAATAAACTAATTTTGTGTTTCTGTAAAAAGTTACGTGATGTTTGTTAAAATGTTCTTTTGTGTTATAATTTCATTTGTTAGAACAAGAAGGTACCTACTTTTTTGTTAATTAAGGAATAAATACGTCAAGAATAATTTGTGTTTGCAAATCACTAAGGCGAGGGGAAAAGTCACGGCTCACGGGTGATAGCAAAACCGGCCAAGTTCGTGCCGGACCACAGAAGGGTTCCGTAAATCATTAGACGAAGAATTTATCCTATGAACAAATTGAATTGAATTCTTTCATATGGTCAATTCTCCAAATGTAAAAGTTCTAATCGTATTTTGTGCTTTACTTTCGATATGCGTCGCGCGGAGTCCATCTTCTTTTATACGTCTATGGTGATAAACTACAAATTATCGATTTTCGTACTTTTTCCTTCACTTGTGCTGTGAGAGCTTCTTGCCAAACATGACTCCAGGTCAACGGGAAATACTCTACTTATAGGTTTTGATTTACTTGCGATTATCAAAATATGTCGCATAAATGGCCGTATTTTTTTATTGTGTTGACTTAGACTTGAGTTTTTTAGAGCTCCAAGGGACAGCTACGTATTTGATAATATTATTAATATCAACTTGATACCTCCACGTGTTCCTGAGAAAAAGGGTCTTGATAGACAAACAGATGGACGGACGGACAGACGGACAACGAAGTGATCCTGTAAGTAATCACATCATCATAATCAGCCTATAACGTTTCCACCGCTGGGACACGGGCGTCCTCTCTGTGAGAGGGCGTCCACCACGCGGGGCCAGTGGATGTCACATGAGTTTGAATTTTTGGTTCTAGGACATTTCGGTTTCCTCACGAATCACGATGTTTTCCTTCATCGCTTTGAGAGCAGCTGCAGTGGTGATAGTGGTGGTACACAAAGTAAAGCGCATGCGTGGGTCCGTACTCCGTACTCAAGAAGACCTACAACGTGTAAGTAGGAGCCACCACTGGACCACCACTGCAATCCTATAAGGGTACCGTTTTTCCTTTTGGGGTATGGAACCCTAAAAACGTTGTATCCTGTGAGTAACCGAGGTGTGAAGGTTCTTGATTATTCAGTTAGACACACAATGTTACTTGTAAGAGTTGTAGAGGTCCTACAGTATGGATGACCGACCGTAGCAACAATAGAATCAATAATACCTACGTATTATTAAAATGTAAATATCAAAAATGGTAGATACTACATAAGTACTCAGTTGTAAATGAATTCTTTGTATGTTTGGAATCATATTCAGCATTACTCTTCAGCTGAAGACAGACATCAGTTTCCTGGCCCCAATGCCCTCGGCCCTCGGTCCTGTTAATCGCTGCCATAACTCACTCTCTTCGTAATATCGTCAACCGATCTCACAGCTGGACGCCTCACGTTCCTGTCTCCATCATCGCTCGCCATTCGTTACGTGGTCATGTTATTTTGTTCTATCCTCGATGAAGCTTGCAAATGTATCAACATTACACCAGCACACATTATATCATCAATGTTCGCCAATCAATCTGGATGAACAATAGATCCGTCTTTCCCGATTCCAATTTAGTTTTTCGGTGAACTTCAGCTGACTTCCGCAGATTGTTAAAATAAGAATATTCGGTACGAATTAACAATATAACTCACAGCCACTCATGAATCTCAGCCCTTTAGAACTTCGTTAAAACCACTAATTACTGGAGCTTATATTAACTGCCTTTGTTAATCCAAAAATAGGTTTGACGTTTTATAAATAGGATATTATACTCCTAAATCTGTGTGTATGAGACCCTTTTGATTTTATGTGGAATATTTAGTGGAACATGGGTAGCTTGTGACATTAATTGACATTTGGAGTGGCTCGGAATCCCTCAAGGGGGTTGAATATGTGCGCGTAAAGACATAAATATTAAGGGCGCACTTTGTAATGCCGAGGAATCGGCCGGAATCCGGCGGATTCGGGCGGATTCGTGAGGAATCGGGAATGGTAAGCGTTAAGTTTTTAGGGAAAATTGGGTTGAGAAGATTGATGATCGGTTGATTTTATCGATATTTTTAAGGGCTTCATAAGGGTATTCTAAAAAAGGGACTCCTTACTTAAGAACAATTCTGTTTTTTATATTTCTATGAGCTTTACACTATCGCTCATCTTTATGTGTGTACTTACCGCTTCTAGCAGGAGGGCTTGTAGTAGCTGCTCTACCAATAGGTACTTAGATTTTTTTTTTCTAAAGAGTCCACTGTTCATCTAGGTGAATCGTTTTCTAATTTGTTTTAGGTAATCTTTATAGGTTAGGTAGCGGTACTAATTCAACTAATTAAAATCCCGGGCATTAAAAGAACCATGAAACGCAACTTAGCAACAAGCTCTGTCCACAGAAGGAGAATTATTTAACTTTACCTTCACTTCACTATTTCACACGACGAAAAAATATTTCAACAAAAATATCACCCTCAAAGCACACATAGTTTTATAGCATTCTTTCACGGACAGCCCCTATACAGGCTGCACAGTACGGTAGGATCGAACCGAGCTCCTCCGCACGCAGCCTTCACAATCCGTCATGAATACACGATTATTTCGGACGTTTTCATTCATGCGACTACATTATGTACCTGCATATACATAAAGCCCAAAGAAGGGATTAGAGCGAGGACTGAGGAGCAGCTCTTTCTGTGTGTTACTCTGAAGAGCAACGGTATTTATAACGGTGTGCTAGCTAGGAGTCTAGGACGCGTATTATTTTGTAGTCATCTTGTTTAAATAATCTGAGGTAATCTAGAGGTAATCACATATTCAGCAGTGATCGTTTTGTTCATGATCGTTGCGGGTTGTCATTGTTCTTCTCATTAGCAAGAACTGTGAGAATACTTCATGGCCGTGGTAAGAATAAATATAAGTAAGCCAGTCAACAAGGCAAGATGGTTGAGGAGCTGATGTATGTCACTAAATTATGGACTATTACGCGTATACACTAATAGGCAACACCAAAATAGAATGGCGTTGCTGGATTTTCAGCGCTCGGCTCAACGCCTAAAGTTTAAAATCTAACAGCGATTAAACCATAATTTAGGTGTCCCCCAGTGTTAGTGAAATGGTGACATAATTACGTTTGAAAGTACTAGCCCAGCCTCGTATATTGTTAAAACATCGTACTTACTCTAACAAAGTCGTAGCCATTCTTATAAAGCCCCCCACAGTTCTGTCGCCCGCAAAGTATTCCAAACATAATGGATGTAGCTGAAGAGTGCTCAGCCATCGCATGCAGATGTATTCAGGGGATAACGTGGTGGTGAAGTGTGCACCGCGAGAGGGATCAATTGATTTGTACGTCATCACGAGGTAACCGGGGAACGGGGATGATAATGTATAAGGCATGTCGATTATGTTGTAGAAGACGATGCGACTAAGAAAAACCGTGCTTTACACTTGAAATTAAAATCATTTGGCATTGCATATTCGATGTATCGGTACTGACATTCAGATCAAAAGTTTCAATAGGTGTTATCAAACATTATCCAGCGGCAGTTCCGTATGTCATTCTGAATGATGAAACATTTCCATTTTAGCATAAAACCTCAACTGAAAAGCTACAAAGGTAAAAAAAACTGTAGGTAAACAAGAAGCTACCCCCTGCAGGCAAATATACGTACGTTCCACATATAAACCTTATCTGCCGCAACATTTAAAAACATATTCACAATTACGCCGTGATTTAGTGACACCCTTCCCTTGAAGTGGGGAGCATCACGATGTAGTGTAGGCATTTAGGCAATAACACCCCGCGCGCCCCCGTCGCCTCTCCGCAACATATTCTATGAGCATCACGCGACTTGATGCCTCAGCTGACAGCCCTACAGATACCGACTTACTCTCAGAGGAAAACACTTCCTTATTCAACTACCAACTTCGTTCTGCGAATAACTACCCTCAAAACTTTCCGTACGACCTAAACAACAAGGTTCAAAATCGTATAGCGGAAAATTTCTGACTAGTGAAAATATGAAGAGATCCTTGCACAGGCAATCTCACGCTCAATGTCGCTTTATCGTTATAATGGAGATTGAGTGTAAGCGAGACACCAACATACGTTAGAGGGAGAGACGCTGAGTCTTGATGAAATTCATGAAGTCAGCCAAGATACAAGAATATTTTGTTCATGTCAGTGAATTTGTCGGCCCCGCCTTATGGAGTCGGAGTTGTTTTTGAATTTTATCTTGTACTTTGTTTATCTTGCGCCAAAGTTACTGGGTCAAAAAATTGGCTGAACCCTTGTTATAAATATACACGGGGATGTTGTATGTTATTCTACATAACTTTTATAATCCTTACATTACTGTTCCGCGCAGCCGCGCCCTTCTTTCGTTTTTCTTTGTTTAGTCTCCACGCACACTGTCTGTGCTAACCTTACATCTACAGCTATACATTTGTCGACCAACAGCAATACTACGTAGACTAGTGAATATGCTATGAACATCTTTCGTAGACGTAAGCCTAATGGGTGAAATCTAGGGATTATATCTGACTGTACAACAAAGTCTAGGGATTATATCTGACTGTACAACAAAGTCTAGGGATTATATCTGACTGTACAACAAAGTCTAGGGATTATATCTGACTGTACAACAAAGTCTAGGGATTATATCTGACTGTACAACAAAGTCTAGGGATTATATCTGACTGTACAACAAAGTCTAGGGATTATATCTGGCTGTACAACAAAGTCTAGGGATTATATCTGACTGTACAACAAAGTCTAGGGATTGTATCTGACTGTACAACAAAGTCTAGGGAGTATATCTGACTGTACAACAAAGTCTAGGGATTGTATCTGACTGTACAACAAAGTCTAGGGAGTATATCTGACTGTACAACAAAGTCTAGGGATTATATCTGACTGTACAACAAAGTCTAGGGATTATATCTGACTGTACAACAAAGTCTAGGGATTATATCTGACTGTACAACAAAGTCTAGGGATTATATCTGACTGTACAACAAAGTCTAGGGATTGTATCTGACTGTACAACAAAGTCTAGGGATTATATCTGACTGTACAACAAAGTCTAGGGATTATATCTGACTGTACAACAAAGTCTAGGGATTATATCTGACTGTACAACAAAGTCTAGGGATTGTATCTGACTGTACAACAAAGTCTAGGGAGTATATCTGACTGTACAACAAAGTCTAGGGATTATATCTGACTGTACAACAAAGTCTAGGGATTATATCTGACTGTACATCTTGTTGTTGTCTTGTTGTTTGTCTGTGATTGTCTTTAGAAAATTACGAACTTATGACGATAACTCTGCGTTACTAGAAGGCACAAACATTAAAAAAGCAAACAATGATATATTAAACCCCAAAAATCAGCCCTGAAAATAGACTGAAAAAATTACAATGTCAATCGAGTATTGATTACTTGCGTTGTGACTTGTGATGCTTCAGGTTGTGTCGACACTAGGTTATTTACTTACTGCAACATTTCGAACCCACAATATGCAGGCACAAAAAGATATTTTGAAACGATTCCAATGTTACAGAAACATTCGGCAGCCGTCAGCGGAGCGGCAACACAAATAGCATCGTTCCCCCGCAGTCAGTGAAGCAAGGCTAAAACATCCCTTCGTACACAACACCATACTTACGGCACTAACACTCGCAGGAAAGATGTCCGGAGACGCGACGTGGCATGGGAAACAAAAGACTGCTACGAAAGTAATTCTAACATAATGTAATGCGTAACGTTGCGCCGGTGAATCTTGTGGGGTGGAGCAGGCCAGAGAGACAGAGCAAGAAGTATTAGAAAGAAGTGAGAGCTGGAATATTTTAGGTACGTATAACAACATAATTATAGCATTCACTTATTGAATCTCCGTTCATGCAATGACTGACAGACTACCTACCTGCTTTCATTTAAACTCAAGTCGCACTAATTTGCAAGTGATTTGGTTTGATAATTTTTGCAGATGGTAGCGTACAGTTACGTTACCAGAAAGCCTTGAGAGCCCACTGTATCGATCTAAACGGTTGTTTGTGATCTTTGTGCGAAGCCTCATTACTTCCCACGATTTCGTAAAAGGCGACTAATAAACTCTTGCAAATGAATAAGTTTCAGCATCGGCCAAGGGGTGTAAAGTGCCTAATGACCCATGATTCCCTGATAGCCTTCCGACAGAACACCGGATCCGAACCATATGGGCTTTTGCACACAGGATACATATTTGTATCCAACAAGAGTAATATTTTGGTATTTGTTGTATCTCCTTATGAACGTAGATAATACCTACTTGAACTTCGTAGCCGACTGGTTGATTACTAAGTTTCTGTTGGCGGCAGGACGCTGATGTTACTTATGCTGGTGCCTCTTGGTTAAACTCTTGCGTAATAAGACACTATTACGAAAGAGTTAAACCACGGTGTTCAATTCTTTGATGGATTCAAACAGGTTTGGAGCCAACACTACAAGACAAATCTTCTCACACTCGAAGGTCCTCTTCACCAAATAGATATCAAATCAAATCAAATCAAATAATTTATTTGCATAATACATCTTATAAAGGTGTTACAGACATAAGAAGTACATTGTATTATAACCTACTGAGGTGTGCAAATTAATTTATTACGTTACATAACAACATTAAATAAATACATTTTAAATTGAGTTACATAAAAAAATAGAATGTCAAATTAAAAAAAAAAAAAATAAGATAAATGACAATTATTATAACAAGTCAATCAAAATTACAATAATCACTATATTTGTGGTGCCATTTCAGATAAGATCAGTCATATTTCATTTAAATAATCATTAATTACATTATTATCATTATTTTTATTATTATTATTATTTTATTAGATACCTACTGTAAGGCAGTCTTTCATTCTATGCACAATGTTACGGAAACACTCGGAGTTGCCTTACGACCCTAACGCCACTATTGAGCGTAGACGTGGGTGTAGATCGGACAGAGTTTGTGGCATAGTGTCGGCGAAACTTGAAGTGGTCCGGCGGCAGTACGATTTCTTTAGTTCGAGGCTGTACAATAAGGTAAACAGTGTACTCCATGTTCATTCTCGTTCTTATAGGGACTGTAAAAAACTCACTGACGACTGGCTTCAAACCCTCACCTATGAAGACCTGGAGAGCTTGGTCAAACCCTGATTTGTTTCCAATATCGACCTCTTCCTTCCGAAATAGATTCATAACATATAAATTAAGACACACTCACGCACACACACACACACACATACTCACACACCTATGCAAACACCCACACGCACATAATACATTCGCTCGTACCTACACATATTCACATTTTTAACCTATTATTCTAGTTTGTAATCTATCTCGTGTTTAGTATAAATTCTAGAACGCTATCGTCTTTTTCCTGAGGTGGGCGTTAATTCCTACGACACAGTATTTTATTTTACTAATGTAGGTATTATCGCACTAAATGTTTTTGTCATACTGTGTTTTCGTTCAATAAAGAATTTTTTTTTTTTTTTTTTTTTTTTTTTTTTTAATTGAATAGTAACATTTTGCTACCAGGAATTTATGTAAAAATAATTTGAATTGGCCCATTTTGTGTAGGTCTGTGATACTTTTTGGCAACTTATTGTATATTTTGGGTGCCATGCCCAAAATGTTTTTATTAAATACTGCTTTTTTATGTCGTCTTACGCATATTTTATTTTTGTGTCGGGTGCTTATTGGATGGCTATAAAGATGTAGATTAGCTTTGACAAAGATCGCCACTTCATATATATAAAGACACGGGAATGTTAGTAACTGGAACTGTTGAAAATGTGGCTTACAGCTTTCTGTGCGTTGTATGCCACACATTGCCCTTATGCATTGTTTCTGGGCTTTGAACGCCATTTCTCTGTCTGGCGAGTTCCCCCAAAATATAAGCCCGTAGCGTAAAGTAGATGCAACATACCCGTGATATGCCGTTAATAATGTTGCCCGATTTGACACTTTTCTTAGGTTATGGAGAGCATAAGAATACTGGCTAAGCTTTTTGCATGTGTTTTCAACATGTGTTTTCCAACTCATATTTTTATTTATCCAAATACCCAAGAATTTAGTGTGTTCTGCTTCACTGATAATTTTGTCACCGTAACGAATATCTGGTTTTTTATTATTTGTTTGTTGTTCAAATGAAATGTAATTTGTTTGTTTTGTAGATAAGAATGATAATAAAACATTTCAGAAAGTGGTTTCAAGCATAAAACCACGGATATCTATGCATAAAACCTTGCCCCACAATAAACATGGAGATACCATCAGAATACCATCACATTCAATAGTTTCATTCCATAACCCTCTAAGTGACAAGCGTGTTCAATCGAAACTCACACCACAAGGGATCATTAAAGACCCTTATGGTTCGAACGTTTGAAAGAGCCTCGAGCCCGTATAACAGTGAAGGAAAAATAATAAAACATTAAAAAGCATGGATCCTTTTGTCATTACGTAGTTAAGATCGGGTTACGTTTGGGTCGAATCGACCGCTGATTGGGCAATATTTTTTAGGAGACCACGTCTTCTCCATGTGCCTCAGGTTAGAACTGTATACAGACAGAACTCGTACGTGATAAGAGCTTGCCGTACTTTTAATATGGTGTGTCAGGATGTTGAGTTAGATTTATTTACTAGTAGCATTAAGGAAGTAAAGAAAACTTTCAATAATTGTTTTTTCGATGTATAACCATTTTTTCTTTTTAACTTTTTTATTGTATTTTTTGAGCGTGAAATTTTAGTTATTTCTTACGTCGCTGTTTTCGCGTATTTGTTAATGTTGCTCACTTTAATCGTTGGTGGAAGCTTGTAATTGGCCATCTTTTACACATTGTACTTAATATGGAAATGTATTAGCTGTAAGCTTTCCTAAAAGTAATAAAATAAAATAAAATATATTACGGTTAGTTTTTATACGGTTATTTACACCGATTTGCGGATATAAAAACAATATTGTTGTGGCGCTAAATTTGTAATGAGATGACTTTATTTTGGTTGAGTACGGTTTCTGCATAATTGTATTTTTGTTTTGCTGATAGGCTGTTTTAACTCTGTTTTTTTTTTTTTCATTCATGTTTTACATACTTCAGCTTCCAAGCAAATCCCTTAGCTCCAGTAACAATAAAAAGATAGGTATATGAAAACAAAACACACAATCGCTATGTTGTTATAACTTACGTTCGCACACTGTGGTGTAGGTCAACACAATGCGTGTATGCATAAAGGCTCCTTCAAACAGGCGCGACAAGCGACGAGAATCGCGCGCGACCCAAAGGCACAGCTCGTCGCGCGACATGCGGTGCCTTTGTGTCGCGTGCGATTCGCGTCGCGTGTCGCGCCTGTTTGTAGGCGCGCGTGTCGTGAACGAACAAAAGCGTATTTTTAGTGCGTGTAAATTAATCGTAACTGCCTGCGCCGTAGCGTGCTGGGTGGAATGGTGCCACTAGGATCATCTCGTTCTTTTTTATATGGACAAACCAGGATTTGAGAAAACTGGATGTTCCTTAACAAAAATATTATATGAAATAAATATTAAGTACTTTAACCTATCCATGTGTCCCTTATTACTAGAACAGCCTCATCTATCATAATTTATATTCGATAACATAAATTGATAATTTGTTTACCGAAGATAAAACATCAACATTTAGGCAGAAATCGTGATGTTCACATGCTTATTGACAACCGTTTGGAGTTGATTACATCACTGCAGTATTTTGGAATAGATAAGTGGAAATCTGCCGATACTTAAGATACGATTGATAACTAAAAATGTGAAGTAAAATGATAATGACCAATGACATATTATCGCTGTTGTTTACGAAAAACTGCAAATTTTCCATACTCAGTGCATTTGCAGAATAACAAACTAATAATCAAGGCAATGAGTCATTCTATGGTTGGCCATACCTGCACGTCTATCTGTTCAGCAATGAGTAACTGCGGCTTCGCCCGCGTGGATGTCGACATTATCCCACGGGAACGTACTACCGGGATTAAAAGTACCCTATGTGTTCATTCAGGCACCCTAATTGCGTAACACACTATTGATCGGAATTTGAATCATTTTGAAACAAATTGCCAATCCATTGCTTCATATGTTCGAAAAATTTGTCTGCTCGACAACGTAAATAACGCAATGAATGTTGTTGAACTGTCAAAATGAAACCAACTCCGATTGATAATGTGTTACGTAACTAGGGTGCTGGTTATAAACTGTCTGTGTGCCAAATTTCATCCAAATCCGTTCAGCTGTTTTGCGTCAATCCGAAACGTATACATACATCCAGACAAATGGACAAAAATTATAAAAACTTAATAAAATATTTTCGGCATCAGACTCGTAAATGGAAATATTTACAAAACCAATTTTAAATAGATTCCCAAATTGCTAATCCATTGCTTCATACGTTCGAAAAATGCGTCAGCTCGATAACGTAATTAATAACGGAATGAATGTTGTTGAACTTTCAAAATTAAACCGATTCCGATTAATAGTGTGATACACAATTGCCCCGCAGATGTACAGTCAACAAAAGAGATATCTAGGCAGGGTATACTAACATATTTGTATGTGAATTGCTTCATTTTCAATTTTATATATTTTACTTTGTTTTTGCAATACTCCTGCATTGTAACACACCAACACAAAATTGTATATTTTCACAAAATTAAACATGAAGCAATTCACATACAAATATGTTAGTATACCCTGCCTAGATATCTCTTTTGTTGACTGTACCTTATGACAGCAATGAATGCCAAAAAAATAAACAAATGCTATTAGAACAATCGTACCTAAGTCGTATCCAAGTCTTGTAATCCACGATGGGTCAGGTCAGTAGCTCGCGTACTCGGCTGTACCTCAGTGACCTTGTTCTCCAGCAACCAGTGTTCTCTAATAGGTAATTGTTTTCGACAATTTGTTTACATAATATGTAAGGACCTACATTTTTATTTGGACGGGAATGTATACTAGTCTCGCTATGAGAGGCACTTTAATTTATGAATTAATAGTAGATTACTTTAAATTAAAAAGTAAAATCGTAATAATATAAGTTATACAGTAATAAATACATCATTTTTTTTATGGTTTTGAGGGAATTTGGTTTTAAAGGCATTTCTTTTTCCTCTTGTATTTCCTTTATTTTAATTTATTTTATTTTTTTACCTCTTTAATTTATTGATGTGTTATTTATAAATTCGCTTTTCAATCTTTGCATGCCACTATGGTAGATTGTACAGGGATCAACTTTGTAAAGCTTTATTTTATCCTACTTTCGAAGCGAATAAATGATTAGGTATGATTATGTATGATTAGGAGCTCGTAGCTTAGTAATAACAGCCATAGGGTCGATCCATCTGGTTAAGTTTCGCTTGCCGGGGTTGATCCGTGGATGGGTGACCATCTTTACATACCGAGATTCCTCCGTGCCTTGGAAAGCACGTTAAGCCGTTATTCCCGGCTGTCATTCGTGGATCTTTGACAGTCGTTACGGGTCGTCAGAAGCCCGACAGTCAGACAACCAGACTTACCAAGGGGTATCGTATTACCCAGTAATTGGGTTGTGGAGGTCAAATAGGCAGCCGCTCCACGTAAACTATTGGTATTCAGCTGCATCTGGGTAGACTGGAAGCCGACCCCAACATAGTTGGGAAAAGGCTAGGCAGTTTGATTGATTGAAA
Source organism: Cosmia pyralina (assembly GCA_946251885.1). Taxonomy (NCBI): domain Eukaryota; kingdom Metazoa; phylum Arthropoda; class Insecta; order Lepidoptera; family Noctuidae; genus Cosmia; species Cosmia pyralina. The sequence continues at coordinate 25,461,469 of OX276359.1, forward strand.
GTTTGTATGTTTACGAAAGGTACAACTTTTTGCATTAAAAAAAAAAAAGTAATGCAAGTACCTAGTACCTACCTACACTCGTATGTAAATGTAACATGAGCACCGCAGCACCATGGCATTACTTCTTGTAACAACTGCAACTTGCAACGTATTGTCAAATGGCCGGTGTTGCTCCAGCGCGGACAAGCACCGCGCGGTACTCGGAATCATGTCAATTAACAATAAGGTTCACTCAAGGGTGCAGTTTCCTTGTTTACAATCTCCTTCTACATAATAATATATAAATATGGGAATGGGAATTTTACAATACTTACGGATCTTAATAATCATAGATAAACACATAGATATACTGTTTTTTATATTTCTATGGATAAACACTATTACAAAAAAAAACTTTTTTACAAAAAAAATACAACCAACTTCCAAAAACAACACTACAAAGTGAAAAATTTTTAATTTCGGAAGTCGGTGTCTAGTTAAATGTATTTTCGTTTTTTTGCACCCACTTCCGAAATTAAAGTTATTTTTCACTTTGTAGTGTTGTTTTTGGAAGTCGGTTGTATTGTTTTGTAAAAAAGTTTTTATTTTTCACTTTTTAATTGTCGGTACCTACCCCACACAAATTCTAATACCACTACCTGCAAAGCAAACTAGAACATCATCCATATAAAAGTGGGGAAAAAATACGTATTATTGAAGCTAACTCAAAAACTACCAAAGCAAAGTTGATCAATTTTATATGGGACCAACTGAGATGTATACCCTCTCGAATAAAACAAAAAAAATCCAAATCGGTCTAGTCATCATCCTTCGGAGTAATCGGGGAACATACATAAAAAAAAAAAATAGGTTCCGACGAATTGAGAACCTCTTCCTTTTTCAAGTCTGTTAAATAACACTTCTCGTAGGAATCGAACCTGCATGGGACCTTACAAGAATTCAAGGGGTCTCCCTTGTTTGACCAAAAGGAATTTGACAAATTTTCACTTCCCAAAAAATTTTTCGCCTAATTTTCATTTGCCAAATTATTACTTAGCAAAAAATCTATTCACAAAAAGTTGTAACGCAAACCTAATGTTTGGCAAATGAACGTTTAAACTATAACTTGTTTACCAACTAGTACTTCTAACATTTTTTATTTAGTCAAATTATTTCATTTGGAATAACAGTTTTTATGCAAAATCAAATAAGCCAAATACTTATTTAGTATCGTCAGTTTTCAATTCACCCCTTTCTTTCCTATTCAGTCAAACTTCAATGACAAAAATGTGAACTACTAAGTGGGTAGGAGGTAAATCATAAATGGCGCTCAATGTGTGCTCTTCTTTTTCTATATAATGTAGTCGTTCCTGGCACAGTAGGTAGTAGGTCACAGTTTTAACCTAACCATTTTTAAACCTAACCTAACAATAACCTAATCTAAATAATTCAGTTCCGGGGTAACCTACTAAAAACAATCTCTTTTTTCTATTAATGCAAGTCGTTTCTGGCACTCGCCGGCCGCTCCCGCGGCACCGCTCGCTTCGCTCGCTCGGCTCGTGCGTAGGAAGGGTCACAGTTTTAACCTAACCTAACCTACCCAATTTTTTTAAAAGAAGAAATTAACCTAATCTAAATTGTTAAGTTCCGGATAACCTACTAAAAACAATATATTTTTTTCTATTAATGCAAGTCGTGTCTGGCACTCGCCGGCCGCTACCGCGGCATCGCTCGCTTCGCTCGCTCGGCTCGTGCGTAGGAGGTCACAGTTTTAACCTAACCTAACCTAACCATTTTTAAATAATTAACCTACTCTAACTACTTCCATAAATAAACTAATATCAAGTAACCATAAATTTGACTTGTTTCAGACAAATTCAAGCACAAAAACTTACAAAGAAGTACGCAAAAGACATCAAATTTAACCAGCAAGTCAAATGTCTAAAAATCTTATTTTTGCCTTAATATTCTTTGTCTTAACAAATCATTTCACCCAAACGTTTATTGTCTGAAGATTGTTTGCTGTAATAAATCATTTGGTTAAAGACCAAATTCCATAATGACCATTATACTTAGTAATATTTTGCCAAGTAAAAATTTGACCAAATGAAAATATGCGTACTAAAATCATTCGAAATATTGCAATGGTATAAAAAAAGGTTGCTAAAATTTGTTTGGGTGATGAAATTTTGTCAAAATCTTTATGGCAAAACGGCAGGCACCCGAATTCAAGTTTATGATATGACTTTTCACCCAGGTCATTCGTAGTTACTTTTCTATAGGTACAGGTAAAATGTGTGTGAGTTTGTTTATAGGGGTTAATCTTCGGAACTAGGTAGGTACTGATCCGATTCTGTAAAAAGTCTGCTTTACACGCAGGCAAAGCTGCGGGCGAAGTGCTACTGAGTCAGTTGTAGTATTATAACCAACACCTAGTTTGTACAGACACAGATTAAAAACCGACACAAACCCACGCCTACCTGCACCGCCCCCTCCACGGTCCCCTCGCACTCAGCTAATTGTTCTGCCGTCATAAAACACTCATTACAGCGCAATGATTTCAGTTGACAACTCGTCACACCCATTCTGATTGCGTTCTTGTGTTCTTACTACATAAATTTCAAAAATAGTATGTACAGTCAACAAAAGAGATATCTAGGCAGGGTAGAGTAACATTGTATTTGTATGTGAATTGCTTCATGTTTAATTTTATATAACATTGTAACACACCAACACAAAATTGTACATTGTCACGAAATTGAACATGAAGCAATTAACATACAAATATGTTAGTATACCCTGCCTAGATATCTCTTTTGTTGACTGTACAGTGCACGCCTTCGATGGACTGCCATTTATCGAAGATATATTTTTTTGCTGGTGTTTATTAAGAGTAAAAATAATGCACAACACAAGGATTTCTGCGATTTTATGTTCGTGTTTCACATAAAAGATGGCTTCCGTCCAGTTGAAGTCCAATAAATAACTCAAGTTTTGAGACTTTTTTAATGCATAAAGTACTACTTACCTATCATAAAAAACTAAAACGCCCTAGAAACCTACTTTAGTTATAGAGAGAGAACCTGTAATTGGCACCCACATTGGCATTGTGACCCGTGAGATCCTGTAATTGCCTTTACGTTTTATATTCAATTGTTATCTATCTGTTAAAGCTGTTGGTTCTCCTTAAAATAAATAAATAGAAGTGTTTTGTCAATTTCATTCGAAATAAGATTTCGTTTAGTCCACTCTCGGCCCCTCGACCCGCAATAAATGTGCCCACTGGCCTCTAACTAACTATAGTTTACTAACTAACTATAGTAGTTAGTTAACTATAGTTAGTTAGTAAACTATAGTTAGTTAGTTAACTATAGTTAGTTAGTTAACTATAGTTAGTTAGTTAACTATAGTTAGTTAGTTAACTATAGTTAGTTAGTAAACTATAGTTAGTTAGTAAACTATAGTTAGTTAGTAAACTATAGTTAGTTAGTTAACTATAGTTAGTTAGTTAACTATAGTTAGTTAGTAAACTATAGTTAGTTAGTAAACTATAGTTAGTTAGTAAACTATAGTTAGTTAGTAAACTATAGTTAGTTAGTTAACTATAGTTAGTTAGTTAACTATAGTTAGTTAGTTAACTATAGTTAGTTAGTTAACTATAGTTAGTTAGTTAACTATAGTTAGTTAGTAAACTATAGTTAGTTAGTAAACTATAGTTAGTTAGTAAACTATAGTTAGTTAGTAAACTATAGTTAGTTAGTAAACTATAGTTAGTTAGTTAACTATAGTTAGTTAGTTAACTATAGTTAGTTAGTTAACTATAGTTAGTTAGTAAACTATAGTTAGTTAGTAAACTATAGTTACGATGATAAATCATCAGTCTACCCTATAGTTGCATACTATCAATCATTTGCATTTTAGTAGTTATCAAGTAATTGGTGCATGCACAAGTTCTATTTGCAAACATGTCTGATATACCGACTACAAGTGAATAGCTTCAACCCCACCCCACCTACAACTTAACTAAAAAAAAGTTGTTTTTGTTTTGGTTAGTTAGTTTAGTTGGTTTGTACCTTGCAGTACCAAAATATTAATTTTAGATACCGAACTAGGGCACAGAATAAGTAACTATGGGTTGAAAGTGGACGAGGTATGCCTGTCCTTTAGTCTCAACCCCTGGAGGTCCAGTGGGAACTATGTTTAAGGGAGAGGAAATAAATAAACAAATCTTTTGTTAGGGGTCGAGGGGCCGAGAGTGGGCTAAGACGGAGAGTGGAAGAAGACAAAACACTTCCATAACTAAAATAGGTTTATAGCGTTTTAGTTTTTTTTTTTTTTATAAATAATGGAGTTAGAATATAATATCCTATCGTTGACACCGCGTGTCGGAAGACGCATCCCAGGCTTTTTTGAACACATTTTCATTAAGTTCAGCCTCATGTGACAGCGGACTTTCTATTGGCAGTTCAATCGTGTCCTGAATGTCAATGGGGAATTTTTTCTCAACCACATCTTGTTCTATCGATTCACTTTCACTGTCTTCAATCGTTTCGATAGTGGCCTCTTCCATATCAGGAGCAGTAGGAGAACTCTGAGCATGGACTCTTGCCAAATATAGCGTATGTTGAAATTCACTCTGCAACTGTAGAGCTATATGCAGCGGAAGTCTCCTCAGCTGAGCTGCAACATTCATACCGAAGAAATGAAACTCATCTTCACATAGACCTGCAGTGTTGGCTACAGTTGATGTGTTATCTAATCTATTAAGAGCACCAGGTTTCTCTGAATCAGTGTCATCATTCTGAGCTGTCATCAATTGATTGGTGAGCACTCTTAGTTGTTTCCTCGCAGATGCAGAGGGTTCTTGCACGTTAGTTAGAGGCTGTACCTCCAGAGTATATTCTAATTTATCTGACGAAGTTTGTGCTGATGCGTTAAAATCCGTATGACTAGAGGAATGTAGCTTGCGTTTAAAATTATTCAATTTTCTTGATGTTTGTGGAGTCTGTAACAAATGGCTGGATTAAAATTCAGCAAGAATTTAACAAAATATGGAACTTTCCTGGATGAATTTTAATTTTAGCACCAGATGGAACCACCTGGCTGGATGGATACCTTGAAGAATAAATGATTACCTATCTAAAAAACAGGGATGCGGAAACTGTGTATTTCATGAAAGGGCAAATTAAGTTAACAGGCGAACTTCACAGGCGTGACCGGTACCGATATCTATCCAGATAGAATAAAAAAATGTTTTTCTCAAAGTGTGTGAAGTTTCACCACATAATTTAATTCGACCTAGTATGTTAGTCAGTTTTTATTGTTAGTGTTTTTAGTTTTTTCCAAAGTTGTTAGGGAAGTTAATTTGTTTAGAAACGTTTTATTACTTAGTCAAATAGTGAGAATGTTAGATAACATTTGTATATCGACGATGAAGTGACATGAACTCCTAACTGACATTTTGGCGATTTTAGTTTTTTTACGTAGATAGACTTTAAATAATCGTTTACGTGAGCTGGCAATAACAGATAACTGATTATCTTATTTTTTAACGAACTATTGATAATTGACAATAACTATTAAGCAAATGTGCGTTACATTTGCTGGCAGTATCACCTAATGAACTAATAACAATAACACCTAAATAACGTTAGCGTAATTATTTCTGTCAAGACCTCCTATCTTCACTCCTGCTAGATTACGTCTTTACTCTCACGCTGCTCCCGGCCGACTGGCTGGTCTTGCTGACATCTAGGAAGGATAATTTCATAGGCTAATAATGCGTGAGCTAGACGGTGATTTGTGGGAGTACGAGACGGAGATAGAATCACCATGCGATATTCGTTTTACCTATTTTCTTCTGTCATTTCGTTTAAATTTGGTGCAAGTTGCAACGTGAAAGTTTGCGGAAGGAGTGTTTTTGTTGTTTTTAGTGTAAAAAGTGGGATTTTTATTATACCAGGTAATTATTTTATGTCTAACAGTACGCTAATACAGTTAAAACCTATACAGAAGTATTGTTTTTTTTGAATTTATTATTTACGACGATTATTGAAATCGTTAATAATGTTCAAATAACAGTGTTTTTTATCACTGATGTTTTATTGTTTTTTTTTCGTCCTGTATTAATAAAATAGTTGCTTTTGTTGTTTATTTACTTATATAAAGTTGTATACTTAAATAATATCATAATATTTTTGTGTAATCTTAATTTTTATTTGTATGTTTCAAGAAGATAGAAGTTATTGTTTGAGCGTACAATTTTTATTTGTATATTTTAAGTAGATAAGCAATTGTTCTCGTTTAATCAGTATGGAACCATAACTTCTATTTCGCACTGACAAAAAATTACTGATGTTTAATCATCAATAATAATAATAATTATTATAATTTTTATAGAGAAACAAAATTACCGCTATGGCTCGATTTCTTCAAGGAGTGAGAGGTAAAAGGATTCTTAACGAACTTCAAAAAGATAGTTTGGTAACAAACCTAAGACATTCTACTGCTGAGGAATATGAAGAGATATTTGGAAATCAACACGAAATGGTAAGATATTAAAAGTCAGGCGAAAATATTGCTTGTAAAGTTCTCCCGCTTTGCAGGACGTTTGTAAGAACTCCTTTACTGTACATTTTATAAAGATTACAATTTTTCTTTTTAGCCTGAAGAAGATTTCAACACGCCTTTTTCTGGCAATTGCTGTAGTCCTAATCAAAGCGATCTCACCCCTAATGCTAATCCAAAGGAAGCTATCATCACCAACGTTGATGTTTTAAGTCCACCAAATGTCTGTAACTTTGAGCCCACAGAAATCCTTGACAATACTTACTATGAATCTACTTCCTTACGTTCATGCGGCCGTCGTCGTCTCGAAGTAAGGTCTTGGTCATTATCTGATTTAACACAGGATACCAACAATACGATTAATTCCTTAAAAAAATCGCCGTCGGTCCCGGCGATGTTGGACATGACCATTAGTCTTGATTTCATTGCGTTTGCCAGACCGGATCGGATCGAATTTATATCGGATGATGTTTGTCAAATTCCTGATGACAGGAGTTCTGCTGAAGAATTGGTGACTGAGAACCTACAAGATTATGGAGATATGGAAGAAGGTCGAAAACGTCGTCACATTGCTGATCCTAAATCTTGGAAAAAGAATAAAGCCCTATTGAAGCGAATGCGAGGTGAAGAGTATCTAGGCTACTCTAAACCAAAAGATAGGAAGTTCCAGCAAGATACTATAAGACAGGCAAGACAAATGGGACCAACATGCGTTTCCGATTTTTGTAAGAAGAGTAAGGTAAGAGGCTGTGATAGGTTTACCGAGGATTGTCGAAAGGACTTACATAGCAGTTTTTGGAAGAAAATGACCTGGGACCAAAGAAGAGTTTATGTTACGGGATTGGTGACACGATCCATTACATCTCGGAAGACAAAATCAGCTAGTGAAAGATCTAGGCGGGAAGGAACTCTATCATATTTTTTGCCAATTGAGAAAGACTGTTCGAATAAAGTACAGGTATGTAAACAAATGTTTTTAAACACTTTTTCACTGGGATCGTTCACTGTTCAAGCATGGGTCAAAAAGAGTGAGTTTGGTATGACTTCAAACCATGAGGCAATTTATGATTCAAAAACCAAGACTCCAAGAGCAGAAGTAGAAAGAAAACTTTCAATTTTAGATATTTTTTTTACAAGTTTGCCGAAATTGCCATCTCATTACGCTAGAAAAGACACATCTAAACTCTTCATAGAACCAAACTATCGTTCACTTACCGATTTATACAAAGCTTATCAGAAATATTGGACTGAAACTAGTCAACCACATGTTAGTAGATTTACATTTGAAAAGAATTTTCGTGAAAAAAACTTGTCACTATTCACGCTTAAAAAGGACATGTGTGACACCTGTTCTAGTTACAATTCAGGTAATTTAAATGAACCAGATTACCAAATACATATAATTAAGAAAGAAAGGGCTAGAAAAGAAAAAGAAGAGGACAAGAAAAAAGCAGCTGCCGGAGAATTTATTCTTTTGACTATGGATTTAGAAGCTGTGAAGGTTTGCCCTTACCTTACTGCTAGTGCTTTGTATTTCAAGACAAAGTTAACGTGCCATAATTTTACCGTTTTTAATTTGGTAACCAAGCACTGCAGTTGCTATTGGTTCGACGAAACTGCTGCTGATTTAACATCTAGCACTTTTGCAACATTTCTAATTGATTATTTAGAAAGACATTGCATTCCACATCAGTTACCAATTGTTATTTACTCTGATGGGTGCACGTACCAGAATCGTAATTCTGTGCTTGCAAATGCGCTGCTCCTTTTGAGCAAAAAATATAACGTAATCATTACGCAAAAATTTTTAGAACCAGGTCACACTCAGATGGAGTGTGACTCTGTTCACAGTAATATTGAGCGAAAGCTCAAAAATCGGGAAATACATTTGCCCAGTGATTATGTCACTATTACTAAAGAGGCACGAAGCCCTGACCCCTATGAAGCAGTTCATGTTGATCATGACTTTGTTAAGGATTATGCCCGACTTCAAAATTTGCTTTATAAAAGCATTCGACCAGGCCGCAAAGCTGGCGATCCACAAGTTGTAGATATCAGAGTAATAAAGTACAATACGATGACAATCGAAGTTAAACTGGATTTTGACGGAGAGTGGATTCCTCTACCGAACAGACCTAGGTTACTAGCTTCGGAAGCGACCTATCCTCAACTGCATCCCAACAAAATTCCAATTAAAGCAACGAAGTACAACCACCTGCAACAACTTAAAGCAGTATTACCTAAAGACTGCCATAATTTTTATGACACTTTGCCATTTGTTTGAAATATTTCTTCTTTTTCATTATAAAACTTAATTTGTTATAAACTGATTATTCTCTTGTCTTTTAATTACGTGTCGAAAGCAATGTAGCCATTTTTATGTTCTATCACCTATTGTTATAGTACGACAATACGCCACTATTATTTTGTAAACATTTGAAATAATGTTAAAGTTCATTAAATGTTAAAAAACTCAAAATTTCTATAAAAATCACGCCTTTTATTTAAAATATCTTAGCATTTCCTTACTAGAAAGATCTTCTATCTTGGCTATTAATATGTATATTTTTAAAGCCTAGGTTGCCAATATCACCTATCTACGCCTAAATCAAAAAGTTGATTGGATATCTACAAGTCTCACACATCCCTCAATACACGCTTCTTATATAATATACAACCAATATTAGTTTTATTCATACCTTGTGTTTAAAAAAAATGAAACGTTTTTTTCGTTTCCTGTAAAATTATGTTTTGGTAGATAGAGGTTCATGTCACTTCATCGTCGATATCTAAATGTATAACTATTGTATTTCAATTTCCAAGACAATATTTACATAATTTGAAAAGCTCTTAAAATAATAAGACGTTGACGTCGTCGTGGTGGGGCTTGCACGCTCCTAGGTTTGTATTGGTAGAGTTTACTTTGCCGAAACAGGTCTAGGGTGCAAATCTAGACCAAGAGAGATAAATACATGAACCCACAGGGCAGCATGTGGCGAGCTGTTGGGCAGTAGCGAACCCACGCACCCTATCTCCCGAGAGATTTCTTGTTCCTCACCTCTCGCTTGCCTTTATTGGCCGACTGGAGTGAGCACTGACGAGGAACAGTGCTTCCACCTCTTTCTTGCCTTTATTGGCCGGCTTCAGTGAAGATTCTATTGAGACAATATTGAATCATTGACCATTATTTTTTCTTTTCTATTCTTCATAAAAACTACAAACACAAATGCGCCATGCTCACAGCCAATGCAGTCACCACACTCACCACTACCACAGTCTACATCTACATCATACAGTCGTCCGACGAAGCCCGAGCTGCATACGAAGTTCGGCGAACTACGTCAGCAGCTCGGGCTTCGTCGGACGACTGTACTATGATGTATAGACTGTGCCATTACTTATATTCTTTTAATTAAAAACTGATTAGTAGGCACTTGTTATACATTTGAAGTCCGATGTTTGTTCAATAATATCCCAGACCAGAATAAGGGTGCGTTTCCACTGACGCGGAGCTGGGTGGAGCGGAGCGGAGAAGAGCAGTGAATAGTGCCAAGTATTTCCACTGAAGCGGAGCGGAGTGGAGATTATGAGCATCGTGATTATTCGGACCGCCCTGCTCCACTCCGTTCTGTCCGGCTCAGGGCCGTGTGTTCATATATTTTAATTGAAAGTCCGCTCAGATCCGCTCCGTTCCACTTACACTGTTTCCACTGACGCGGAGTAGAGATTTCGAGCACTGTGATTGGTTAATTCACGGTCCGCTCCTCTCCACTCCACCCAGCTCCGCGTCAGTGGATACGCACCCTTAGACCAGAGTTGAATATTACATCGCGTTTCTCGTCTCCTCTTCGCTCCGGTCCGCCCCGCTCCACTCCTCTCTGCGTCAATCCCAGTGGCGGTAATGAACGCGACGGCCGGCGGCGGTAAAGCGAGCGGTAACACGGCAGCAAGATATAGGTAATACTCATGTTAGGTAAGTACGAACACCCAAAACAAACAAACGCGTATCAGCTATGTTGTACACAGATCATGTAGATACTCACTGTTTTAGTGTAAGTGGACTCTTTTTGTATAGTTTCACCCAAAAATGAATCCAATGCTTCAAACCAGCTCAAGGTTGGCTTGTGCAGCGCTGAACCTGACTGCAGAGAATATCTTATCTTGTTCAACTCCTGGTGGTACGTAGTCCTGATGTTTTTAATTTTCGTCTTGAGCAGTTGCACTGTCAAGTTGTCATCATTGAATTGTTCTAATAAAGATGCGTACGCATTTGCTCGAGCTGCTTTACTTTTATAAAAAAACGATGTCGGGTTCCACAAACACTCGTGATCCTTATAACATGCGATGAAAAATAACGTCTTCTCATCGCCCCACCGAGCCATTTTGAAAAACGAACAGAAGTCGCTGCCAGCTACTGGCACACACGCACGCTGCTTGGTGTCTCGCGGCCGACTGGCATGCTTGTGTGCCACCCCCCCGCCCCCTCGCCCCGACCGCGCCTCCACAGCTCCCGCATCGATCTACTGGCATATAGGTATTTGAGTATTTCATCTACCTGGCATGCTTTATATAACGTTTGCTTCTCTGGATGCAAAACGCATGCGTATTGTAGCCTTTGTGGATAAAGGACAGCCTGGTGTGTCGGTGCACAACAAAATCTGGGCTATTTTGTGATAAACACAATAATGTGTCGAGTAAAAAATGTTACTAATGAATATTACTAAGTGAGGCTGCCTACAAGCCTATCATACGCTTCCGCATGGATTCCTGCCTACCCTGTTTGGCAGAAGGACGTGACGTGCGTGAAACAAAAACATCCTTGATGACGTTTAATGTGAGCCAGTATTAGCCACAAGTCCATTACCGTGGTATGGTGAGTACATACCTACTATCTATTCCGTAGGTATAAGAGTCGAGCAGAACAAATACAAGCCAGTTGCCGTCCGCTGAACGTGCATCTACGTCCACCAAGCTCACTCTAGGGAATTTAAAGTCATCCGTGCTGATACTGATATGTCCTTACAAACATAAGTATACAGCTGAGAGTCGACCCCTGTTCCTCACTCGAACAAACGATTAGCGACCAACTAGTTGAACAACACTACAACAGTCACTCCGTCGCAAATACGATCAATAATATGAATTTCAAGATAGTGTCACCAATATGGCACAGTACCTATAACAGAACATGCCATATCTTCACGACTATAACGGTAACAGCGTAGGCAGAGCTCTAGCTTTCGAAAACCACTCTTGGATATTCAGCAGGTTGGAAGATTCATTTGAAACGAATACAGTAATATTATATGGCCTGATATTAATCCATATCACCATTCTCATCATGCTCCTGCCCTTATCCCAATTTATTTGGGGTCGGCGCAACATGTCTGTTTCTTCCATACTTCTATAATAGTGTCATCTCAGTAGTCACTCCCTTTTTTACCCGACTGCGCCAGAAGGAGGGTTATGTTTTTCGAGAGTATGTATGTATGTATAATTGTTTGGCACGCTCTGCGGCCTGAACGGCTCGATGGATTTTAGCTTGAGAGGTGTCGTTAGATTCGTATTTACTGTGAGAATGACACTGGGTATAACAAAATAAAAAAAAAACAAAATGGCGGATTTTTGGCGCCAAATTGTCTTAAATTTTTTTTTTCTCAAAACCTGTCGAGTGGGGTATCAAAATAAAGGGTTTTAAAAGGTGATTACAAAAATATATACAACTTATATGGAAGCTGGAGGGACCCATTCCATTTTTATATTTTCTAACGCAAAAGGGTCCCGCCTGCTTCCAACTTGTATTTAATTTGAAATTGGCTTGTTTTTAGCTTTTCAGTTTTTTACCGCAGTCGGGATTTTTAGTTTTTTTAATTACTTTTTTTTTTATTTAACCATATCATCTTTCACATAGTCAATCCATCGATATTAATATACACATTAATACTTATTAATATTAATTAATATATTAAAAAAAATTAAAGCTTACCTAGATAGATAGTCCAATCTGAAACCCATAGAAATATATAAATATCTTTCTTATATCTATGCTGAAACCCGACCCCAAGACAGTTGAGAAAAGGTTAGGGGGGTGATGACAGCCTACTTTTTGAGGTTTCCTAATCATCTTCATGTTTTAATCATTTTTATTTCACTCGGACATTAATTGATAGATAATAATCTATTTGTTTCTTATCCTTAGGGAATGAAAAAACCGGGCTAAGTGCGTGTCGGACTTCGCACATTTAGGGTTCCGTACCAAATCTGATTTATCAATATATTGGTATTTGTTAGTAAAATATACGTAATTACAAACATTATCACCAAACTTCAAGTTCATAAGTCAATGAAAAGTTAAAAAAATTTCGGAACAAAATTTTGTAAAAAAAGCTGACTTTGATGGCTTCTCATTCGTTTGTTTTCCAATATTTTTAAAACCAAAAATTCAGTATTTATTTATTCAACGAGATCTAAACAATGAAACCCCACCCTATGGGGTAGGTCAACATTTTTTTTCACGCCCCCCTTTAGCTGTATGGGAGCCCCCCTTAAAAACATTAAAAAATATTGTTTGACCTTTTTGTATGGCTTTGAGTGAACATGATGCATAAACTGTGAACATTTGAAGACTGTGCCTGTAGCTCCAACCGTTTGGCTGTAAAAACCTGTGTGACAGACGACGGACAGACGGACACATGGACAGTGAGTGACAGCAATAGGGCTCCGTTTGGACCCCCCGGGTACAGAACTCTAAAAAGGAGCTTAGAGAGGCAGAAACGTCTGTTTGTGGAGCATTCCTTCGACAGACAGTTTTGATTAGACTTAGTATGTACACTATACGGAGGTTAGATGTCATGGAAATCTAGCCTAAACCATTGCGCGCTTATAAGTAGTTATAAGGTTGTTGAGGGCCTGGATGGGTACTATGTGTATATGAAGGCCTGGTACTGAAGTGTGATAATAAAATAAGATGATTGACGATGATTATCACGTAAAGTGAAGAAGCAAGAGAATTACCTTAGCGTAAAGTCAACGGTAAACAATAATATGATGTGTTTATATGATATATCGTCTGGAAAAAAGACTGTCTTCTTGGAGTACCTATCAATTAAATTCCTACGAGTTCACAATTCTCTGCGAATTCACTCTTTCCTTACGCTGAATATACTCATCGCGTATCTAAAGTGAACTTCAAATAAGAAAACTTCACGAAAAAGTAAAAAATTCTTCCTTCGCAATTTACAAATTGCCCTAAAAATAATGCCTTCATCACTGACTTAATAATATTCGTAAGTAATAAAACGGAATGAGAAACATACTCAATTTTCAAGAAGAATTCTCCCGCTCAGCCGTCGCCTATCAAATTACTAAATGTTACAGGCTCAAACAGTTACTGCGGCACCTATCATCAATCATATTCAAACTTGGAGACCAGCTGACCAGGGTAAGTAGCCACCTGCCAATCAACCGATCCCGCACGTTCTTTAGAAGTTTCCGCCATATGCCGAGGGTGGTACAGGTCAGTAAAGCTGGTTCGGTCGATTCAGCGCGGATAGCAATTTCGCGCAAGAACTGCCGTCGGTTTGAACTCAATGTTTGAAGTACCTCCTTTGAAGAGCATTGAGATGTTATTCTGTGAAATGTTATAGTTCACTTCGATGGGTTCTTCACATTATTTGATTAATGCGATGATGTGTAGACTATCCCCTGTTAAAATTGTCTTGAAGTCTTAGATTGTGATGTGTTACCATCACCCTGTCAATGCATCCAACGTTGAACATGTTGCGACTGTTACGTGTTAAATATATATCTTTATCTGAATTACAGCGAAGGAAGACATGGTCAGGAAGCCTATCTTAGCTGGCCTGTTATACACACGCGCGCGGTGCCCATGTTATCCTTTCGTATACCTAAATATTATAGACTATGTAATATCCCTGTTGGATCCTAGGAACCACCACCTTTATGTAATACCCGTGTAGGAACCTAGGAACCACCACCTTTATGTAATACCCCTGTAGGAACCTAGCAACCACCACCTTTATGTAATACCCCTGTAGGAACCTAGCAACCACCACCTTTATGTAATACCCCTGTAGGAACCTAGCAACCACCACCTTTATGTAATACCCGTGTAGGAACCTAGGAACCACCACCTTTATGTAATACCCGTGTAGGAACCTAGCAACCACCACCTTTATGTAATACCCCTGTAGGAACCTAGCAACCACCACCTTTATGTAATACCCGTGTAGGAACCTAGGAACCACCACCTTTATGTAATACCCCTGTAGGAACCTAGGAACCACCACCTTTATGTAATACCCCTGTAGAAACCTAGCAACCACCACCTTTATGTAATACCCCTGTAGGAACCTAGCAACCACCACCTTTATGTAATACCCGTGTAGGAACCTAGGAACCACCACCTTTATGTAATACCCGTGTAGGAACCTAGCAACCACCACCTTTATGTAATACCCCTGTAGGAACCTAGCAACCACCACCTTTATGTAATACCCCTGTAGACCACCTTTATGTAATACCCGTGTAGGAACCTAGCAACCACCACCTTTATGTAATACCCGTGTAGGAACCTAGGAACCACCACCTTTATGTAATACCCGTGTAGGAACCTAGCAACCACCACCTTTATGTAATACCCATGTAGGAACCTAGCAACCACCACCTTTATGTAATACCCGTGTAGGAACCTAGCAACCACCACCTTTATGTAATACCCGTGTAGGAACCTAGGAACCACCACCTTTATGTAATACCCGTGTAGGAACCTAGCAACCACCACCTTTATGTAATACCCCTGTAGGAACCTAGCAACCACCACCTTTATGTAATACCCCTGTAGACCACCTTTATGTAATACCCGTGTAGGAACCTAGCAACCACCACCTTTATGTAATACCCGTGTAGGAACCTAGGAACCACCACCTTTATGTAATACCCGTGTAGGAACCTAGGAACCACCACCTTTATGTAATACCCCTGTAGGAACCTAGCAACCACCACCTTTATGTAATACCCCTGTAGGAACCTAGCAACCACCACCTTTATGTAATACCCGTGTAGGAACCTAGGAACCACCACCTTTATGTAATACCCGTGTAGGAACCTAGCAACCACCACCTTTATGTAATACCCCTGTAGGAACCTGGCAACCACCACCTTTATGTAATACCCCTGTAGGAACCTAGCAACCACCACCTTTATGTAATACTCGTGTAGGAACCTAGGAACCACCACCTTTATGTAATACCCGTGTAGGAACCTAGCAACCACCACCTTTATGTAATACCCGTGTAGGAACCTAGCAACCACCACCTTTATGTAATACCCGTGTAGGAACCTAGCAACCACCACCTTTATGTAATACCCGTGTAGGAACCTAGGAACCACCACCTTTATGTAATACCCGTGTAGGAACCTAGGAACCACCACCTTTATGTAATACCCGTGTAGGAACCTAGGAACCACCACCTTTATGTAATACCCGTGTAGGAACCTAGGAACCACCACCTTTATGTAATACCCGTGTAGGAACCTAGGAACCACCACCTTTATGTAATACCCGTGTAGGAACCTAGGAACCACCACCTTTATGTAATACCCGTGTAGGAACCTAGGAACCACCACCTTAATGCTCGGAATTTTAGCTTCATGACTTTACTTACTAACTTACTCTTCTAATTGTTATTTCGCAACCAACAAAACAATCTCCGTTCATATGTAAATACGTAAACATTTATTATTAGTGAATTAATGAGGTGTCGTTTCCTGCAAGGGCAGTGCGGACGAATACTTTCTCCGCCCGTGTGCCCGCGCAAAGGGTGGTGATAACAGATAAGAGATAAGACACTAAGCAACAGTTCATTGTTTACATTGGCGGATAATCACCTCGGCAACATGCGATCACATGCAGTGCTGGAACAGAAAGCGCGAATGTGATCACATGCAGTGCTGGGACAGAAAGCGCGAATGTGATCACATGCAGTGCTGGGACAGAAGGCGTGAATGCGATCACATGCAGTGCTGGGACAGAAAGCGCGAATGTGATCACATGCAGTGCTGGGATAGAAGGCGTGAATGCGATCACATGCAGTGCTGGGACAGAAAGCGCGAATGTGATCACATGCAGTGCTGGGACAGAAAGCGCGAATGTGATCACATGCAGTGCTGGAACAGAAAGCGCGAATGTGATCACATGCAGTGCTGGGACAGAAAGCGCGAATGTGATCACATGCAGTGCTGGGACAGAAGGCGTGAATGCGATCACATGCAGTGCTGGGACAGAAAGCGCGACATGCAATCACATGCAATGCTGGGACAGAAGGCGCGACATGCGATCACATGCAGTGCTGGGTTAGAAGGTGCGACATGCAATCACATGGAGTGCTGGGACAGAAGGCGCGACATGTAATCACATGGAGTGCTGGTACAGAAGGCGCGACATGTAATCATATGGAGTGCTGGGACAGAAGGTGCGAATGTGATCACATGGAGTGCTGGTACAGAAGGCGCGACATGTAATCATATGGAGTGCTGGGACAGAAGGTGCGAATGTGATCACATGCAGTGCTGGGACAGAAGGCGTGAATGCGATCACATGCAGTGCTGGGACAGAAAGCGCGAATGTGATCACATGCAGTGCTGGGACAGAAGGCGTGAATGCGATCACATGCAGTGCTGGGACAGAAAGCGCGAATGTGATCACATGCAGTGCTGGAACAGAAAGCGCGAATGTGATCACATGCAGTGCTGGGACAGAAAGCGCGACATGCAATCACATGCAATGCTGGGACAGAAGGCGTGAATGCGATCACATGCAGTGCTGGGACAGAAAGCGCGAATGTGATCACATGCAGTGCTGGAACAGAAAGCGCGAATGTGATCACATGCAGTGCTGGGACAGAAAGCGCGAATGTGATCACATGCAGTGCTGGGACAGAAAGCGCGAATGTGATCACATGCAGTGCTGGGACAGAAGGCGTGAATGCGATCACATGCAGTGCTGGGACAGAAAGCGCGAATGTGATCACATGCAGTGCTGGGACAGAAGGCGTGAATGCGATCACATGCAGTGCTGGGACAGAAAGCGCGAATGTGATCACATGCAGTGCTGGAACAGAAAGCGCGAATGTGATCACATGCAGTGCTGGGACAGAAAGCGCGAATGTGATCACATGCAGTGCTGGGACAGAAGGCGTGAATGCGATCACATGCAGTGCTGGGACAGAAAGCGCGAATGTGATCACATGCAGTGCTGGGACAGAAGGCGTGAATGCGATCACATGCAGTGCTGGGACCAAAGGAGAGAATGCGATCACATGCAGTGCTGGGACAGAAGGCGTGAATGCGATCACATACAGTGCTGGGACAGCAGGCGTGAATGCGATCACATACAGTGCTGGGACAGAAGGCGTGAGTGCGATCACATGCAGTGCTGGGACAGAAGGCGTGACATTCGATCACATGCAGCGCTGGGACAGAAGGCAATACATGCGATCACATGCAGTGCTGGGACAGAAGGCGCGACATGCAATCACATGCAATGCTGGGACAGAAGGCGCGACATGCGATCACATGCAGTGCTGGGTTAGAAGGTGCGACATGCAATCACATGGAGTGCTGGGACAGAAGGCGCGACATGTAATCACATGGAGTGCTGGTACAGAAGGCGCGACATGTAATCATATGGAGTGCTGGGACAGAAGGTGCGACATGCGATCACATGCAGTGCTGGGACCAAAGGAGAGAATGCGATCACATGCAGTGCTGGGACAGAAGGCGTGAATGCGATCACATGCAATGCTGGGACAGAAGGCGTGAATGCGATCACATGCAGTGCTGGGACAGAAGGCGTGACATGCGATCACATGCAGCGCTGGGACAGAAAGCGCGAATGTGATCACATGCAGTGCTGGGACAGAAAGCGCGAATGTGATCACATGCAGTGCTGGGACAGAAAGCGCGAATGTGATCACATGCAGCGCTGGGACAGAAAGCGCGAATGTGATCACATGCAGTGCTGGGACAGAAAGCGCGAATGTGATCACATGCAGCGCTGGGACAGAAAGCGCGAATGTGATCACGACCCTATGCCACTTCTCCTGTTTTTTATATTTCTATGGTCCCAGCACTGCATGTGATTACATGTCGCACCTTCTGTCCCAGCACTGCATGTGATCGCATGTCGCGCCTTCTGTCCCAGCACTGCATGTGATTACATGTCGCACCTTCTGTCCCAGCACTGCATGTGATCGCATGTCGCGCCTTCTGTCCCAGCACTGCATGTGATTACATGTCGCACCTTCTGTCCCAGCACTGCATGTGATCGCATGTCGCGCCTTCTGTCCCAGCACTGCATGTGATTACATGTCGCACCTTCTGTCCCAGCACTGCATGTGATCGCATGTCGCGCCTTCTGTCCCAGCACTGCATGTGATTACATGTCGCACCTTCTGTCCCAGCACTGCATGTGATCGCATGTCGCACCTTCTGTCCCAGCACTCCATATGATTACATGTCGCGCCTTCTGTCCCAGCACTCCATGTGATTACATGTCGCGCCTTCTGTCCCAGCACTCCATGTGATTGCATGTCGCACCTTCTAACCCAGCACTGCATGTGATCGCATGTCGCGCCTTCTGTCCCAGCACTCCATATGATTACATGTCGCACCTTCTGTCCCAGCACTTCATGTGATTACATGTCGCGCCTTCTGTCCCAGCACTCCATGTGATTGCATGTCGCACCTTCTAACCCAGCACTGCATGTGATCGCATGTCGCACCTTCTGTCCCAGCATTGCATGTGATTGCATGTCGCGCCTTCTGTCCCAGCGCTGCATGTGATCGAATGTCACGCCTTCTGTCCCAGCACTGCATGTGATCGCACTCACGCCTTCTGTCCCAGCACTGCATGTGATCGCATTCACGCCTTCTGTCCCAGCACTGTATGTGATCGCATTCACGCCTTCTGTCCCAGCACTGCATGTGATCGCATTCTCTCCTTTGGTCCCAGCACTGCATGTGATCACATGCAGTGCTGGGACAGAAGGCGCGACATGGAATCACATGCAGTGCTGGGACAGAAGGCGCGACATGCGATCACATGCAGTGCTGGGACAGAAGGCGCGACATGTAATCACATGCAGTGCTGGGACAGAAGGTGCGACATTTAATCACATGCAGTGCTGGGACAGAAGGTGCGACATGTAATCACATGCAGTGCTGGGACAGAAGGCGCGACATGCGATCACATGCACTGCTGGGACAGAAGGTGCGACATGTAATCACATGCAGTGCTGGGACAGAAGGTGCGACATGTAATCACATGCAGTGCTGGGACAGAAGGCGCGACATGCGATCACATGCAGTGCTGGGATAGAAGGCGCGACATGCGATCACATGCACTGCTGGGACAGAAGGTGCGACATGTAATCACATGCAGTGCTGGGACAGAAGGTGCGACATGTAATCACATGCAGTGCTGGGACAGAAGGCGCGACATGCGATCACATGCAGTGCTGGGACAGAAGGTGCGACATGTAATCACATGCACTGCTGGGACAGAAGGTGCGACATGTAATCACATGCAGTGCTGGGACAGAAGGCGCGACATGCGATCACATGCAGTGCTGGGACAGAAGGTGCGACATGTAATCACATGCACTGCTGGGACAGAAGGTGCGACATGTAATCACATGCAGTGCTGGGACAGAAGGCGCGACATGCGATCACATGCAGTGCTGGGACAGAAGGTGCGACATGTAATCACATGCACTGCTGGGACAGAAGGTGCGACATGTAATCACATGCAGTGCTGGGACAGAAGGCGCGACATGCGATCACATGCACTGCTGGGACAGAAGGTGCGACATGTAATCACATGCAGTGCTGGGACAGAAGGTGCGACATGTAATCACATGCAGTGCTGGGACAGAAGGCGCGACATGCGATCACATGCACTGCTGGGACAGAAGGTGCGACATGTAATCACATGCAGTGCTGGGACAGAAGGCGCGACATGCGATCACATGCAGTGCTGGGACAGAAGGTGCGACATGTAATCACATGCAGTGCTGGGACAGAAGGCGCGACATGCGATCACATGCAGTGCTGGGTTAGAAGGTTTTCAAAATTACAATGATGATGAAAGTCCGAAACAATGTGTTCGATGAACTTCTCATTCTGCCTGCCCTTGTCTCAAGTTACTTGTGCTCGGCGTAAAAGTTTTCCTCTTCCGTTTTAACAGAATTAAGTACCTAATGTATATTCTAACTGCATCTACATTTACACCCAAAGAACGTTTTACCGAATAATAAATGAAATAAAATAAAATAAAAATAACTTCAACCCGAAACCACACTGTTCTGTTACATTGCATCTGCTATGTTCATAAGCTCAGTGCTACACTTCTTCTTGTCTCGTCTTTTCTCTTTGACAGTGACTGGCAGTTGCAGCTAACGACTACTTGTTCCAATTTAAACTTCTGTTAATCAAATTTAATGTGACTACACGTGCACGTGAATCATAATTAAGTAAATACAATTTTGTCTTCAAAATAACTTGATTCATCAGCGTTATCTTCAACTATCTCTACAAGAGAAAATCGATTCTACAGTCGAAATGATAAAGTTTATTTCCTTTGGAACAAAAATATATGTTGAAAAACCGGTTCATTGCAGTTTTCAGCCATAAACTTAAATAAATTAATGCATTACGACGATATAAAATATAATAAAAAAGACAAAAATAATAAAATTTACATAAATTGTGTTATTTTGGTCCGTTTCGGTCGATTTCAACGTGTTTGTGGTCAGTGACACCATCACACGGAGATTGTAGCATGGTCAGTATTGTTCCTTTCCAAAATACTGGTTTTATACGAAAACAAACCATATTCTGGCGCCATATTTGGTGAATTCAATTGGACTCGATTTATTGAATGGCATTTGTAATGTAATATGAAGTCCAATTAAAAGGACCACTACTCGACTTGCTAATACCACAGAATAAATAATAGTACTAACGTAGTACTAATACGATATCGCTTAAATTCTTTTTATCTAGCTCAACAACGTATAACGTACCTCAAGTCAAAGGGAAACGGAAACATCTCTCTTACAAGATGGCGTCTGCAATTAATCATCATTAATTCATTACACAAGTTTGTTTTTTACACTTAATTAGTCCACGAGAGTTCAAGGTGGGAAGCTAAGATGGGAGGACAACAGAGTAAATTCATTAAGAGCACAGGCAGGGCAGCAGGCCTAGTTGTCAGCTCGGAGGTGGCCTGTGGCTGTGACGAGGACGCACGTCTCCACGTCAGCCGCTCATTAACTAATTCCTAGTGACGCTAATCAGGAAGGGTTGCAAGATTTAATAAAGGAACTTTGCAACACTCAAGTTTGCCCTTTTAATGTGTTTTTGCTACTTTCCTCTCGAAGTGACGGCATGGTGTTAAATTACATTAGCGTTATGAGAGCTCTTCATTCTTCTGATTAAAAAGTTGGTTAATTCTTTATTCGGACAGGAGTTGGGACAGTTTGGAACTTTTAATTGAGTCATCTATTGATTAGAAAAAGATAACCACCAAAATACTTTCTTTGAATGTCTCGTCAGACTTGACAATCAGAACTGGGCCTACTTATGGAGTCATCACCAGCATGTTGGCTAGTCATAAAGTCATCACAAGCATGTTGGCTAGTCATGGAGTCATCACCAGCATGTTGGCTAGTCATGGAGTCATCGCCAGCATATTGGCTAGGCTAACTAGACTAGGCCTTTTCCTTAGAGTCGGCTTCCAATCTAATCTTCTTCGGATGTTCTAATTTGAGGAGCTGATGCAACTTCAACCAGAGTTTTTCACGGAAATACTGCCTTCCCTTCGATCTTCACATAACTGGAAGATACCGAAGAAATCTCCTATAATACTGTAGTTTCATATTGTGGACGTCAGACTTCAGAGTCGGATTAACCAAAATGCTCATGTAGGACAAAAATGCTTGTATTTTTACACATTATTCATACAAAGTTAGAAAAAAAAACTACTTCTCTCTGAAAATACCTGAAATATTTAAATTGTTGATATTTTGACGACTTACATGAAAAATTATCCTTGCTAGTAGACTAACGAACATGGCTGAACTTAAGAATGTGTTTTTAAACAACTTAGAAGTTTAAGCAAGGCTCAAGACGACAAAAAATAGGTGAATTTGAGGGTGAGGTATTTGGAAATTCATGTTTAGTTAGTCAGGGAATGTAACTTTTCCAAAAGTATCAGCTGAAACGAATCCTGTTCAGAGGGCCTAGAGAAAATGGCATTCGCTTTGGAGCGATTCTATTTCTACAATCGCTATAGGTCCAAATTGACATTGACATGATCGCGTGACATTTCATAGCTTATATCAACCCCATAAATGTTTTGGCTTCTAAGGCTTTTCTACTAGCATCATAGCTAATCGAATGTTACTATGTCTAGGGCCTCAGGTTTGAACGTGAAGAGTTGACCAACCCCTTGGCAATGTCCCGAAATAATCTATGGTCACTCGGGGACCCCACGACCCTCGTGTGTCAACCCCAAATTGCTCAAACATATAGCTCCTTTAAGGTTGTTATATTTGCGCCGTTTGAGGTTTTCTGAACCTGCAAGGGCTGCCCTAGCTCAGCCCACCGCCCGCCGCGCCGGCTAGGAGGAATGATTAAATTGTAAATGAAAAATCATCGACGAAAATTGAGGTTATAAAATTAACCTCAGTTGTCAAATGAAAAACATCTCTACGGTGATTTTAAATTAAAATGTCGAAAAATGTCGAATGTTTAAATGTCTTTAATCTAACCCTCAATTCGTTAGGGGCACCACAAGTTGGCATCCACAGGAGTACGTTTTCAGATCCATTTGCTTAAATTTTCATCAGATTGTTTTGGAACAGAGCACAGTGCCTTAGAACTTCACGCATGCTTATAGATTATAAGAGAAATAGAGAGAACGAGAGTAAGGAAACGACTCCTTACAAGAATATAATAATTATCGTAACACAATTATCAGTGTTATGATAACCACTGAAGATGTAACTATGAGTTAACTAAACATACGACGACACAACACTGAAGTGGACCACTCATCGGCACATAATGCACACGTGTGCCCTGCAGACCTCCCTTAACAACTGCTTGAAGATACCACTCAATCCAATTGCGACCTTAATGTCCAAAGACAAGAATCAAAATTGGACAACCACAAGTTCTATTTTTAGATCCAAGAGACAAGTGGATGCTCTTATTACCAAAGTGCAGGCATTAATTAAAATGAAATTAGATCTGTCGTTAATCGGTGTCAATGGATTTTAAACCATACCAGGGTCCGTTTATGGGTAGAATTTAATTGATTTGTGGCAGTTGGAAAAAATAACAGATTGAACGGGTTCAGTAGGTACTTACATATGATGGAGTTATGGCGGTATTATTTGACTTGTGTTCAGTTGCTTAATACTTCATCAGCTGTAAACGATTACTTTATGAGCTAATGAATCGCTCTCTGAAGAGTGGAGATTATGACAGTAAAGGCAGTTTCGTTATTGCACTGCTACAAGAATCCTTTGGCACTCGAGTGACGTTGCCAGGGTGCGCTGTTGGTGAACATTATTGCAACTGTTTTGTGAAATATTTTGAAAAAACAAGATGGCAGCATCATGTCAGATTTTCGCTGCGCGCCAGCTGATCAGTACAGCAGCAGCATCATGCCAGAATTTTTTATTAAATGATTTGTCTAGATGGCGAAAACCAGCTTGGCCTAGGAAATAACCTAGCCTGACTTCATTAAAGTTAGTTTCCTTTGAAAATTTGAATCAGAAATCCTTTGCGAAGTCCAAGTTTCAAGAAAAGAGGAGCAGAGTTGCACAATTCAGAACCTCAAGAACATCGAACCCGTAAGAACAGTCTCCGCACTCCGTAGACTGTAGTCAGTTTACATGCAGATGCATGTGAAGGGCTTGATCCGACATTACAAGCTCGCCGCTGACACATGTAGTTGCAAGCTGAACGCTAAGCTCCTTACACCTCTGCTCAGCCTGGGAGCCTCGCGCGAAGCGATAAAGACGTAGGTAGTTATAATAAACAAAGAAACAACCATAATATTATCTCATTGTACGTTAAGCAAACAAGGTTCTTCCAAAAACAAAAATGTTTCCTACGTATCAGCAGCATTCTTATCTTCCAGACGGTAACACTGCAATTTGCTCTGCTGATTGCTCGCAAAAATTTGTAAAAAGTAAAAGTATGTGTACCAATTAGTGGTTCTTATTCTGGCCATCCGCGTGAACCCTTCAGAAGGAGCTCCATCACTAGGTACACAATTACGTGTATGCCAATTTTGGCCATGTTCAGGCGACAGATGCCGACGACCGTATAGTGTCAAGGATCCGAGGGAGGGCGCAAAATAATCGCAGTACGATCTAGTGGGATTATATTCGCCGCGCGCCGTGATATGATAATATATCAAGGGTTTAGTTCAAGTTTTGGGTACACATTGTTTGTTTTGGGGACAACTAATCGCAATCATGGGCTCAAATGATCTCTCATGGGATGAATTAGTCTTAGTGACTGCTGATCATGACTGAGTTTTTTTTTATGTTTTACAAGTTAAAAACTTACAACTGACTGGTGAAAAGATGGGCCAGGCTATTCGAAGCCAATATCTTGAAAAAATGCATTATTCAATGTAGGTAAACCCACCAAAGACAAGTTTATTAAATTCCTGCGGATACCCGCCGTGGTTGCCTAAAGCGCTTCAACTAGATGATAATAATTAAATAGAACTTCTTTCTCCACAATCCCCCTTCAAAATTAACTTTTTGTCAGTTCCCAGCTTACATTATTATGTAATATATTATTATACTTATATTATTATGTATTAGGCTATAATATTAAACCATCAATAAAAAAATTTGTATCAGATAGCTCACAAATAGCAAATTCTTTCTGAAACTCTTCAAAATTCGTCTCATTAAGACAAAGCTTTTGAACGAAAATAACTAACGTAATTA
The DNA here is from genome assembly GCA_946251885.1 of Cosmia pyralina. Classification (NCBI taxonomy): domain Eukaryota; kingdom Metazoa; phylum Arthropoda; class Insecta; order Lepidoptera; family Noctuidae; genus Cosmia; species Cosmia pyralina. The sequence continues at coordinate 25,487,073 of OX276359.1, forward strand.
AGAGAGCTGGTGACATGACGTCATTGCGTAGCTGTTGGAGTAACAGCTCAACACAACACACGTTATGACACTGGACAGACAGACAGCAGAAAATGAACAAGGTGATGATAAATGAAGATGGATAAATAACAGTGCTCATTTTGTGACGAAGATGCCATTTGTTGCCAAAATATGGAAATTGTTTTTTTGCTCCTGCCTGCCTTGGCTGAAAACCTTACACTCACTAAACTACACTCTTTAACTCAGAAGGCATATTATTCTATTAATGAATACCTAGATGATAATGCAAATTACGAGATTAAAAATGTGCATTAATAACCAGTAAGTTAAAAGCTGTTGATTGCATGTGTAGTGTCGGTTTATAACAGGGCTATTATCAAGTTTATTCACAGGCTCACCAGCACATCCAAGTCGTAGTTCCCGGTACGCCTCATGTCTGCCTTCCCGCCATTCCTCGTGACTGACAGTTGACATTAGTGACAGCTACCTGACACTTGTGTGTGTGAGGCAGTGTTTACAATAGATACACTACAGCATGCATTCTCTAAATATATCTGAAATTAAGTATATGTTCTTCTAATAATCATTTATGAAACGTGTTGAAAAAGAAAACTGCTATCTTTGTTTTAGAATAGTAACAACCTATAATTAGGCGTTGATAGATCTTATTTATAATTCGTCTGCTAATAGCTTTTGTCATTTCATTTTAACTACAATTTTGTTTGTTACTTAAGTGTAATACTTAATTAATATTTGTACAACATAACAGTAATAACGACTTTGACAGTGATTATGGCTGTAAGTTTTTAATTTCGTTGTTAAATCAGTAAAGTATCTTAGGCATCTGCCTCGAATTTTGCGGGCAGCGGGGCGGCAGCGGCGGTGGAGCGGGAGCGGCAGGATTTTATGCGTAAAAACAAATGGACCGGACCTCCAAAACAGCGGCGCGGTAGCGGGGCGGGACAATGCGAGACGTGCCGCCGCCGCCGCCACCCCGCTGCCCGCGAAATTCGAGGCAGAGGCCTTAGCCTTCGTAGTACCAAATTCTTCTTAGTTGGTAGTTGCGAGTCGAGCGAGTGATCAAATAAACGTGTAATTAGTGACGATACGTACTCGTAATATTGAGATATTCTCAGATCTGTTCACACCAGTCTGCTGATTGAGCTCATTCTAGTAATCATTCCTAGATTTTAGTTTGTATGTTTCCTGAATAGACTGTCCCATTCTGCTGTAATGTTCCGAATGTCTGACCACCTGCACCCTTGACAAGCTGAACAACGCCTCGGACGCCGCAATAGGCGGGCCACCTGCTGGGCCCAAACAGTAAGTATACATATGTACGTATATGTATGTAAGTGTTGGTGTTGTTTAGGTTCACTTTTGTGTGTACTGGAAACTGGTTTGAAAATCACAAATGCGTCTTGTCTTCAAAGGTGTTTATTAGCGACTAACTTAACGATTGTTCCGCACCTACATATATATGAAAATGAAGTTAACGACGCAACATACCGCCCACCAAAGGGACAACAAGGCCCTTTAAAATAATACTTAGTGGACTGTAAACACAATTATTAAACATAGAAAAACTTGATAAGCAGTATGCAGCGTTTCCAATTATGAAAAGTTCAAACATAAATTACTGTAACTACGGTGTTATGTTAGGTATTAATTTGCAATGAAGTTAAGTTACATATAACAATACGAATAGATATGCCTGCATGCAAAATTGAAATGTCGTTTGATAAAGTTATACAATAATAAGTAGTTAGTAATCAGTTAGTATCAACAGGCAGTGGACATAGTTTCGTGACAGATCTCTTCACAATGTTATGGCCAGATTTAACGCTATACACTCGTGTGAATCCATCGTTACCGGGATGCTTGTCTACAATTCGGCCAAGTAACCACTTTCCAGCCGGTATTCCATCGGTTTTGATTAAAACTATGTCGCCAACAGAGAATTCTTGTTTCTTCTTATGCCAGACAGGACGTTGTTGTAGACTTGTTAAATATTCGTCATGCCACCGTCGCCAGATGTCACCTACGAGCTTTTGAGTGTATTGCCATCGTGATAAGTTATGAATTTTTGTGTCTTTAAAATCTGGTGAGGGCACGACGATTGGGGCTTCATGTATCAAGAAATGACCAGGCGTGAGGGGTTCTATAGAATCTGTATCTGAGTCACCAATAGGACATAGAGGTCTTGAATTTAGACACGCCTCGATTTGGCACAGTACTGTTGTCATTTCTTCGAAGGTGAGATTTGTTGTCAACACGCGTTTCAGGTGAGTCTTCAGGGACTTTACACCAGCCTCCCAGAGGCCTCCAAAGTTAGGACTGTAGGCGGGTATAAAATGCCACTGTGTACCTTCCAAAGCCAACTTGTGTGCAATGTCTTTCTCAAAATTCAAGTTAGCTTCTAGCCATGCTGCGGCTAAATCCTTTTCTGCACCAACAAAGTTTCTCCCTTGGTCGCTCCACATGTGGCTACATTTACCTCTTCTTGATACAAAGCGTTTGTATGCAGCAATGAATCCTTCTGATGTAAGGTCTCCTACCAGCTCCAGGTGTATTGCCTTTGTAGACATACAAACAAATAAAGCAATGTATGCCTTTTGAGTTTTCATGCCTCTTCCCCGTGACATTAATATTTGGAATGGACCAGCATAATCCACGCCGCTGTGTAGGAAGGCTCTAGTAGGGGTTACTCTTTCCTTTGGCAGATCTCCCATTATCTGAGTTCGTGTACTAGCTCTTTGCTTTGCACACACTAAACATTTCCGGTTGAAGTTTTTTATTAATCCTTTAGCTCGAATGATCCAATATTTAGAGCGTAAAACGCACAACATTAACTGAACACCGCCATGCAGTGTTTGAGCATGAGCATCTGGTATGAGTAAAGGAATTAAATTGTTGTTATGTCCTAGTATTATAGGATGTTTGCTTTTTTCGTCTAAATTTGCATGTCGAAGACGACCGCCCACCCTGAGGACACCATCTTGGTCTAAGTATGGGGTAAGTGTTTTAATGTTACTATTTTTCTTCACATTTTTATTTAGTTTTAATCTGTTAATTTCATCTGTAAATTCTTCATTTTGTACTAGCTTAATGCATTTTATCAATGATGTATGTAATTCTTCTGTTGTTAAACTTCTACAATTTCCGTAAGTATTCAATTCTCTCTTGTAATTAAGAAATCTTCGACAGTATGTTATAACTTTAAGTAATTCTTGTAAGTTATCAAATTGCTTAAATTTTGCTGTGAAATTATGTTCTTCTTCTTCTTGAATTTTAATATTTATTTGTAATTTATCCTTTTTCTGTTCCAGGTCAGTGACGATGACATCAGGCTGTTTTAATATTATTTTCCTTTCAGATAACCATTTTGGACCGTTCCACCATAACTCTGATTGTTTCAGTTCAGCAAGTAACATGCCTCTGGATGCAATGTCTGCAGGATTATCTTCTGATGCAACGTGGTACCATTGGTCGTTATTGAGATTTTCAGTGATTTCTGCGACTCGATTGGCTACAAATGTTTTCCATCTATGTGGTTCTCCGGATAGCCATGCAATAACAATTGTAGAATCCGTCCACGCAAACATTTGTGCTGTTGATATCCTCATAGCTTTTCCTATTTGATTCAGTAATCTTGAAAGAAGTAATGATCCAGAAAGTTCCAAACGTGGTAATGATACAGTTTTTAGTGGCGCGAGTCTTGTCCTTGCTGCTATTAGTTTTGTTGTGACATGCCCATCTTGAGATTCGATTCTTATGTATGCAACTGCTGCATAAGCTTTCATGGATGCATCGCTGAAGCCATGAATTTGTACATCTTTCATTTCTGTGCTATAGGTTCCGAGCCATCGATCAATGTAAATGTTGTTTACATTTCTGAATTCTTCACGAATAGTCATCCATTCTTCTTGTAGTTCAGGGCTTATTATGTCATCCCAATCGAACTTTTCCAGCCACAGCTTTTGTATAAACATCTTAGCCATCACTACACTTGGGGCAATCCATCCCAAGGGATCGAATAGTTTTTGAACGTCTGACAAGATTGTTCTTTTTGTAATGTTTTGAGAAGTTGTTGGTAGTTTCAATTGGTATTGAAATTGGTCTGTTCCCAAATTCCAAATCAAACCTAGTGCTTTTACAGTGCCATCCATTTTGTTTATCTCTAGGTGTGCAACAGAACTTCGTTTTTTTGTGTCAATGGATCTCATGAATTGCGGACAATTAGATGACCATTTTGAGAGTGTGAATCCACCCTTTTTCAATATGTCAGATACTTCTTTTGCAGATGTTATGGCTTGATCTGTTGTATCTTCACCCGCTAACAAATCATCAACAAGGAAATTTTCTTTGATTATTTTGACTGCATTCGGGTAATTTTGACCTTCATCATCAGCAACTTGATGGAGTGTTTTCACCGCGAGATATGGTGCTGATGCTGTTCCGAATGTAACTCGAAGCAAGCGATATTCCTTAATGCTGTCATGTTCCTCTTCTCGCCACAGAATACGCTGATACTTATTGGCGTCTTCTGGGTAAACATAAATTTGCAGGTACATTTTTGTTATATCGCTGGCGTAACAAACACGTTTCATTCTCCATCTCATGATAATGTTTCTTAGATCTTCCTGGAGCTGAGGACCAACCATCAACTCATCGTTGAGCGAGACTTGGTTTGAGCCCTTCGCCGATGCGTCAAAAACCACGCGAGTCTTCGATGTTTCTTTGTCTTCCCGGACGACGGCATGGTGAGGTAAGTATACAACCTTTTCATTTATGACTTCTTTTTCAGGTATTGCTTCCATATAGTTTAAATTTAAGTATTCTTTCATTACTTTCTTGTAGTTTTCTTTCAGGTTGGGTGTTCTTCTAAATTTTCTTTCCAATTGTAGCAGTCTGTTTTTGGCTATTTCTTTTGTGTTTCCTTCTAGACATGTTGGCTGTGGTGTTTTCAAAGGTAACTTTACCATATATCTTCCTTCTTCTGTACGTGTGTGTGTTTCTTCATAAACTGTTTCACATAATTTTTCTTCTTTTGTTAAGTTTCTTTTGTTTTCTGTATCTATTTCCCACAGAGATTTAAGCATGATATCCATGTCTACTTGGTGATGAAGAACAAGAGCAGAATCATCTTGTGACCTTGTATTTATTTCACCGAAGAGAATCCATCCAAGGTATGTTTTCTGTGCACAAGGTGTACCCGGTGGACCCTTGATAAGTTTTTCTTGTACGATTTGAGAGTATTGTTTGACACCTAGGAGTAAGTCTATTGGGCCTGGTGTATCGTAGTTCGAGTCAGCCAGGTTGAGTCCTTCTAGATGTGGCCAGTTATCAGCAGTAATTGTTTTTGGAGGGAGTTTAGTGGTAAGTTGCTTAGACATGACGAATGCTTCGACATCTATCTTGAAGTTTGTGTTCCAGCGGGAACCGATTTGCAGCTGTACCACGTGGTTTACATTTGTCTTCGTTGAGCCCACTCCAATGATACTTCCTCTCGTTGATCGTTTGGTCAGATTGAGCATTTGAGTTGCTTTTTCACTAATAAGTGCTATCTGCGAACCTTGGTCCACTAATGCGCGTAGTACAACAGTGTGGTTTTGCTCGTTTCGTACTGTCACTGTTGCCGTAGCTAGTAGTGCTATGCCTTGTCTAGTACTGTGGTGTGAGGCGACCGTTGTATTGACAGTAACTTCCTTTTGTTCTTCTACATTGTTTTGAGCAGTCTTCGGTTGCGTGGAGGTCTCTTGTACCGAAGTCTCAGGTTCTTTGTTGAGATGTAGAAGGCTATGGTGACGCCTTTTGCATATACGACAGGACACTGGTAGTCTACATTTTCTTGATGAATGTCCTGGTACTAAACAGTTGTAGCATAGGTTGTTGTTTTTTGCATAATTAACTCGTTCATTAGGTTGCAGTTTTGTAAATTCTTTACAGTGACATAACGTGTGATTTTCATTGCATAGAACACATGTTTTTCCTGACGGTGGCGACGACGTACTTGAGTTATAAACAGCACGCTCTTTTGTTGCTTTATTTTGTGTAGCTGGTGTGACAAGCTCCAGTGTTCGGTATGTGGACTGAAGAAACTTTTTCAGATCGTTCCATTTGGGTAAGTCATCAACATCTTCTTTGTATGCGTATTGTTCCCAATCCTTGTGTGACTCAGGGTCCAATTTCTGAACAACCAGAAAAATGATTATAGGATCCCATGAATCTAAGCATATATTTAAATTTTGAAGGTTATTTAAACAATCTGTCGTGGTGTCCAATAAACTTTTAATTAGATTAGGTGACTGAGAACTCATTTTCTTTTGATAGACTAACTGTTTTAATACCGAGTTCATAATCAAACGTTTGTTTCCATATCTAGTTTTTAAAATGTCCCAAGCTTGTTCATAATTTTTCTGTGTTACCTGGATATGTTTCAATAAGGTCTCTGCTTCTCCAGTAACACTACACTTTAAATAATGTAACTTTTGTACGTCACTAATAGTTGTGTTCGTATGCACTAACGATGTAAACAAATCTTGAAACGTAGGCCATTCTTCATATTTTCCACTAAAAGATGGTAGCTGTATTCTTGGTAACCTCACGAGTGTATTTTGTTGATCAGGATTCGTCGCGATACTACTGTTATTTTGCGATGACGTAGTCGGCGCTAATGTATTCTGTTCATTCAACATATCACGTAAATCAGCCAACAAAATAAGATATAAGTCTTCATAGATATAAAACTCCTCATTAGCAAAATACGGTAATATTGCCTTTTGTTCCTTCGGCGTTATTTTTACCAAAGAATGATGCGCGGTTTTGAAGGTAGACCAATAATCTTCTATCGCCTGTATACGGGTTTCAATATATCCTTTAGTTAATCGTGATTTCGGGCATTTCTTGAGATTAACTTGAGCTTTTTGCAATAATGAAGCAGTATCTTCCAATACACTTAATAATTCATCTGTATTAGACATCGTTACAAATCCTTATCGCTCAGGAATGCGCTGTCCTATTGTTCTCGCGAGCCGGCCGCTCGACGCGTGCACTTGGTTAACTGGTGAATGATCCGGCGAGATATCGACCATATGTTGGTGTTGTTTAGGTTCACTTTTGTGTGTACTGGAAACTGGTTTGAAAATCACAAATGCGTCTTGTCTTCAAAGGTGTTTATTAGCGACTAACTTAACGATTGTTCCGCACCTACATATATATGAAAATGAAGTTAACGACGCAACAGTAAGTATATATGTATATTAGGGGTTAAAGTATGAAATTACCGATTTGTACTGAAAAATTGAAATTAGTTTTTTTTTTTTAATTTAACATATTTATTTAATCAAAATAATTACCATTATTATCTATAAATTGCTGCCATCTAATAGGAAGGTCATTATAAGCCTTTGCGATAGAACTCTCTTGATCTAGATTCGACAAACTGTGTGAAAGCATTTTGTACTGCCTCCTGAGAAATAAAAATAAATAATATGTTTATTGTTCAACAAGGACTAGAAAGAAAACTAAACAACTAGAAAACTTTTTATCACGTAGAAAATTGTCCAAATCACGAAAAAAATGGTAGTCCGTTGGAGCAAGGTCTGGCGAATACGGAGAGTGACGAATGGTTTTTAGTTGCAGTTCCTGTAGAGTTAAAACGGTTTCTCGTGCTGTATGAGGTCTCGCGTTATCATGGAGCAATAATGGTGAAGATCGATTCATGAGTCGGGGCTGTTTCACTGCTAGTTTTGTTATCATTGTTCGGAGTTCGGCACAGTAGACATCTGCCGTTATTGCTCGACCAGATCGGAGAAAGCTATAGTGAATAACACCATGCTGAGACCACCAAACAGTTACCATTACCTTTTTATTTAGCTTTGCTTTAGGACACTGTTGCGGCGTTTGACTTGGGGTCAGCCATTGCATTTTTCGCTCACGGTTATCGTAAAGTATCTACTTTTCATCACATGTCACAATTCGATCCAATATTCCTTCATTTCTGTATCGATTCAACAAGGCAACACAAGTTTCAACACGCGTTTCTTTCTGCAGATCAGTCAAATCATGAGGCACCCATTTCTCATATTTTTTTACTTTATTGATTAGACGCAAATGAGTCAATATTGTTGGTAAGGTAAACCATGCCGCTAATTCCTGGGTAGTTTGGCTCGGATCGGCTTCCACCATCTCTTTCAATCCATTGTTATTCACCTGTGTGGGCGGTCTTCCACGTGGTTCGTTCTTCAAATCAAAGTTTCCATCACGAAAGCGTTTAAACCAAAGTCCCCTCTCCAAACGCAACATTGATATTGCGAGCTGTTTCTGCCGCGTTAGTTCCGCGTCGGAAGTCGGAACTCGTATTCAATAATAACTCGAATTTTCGAAGTATCCATCTTTCTTGTCTAAGCTGAATAAAAAAAACAACTGAAAGTTGATAATCGAATGTTGCACATTTTTTTAAAAGAAGAACTTCATAGGTACCATGTAAAAAAAGTTACACTCAAAAATCTCAAACCATGAAGGTTCTATGTCAATTCGAAGTTCCTAATACAATAAACTGCAATTTCATACTTTAACCCCTATTATATATATATACTGTCGGAATGAAAAGAAGAAGTTTGTTTGTTACCTTTAAGTCGCACTGGCTTTTGCCAGCGGCTTCGCCCGCATGAATGTCGGTAATAATCCCACGAGGATTGTACATTTTTCCGGGATAAAAAGTAGTCTGCTAAGTAGCTTATTTTTTCATTTCATTCAGTTCCGTTCAGCCGCTTTGGCGTGATTGAGGAACAAACATCCATCCAAACTTTCGCATTTATAATAGTAACACTTAGTGGCACTTAGTAAGATTTATGTAGGTACCTATGTAATGTAGGTACATAGGTACCTACAATAATAATAGGTAATGTATGGTGGTGGTGGTGGTGTATGGTGTATGTATGGTGGTGGTGGTGATGGTGTATGGTGTATGTATGGTGGTGGTGGTGATGGTGTATGGTGTATGTATGGTGGTGGTGGTGGTGGTGTTTGGTGTATGTATGGTGGTGGTGGTGTTGGTGGTGTATGTATGGTGGTGGTGGTGGTGGTGTATGGTGGTGGTGGTGGTGGTGGTGTATGGTGTATGTATGGTGGTGGTGGTGGTGGTGTTTGGTGTATGTATGGTGGTGGTGGTGTTGGTGGTGTATGTATGGTGGTGGTGGTGGTGGTGTTTGGTGTATGTATGGTGGTGGTGGTGTTGGTGGTGGTGTATGGTGTATGTATGGTGGTGGTGGTGGTGGTGTATGGTGTATGTATGGTGGTGGTGGTGTTGGTGGTGTATGGTGGTGGTGGTGGTGGTGTATGGTAATGTATATTTTTGATGAACAGAAAAATTATTTGTTATCTTGTTAAAAACCTTTCGCATTATGTTCAAATTAAACATTGACCAAAGGATGTATAGTAATATATTTAGTTACCTACAGACTCCTACAGACATAAAAATATAGAAGCTAATCGAAGATCGCGTTTACATTTTATGTACTTAAACGTAAAATATATTACACGAATATCTCATTTTCCTTTTCTAAATACAGGCATAATACAACTGTATGACTTTTCCAATAAGGTTATTAAAATTGAAATTGGCGAAATAGATTGGTTCCGAACAATCGTTCATTCATTCTCTAGTGAAGGGCTTCCGAACAAATCATGTGGGGACCTGTGGGGTTACTGAACCTCGTGAATACACATTTCAGTTTGTTTGAGTGAAGCAATTGTGTGCTATATATTGGTGTTGGTGTTGGTGTTTGTGGTACAAATATCCCAAAGAGTCGAAGGGCCAGAGAGTTTGTCTGCAAATCTCGAGTTATGAATATGACTGAGACAAGATTGTTATAGCTATATAAAACTGTATGGATGAACGTTTTGTTCCTTCTAAGACGTTGATGAAGAATTGGCCATTCTACATACTCAGTAGCTCACACACCAATATCATAATATGTTACCTATAATGTTATCAGCGACCAGCGACCATATGGAAACGTTCCACGGATGCAAGTGGACTTTATTTGTATTTTTGTCAAGTACGAAGCCGAGAATTTAAGGTCCAATTTCCTTTGAGAACGATACCAGTAGGAATTGGCGAGCGCTCAATTTGCTATGTTGTTATAGCACGGGAATATCGGATTTATTATTTTACTTCTGTGGTTTTCATTTTGTTGATCGTTGCGTGATGATATCTAGTCTTTTAAAAATATTAAAGTAAAGGATCCTCTCATCTTTGCCTACCTCTTCAGGAGCCCTCACCTCTGCCCAGAGCCACCTCTTCAGGAGCCCTCACCTCTGCCCAGAGCCACCTCTTCAGGAGCCCTCACCTCTGCCCAGAGCCACCTCTTCAGGAGCCCTCACCTCTGCCCAGAGCCACCTCTTCAGGAGCCCTCACCTCTGCCCAGAGCCACCTCTTCAGGAGCCCTCACTTCTGCCCAGAGCCACCCCTTCAGGAACCCTCACCTCTGCCCAGAGCCGGGGTGGCTTCAGGAATACGGCTACCTCGTATTTGTAATTTGGTGTCATTGTTTATACATCTATCATTTAAACCTGTCCCTAATATCATGCGGCTGATGTCATAACATGTATTTGTGTGTGTGTGTGTGTGTGTGTTAGCACCACATCACACCATAGCAATCAATCTTAGTGTTTATTCAGACTATTCAGTGATTTCAGAACTATGTCGTTCATAATCATAATTATGGTTTATTTTTTGTATGATCAGTATAGAAAATATTGTTTACTTTGTGTTGTTTTCATAAAGCCTCGTTCACAGAAGGATGTAATGTATAGAGCTAAATGCCATAGAGCAGGCAAATCGTAATGATACTTTCAAGGAAATCCCTACACCTACATACTTTCCCTTTATGTAACTACAATACAATGTACGCTTGTGTTACAATCAAAATTAAAAACTAATACGTCTCGTGTGAACACTGGAGCCTAATGTCACCACCGATATCCGTGGTCACCACAGTTGCAATAAGGATGCCGATGTGTGAACGAAGCTTTAAATACTCATTTTACGAGAAATGATAACATCACTTTTTCCTAAAAGTTTTCAAATTCAATCATAATGAAAACGTAGAGGAAAAGTCTTCTCGATTACTGAGTTTATCGTATTTCTATGAAAATGAGTAACTTATGATATGCACTGAAATAACACGCAATAACGGCGCTGTGTTATATAAGGTAAAAGATATTCCAAGCAGTGATTCCCAGTTTACGTTATCAGGAGCTCTTGCGATGTTGCCATAACGATACATAGGTTAGGATTAGGATCACGTAGGCAGTGACATTGAATGCTTCATGAGTGACATTCATTTATGATGAATGATGGAAGGATGTTGTTTTTACAACAGAATTTTAGACTTGTAACTGAGAGTGCTCAGGAGTAGTTCTAAAAATAATATGTCAGTTCAAACCCCTCTTTTACCTTCTGCAATAGTTGTTGAACTCTACGAACTAGCTTCTGCAATAGTTGTGGAACTCTACAAGCTAGCTTCTGCAATAGTTGTTGAACTGTACGAGCTAGTTTCTGCAATAGTTGTTGAACTGTACGAGCTAGTTTCTGCAATAGTTGTTGAACTCTACGAGCTAGCTTCTGCAATAGTTGTTGAACTCTACGAGCTAGCTTCTGCAATAGTTGTTAAACTCTACGAGCTAGCTTCGACAAAAACTACTTAGGTATCTCTAGCAGCATTATTGTTCTCCGCTTTGGAAAGTCACGTTCGGTTTGGGTGTGCGCATGTGACGTCGTTAATCTGTTAGATTAATAATCTCCTTCGTGGCATAGCTATCTAAAAGTAATAGCTGGCTATGTAAAATGTCCGTGTAACCACTTTACATAAGGGTCTCGAGAGTTTAAAGAGGAGGCCTATACCTGTTATACCTGCATGCAAACAAACTACAGATACCTTTCAATAACGAAGATCCTAGCAAATCGAAATAGTATCCACAAGCCCTCTATCAAAATACTTATAGCTCCTTAAACCTGGCACGCCATAAAACCAGCCACTTAGGCCACGTCCTAACAAGCATCAGGTACCCCTCTCGGGGAGGTCATCGTAAAAACCTAACGAAGTGGTTTGTTTTCTAGGGGCCGTTACCATGGTAACTGCGTGATCGGGGTGAGCAGATTAGTAGCTTGATGACTCCCTCGAGATGCGATTGTTAAGGGAAGTGATGCAGTCCAATGTAGGAGATTATGATGATGTCTGGTTGGAATGCTATGTTATGTATTAGGTGTACCAGCCAGATATTAAAAGCCCTACATCTTGATCTGCCATAATCTGTTTGACCAGAATTGGTCTCAATATTCCACAGTTTCCCTCTAATAAATAAATAAATAATAAATAAATGATTATTTTTCCATTTAAGTAAAAGTTTTTACTAGTGTTAGGAAAATTCCGCCCTTCCATTAGTTATAGTGTAAGCTATTGAGTAGACATTCCATTAATTAGGTTATGGTTATAGTAAAAAGTTATACCAATTAAAAATACACTGAAAAAGAAAACAAAGTAAAAATCAGTTATTCACAGACGCGCTGTTGTCTTTGTGTGTGTGTGGGTGTGTGTGTGTGTGGGTACGTGAGGGGGTGTGCTTGCGTGTATGTGGATGTGTATGTACGTGTGTTTAACGATAGTACCTAATATTTGAATAGCATATATGATGTACCCTCTATAGGTACCAACATAAATCCGTAATGCAAGGCCACCGCTGACACCGTGGGACATGTCTTAACAAACCCAACCACGTTTCTGATATAATTTACAACAATATAGGTCGTAAAACTAACAATCGACTATTATAATAAAATGGTTCCGTACCTACTCAACACAAAAAACGCAATAAAACCGACTTCACAAAGGAAAGGTGACGATTTCAGAAAGTATCACATTGCCTTTATACAACGACATTTAAAAATAACCTGCTACCTACCTTGTTTTCTATAAGATAAGGTTGAAAATCGCATAACAAAAATATTGAACTGCAAAGACACTTATGTATTACCAAAAACCTTTTTGATCCATAAAACCGTATATGATTACATATATTTTACAGCTGTTTAATAAAATTCACCATTGTGAGGCACGTCGGATTTACGATTCGGTATGAATCGTAAAACGCGTAATTACCTAACATCTGTTACTTCACCAGCCGCTAACACAATATACTGTAGAAGATCCACTAGTGTATGTAATTACAAATTAGACGATTACGAATGCTTGGAAACATGCTATATTCCTGTTCCTTAGGACAATCGAGAGTGAAGACAGAATCAAACTGGTTGGTTTATATAAATTGTTATTAAAATAACATTGATTTTAGATTCTGTGATTAATTTAAATCACACAATGGTGCCGATTCTCTTGTCTCTAAACTAGACTAAAAATCACCAAAATTTAGTTTATTCCTGTCAAACGACGATTTCCCATTCTGAAATTGACTAAAGTGACACAACTTAACTATATTTTAGTTTGACAGCACTAAGATTGTACGGAGTTATTAGTTTAGTGAAAATGGCAATTTTGCTATTCTGAATTTGATTGTTTTAAACTAAAATTTTAATTGTCAAACTAAATTAGACTATGTTTAATCGCGATTAAAAAAGTGTGGAATAAAATTAGTTGACATGAACTAAAATTCACACCAAGACCTTGACTTCGGGTGCAAAAACAGTAGTGTATTTATTTTCTTTTCTGTTGCATATATCTCGAAAACGGTGAGTCCTATCGCAAAAATAATGAAAATTTGGCCCCTCTTTATAGAACCCATAAATCCCTATGACTCAATATGTAGGTACCCAAAAAAAAGGTACCTACATTCCATATAAAACACGTTGAAGCTGCCCTCTCCCTGCGCCCCTCCAGGTCTAAAAGATATCTGACCCGGTAACGGCGGCTATGTCGGTGAACAAAATATGTCAAGCCTTGTCACTTCATAGTGATTTCGTTAGTTCTAATTAGAGCCACCGGGTCAAATATACTACAGGCACTATACCACGCGGAGTCACGATTGTCAAACTCGATTTTATTTGTGTCAAAATTGTTATTAAATTTAGGGCTAATTTGACCAAAGCCGGATATCTTTTATCCGTGGAATAAAATTGACGACTGACAGTTTTTGTATGGAGAAACTGTCAAAAATTCAAAATTTATTCGAAGATTTAGACTTATACTGGGTATAAAAGTTTGGTCGAATTCACCCTTAGAGGTTTTTTTTGCAGAATAGCTCTAACATTCTCATAGCAAAAAGTAAGGAATTTTAGTGATAGTTTAGTTAGTTTAATTCGGTGTACAACAGAATCGGCACCACTGACTTATTACTTGTTAAAATTTTACTAAAATCGTATAGTTTTACAATGTTTGTAAATATGTGAGCACCATGTATCACACACATAATTAACTTATCTGTCATTGCTTAATCTTTAATCCCTTTTACCTACTCGTATTGTGTAATTTTATTCTAGGTGCATCGTCAACGGTGGAGTTTGTTGCCCATTCTTCTCCATACAAGACTTTCTATTGGAAGGGGAGGCTGGAATCAATTCTATTTTGACATTGACAATGACTTTTCGATCACTTCAGTCCTTCCAGCTTCGGCCCTATTTTCAGCGAAAGTGCAAATTCGCCATTGGGGTGTAAAAAAACGCGTATTGACGAGGGCTACACAAATACACAACGGTGAAAACAATTATTTAAAGTTTGATAGTTTTTGAAAAAATCGCAAAAAACTGATAGCCGTTTCTAGGGGGTTTAAAAGGGCACTTTAAACATACTTACATATTTTAAACTTTTATATTTTCATCTTGAAGATTCACTCATTAACTGGAGCCTTCTAACCCATTTTAAAAAAAAAAAATATTTTGAGATATGAATTTTTTAAAAAACACGATTTCACGCCTACGGTCGTGCTGTAAAATGTTAATTTATTCTTAATTTTTTATATATTTGTTAAAAAATTTTTAGTTTTCTTTAGCATAAGGTTCTTTTTGTATTGTATTCTATACTTAATTAAAATTAATTGAAAATTGTAAATTTCTCATTTCTTGTATTTTGGGATAATAAAAAAAAAACTAGTATGTATTTGTTGTGTAGGGTACTTCTTTTTTTTAATGCTATAAACGGAGTTAATTTTTAATGCACCACGAAGGTCGTGTAATATGCGAATCTGTGATTTTTATAATATTTTTTAACCGACTTCAAAAAAGGAGGTTCTGTATTCAACCCGTATGTATGTATGTAAGTATGTTTATTTGTCCGCGATTTTCTCAAAAACCGATGAACCAATTTCGATGATTCTTTCACTAATGTGATCTACTTTCAGGAAGGTTTTAGTATATAATACATTATGTAATTATTCTTATTTACGAAGTTATATGCATGTAACATAAGTTTTAAGCTGTATCTCCGGCATTATTAGAAATGTTTTGCATTAAAACAAAACAGTTATTATGTTATGAAAAACACAATAATACTCGTAGAAGAAAGCATCTCAATTATTGCCTTATATACTATAAATAGTTAAGATATACGTACTTACATTCCCCTTTTAGTTACCTGTGTTCTTTCAACATGTAAGAAATCTTGCGGTGACTATGGTCTTAGCGAGCTAGAGTTGTCACTGTCAAGTGTCATTCATAGAAGTCTTCAAAATTCAACAGCAAGCGCCTTACTCGAGTATTATTGTGTTTTTCATAACATAATAACTGTTTTGTTTTAATGCAAAACATTTCTATTATGTTTCTTTCAAAACACAATAATACTCGTAGAAGACCTGTTTGATATCTGCTGGTGAAAGAATACCTGAAGGATGTAGACGCTATGTGAATTATAATATTATAATGGAATGATCGAATATTTCGGTCTGTAGGTATTCATTAAATATTCAAATAAATAATTAAGAGTTTTCCATCTATTTATCCTAGAAACTGCAAAAATGAACAAATCCCATGAAATGTTATAGAAACGTTCAACTGTCATGTTATGAGACACAATTTAATCACTATATTGTTGTTACCAACCTCTATGAGGTTGGTCGACAGTTGAATCAAATCTATTTAAGTACCTTATTTAAGGTGAACATGAATTATCAAGCTTTAATGATAATCCAAAATCAATAAGATCTAAAACTGAATTAAAATCATAATCTCATTACTAAAGGATAATTGGATCACTCATATACTTAATTAACACAAGTTAGGTAATGTTGGATATGAGTACTTGGAAGTTATGAGATCAATCAACAAATATTTCTGAATCTCATAATTTTATAAAGATGTGGAAAAAACAAAATCAATGTCATTCATGACACAGTTAAAATTCCATTGAAACTAAAATATATTTTGGACCCTTCTTTACACTAAGTACTTTGGTCAACAGATTAGTCTAAGTAGTAGACACATGTAAATGATCTAAGAAGGAATTCTAGTATAAGTCTCTTCATTTATCAATTAAAATGTCTTGAAATGTGAATCATGTACCTCTACACAAATATATTTAATAAATATTATAAATATTTTCATAGGGAATTAATAATTATCATAATGATAAACCCTATTCTCTCACAGAGAGGTGACCTTTGTCCCAAAAGTGGGAATCTTATAGGCTGGGCATTCTAAATTATCTTGAGAGGTAACCATCTCCTTTACTACATTACAAAAGTAATAATTCTGTAAGCCTAGTGGCTCTTCCAGTTTGATTTCATTTGATGAACTATTCTCCAGTCAGCCTCCCGAAGGCTACCACAGACTACTTTATGTACCTCCAGAAGGCTTTTCGTAACTTTTAGTCTGTTTAAAAATATTTCAAGCAAGCTTAGCCACACACGTTATTGTAAATCAAAATCAACAACGATTATGGTAGATTTTAAGTAAACTTCTTGATTGAACCACACCTTGGTCGCACTGTTATTCAACATTTAAAAGCTGTGACTTACAATATTAGAGTATGTAAAACTCTTCTGGCAGCCTCATCATTCTGGAATTAATTTCATTTCATGACTTTCTGGGTAGTGGTTTAGCTAAGGATAATGCTTTTGAAACAATGGACACAAAACTGTTTAGATCTAACATCTGTTGGTTGGTACCATAATTATGTGCTTTATGCGTAAATATAAATAAATTGGGATCAGATTATTTAGGACTAATGCCATGCACTCTACACTATGACATTCACCTTTGAATAGGAGCTTTATAAGTAATTACTGTAGATTATCTCCAATTACACTTTAGCAAGGTTCTTGTCTACCAAGCCTTGCAACCTGGTTGCCCCCCTCCCCCCCAACTTTCCAGGGTAGGAGTTGCAGCTTATCAGGTCTAAGACGATCTTACATAGATCTTATACTGGTACTGACTCTCCGAGGCCTCGTCTCCAAATACGGGAGCCAGTCACATTGGGTTCAGTATGGGGCGATCTCTACATAGTACGTCCCCGTCCCCCTTTCCGAGTTCACATGACTGAGCACTCTCTCTTAAGTCGGGCGAAGAAAAACCCATGCTAGTTGATGCTGTCACCTCTGACTGAAAGCATCGCAGAAGCTTGCCAAGCCATCATTTGAGTCCCATATGACGTACTGTCGCACAAACGGCCGACTTATCTGACGTGAAAACGTCGACGCCGGGGACGCCCCACTTTGTAACATGGCCTCCGAGGCCTGGGGCCTGGAGCAACAGGAGCCACTTCTGCTGGTCTGTTCCTAGATAAGCGGTCGGCTAACCCGTTGTTACACTTTTAACCTCCCCGGGAGGTAAACCGCTAACAGAGTGTTCAGCTAATCTGCTAACTTCCATCTTGCAAATTAGGTTCAGAAACGCTAGGGGACGTATCCCTCGCTCATCTTAAATGTGCGACAAATGGTCTGTTGTCGGATTGAACTCTGAATCTAATATGTGCACTCTGAAAACTGGCTTTTTGGCAATACTGCATATATGGCAAACATCTCTCGCAAGTTCAAGTACAATTTTTTCTGGTTTGGTCAAGTTCCTGACTAGAGTAGGATATAATAGAATATTCTTTATTATGTACACCTTACCACTAGGGTGACACAATGGGCAGTCTTATCACTAAAAGCGATATTTTAAAGACATCCTTTGGACTCCCTTTGCATGAATATATTAGCCCGTTCATGTAGGCTCCTTACCCTTCCTCCACGGAAAGTGTGGACAGGAAGTGGGTTACTCTACCCCTGTGTAAGTGAACTGAGCTGTGGTCTATCAGTAGCCTCTGGCCACCACATTAACTCTATGCAAACCAGCGGGGCAACCTTTTTCCATTTGTCCTGGTCTGCCCTTCTCAAATATTTGTCTGGCAACAAGCATTCCCATACAGGGATAACAACATTTTTGTGTTAATGAACTATGAACTTGTTTCAGGGAACAAAGTGTTGATATTATTATCTTCCTTTCAACCTTGCCTGCAGGCCGGGCCTTGTGATTGGTAGCAGTGCTCAAAAGAAGGCCTACCTATTGTAGCTCCTGATTGAGGTTTAGAATTGACTTAGGAAATTCACTCGTCACCCAAGCTTTGTTAGGACCCAGAGTCTCCGGGACAGAAATCAAAAATGCATCTTTTCCTAGTGGACCAGTAGGAAATTATCTAAACTAAATAAACAAGAATGCAGATACCACAGGCTCTCAAATTCTCTGTCATTCAGTTGCCCACCGCTTCACATAACCAGGGCACTGAAGAAATGTCAAAAGGGTGTTCTGTCAACTCGTGTGAACAATTTCCCTTCATTAACATATCATTGCTTCCGTCTTACTTTTTAGTAATAACAGAGTGTAAACAATAGGCTATTTGATTATGATCATAATCTTAGATTTCTGCATAGACTATTATAGATTTAATTTGTATTAATTATTTTAACTAGTAGCTTTATTACTTAATATATATAGCTCAAAGTAGAATTGTATTGAATGTTAATATTTTCAGTATTTCATTTCCTGTTATGATCTTCAGGAACAGAAACAGGTTTGCAGTCTTTCATTCCCAAGCTTTTACATGGTTCCTTACGCAGCCTGAATCTTGACAAAATTATGAATCTTGGCCTAGTTATTGTTGCTATGATCCAATTTATCATGTTTTTAAAATAATCAAAGAACTATTCCTGCTCTAAATAATATCTTGTCAGTTTTAAATTGTTTGGTGGCTGTATTTGTTCCATTTCTAATTTTGATAGAGCACTTATGATCCTGCTCATAATTATAAGATTTCCATAATTATTACAAAATATAGAAAAAATATACAGTATACCATTTTAAATTATATTTTTTTTATTTTTTTTTATTTAGTACTGCTTATTAGTTAAGTACCTATAAAACATGATGTAAACTTTATTTAGTAGTATTTTAATGTTCTAATTGCAGATTAGAGTTCATAAGAGGTGCTGAACCTCTTTAATTAATTTATTTATTTATATATAGGTACTCCAACAACTTATGCATTAATAACATATTACAAAAGAACTTTATTTTATTAGTGTGGTGAGTTTGTCACTTAAAAAGTACACAGCTTAACCAGAAATAGTAAATATATACAAATAATTACTTTAAAGTGATTTAAAAAACTAACTTATCTTTTGTTACAATGAAAGTAACAATTGCATACCACCTGCAAGCATAAACAATAAAATTGTAATTTAAATACACTTCTCGATGGGAGTGTTTGGACTTCCGAAAGGGAAAGTAGGATACAATTGTAGTGGGTAGGTTGCTGCCCAAATAACAAGTCCCTGTAGACCTTACTTTAGCAGCTAGCTCTGCCTGCTCTAGACCTACATTAGAAATCCCAGCCAAAACTCCCTCCGCGGGGGCTAAATAGTAGGATTTAGTTTTGTTGAGTGGCATAAGTACTCATTTACTTCTAATGCACTGTGTGAAACACATGGGGTGAGTGAGCATAAATGTAAGGTTTTCTTATAACGGATTATAACTTTTCATGGTTGAATGTCAAAAACTGCTTGAATAGCTTTAGCTCCTCTAGACATTCTGCATTTGCTTTAGGAATTACTACCTAATTATCATAATTTGCACTGAAATCTTTAAGTTGTAATATTTCTGTCTATTTAGTTAGACACAACCGGGTTGTTTAGAAAACAACAATGCGCTTCTAATGTAAATAATAGCAAGAAGCAGGTTAGAAGTTTATTGATAATGTGTCTGAGTAAGGTCAGTGGGTCGTCTTAGTAAGGTTTGGTGATATAATGTGGAAATTGTGTCATGTTAGCAGAAACTTAACACTTACTTGGCTACTCTTAGTACTCATTCGGTTGTAGGTAAGTGCATAGAGTAGGTCGGTCTTACAGGAAATCATTTCGATCTCATTACCCTGGTTTTAGCCGGTGGGAAGAGCGTTCTTCCCCATTACAGCACTTAGGAGAATCGAAATACAAACGGTTGCTCTCCAAAGGCACTGGCGACCATGTATATATTTTGAGGTATCGATCTCCACTTCGGCACTTCGCTGACTCACGATCAGCGTAACACTATATATCACTTACCACAAGCACTATTCTTATTCACTTTTAATAAAGTTTTAACTGAAACTTTACTCATTTTCGATTAAAATTATCGAGCGAAAATATTTTACGTATACATTGGCGGCAAAAATTTAGACGCTATGAATGACACTTGACAGTGACAACTCTAGCTCGCTAAGACCATAGTCACCGCAAGATTTCTTACATGTTGAAAGAACACAGGTAACTAAAAGGGGAATGTAAGTACGTATATCTTAACTATTTATAGTATATAAGGCAATAATTGAGATGCTTTCTTCTACGAGTATTATTGTGTTTTGAAAGAAACATAATAAGCAGATTTTTGATGATTCTTCTTTTCGTTCGTCTTGCGCTTACTTATGTAATTGTATATTCAACTAAAAATGGAGAAATAAATTTTCTTTAAAAAAAGTAAAAGCCGACATCAAAAACCAAAAACGAATAAAATAACTTTCATAAAAAACTTAACAGCATCTGAAATCGGTGTCTGCAATTCTTCAATACACCTTAGCTTGGCAACGACTTCAGAAGCTGTTAAGTTTTTTATGAAAGTTATTTTATTCGTCTTTGGTTTTTGAAATCGGATTTTACTTTTTTAAAGTAAATTTAAATAACTGTCTCGTTGGTCTAGTGCTCGCAAGCGCTACTGCTGAGCATGAGGGCAGGGGTACGACTCCCAGCTCGGGCTAAGTGTTATTGGGTATTTCGATCAGGAATTTCTCGGTTGATGGCAATAGGCTCGCTACAACATAACTAGCGAAATGTAGCTGTACTAGGGTAGCTCTGCCTGACCCTTCGGGGAACATAGGTGTGATGTTGTGTGATGTGTTTAATTTAAATAAATAAATAAATAAATAAATAAATCTTTATTGATCACATTCAAGTATTCAAGTATTGTTTCTATTATCGAAAGGCAAACATGCGGCACGATGCGACACGATGCGACACGATGCGTCGCGATGCGGTATGACCTGTTGGACCATCGAAACTAGATCCTTTCTAAGACACCAACAGAAGGGAGAAAAAATAGCTATATGGTGCTGAAATTGGTCACGCCTCTCTTGCCCTTCTTGTTCCAAGTGAACCTTCTCTGTCTTCTGACGATGTGGCGCTGGCGTAGGGCTGGGCCGCATCGTAAACAACTTTGTTTATTTTAGAGTCAGCAATAAAGTCACTATTCAAAGAGCTTGCGTGAACCGCGGTGTAGAGCACAGCGCGGTTCTCGCAAACTTTAAAGATCCAGGACTTTTAGGGTTCACCTCAAAAGCGTGTCACTCGTCTGTCTGTTCGTCTGTCACAGCCAATTCGCTCCGATTAAGTTGAAATTTGGTACACATATGCATTTTTGAGACCCAAACACGGGCGTGTAACATAAATAAATTAATTTTGAATATGGGGGCCACTTTTAGGGGGAAAATAAGAATAACTAAAAGATAAATTTTGCAAACTGTACCGCGTGCATTATAATAATAATATATCTTATGAAAGGGCTTACTGTGAGGATCTCAAATAGACTATTATAAAATTGAAAAAAAAAAAATGTTTTTAAGACATTCAAGAAAATTTACGAATATTTACCATACCAACGCCTTATCTCCGAAACTGATGAACCTAACATTTTGAAATAAATACAGAAAATAGTTATATACCTACTTATAGATTACAGGAAAACCTACAAGAAGTCTATGGTCTTATAATAACATGGTATATCTATGAATGCTGTGCGCACAAACTTATATAAGTATTTTGCAGTTGGTAGGGGAAAATGTTTTTCAACTACAATGTTAGTTTTTCTTGGGATAATTCATTCTCTTCTTTCTTCATCCCAACTACGGAAAAAATGTTTTTAAGACATTCAAGAAAATTTACGAATATTTACCATACCAACGCCTTATCTCCGAAACTGATGAACCTAACATTTTGAAATAAATACAGAAAATAGTTATATACCTACTTATAGATTACAGGAAAACCTACAAGAAGTCTATGGTCTTATAATAACATGGTATATCTATGAATGTTGTGCGCACAAACTTATATAAGTATTTTGCAGTTGGTAGGGGAAAATGTTTTTCAACTACAATGTTAGTTTTTCTTGGGATAATTCATTCTCTTCTTTCTTCATCCCAACTACGGAACCCTTCATTGTACTTACATGGTTCGACACACACTTAGCCGGATTTTGTTGCTTAGAATAATTTTATTATAATATACATGTGTAATAAACAAAATACCTCATGAAATACATCCAATTCGATATGAACAAGCAACCATCAGTCTTGGCTTGAAGGACAAAGGCTAAGAGGAATGGAATGAGGGGAGGAATATGTATTATATGTATAATATGTATTATTATATCGGCCTGTGGGTAGATGACAAAATTACTTGGAAGCTGCACATAGATCATGTCAAAGCAAAATTAACGTCGCTACTAGGAGCGTTACGAACAGTTATAAACTGTATTCCGATAAAAGTACGACTAATTATATATAACTCCTTAGTAAAATCAAACATTGAATATTTAATTGAAATATGGGGACCAGCCGCTAAATCGAATCTAAACTCACTACAAAGATTACAAAACAAGATTATCAAAGTAGGTACTATTTCATTATAACTATCTATATCCAACAAAAAAATTATACGAAAAAACTAATTTACTAAATCTCACACAACTTTACACATATTACACCTGCATTCTCATAAAAAAATCACCACAAATTCCGTACAATCAAACATACAACTACATAAAAAGACAACAACATACAACACAAGAAGTAAAAACAAGTTTCAACTAATGACAGCACGGGCGCGGACTAATTACGGCAAAAAAAACAATATTAGTTGAGGGAGCACGGCTGTTCAACAATTTACCGGAAGATTTAAAGAAGTGTGATAGTATAAATATATTTAAGAAAAAACTCAAGAAACATGTATGTACCCTATAACGTCACCAACACCCCAGAGGCAAATATGATCATTTATTTTACGTAGATGTAAGCACTTTGTATCTCATTTTAAGTGAACTGTTATTTAAGTTCTTATGAGAATAAATTCTTTAAACCTATTAAAAACTCTTGTTATTTTAAAATTAACTTTATTAATGTTCCCAGTAACGCCCATTTTTCTGGAAAAAAAGGAACTTCAAACGATCTAAATAATGATTAAATTATCATTTCACAAAATTTAACCAAAATGATCAGCACCATGAAAATGTGTCTAACGAGCCGTAATTGCGCGCCATTATCATTAATTAAGGTCAGTCTAAATAAGAATACCGCAATTAACGACCTCCCAAATTAATAGCGCGAAAAAATATAAAATTAATCCACGTTTCGTGTGTTGTAGCTCCGGGCTCCGACCTCCACCCTCTGCAGGGCTTAATTATAGTATAAAAATGCAAATGCCTCCAGAGTCTGCCTACCCCCGGATCCCGGCGATGCAATTTAAAAAAGTCGGTGTCAAAAAGTAAGAATATTCTCATCCCCCTTGATTTTAATAAAATCGCGATTCTCAATTTTGTAGCGGAATACAAATTTCCGATTTGGAGATCCTTCGCGTGGAAAATTGAAAATGTTCTGTTTGTTGTGATTGTAGCTATCTACCTGCCTACAGTGTTGTACGGTTGTGTCTATGACGTCACGCGATCACGCGACACCTACCTACCTTAAATTGATTAGCATTATGTTGTCAGTGCACGTGTGGAACAAAATTGCAATGTTCTGCCAATACCTTGGTAAGATAATCTCCACAACTACGATCCCTACCGCATCTAAGGCCTCTGCCTCGAATTTCGCGGGCAGCGGGGCGGCGGCGGCGGCGGCGGCGGCGGCGGCGGCGGCGGCGCGTCTCGCATTGTCCCGCCCCACTATCGCGCCGCTGTTTTCCAGGTCCGGTCCATTTGTTTTTACGTATAAAATCTTGCCGCTCCCGCGCCGCCGCCGCTGCCGCCCAGCTGCCCGCGAAATTCGAGGCAGAGGCCTTAGATCGATTCAAATCTGATGATAAAGGGTGACGTCATGAGCGAGCACTCGCCTCGCTCGTGAAGTCGTGATAGCTGTTGTCACCATCACGCTGATAATCTTGAGAAAAATATTGACTTTGGCGGAGGCGTCCGTGAGTCTCCTAAATATTTCATAAACATGTTTTGCACAAAACTTTGTTTTAAGGAGGTGAGATATTGGAGTTATCATTTATCAATCTTAATTTTATTGTCTTTATCTATAGATAAAAGGAACAGACAATTAAGTAAGACTAAGCTGTCCGCTTGTCTATGGTCGATCTTAGACATATCGCTTATACATATATTAGGTCTTTACCTATGAAATTGCCGTTCTGCAGTACTGGCCATTTCAAATCAAAATAATTTTTGTTTGGCTAAGAATTCTAATTTCAAATTAATTTTATTTTAAAAACATGGATTTTTTTTTCCAAAAGTAGTCATTTGTTTATTGATTAGTGTTACATTTTCATCGCATTTGAATCTTTTTCGTCATCATGGATACGTTAAAAATTCGAGTAATTATGGAATATGAGTACCGTCGTGGCAGCAACGCGGCACAAGCGGCACGCAACATCAACGACGGTTACGGAGCTAACACTACAAACCAACGCACCACTTGTTATTGGTTTGCTCGCTTCCGTTCTGGAAATTTCGACCTGAAAAATGAACCTCGCGGTCGTCCGAAGACTTTGGTCGACAATGACGAATTAAAGGCGATTGTGGAAGCTGATGATACACAATCTACGGCTGAATTAGCAGCAGCTTTCGACGTTAGCGTCAAAACAATATTGGTCCATTTGCGTCAAATTGGCAAGGTAAAAAAGCTTGACAAATGGGTGCCCCACGAACTCAATGATCGCCAGCGCGAAGTACGCGTCGAGACGTGCCTTGCACTGCTCAAAAGACACACAAATGAAGGAATTTTGAACCGCATTGTTACCTGCGATGAAAAATGGATTCTGTTTAATAACCGCAAGCGCTCAGCAAGTTGGTTGGATCCTGGTTCAGCACCTAAATAATGCCCTAAACGAAAACTTACCCCTAGAAAAGTGATGGTCACTGTTAGGTGGTCTAGCGCCGGTGTGATTCATCACAGCTTCTTACCAAACGGGGTGAGCATTACTTCAGATGTGTACTGTGAAGAACTGAACACAATGATGGAGAAGCTGGCACATCTCCAACCAGCATTGGTCAATCGCTCGTCTCCGCTGCTCCTGCACGACAACGCGCGACCTCATACTGCACAGCAGACGGTCTCCAAGTTGCAAGAACTGGGGTTGGAAGCTCTCCGTCATCCGCCCTACTCACCAGACCTTGTGCCTACAGACTACTACTTTTTCCAGAATTTGGATAACTTCTTGGCGGGAAAAAAATTCAATACCCGAGAGGCAGTACAAAATGCCTTTGAAGAATTTGTTGCCTCCCGTCCAGCTGATTTCTTTAAGAAGGGCATCAATAAACTGCCACTGCGTTGGCAAAGATGCATTGATTGCATGGGTGATTACTTCGATTAATACAAATAAAAAATGCATAAAAAAAATTCGTTTAAATTTTTTCATACAAAACGGCAATTTCATAGGTAAAGACCTATTAGTATGTCGGCATGTATACTTGATGAGCCTAGACCCAGCGACCAGCAGTATTGGAATATACTTACTGCTTGTCAACAACAAGTAGCAGCCTATTGTGTTACATAACAACAACAACAAGGGTGCGGCCTGTTTTTTTACATAACAACAATAACAAGTTGCAACCTGTTGTGTTACATAACAACAACAACAACAACAAGGGTGCGGCCTGTTTTTTTACATAACAACAACAACAAGTAGCAGCCTATTGTGTTACATAACAACAACAACAAGGGGCGGCTTGTTTTTTTACATAACAACAACAACAACAATAAGGGGCGGCCTGTTTTTATACATAACAACAATAACAAGTTGCAGCCTGTTGTGTTACATAACAACAACAACAACAACAAGGGTGCGGCCTGTTTTTTTACATAACAATAACAACAAGTAGCAGCCTGTTGTGTTACATAACAACAACAACAAGGGTGCGGCCTGTTTTTTTACATAACAACAACAACAAGTAGCAGCCTATTGTGTTACATAACAACAACAACAAGGGGCGGCCTGTTTTTATACATAACAACAACAACAACAACAAGGGTGCGGCCTGTTTTTTTACATAACAACAACAACAAGTAGCAGCCTATTGTGTTACATAACAACAACAACAAGGGGCGGCCTGTTTTTATACATAACAACAACAACAACAACAAGGGTGCGGCCTGTTTTTTTACATAACAACAACAACAAGTAGCAGCCTATTGTGTTACATAACAACAACAACAAGGGGCGGCCTGTTTTTATACATAACAACAATAACAAGTTGCAGCCTGTTGTGTTACATAACAACAACAACAACAACTAGGGTGCGGCCTGTTGTGTTACATAACATCACGGCTGCTCCCGGCTGCTTAGGGTTAGGCAGAGGTGTACGTACACTGTGCACTCACATTTCCCCAGTTATGTTAAAGTCCGATGTAATAGGGGGCGAGCCTAATTGCCATCAATCAGGCACAAATCTAGACTCCGGGTTGCTACTGACAAATTCCCCACGGAAAAACCCAATAACACCTTGCCCGCCCTGGGAGACGAATCTAGGACCTCATGCCCACAAAAAAAAAATGACTTAAAGTCTCAGTTTTCGTCCGGACGGAACCAGTACAGATGGAACTGTCTAGGTGCGACCCCGCGGCAGACAGGGCTCGGTCTATAGCAGTAACTCAGTAACCCCACTCAGTATCGCGGGCTCGCGGCACCGCAAGCCCACACCGTGCCTCGCGTCCCATCAGTTTACATTTCACGTGTTTGTGCTATGTTGGTGCTCTGTTTACTATTGTGTTGTGACGGTGCGTACGCGCAGTGCTCGCGCGCGCGCCACGCTGTCTGTGCGTGGTGGCGCGACTGCCGCCGCCCCCGTGCTTCACTCGCAGAGTTATAAATACGCTGTAATAAAACGTGGAGCTTTTGCAGACTACGCGTACGATAAGAACAGGATTAATTCGACAGACACAACACCTGTCGGTCGGAGGGTCATCCCTTTTCTATGGAGGATGAGTGAACTTTACACCCTGTTCCTCATGCCTCTAAAAATACATACTGTAATGTACTTATGTCATACGGGGATTTCGGAGAAACCTTTCATGAGGAGTTAACCGTTATGGATAAAAAGCAATATTTGTGAAGCTTGCAATTGGTAGCCTAGGTAGAATAGCTCTCCCAAGTCTACCAATTGCAAGCTTTTACTAATTAGTAGTCTCACAGATGATTCGATTTGATGAGCATTCTCTATTTTGCTAAGTAGGTGTCTAGTACATGTTGACAGACCTGCACTATCTTCCCAACCCCACACCCACGTACCTATTAGCACTGTAAACAGTAACCATACCGTGCAGCTTGTTGCCGGCTCTTCTCCACATAGGAAACGACCGGAACCGTGCCCCAGCCTCTGACGTTTCCTATGTGCCCATGCCCAAATAAAATATTTTGATTGTTGGTACATACAACAACAGACGTACTACAACATTACCATCGTTGACAAATGCTGCTTTTCAGGAGCCTGTTACGAAACTCACGCGCTACTGATCAGCAGCTCCTGTGCGTTCCCCACTGGGAGAGATCAATGAAATCCGCTGAATGCAGCTTCTATCAGCCACCGTCACCCACCAGTGGTGATCGTGTATGTACCCACAACCTGCCGATACGAGTGCACGTGTACCGCAGTGGCTGACAGCTATCTGCCGCACTAGCGAGTACACTACGATTACTTGCTCAATTACTATTTGTAGAAATAAATACATACTTGAAACACCCGGTAGAAGTATTGTCTGTAGAGCATCTAGAAAACCTGTACGAGAAACGAACCTGTAACCGTAACGTAGGACGTCAGTGTCAGCCGCTGAACCACTGTGCCAATCTAATGAAATGGCATCTTTACATAAAAATAACAGATGATTCAAACCTACTTTAAAATAAATTGTTCTCGAATTTTCAGGAAACATTTAATTTAATTCACAAAGAAGCGTCGCTAAAAATACGTCAGTTGTTCAGTAATGTGCGAATAATGGCGATGAACTGACATCAGTCGCCCAGCACCGAGCACGGAGCACCGAGCAGAGAGCGCGGCGCGCGGCGGCATGACATCATCGCTAAATACAACCGCCATTTCATTTTTTGTTCGAGCGCGAGCGTAATGGAAAAGTATGCATTCGTCCAATAAAGGCTCCCGCAGACAGGCGCAACTCTAGTGGAACAATTTATATGAAAACTTCATTATTTGTTCTACCGGAGTTGCGTCGCGCCTGTCTGCACGAGCCTTAAAGGTAGCCAAAGAGACAGGTCCATTTTTTCAATGCTTTTCGTTCGTTGATTTCAATGAGAGACTTCATTGTTGCAAACATGACTTATAATAATCCTGAAGGTATGTACATAATCAGCACGATTCAGAACTGTTCGATAGCAAGTGAAGCCGCTGAGGCTATGACTTGGTTTTCCTTCGATATGACGTCCATTTCGATTTAACATCGTGTCTATATGAATCAAACGTCCATCGTTAGGATTCAGAAGATTCGTATCTAATAGCCGTTCGTAGCAAAATTAAAGTTGAGTTGAGATGGCTCAACATCAAGATGCTCATCCTAACCTTGTCCTAACTTGGGCTCGGCTTCCAGTCTGACCGGATGCGGCTACACGAGAATGGCGCGGCTGCCTATCTGACCTCCACAACGCAGGACCTCCTCAACGCAGTTGCTAGTTCCACGAAAACCAAAATCAACCAATGTGTTAATAATTGATTGATAGTATTGTTATGGTAGCAGAGCCCAACGTTGTCGTCAGGAACAAGATGTAAAGCAATCGCTAATATCAACGCGAGACTCGTAGCCGCTCATAGGTTCACTCAGGTACCCTTAGTCAACGTTCGCACGGACGTAAAAATATCGCGGCGATTTTTTTTCGCGCACTGAATTTTCAACGCTCTGCTTAGCGCCGAGAGTGCAAAATCCAACAGTGTGTTTTTTCGACACGCTAAAATGTACCTACTCTGTTATTGTTAAGTTGGATTCTCAACGCTCGGCTCAACATCTGGAGTTGAAAATCCAGCGCGCGATAAAATCCCGCCGCTATTTTATTACGCCCGTGGGAACGGGGGCTTACCTACCTAGCACAAGCAACTGCGAGTGTTGCTGACGTCACGACGTTTGGTTCATTGTCATGTAATCAGTGTCAGATAACACAGCTCTTGAAATAGTTTTAATTGTTGAATGACTTACCAGACTGTCTTCAGTCGCGGGTCGCGGCATTATGCTGAGCGGTAGCCGTTTTGCGTAGATGTGACGCATATTTTCCCCAAAACTTGCTTTCTACATTGTTTATTTTATTTTGTTGTCCTTTGCGTCATGTTTACCGCAAATAAACGTATTTTCTTTCTTCTTCTTTCTTTCTTTCTTTCTTTCAGTGGGAACGCACGTAGTTCGGTAGTATACAGAATACCTACTGTTTTTTGCGCACCATCACATAACAAATGATAATTAGCACTTCTGTCCTAGAACTACTGCAATCTTGATTGGAAGGTAATAGTTCAGTACTTCCAGAATTCCTAACGAAACAGGCAAAAGAAACAATCAAACATATACAGAACCTTTAAAACCTCGCTCTCTTTTCTAATTATTGAACTAATAAGCTAAACTATAATTACGACCTGGCAAACACTACAGAGAAACATAAATAATGCACACGTGAGCCCGGCTGGTGTTGCCAGGCTAAAAAACTGGAGGGTTAAATAGTAGGCCATTACACAGGTACCAGTGGAGCCAGTGGAGCCACGCCCACGCAACGAGCGCGGCAGGTATGGGGAGCCCGAATTATATGCCTCGTTTGAGTGCTAGTGCAGCTTACTAGCGCGTGTACATTTTGGTAAGAAAAGAATTGTTGCTTTGCTTTCTTTCAAATCAAATTGTGTGGTCAAGACAAACAAATATGTAGACCACCTACGATACTAAGAAAAATGAATATAAGTTTTCATCGTTGTAAGTATACACTACTGGATATCCGCTTAATAAAATAGGGACACTGTATTTGTAGCAAGAAACTTACTTGTACACAAACGAACGAAAACACTCAACTATTAAAACATAACGCCCGTGAACCTTACACAGCATTTCCTTTTACACTAACAAAATCCATCAAAGAAACGTTGAAAAGTCGTAAAAGAGGCAAGTCGCTGGCGCGAGTGACTCGCTCGTTCCACCGCCCATTTCCTCGGCCACTTAGAGAGTTGAGCGGCAAGTAATAAATTTACATCGAATGAACATCCGATGTCTGTCTTTTAGTTTATGGTTATAGCCGCTTGAGGCGAGTCGCCACTCGCCCGTAAACAGAATGCTCCTCCACAGCTTGCAGTGACGAGATGTTCTATCTTATTGGAATATTTGTGTTTGTTGAATGTATATTGTTACTGTTCCTGCTCCTCTGCACGCGCACGTGTAGACCTGCTTGCTGCACGTGTACACCTGCTTGCGGCACGACCTGGACAAGTAGACATTAAACTATTTCTATTTTCTATTAAGCACACTCAATCAATCCGCCTATATAGCCTTTTCCCAATTCTGTTGAGGTCGCCTTCCAGTCTAACCGGATGCAGCTGAATACCAGTATTTTACATAGAGCGACTGTCTATCTGACTTCCACAACCCATTAACTGGGTAATACGATACCCCTTGATAAGACTGGCTGTCTGACTGTCGGGCTTCTGACGACCCGTAAAGACTGTCAAAGATCCACGAATGACAGCCGGGATCAACGGCTTAACGTGCTTTCCGAGGCACGGAGGAGTCTCGGTATGTAAAGATGGTCACCCATCCACGGACCTGATGGATGGACCCGTGCGCTGCTGTTACCTAGCCACGAGCTCCTCTTAATTTCTATTCAGCACACTGATACTATTCAATAATGCTAACATTAGACGTGATGTTATGCTGATAAATAAAAAAAACTTTATTACAAAAAAATACAACCGAGTTCCAACAACAACACTACAAAGTGAAAAATAACTAATTTCGGAAGAAGAAGAAGCAATTAGAACATCATCCACATAGAAATAGAAAAAAATACGTATTACGTAACTAACTCAAAAACTACCCAAGCACAGTTAATAAATTTTACATGAAACAACTTCGAGATAATTATACCCTCTAGAATGAAACAATTTTTTTTCAAATCGGACGACTGTAAAAAGTATGCGTGGTCTTAGTTACATAAAAAAAAAAAACATCGTGTCGAATTGAGAACTTCCTCCTTTTATATCGTCAGTTAAAAATGCAAGCTTTTATCTTTATTATAAAAAAAAAAAAATATACGCTCGTATTGAGTAACCTACTTTTTTTGAAGTCGGTTTAAAAGGTGACTCACGTCCCACATCACAATCGATAGTGTAATATGAAATGATACAATTGTATTTTATTGCACTTTGTTTTTCTTTGTTAGATTTCCTACCTACGTAAAATATAAAATATCTCGATATGCTTCAGTTTCAGTTCAGAATGAGTCATCAACATCATCATAGATAGCAAAACTACAATAATTATTGTGTTTACTTTAAATAATTAGTGATCTTGAGTTCTTTATAATATATTATAAAACTGCAGGGTTTTATTTTCATGAGCATAACCAAGCATAACACTTGGTAGCAGTATAAACTAGACGGTTTATTCTGCAATATTCTCACGGTGACAACATACTCGTACGTGAAGTGAGTGACATTCGATGCTAGGAACTGACACTACGGGCAGCTCACTTCAAGCTCACTTCACCATTGTTTTCACGATGAGAAGATTTGATAGGCCTATGTTATGTGCGTGGGGTACCCTGGGTCCCTCAGCACTGGGCAGTCAGCGCCCGCGCCGGTCCCATCCACCACCACCATCTCTACGACTGGCTAATATTGCTACTGCGGGCTTGAGCTGCGGGGCAATTGCGTAACAAACTATCAATCGGAATCGGTTTCATTTTGGCAGTTCAACAACATTCATTGCGTTATTTACGTTGTTGAGCACACTTTGTCGAACATAATAATATTATATAAAGCAATGGATTAGCAATTTGCTTCAAAATGATTCAGATTCCGATTGAGAGTGTGTTACGCAATTAGGATGCTGTTCTCGTATCAGTAGTGCCTGATCCTGATATGGTAGAAGAATAAGCAATTATACATATTTGTAAGCTACTATTACTGCAGGTGATGACGACCTCAAATCTTCAGTTTTTTACGCTTGCCGGGGTTGGTCTGTGGATGGGTGACCACCTTTATATAGGTACCGAGACGCCGTTAATCCCGGCTGTCATTCATGGATCTTTGACAATCGTTATGGGTCGTCAGAAGCCCGAGTCTGACAACCAGTCTTATCATAGAGTATTATTTATTTATTATTATTATTATTTATATATACTTTATTGTACACCACAAAAATACATAACAAAAAAAAAAAAGACACAAACTACAAAAGTAGTAGTAGTAGTAGTAGTAGTATCGTAGGTACTACCCAGTTACAGGGTTGTGGAGGTCAGATAGACAGTCGCTCCATGTAAAATACAGGTATTCAGCTGCATTCGGTTAGACTGGAAGCCAGCCCCAACATAGTTGGGGGCAGGCTAAGCAGATTGATTGATATCCTATGTACTGAGTCAGCTAACCACATGGGCTTCACATAGGTAACAACGACAAACAATACCTACCTAACTAACAAACGAAAAAAAGAGTTGAAAACACAATATATATTGTTAGCTCCTTATTACAATAATAATTCAAAGGAAATCTATATAAAACCCATATTTATAAGTGTTATAGGTACTAAATAACAGCTTTTCAAGTTTCAATTGTGAAAACTGGCTCTGACAGCTGTCATGCATGAGTAAGACAACGATATATGACCCTTGTAAGCTAGACAGAGAAATCCATATTTCACTGGTATCCGTCGCAAAAAGTTTCACATAGAAATGTTTCTGAAGCAAATTACAAGCTAACGTAATACAATACGGTTTAGTTTCAATTGACTAGAATATTGGTATACGACGTTTAAAATTTCTATTTAGCGCCAAGGAACTTGAAAAACCGGTCGTGTTTGGAGGCTTGCCTCTCGCTCCAGGGCTGCAGGCTCATCACGACACTAACATTCATTTATTATTATAAAAAAAGTAATTATTTTTATTGACAGTATTTAACTGAGCCTATCACTACCTCTACAAACTACATCTTATTCAAAAACAGTTTTTAAAAATCATATTTGCAATAACCGTAATTAATTACATAATTTGGAGATTCCATTAATTGTTAAAAATCTAACGGTAATAACAGCCGCACGGGTCGATCCATCAGGTTAAGCTACGCTTGCCAAGGTCAGTCCGTAGATGGGTGACCATCTTTACATACCGAGACTCCTCCGTGATCGGAAAGCACGTTAAACCGTTGGTCCCGGCTATCATTCGTGGATCTTTGACAGTCGTTACGGGTCGTCAGAAGCCCGAAAGTCTGACAACCAGTCTTAACAAGGGGTATCGCATTACCCAGTTAATGGGTTGCAGACGTCAGATAGGCAGTCGCTCTATGTAAAATAATGGTATTCAGCTGCATCCGTTTAGACTGGAAGCCGACCCCAACATAGAGGGGAAAAGGCTAGTTAGATTGATTGATTGTTAGAAATCTAACGGTGCGTGTTTAGTCGACGGATTTTGATATCTGATAGATAATGTTGACTGTAATTGTTTACCATCAAAATGTTTTTACACCTGATTCCACCAATGAAACTGAACGCGATCACCACATCTAGACTGCGTTCAAGAGCTGTCAGTGTCAATATGCCCCAACAATGATGACACTGACAGCTCTTGAACGTGGTTTAGATGTGCTGATCGTATTTAGTTTCATTGGTGAAATTCACCCTTAGTAATTACTAGCCGTTGCCCGCGGCTTCGCTCGCGTGGATGTCGGAAATTATCCCAAAAAAATATTATTATTTATAAACACTAATACATAAAAAAACACAATAAAAAATCCCCAAATTAAGGCTCCTACAAACAGACGCGATTATATCGCGTGTCACGCCTGTTTGGAAGAGCCTGTAAGCTTTGTTTACAACATAACTAAGTACCTAACTTATTTGTTTAACGGCCTATTTCACGATGTCTGCATAACCACTACTCACCAAATAAATCCAAAAATGGAACAGAATTCGTATGAAATTATCTGCCAAGTAAGTTAATGAGAACTTAATCGTAGGTGGTGAAACAGGCCCCTAGTAGGTATAAACAATTATTAACTGTCGTTCCATTTAACATCTGAAGTTGGCAGAATGATCGTCGACATTGTTAATTTGGTACTTACTGCTTGCCATAACAAAAAATAGAATAGAATTATTATTTTTATTTATAACGAGGCAACTCTGGTCTTCCGTTAAAAACTGTATTGCTAAGTAGGTTAAAAATAAAAGCTGTGACCGAGAGATATTGTTATAAATTAAATTGGTTTTCAGTGGCAACACCTGGCAAGTGGCAACCCTGCAAAGTTGTTTTGCTACCGACTTACGCTTCTTTTTATACGGTAGCCTCTATCTATTGAATATGTATTGACCGACATGTGTGTGTATGTAATGTGTGTCACGTGTGTGTGTGTTCGCTACATCAGTAAAGTAGTTTATTCCTTTGTCACTGACGTCACGAGTGATGACGTCATCATGTTGTTACAACAGGGGCTCCTCGTCGTCCTGGATCCTGCCTTACAAAAGACTGGTACAAGTGATACCTACATCTATTTTTAGAAGGAAATAACTCTAGGATTGTACAGCTCTCGCCGTCCCCGTGTGAGCAACATGACACGATTCTGTGCTTTGCTGATCATAATTATACTATTATATGATTGTGGCAGAGTTCCACACAAATAAATAATAATCACCCGTTGAATTGGACTGCTGATTAGAAAACGTTATATTTATAACAACAGCTGCATGATGTTAGCGTCGCGTCGCTGTCCTCCGCTCTACTATCGTCCAGTTATGATGCGTCGCACGCACCGCACCGCCGCCGCGTCGCTGTCCTCCGCTCTACTATTGTCCAGTTATGATGCGTCGCACGCACCGCGCCGCCGCCGCGTCGCTATCCTCCGCTCTACTATTGTCCAGTTATGATGCGTCGCACGCACCGCACCGCCGCCGCGTCGCTGTCCTCCGCTCTACTATTGTCCAGTTATGATGCGTCGCACGCACCGCACCGCCGCCGCGTCGCTGTCCTCCGCTCTACTATTGTCCAGTTATGATGCGTCGCACGCACCGCACCGCCGCCGCGTCGCTGTCCTCCGCTCTACTATTGTCCAGTTATGATGCGTCGCACGCACCGCACCGCCGCCGCGTCGCTGTCCTCCGCTCTACTATCGTCCAGTTATGATGCGTCGCACGCACCGCACCGCCGCCGCGTCGCTGTCCTTCGCTCTACTATCGTCCAGTTATGATGCGTCGCACGCACCGCACCGCTGCCGCGTCGCTGTCCTCCGCTCTACTATCGTCCAGTTATGATGCGTCGCACGCACCGCACCGCTTCCGCATCGTTGTCCTCCGCTCTACTATCGTCCAGTTATGATGCGTCGCACGCACCGCACTGCCGCCGCCGCGCCGCTGTCCTCCGCTCTACTATCGTCCAGTTATGATGCGTCGCACGCACCGCACCGCCGCCGCCGCGTCGCTATCCTCCGTTCTACTATCGTCCAGTTATGATGCGTCGCACGCACCGCACCGCCGCCGCCGCGTCGCTATCCTCCGTTCTACTATCGTCCAGTTATGATGCGTCGCACGCACCGCACCGCCGCCGCCGCGTCGCTATCCTCCGTTCTACTATCGTCCAGTTATGATGCGTCGCACGCACCGCACCGCCGCCGCCGCGTCGCTATCCTCCGTTCTACTATCGTCCAGTTATGATGCGTCGCACGCACCGCACTGCCGCCGCCGCGTCGCTGTCCTCCGCTCTACTATCGTCCAGTTATGATGCGTCGCACGCACCGCACCGCCGCCGCGTCGCTGTCCTCCGCTCTACTATCGTCCAGTTATGATGCGTCGCACGCACCGCACCGCCGCCACGTCGCTGACATCCGCTCTACTATCAGCCAGTTAGGGTGCGTTTTTAAGTTTCCGCTGAAACGGA
The DNA here is from genome assembly GCA_946251885.1 of Cosmia pyralina. NCBI lineage: Eukaryota > Metazoa > Arthropoda > Insecta > Lepidoptera > Noctuidae > Cosmia > Cosmia pyralina. The sequence goes on from OX276359.1 coordinate 25,523,853, forward strand.
GCAGAGACGTGCAAAAATCTACCAATCATTGGTTGAAATCCACATCGCGTCTCGTCTCGTCTGTGATTGGCCAATTCCTGCAAGTCTGCGCTTCAGTGGTAACGCTCCCTAAGACCTTTCAAACGATGTCTAATTATGCGATCTTAATCATTGAATCCTGAATCCAATATAATATCACAGGTAGGTACTTACAAAAGTGTTGTTGAAATAGATCATATAAAAAATTATAAACTTTTTTCTGTTCAGAATAAAAGTCACGAACAAGCAATGCAGATAAATATTTAGATAAATACAAGGTTGATATGAGCGAGAGGCATTAAATTAAACCACATATACTATAAATGCATAGTGTTAACTCGGAACTATTAAAAAAAAGTTTAGAAGAAAAATAAGAAAAATCTTTTTTCGAACAAATAAAATAGTTTAACATAGTAGACATTTCCATTGACGTGCGTAATAAAACGGTAACGTCGCGTCAAGAACTCTGTCGTTTTTAAGGTGTATGACCCTAGATAACTATGCGAAGGTACCTACGCATAGTTATCTAGGGTCATACACCTTTAAACGAAAGAATTTTCAACAACATACTTAGTCAGTTGTTAGGGCAGATACGTCGTGTTTCAACAAAGAAAAAACTAAAAAATAATCCTGTGACTAAACTATTGCTTCTATTTATCAGATTTTTAGTAAAGTGGCTGAAAATGATTCAAAGTATATGTGGTTTAATTTAATGCCTCTCGGTCATATCAACCTTGTATAAATCAGGCGGAATGTAGCCAGCAGCCACAAGGCCATGCGGCTTCCGAATACCCACTCGGTCAGGGGATTCCCCTTATCAAGCGTTCGCCTCTGAAACTAAATGCATCCACTCCGCAGCTCCGTAGGTCGTACTCTGGTTCTGGTTCAGTCACAAGCCAGCTAGTGGACAGAGTGCACATGCGCATTGTGTGCAACTACATATATTCATTGTTTTATATTGAAGTATCCTAATTTAACTTATTGTGTTCATACAATCTGTTTCAGTGTTGTAAGTAAGTAATTTTATTAAGTATTATTTTAACGCTTGCAATCTTAGTAACAATTGATTTTTTAAATAATTATATTTTATAGTAAAAGTACCACCCTGTGCCCTGGTGTGGTTTATTAATTACATTTTACTACTAGCACTTCCCGCGCGACTTCGTCCGCGTTGATTTCGTACTTAACACCCAGTAGGGGTCGATCTTCAAAAAACCCTGAAACTCAAACTCAAAAACTCAAAGCATTTATTTCAAATAAACCAATTACAGGCACTTTTGAATTGTCAATGGGTCGGTCAGTCAGAAAGATGAAGCTAGTTGCCCATTCCAAAGCGTAGTAGATCCCTATGGAGAAGAACGGGCAAGAAACTCCACGGACACTCTTTTAAATCATAATATTTTTACAAAATATTGGTTACATCGTTCAAGTTGAAAATATACATGTGAGAACAATGTGAGATACCTACCTACACGTTATTCTTCATTTTCGGTCTTAAAATAATACTGAGTATCGAGTTAATCGGATAACACGTTAAAATTCTTCCATACAAACTTTGACACCCCCCCCCCCCCCCACCTAGGGGGTAGTTCACCCCTCTAGGGGGTAGTTCACCCCTCTAGGGGGTAGTTCAGAAAAACAAAAAAATTTATAATATAATATTCAACCTCTTAGAGGTACAAATTTCCAAAATCCCTTCTTAGTGCTCCCCTACATTATACAAGGAAGCCGTGTGCAACATGTCAGGTTTGTAGCTCCCGCGGTATAGGTGCTGCGTTGGTGAGTCAGTCAGTCAAGAGTCAGGACAAGCATCTAAATATTACAAGTAGATAGAGGATTGTTAGACACACTCTCATAGAGGCGCGACGGAAATAGACTGGGTTAGGTTAGGTTATCAAGTGGTTGGCAGCGAGGCTAGTGACACGATAAGCACATTATATCATTATTTATTTATTATTTTTACTATAATTAGATGATTAGGCACATATGATAACAATGCCCAAGATGTTTTTGGTATCCTATTAATTTTAATGAAACCATCAATTAATAAGTTGGTGATTCAAATCCTCGTTTTCCTGAGTTATTTTCTAAGTAAATTCCTCGTCTCGTCGTAGATCTGGCAGAACTGGTCGTGAGATTCCTTACTTGACAGCCTACTTCGTACTGTTCCTGCCTGAGCGTCAGAGCGTGATTTACACTGAAAAGATTACAGTAAATTTCATAACTATTAGCAAACTAGCGAGTTCTCTTTTGTGTTTATCCTAAACACAAGACACACTCATGTCGAAACTTGCATACTACTTGCAAAATGAACCCTATTGAAGACGACACCCGCGACGCGCCGCGCATGCGTGCATCCAATACGAGCAACTGTCAGACGGCTTAAAACAACACGTGGCGTAGTGACGTCATCAACAGAATTGCAGATAAGGATTCATTGTTCCATTTCCAACCATTCTCCGCGACATCTATACAACTTGTACAAATATCGTCCTAATCGACAAGAATGCACTGGATTTACGGATAGCGGCACAAAGGCCCGATTTGTGCGATCAAAAATAGAATATAAACCGGCCAAGTGCATGTCGGACGGACCACGCACAATGAAGGGTTCCGTAGTTGGGATGAATAATAAATCCCAAGTACAAACTTAACATTTTAGTTGAAAAACATGTTCTCTTAATATAAGTTGGTCCACTACTAGTCGTTAGTTTGTACAGCCTGCTTAGCTGAGATAGTTTGCCTTTTAACTTTATTAGGTATACAACGTGCCGCCGCAATGGCAACATTTCTTCAACACGCGAGTAGGGCTAATGGACAGTAAACTAACAAATTATATCTATACTAATAATATTATAAAGAGGAAAGATTTGTTTTTGTTTACAAAGTAAAAAATAACTTTAATTTCGGAAGTCGGTGGCAAAAAACGAAAATACATTTAACCAGACACCGACTTCCGAAATTAAAGTTATTTTCTACTTTGTAGTGTTGTTTTTGGAAGTCGGTTGTATTTTTTTGTAAAAAAGTTTTTATTTTTCACTTTTTAAATGTGGTACCTACCCCACACAAATTCTAATACCACTACCTGCAAAACAAACTAGAACATCATCCATATAAAAGTGGGGAAAAAATACGTATTATTGATGCTAACTCAAAAACTAACCAAGCAAAGTTAATAAATTTTATATGGGACCAACTTTGATGTATACCCTCTCGAATAAAACAATTTGTTTTCAAATCGGACGACTCTGTAAAAAGTTATGCGTGGTCATACTTAAAAAAAAAAAAAAAAAAAAAAAACGTGTCGAATTGAGAAGCTCCTCCTTTTTTTTCCTCGGTTAAAAATCGGAACGTACTACACAATCAAATATAAACCTTATCTCATCAAATGCATCGTGTATTTTCTATGCACCGTACAGCTTACTCACACAAAAACATCGGTCCCTTTGAATATACTGTGGCAAAAGACATTTATTTTACATATACGCTAGTGATTGACTAAATCGTAAAGTTATAGATTCTTCTATTTATTATTGTACTACATTTTTTTTTTATCCTGAAAATAAAAACCGACATGTCTAGAAAATATTATAATATAAATAAACAATATGTAGCTAAAATAAAAAAAAACAAATAAGTAAATCAAAAAATAATCCGGTTAAGTTGGTTTAGGCTGTCTATATCGTATCCTACTAATATTAGGTCTTTACCTATGAAATTGCCGTTCTGCAGTACTGGCCATTTCAAATCAAAATAATATTTGTTTGGCTAAGAATTCTAATTTCAAATTAATTTTATTTTAAAAACATGGATTTTTTTTCCAAAAGTAGTCATTTGTTTATTGATTAGTGTTACATTTTCATCGCATTTCAATCTTTTTCGTCATCATGGATACGTTAAAAATTCGAGTAATTATGGAATATGAGTACCGTCGTGGCAGCAACGCGGCACAAGCGGCACGCAACATCAACGACGTTTACGGAGCTAACACTACAAACCAACGCACCACTTGTTATTGGTTTGCTCGCTTCCGTTCTGGAAATTTCGACCTGAAAAATGAACCTCGAGGTCGTACGAAGACCGAGAGTAAAGCTCAAAGGTTACGTGCACTGACCAAAGCTATAATTTGATAACGCCTAGTTGGTACTACTATGATTTATTTTTTTGTATTGGTAAGAATAACTAAATTATGATTAACATTATAATGTAATTTAATTAAGTCTTAACATTTAGTACGTCATCATCTTCCTGCCCTTATCCCATATTACTTGGGGTCGGCGCAGCACGTTTTCTTCTTCCATTCTCCCCTGTCAACCGTCACGCTATCATTCACTCCCTTCTCTTTCATATCATTCCTCACACAATCCATCAATCTTTTCTTTGGCCTTCCTCTGCCTCTCCATCCATCAACATGTATATTCATCACTCTTTTAGTCACATGCGTTTCGTCTCTCCTCATTACATGCCCATACCAAGACAAACGATTTCCTTTCAACTTTTCTGTCACTGGCGCCACTTTCAAACTTCCTCTTATATACTCATTTCTCACTTTATCCATTCTCGTCACTCCACACATCCATCTCAACATTCTCATCTCCGCTGCATGCAAATTTTTCATCCGTCTTCTTCACTGCCCAGCATTCCGATCAATAAAGTACGACAGGCCTTATCATGGACTTGTAAATTTTCCCCTTCAACTTGAGGGGCATCCGTGGGTCGCAAGTTGATCCTGTAACCTGTCGCCATTTCATCCGAGAGAGATGAGTTGATCCGGTGCGTTATGTCTCGGTCTACTTCGCCATCCCATTGGACAAGCGACCCGAGGTACCGAACTTAACATTTAGTACGTAACTACAATAATTGTAGATTTATTATCTAGAAAAAATCCCGTGAAGCCAAGAATTTTTGTTTTGGGGGCTAGGATGACCCACCTTTTCCGCCATTTCTATTTCGCCAACGATGCACCAAATATCCTGTATAAAAAATTTACTATATTCATCATGCCTGTAATCCCCAAAGGGTTAGGTAGAGGTGTACGAGTCCTATATGCAACGTGCCACCGCAAAGGCGACATTCATTAAAGACAGAGATAGGGCTAGTGGCCAGTAATCATAAAAATTATAATAAGATAAAATAATTCGTAAATTGAAAAATAATGTTTCAACCTAACTAAATAATAAAATAATAACCAAAATTAGAATCAGTCTATTGCAAAAGACTCATTCATGAAGCTATTGTTCTATGCCAGCTGTTAAAAGGCCGTTGACCGACACCTTTTTTTTGGTTCATCGTTTGTCTATAGATCTGACGCGAGGAGGAGCTCGTGGCTGAGTAATAACAGCCGAAAGGGTCGATCGACCAAGTTAAGCTACGCTTGCCAGGGTTGGTCCGTGGATGGGTGACCATCATTAGGTACATATCGAGACTCCTCCGTGCCTCGGAAAAGCACGTTAAGCCGTTGGTCCCGACTGTCATTCTTGGATCTTTGACAGTCGTTACGGGTCGTCAGAAGCCCGAAAGTCTGACAACCAGTCTTACGAAGGGGTATCGTATTACCCAGTTACTGGGTTGTGGAGGTCAGATAGGCAGTCGCTCCATGTAAAATATTGGTATTCAGCTGCATCCGGTTAGACTGGAAGCCGACCTCAACATAGTTGGGAAAAGCCTAGGCAGATGATGTTTGTCTATAGTTCTGACCGAGCTGTAACTAGCTTCATAAATTAATTTTTTGCAACTCCCCTAGAAAAAACTCGAGTGACGTGGTCTTTTTTTTTTGTTCGTTTTAATTTCATCTCTGCGTTACAGGTTGCTCCAAGATGCTATGTTAGAAAATTGTAAATAAATCAATAAATAATCATCATTCTCCTGCCTTTATCCCAATCTATTTGGGGTCGGCGCAACATGTCCTTTTTTTCCATTCTTCTCTATTATTCGTCATATCCATCATCATCCATCTTTCTAGCCATGTCATCTTTCACTCAAACCATCCATCGTTTCTTTGGTCTTCCCCTACTCTTATAGCCATCGACATTCATACTCAAAACTTTCCTCACGACATTTTCCTCACTCCTCCGCATCACACGCCCATACCATGACAGCCGATTTCCGCAAAACTTTTCAGTCACCGGTGCCACTTTCAGACTTCCTCTTATGTACTCTTATGTATGGATATGTATGTAAATAAATCAATAAATAATAACGTTTAATGAAATTAAAATATGTTTATGAAACGAAAACGCAGAACCGTATGTGCATGTCAAAATAATTGCGTCATTGCAGCGGCACGTTGTCATCTACATTTAAAAATATAAAATAAGAATAATAATTTAAACTTAAGATAAATAAGTAAGTAAATACATTAAATATAAAATATTATTTTTAATGTATTTTATAAAAAAATATTCAAAAAGGTATTAATACATTAATAGGTATGAAATTAACCGTCCCCCGACGCGGCGACGACGCTTGGATCATTATATTACATAGATTAAACTTTAAGAATACATAATGTTTTTTTTTTCTTTTTAGAGGTTTTTGTTTGTGTCGGTGTCGGGGGTTTTTAAAATTTAATTTTGATTTCCTGCTTTTTAAAGATTTATAACTAGTGCTTAGGCACACTACGATAAACACGTGGCTCGCTGAAATCTGCGCAGCGTAGGTACGTATTTTTCCCACAGGAAGCTAGTTCTCAGACTCTGGGGATTTTTCTCACGAGCAGCCCGCGCCGTCATATCAGTTTTTTAATAATAATAAGTTGGCGATGGCGATTGGTACAGTCTCCGTTCTAAAATTTTGTACAATTTTTTTTTTTTGTACAGTTTTGTACCTTAGGAACAAGGGGCACGCCGCCGCAGCGGCGGCCATGCCCATCATTTCAGACTCCACTCAGGCAGCATAGGTAAGTGTCCTTTTATGCTCAAAACATGTAACATAAAATATCTCGGGGTTTTAATAGACGAGTCGCTCTCAGATAGTTTGGTTACAAGAATACACAGGTTAATTTTTGTTTTTCAAAATTACGAGCAATTGCATCAGATAAAACACTAATGTCACAAGTTTACTTGGTTCTAGGTCAATCTGTAATATAGTACTGTATTATTTCATGGAGTGAAGCAGCAAAAACTTACTCAGGTACTGCCTCTTGAAAGAGCTCAGAGACCAACTTTAAAACTAGCAAACATTCATCCCTTTCTCTATCCTACAGATCTGCTATACAAATGTTGTAACGTGCTGACTGTTCACCAGCTTTTCATAACGCACTTGGTACTTTTTAGTAAGCTGTTTTCAGCACACCATGCTCTCCAATAACATTGAAAGTACGAGTACTAATAAGGGACGGAATGATATTGTGAGTCAAATGCATCCTCTAAATGTCTTTGTAAAGAGATATTATACATTTTTAGGCCCATTTTGTACAATAAATTAAATAGGAAATTAAGTAGATACTTAATTTCCTATTTAAGTTATTGTGTTGTAAATTAAATAATTACGACTGTAAAAGATTATTCTGCAATTTTTACTTAACGTATACAGTGAGACAGGAATTACTCGTTGTCTGTAAATAAAACATGTTAGTATTTTAATTTAATATTAGTTTTAATTAGTCTTCTCCGTTGTTAATTGTAAGCACCTTTCTAGCCTGAAACACAGGTTCTACCTAGTTCAGGCAAATGAGCCACCACAAGGAAGTGTAATAGGATGTTTGTTATTCCTTGTGTATATCAACGACCTTCCTAACAATATCAGTATCAGTATCAGTAGTAGTAGTATCAGTAATATAAATGAACCATGCGTCTTGTTTGCAGATGATGTATCAATACTGACTTCATGTGAATCTAATATCAATCTAAATGAAAAATTAAATTCTGTACTTAACGCCACAATCAATTGGATGACCGAACATAATCTTGAAATAAATTTCACCAAGACAAAAATAATAGCATTTTATCCCTGTCAAAAAACACCCATAAATATAAATTTCAGCATAAATGGCTCAGCTTTAGAAGTTGTTAATAAATTCACCCTGTTAGGACTAAACATAGACTCGCATATTAATTGGAAATTTCACATTCAAAAAATAAGAGCTAAATTATCAAAATTTTCTTATGCCCTCCGCGAGATCAAAAAAAACTATAGATCTTAAAACTGCTCTAGTAACCTATTACGCATATGCCTATGCCTGGCTCAAATATGGAGTCATCCTATGGGGTAACAGTACAGATGCGCCCATATTATTTATTTTACAGAAGAAATTAATTAGAATCTTAGTAAATATTGAAGAAACCGTCAGCTGTAAACCCTACTTTAAAGAACTAAAAATGCTAACTTTACCCTGTATCTATATATTTGAAATATGTAAATTTGTTCGCAAATACCCGGATTTCTATACTAAGCGAGAAAATATACAAACTAGAATTACACTTAGATATAAAAACAGACTAAACATACCAACTTCACGACTAAAAATGCACTCCTCCAGTGCCTTTGTCATGTCTATAAAAATATATAACAAGTTACCAGAACCTATGAAAAGTATAAATAAAGATAACAGTTTTATTAATAAGTTGAAACTATTTCTATTAGACAAAAGCTATTATAGTATAAAAGAATATTTAGATGATAAATTATAATTTACAAGTCTTAAATAGAAAATTTACATTTAATACCACTTATAACATACATAATTAATAAATAAAACAATTAATATAATTAAACTTAAATATCTAAATATATATTAAATACATAATTAAACAAATAAAACAATTAATTTAAATACTTCATTATCCACTTACACGATAATTTTCAATTAATAATATTATTCCTATGTATTATTAATAATAAATTCTAGTCATTAACAAATAAATAATCGTGCAATAAATTTAGTACAATAACCAAATATCAATAGTTTAAACATATTGGTACTGTAACAACAGGAATAACTAATTAAGCAATATAGGTATACCTAACATTAAAAAGAGTTACTTACTTAAGCAGGTATTATTTATATCTTGCTAGCAAAGAAATAAAGCTTAAACTACTTAAATAAATTAAATAATAAAAGAAGCGCTCTTCCTCCTCTCTCCTACTATGCTGTGCCCGACAGGGTCCATAATTGTGTCATTAATTTTAAGCTTACCAACTGTTTTACATTATGGAATGCAATAAAGAATTGAGAATTGAGCAACTGTGTCCTCTATAAGGTTTAAGTTATCTTATTGTAAATCTGCACCATTTTTATAAATAAACGATATATATTACAGGTAGTATAGGTTTTCCTGCAATCTATAGGTAAAAAACTAGTTTTTGTATCTTTTTCAAAGTTTTAGGTTCAGTAGTTTCGGAGATAAGGGGGGGAATGGTCAATTTTCGCCTATTTTCTTAAATAACTTGAAAACAGATTATTATAAAACTAGCTTTTGCCCGCGGCTTTGCCCGCGTGGATATCGGAAAATATCCCACAGGAACAAAAAACCGTCTACATTATAACGGGAACCTCTGTGCAAAATTTCAGCTTTATAGGTCCAAGGGTTTGGGCTGGGCGTTGATGGTCAGTCAGTCAATCAGGACTTTTGTTATTTTGTATATTGAGATAGCTACTGTAAAAATTCAGAAATTCCTTGCTGCTGAAATTTCTTGTTCCGCCGAGCCACCCCGTCGCATCGCATTGCCTGCCCACACTATTATTTCGTTATCGCTTAGCGTTCTTTCCGACTTTTTTTCTTTTTGCTGAGCACCTAAGAGTCCTAGAGTGATGTTAAATATGCATATAGCCTTTTTATAACCGACTTCAAAAAAGGAGGTTGCTCAATTCGACCGTATCTACAGGGTTACTGGTAATTCGACGTATATCCGTCAGGGGCTGATAAGGGGGCCAAAATGCAACAAATTGAACCCCCCATATGTATGGCCTAAATTCAATAGTTTTCGAGATATTTGAATTTTAAGAGTTTTTCGATATTTACCCAAAATTTGAAATGATGTTGTAGCTGGCACTTTAATTGAACTATTGACATAATTAAAACTACTTAATTTAACAAAATAATTAAAACAATGAGCGATTTAAGAATAATATCTTATTAATATTTTCATTTTACGCTTCAAAAATGTTATCTCGTCACAAAAATTACTATGACATTAATCGTACAAATAACTAAAACAACTTGCCTATTCTGTAAGCTTTCCAAAAAAGTATAAAAGTCAATTTTAAAATACATAATTCGTGGCATGGCATGTGTTTGAACGGGCGCGGCGGCGCGCGGTGTGGGGAAAGATATCATCTGTGTTTTTAGTTTATGATCCTCGCTAAAACAACCGAATTTACTGGCGAAATTCTTCGTGATGGGGTGGGTTGTGCGGGCGAGGGAGTACACGGCGTCTGCTGCGCTCGCGTCAGCTTCCTTAGTAAGTTTCGACTCTACGCTGCGCAAGCATGTGTGTCGTTGTCTTGCTATTAACCAATCTCTCATCGCGTTAATTTGTTATCGATCATTATTGTTAATTCTTGTTTCTCTTTTGTTATTCTTTTTGTTATCATTGTTATTTCGGATAACATGGCTTCGTATTCTAATAACGAATACGCAGACATAATGTTTTGTTATGGTTTTGCCGATAGAAACGCAGCTGTGGCTCGGCGAGAATACCAACGCCGCTTTCCCGATCGTCGACTTCCCCGCGGTACTGTTTTCGGTAGCACCTATCGACGACTGTCTGAAACTGGCAGTGTTCAGAGAGCACAAGTCAACGCTGGCAGACCTCGACAATACACGGCTGACGAAGAGGACACCATTCTTCAGTGTTTTATTGAACCTAGACGATATGTTGGCGGATGTTCCCGAAGAAATAAAAAACAACCTCATATTTCAACATGATGGTTGCCCAGCACATTACCGGATTACTGTCCGACAGTGGCTAGACGAGAGATATCCAAACCGATGGATTGGGAGGGGAGGGCCAATTCCGTGGCCAGCACGAAGCCCTGATATCACACCACTTGATTTTTACGTTTGGGGTCATATGAAGGAATTAGTTTATGTGACCCCAATAAATTCAGTCGAAGAACTTCGACAGCGAATAATAAACGCGGCGCAACAGATGAGAACAACGTTCACATCAAGAGTGACGAAAACCGAAGGTAGGAAGAGAATTCGAACCTGCATTCGTAATCGAGGGGCTCATTTTGAACAAGATGTGTAAATTTTTTTATAAAATTTGACGTAAATTTTTTAATGCATTTTATTTCATACAAATACAAATGACCCTTTCTCTCCCCGCGCCGATTCAAATACATGCCATGCCACGAATTATGTATTTTAAAATTGACTGTTATACCTTTTTGGAAAGCTTACAGAATAGGCAAGTTGTTTTAGTTATTTGTACGATTAATGTCATAGAAATTTTTGTAACAAGACAACATTTTTGAAGCGTAAAATGAAAATATTGGTAAGATATTATTCTTATATCGCTCATTATTTTAATTATTTTGTTAAATTAAGTAGTTTTAAATAATTAAAACTACTTAATTTAACAAAATAATAACAATATAATATGCTATGGACATAAGCCCATAGCATAATTGAAGTGCCAGCTACAACATTATTTTTAATGGTACCCATTCAAATGTGTATTTTTTTTTATTTGGAATTAAATGTCAAATTTTGGGTAAATATCGAAAAACTCTTAAAATTCAAATATCTCGAAAACTATTGAATTTCGGCCATACATATGGGGGGTTCAATTTGTTGCATTTTGGCCCCCTTATCAGCCCCTGACGGCTATACGTCGAATTACCAGTAACGCTGTATATATATTTTTTTATGTGTGTTCGCGGATAACTTCGTCATTTATAAACCGATTTTTATAATTATTTTTTTGTTGGAAAGGAGATATCCCAAGGGTGGTACCATGATAAGGAAACCAGGATCTGATGATGGCATCCCAGAGAAATAGAGGGAAACCTTCAAATTTTATAGGCACACCTATAGCGATTTGGGTATTTTTTATAGTAACTCGTGAATTTGCTCCCGGAAAGCACCAATTAGTGAAGTGGAACTGATGAGGAAGACCAGAGATGGCCATCGTAACTACTCAATAATACGTATTTCACGGGTTGCGATTCGATTATTGCTAAGCAATTTATGCTCGTCACAGTACATATTATGTTGAAATGGAGATGATGGTGACTTCACCATCAGTTCCAGTTCTCCTGGTTCCTTACTGGGATAACTCCTCAACAATTAACATCCTTGTATCGGGAAAAGCAATATTTTATAAAAGGAGATGAGCAGTTGACATTAGGCTATTGTAACTTAGATGAATTACAGACTGACCCACTAAAAAGTGAAAAATAAAAAACTTTTTTACAAAAAGAAAAAACAACCGACTTCCAAAAAAATACTATAAAGTGAAAAATTACTTTAATTTCGGAAGTCGGTGGCAAAAAGCGAAAATACAGATCCAAAGACACCGACTTCCGAAATTAAAGTTATTTTTCACTTTGTAGTATTTTTTTGGAAGTCGGTTGTTTTTTTTTGGAAAAAAGTTTTTCTAAGAATTGGGCTATCAAATGCAAAAATAATGATAAAAGTCCGCCTGCTAGTTCCAGAGATAAGCGCGTTCAAACAAACAAAAAAGTGTGTGTGTCAGCTCCGACGCACGACTGGAGTTTACTCCTGTTTTTTGTGATGTTCCGAGTTTCCGACTTTTAATTTTTCGGTCATTTCTGTCGGGCTGGGTTTCTTCAATGCATCATAAAAATCAAAAAAAAAAGATCAATGCTATACAAAAAGCAACTTTAAGGTGTAAAGGCACTCGTCGGGCCACCTTCTCACCCCACCTCTAACCCCCCATCTCCCTTGAACCCCCCTCTCACCCTCCCCTATCATCTCCCCTTGCCTTTCACCCCCCACACCATTCCCCCTCACCATTCCCGCTAACCACCCCTCCCTCTTTCACCTCCTCTCACACCCCCTTTACCGCTCCCTCCTCCCCCTCTACCCTCGCCAACTCCTCCCCTTCCCCTATCCCCTCTCCATACCCTCCTCCTTAACTAAACCCTCCTATCCCTCTCCACCTCTCCCCGCTCTCTAATCGATCAGTCAGTGCTATACAAAAAACAACTAGGTGTAAAGGCACTCGTCGCCCCCCCTCTCGACCCCTCCCCCTCTTCCTCTAACCTCCCTCTCACCCCTAATATAAACAAATTGATTTTTTTTTGGGTATTGAAAAATACTAAGGCATCTATTGTTCTAAAACAAAATTCGTAATCTAGCCTAGTCTAGCCACTTTAAGGAACAGTCTAGTTTAGAAATATTTTGCATAGAAGTCGTAGGTGCGCATGCGCACCCGTTGCGCGCCGACAAAAAATGTTCGGGGGCGTGCGAAATAAGGGCCTCGCGCGGGGGAGCCGGGCGCATGAGCGGGACGACTTCCTCGCAAACGAAGTCGCGGGCAGAAGCTGGTTATAAAATAAAAATAATGGTCTGTTCCGAGTTTCCGATGGTTGAGAGCACACTGGTGTCTAATCTACGGAACTTACAACACCTACCTCCTTTCAATTATAAAGACATACACTACTAAGTAATTAACACTTTTCTAAATTGCAAAATAATTACACCTATCATTAAATAGCTGCCGACTTATTTCAAGGACACAGTGCAACGAACGCAACCATCACTATCTCCCTCCCTATCATTCACGTACTTGAAAGCGAGACAGCAGGCTTGGTTGCCATGCGTTTGCCGTCTTTGTCTTTCGTGTTAGTAATGTATGTGTGTCTCTGTCACCGGCGGCGTTGCTAGACAGACCGTCGCCGCTGTGAAGGCGAGTTCAGACTGTTGGCAGCGATACTTTACTTGGTAAGTTTAGATGAAAACTGCGGTTAGGTTTTCTTTTGAAGTTAAGGTGATTGCACAGTAGTAGCCGCGAAATCCAAATTTTCTTACGTTTTTTGCAAGTTGCAGGTCAGTGTCAGGTTGTATGTTAATAAAAATATGATACGCGGCTTTGTATGTATTTACATCATTATAACCACAAAAATCATCAATACATCTTTCTAAGTTAGATTTCCTACGTATTCGTCTAATTTCCGAAATCAGACCAATCCGCAGAAAATCTAACTTAGAAAAGAAAGATGTATTGATGGATTTTGTGGTTAAAATTATGTAAATCCATATTTGTTATAGCCGAGTATCATATTTTTATCAACATACAACCTAACACTTACCTGCAAATTGCAAAAAACGTAAGAGCATTTGAATTTCGCGGCTACTACTGCGGATTCCCCTTAAGTAAAGTAGTACGTGGCCAAACAACAAAGCAGTAGATAAAGATGAATGGAAAGGTATGGGGGAGACCTTTGCCCAGCAGTGGGACAGTATAGGTTAAGAAAAAAACAAAGTAAGTACACTGCCTAGTAGGTAACGTGGAACGTCACACTTCCTAAAAGGGACGGCCTTCTGAATAAAACACAAAACGAGACATTTGAGTAGAACACAAAATATAGAACTAATAAACGAGTTAAATATATTTTAATACAGCTTAAAATTACTGCAATTTGAGGGGATAATAACTAGTAAGTACTAAGGGATTACCAGGAAAACAAGTGATGACCCTATGTCCCTATTAGGAGCTACTAGGTGCTACTAGGTACTACTAGGTGCTACTAGGTGCTACTAGGTGGTACTAGCTGCTTAGTAGCAGCTAGTAGCACCTAGTACAAAATTAACAAAATGTCACTTAGCACCTAGTAGCACCTAGTGGTGATACTAGGTGCTAAGTGACATTTTGTTCCTAATTTCTTGGAAATGTGTGGCTTTAAGTTCTAATAATATAATGAAAATTAACAAAACTGATAGTTTAGTACCGTGTATAATTTTAAATCAGGCAAGTAATTGATGAAAACATAATTTTCTGATTAAAAAAATTATTCAATATTTTCAAGTGGCTGTAGTTTCTAAAGTGGCATTTTCCGCGTTAAGTTTAACATAACAAAATGTTGGCCGTGACTTCCTCAATGAGCTTTAGTAAGATTCATATTAAATAAATATGAATCACACAAGTCATTGACAAAAACATTATTTTCTCCAAACAAAAGATTTTTTTTTTCTCAGAATGTAATGAAGTTTCAGAAAAACTACATCAGTAAAAGGTGTTTGTAATCTTGTCAGCAGTTTACCACAAAACAATCACTTCGATTGCTTGACCGCTTGTCCGTGATGTCGTGGTGTGGAACCAGTGCGACGCGACCGACGCGCGACGTGGCGCTGCTGTGCCGCATGCCGGGGGAACTTTGTTTTATAATATGTAGGGATGAACGCTATACCTAGTCACTTTGTATAGTAGATGAGCAGCTAATTTGTAATATATATCGTGACGTTTGGCATCCTCGTTTTTCAGGATGTGGTACAGAACATCAAACCCAGTAACTTTCTTATCCAACTAACAACAATAACAACAACAACAACAACCAACAACCAACCAACATCGTATTCGCGAAAAAAATTTTAACTGTAAACCCTTAGAAAACTTCAATACCTACTCGACGCAAATGTACGAGTATATGGGACGGCTGATTATTAATTCGCGATTACAATTTTGGTGCCATGGCGAAAGTTGTTCGGTTTGTTAGTCTATGCAAAACGACACGTTGAATGTTCACCTACCTAACTACATTATATCTTCAGCGGTTAGAAGTCGGGAACAATAGAAAAGTAAGTTTTAATTAATACAGATTGAACGCGGCGGGCGTAAGAATGACATAATGTTATGCGCAAACGATCGATTGGTACGATCCTATGCGCCGATAACTACTCTCACGAAAAGCTGCGCGTGCGCCAACCACGGACATGGCTGCGGAGTATAATATAATATAGTACCTTTTTATTTGAAGCTAGAAGATTTAAATCCACAATAACAAACGATATTGCGGCACTGTGGTCTGTCAGCCACAACCACAACAAGCTTTAAGAAGTATCCACCTTCTACGGCAGATGGAGTATCATGACGCGTATCCTATTCGCTTCACTCAACTCTGCTCGCTGTGTACTCCGGGACTCTGCTGCCGTGTACTGCGGGACTCCCCTGCCACCTGCGTCTGTGCCACGCGCCGTCGCCCCTCCTGCGTACTCTCACTGCAAGCTTGTGTAGGCACGAGACTGCATGTATCTACCATTAAGTGACTATCCGCTGCTGTAGGCACGAGACCGCATGTATCTACCACTAGGTGACTATCCGCTGCTGTAGGCACGAGACCGCATGTATCTACCACTAGGTGACTATCCGCTGCTGTAGGCACGAGATCGCATGTATCTACCACTAGGTGACTATCCGCTGCTGTAGGCACGAGACCGCATGTATCTACCACTAGGTGACTATCCGCTGCTGTAGGCACGAGACCGCATGTATCTACCACTAGGTGACTATCCGCTGCTGTAGGCACGAGACCGCATGTATCTACCACTAGGTGACTATCCGCTGCTGTAGGCACGAGACCGCATGTATCTACCACTAGGTGACTATCCGCTGCTGTAGGCACGAGACCGCATGTATCTACCACTAGGTGACTATCTGCTGCTGTAGGCACGAGACCGCATGTATCTACCACTAGGTGACTATCCGCTGCTGTAGGCACGAGACCGCATGTATCTACCACTAGGTGACTATCCGCTGCTGTAGGCACGAGACCGCATGTATCTACCACTAGGTGACTATCCGCTGCTGTAGGCACGAGACCGCATGTATCTACCACTAGGTGACTATCTGCTGCTGTAGGCACGAGACCGCATGTATCTACCACTAGGTGACTATCTGCTGCTGTAGGCACGAGACCGCATGTATCTACCACTAGGTGACTATCCGCTGCTGTAGGCACGAGACCGCATGTATCTACCACTAGGTGACTATCCGCTGCTGTAGGCACGAGACCGCATGTATCTACCACTAGGTGACTATCCGCTGCTGTAGGCACGAGATCGCAGGTATCTACCACTAGGTGACTATCCGCTGCTGTAGGCACGAGACCGCATGTATCTAACACTAGGTGACTATCCGCTGCTGTAGGCACGACACCGCATGTATCTACCACTAGGTGACTATCCGCTGCTGTAGGCACGAGATCGCAGGTATCTACCACTAGATGACTATCCGCTGCTGTAGGCACGAGACCGCATGTATCTAACACTAGGTGACTATCCGCTGCTGTAGGCACGACACCGCATGTATCTACCACTAGGTGACTATCCGCTGCTGTAGGCACGAGACCGCATGTATCTACCACTAGGTGACTATCCGCTGCTGTAGGCACGAGACCGCATGTATCTACCACTAGGTGACTATCCGCTGCTGTAGGCACGAGATCGCAGGTATCTACCACTAGATGACTATCCGCTGCTGTAGGCACGAGACCGCATGTATCTACCACTAGGTGACTATCCGCTGCTGTAGGCACGAGACCGCATGTATCTACCACTAGGTGACTATCTGCTGCTGTAGGCACGAGACCGCATGTATCTACCACTAGGTGACTATCCGCTGCTGTAGGCACGAGACCGCATGTATCTAACACTAGGTGACTATCCGCTGCTGTAGGCACGACACCGCATGTATCTACCACTAGGTGACTATCCGCTGCTGTAGGCACGAGACCGCATGTATCTACCACTAGGTGACTATCCGCTGCTGTAGGCACGAGACCGCATGTATCTAACACTAGGTGACTATCCGCTGCTGTAGGCACGAGACCGCATGTATCTAACACTAGGTGACTATCCGCTGCTGTAGGCACGACACCGCATGTATCTACCACTAGGTGACTATCCGCTGCTGTAGGCACGAGACCGCATGTATCTACCACTAGGTGACTATCCGCTGCTGTAGGCACGAGACCGCATGTATCTAACACTAGGTGACTATCCGCTGCTGTAGGCACGACACCGCATGTATCTACCACTAGGTGACTATCCGCTGCTGTAGGCACGAGACCGCATGTATCTACCACTAGGTGACTATCCGCTGCTGTAGGCACGACACCGCATGTATCTACCACTAGGTGACTATCCGCTGCTGTAGGCACGAGACCGCATGTATCTACCACTAGGTGACTATCCGCTGCTGTAGGCACGAGACCGCATGTATCTACCACTAGGTGACTATCCGCTGCTGTAGGCACGAGACCGCATGTATCTACCACTAGGTGACTATCCGCTGCTGTAGGCATGAGACCGCATGTATCTACCACTAGGTGACTATCCGCTGCTGTAGGCATGAGACCGCATGTATCTACCACTAGGTGACTATCCGCTGCTGTAGGCACGACACCGCATGTATCTACCACTAGGTGACTATCCGCTGCTGTAGGCACGAGACCGCATGTATCTACCACTAGGTGACTATCCGCTGCTGTAGGCACGAGACCGCATGTATCTACCACTAGGTGACTATCCGCTGCTGTAGGCACGAGACCGCATGTATCTACCACTAGGTGACTATCCGCTGCTGTAGGCACGAGACCGCATGTATCTACCACTAGGTGACTATCCGCTGCTGTAGGCACGACACCGCATGTATCTACCACTAGGTGACTATCCGCTGCTGTAGGCACGAGACCGCATGTATCTACCACTAGGTGACTATCCGCTGCTGTAGGCACGACACCGCATGTATCTACCACTAGGTGACTATCCGCTGCTGTAGGCACGAGACCGCATGTATCTACCACTAGGTGACTATCCGCTGCTGTAGGTACTAGACTTCATGTATCTAACCGAACTAGATGAAGAGAGGTCGTGAGGCGAGCTACCAGTGATTGGACACAAGATCACGACCGCTCTGCCAACAGCGAAGAAAAAGAGACTAGGTCCAGAGATTACAAGTTTAAAGACCATCTTAGTTGTCTAATAAACTGGTGTGACGTCATGATTCATCCACCCACATTCCTGGTGTGATCCATGAACTTGCAACTTATCATGCACTTGCATACATATCTTGGCATTGCATAAAGGCATGTTGTCAGTGACCTCGACATTGCCGCTATCGCGCCGCATTCGTCCCGCGCGACTAACCGCGCACTCATGCCGCGCCCGCGTCGCACGACTGACACTCTCAACGTGTTCACGATATTGTTATAGTTAGAGACAGAAATATGACAGTCCAGCAAACAGATTGGTCACTCTTTGCTGGACCTTCATATTTCTATGGTCTTTGCAGATTGAAGATACTGGCAAGATCAAAATTGATAATTACAATACAACGCGATCAGCTCCAATGCTAGCAAGCACAGAACAGATAATAAAAGAGATCTGTTCTGTGGTAGCAAGATAATAAGAGATCATTACAGCATTTTCTCAAACATGCATAGAAATTATAATAATAATAATAATAAATCTTTATTGATCACATTCAAGTATTGCAGTACATGGGTATATAATTTGTACATAGTAAAATTACAGATTTGCTACAATTTTAGTGGGTGCGGTTCTGATCTCCTAGCTAGGTTACTGAATAACCTGTATGAAGGAGTGGCAGTTCCAATCCCCCTTGGATTACAAGGATTTGCATTTTACTGTTTACGTACATATGTACCTATTTGGCTGTTATAAATATATGGTATAACTAAATGTAAAAATAAAAACTATTTCATGTGTGTGTGGTGGATGAGCGTGAGTGTGGGTGTGTGTGTGCGTGTATGTGTGTGTGCGGGTGTGTGTGTGTGTGTGTGTGTGTGTATGTGCGCGCGCGTGTGAGTGTGTGATGCCGTGTTTACTTGTGCGTACAGTGTATGAATGTATGTTTGCTGAGTTACACATTATATTGTGTGTATTATGCTTCGTTATAACTTACCCTTAAAGAAGCATTTTTTCTGTTTCTTCATATGTGTAGTCTAAAAGAAATGAGTAGACCATTTTCTTACAATTATAGTGCGCTAAACCGTATACTGGACAAAGTTTATTTATTTTATTATACAAAGAAGGGCCAAGAAAATAAAAGAATCTTTTAATGAAAGCGGAACGTGGACGTGGAACAGTACAAATTAAATCTTTTCTACGTTTATCGATTGTCCTATACGGCGTTTTTTGATGTTGTAGGAGGACTGTTTGCATGATAAACTGTTGTCTTACGTTTAGAATATTCCATTTACGGTATAATTCACGAGTAGGGAAAATGATGGGGCGAAAGGTAGCAACTTTTAATACTGCTCTATGTGCTATCTCCAATGGTTTTAAGATCGTTTTAGCAGTACCACCCCAACATGAGATGCAATATGTGACAACAGATTGGCACAAGGCAAAATATACATTGCGTATAACAGCTAGATTAGCAATTTGCCGAAGTGTTTTAAATATGAATATAAGTTTCCGAACCCTGGCTGTGAGAATGTTTATATGGGACTTAAAGTTTAAAGTTTTGTCCAATGTCACACCCAAATATTTTATTTGGTCTACAGAGGTTAGTGATGGACAGTTGCAAAGAGATTGGGATTGATTATTGCAAGAGTGAGCTATTAAGGTTATTGGGATGGGTGGTTGAGAGGCTGCACTGATTGAATATGTAAGGAAGTTGGTTTTAGAAGTGTTGAGTGTAAGGGTGTGATCAATGAGCCAGTTTAGTGCCGTGTTAAATGCGAGTTGCGCTCTAGCTTCTAGTTGAGACCACGTTTCAGCTACAACAGTTATCGCAGTATCATCCGCAAAGGATGTTATGCTACCATTCTGGATATTCAGGTCGCATAGCTCATTAATGAAAATAAGAAAAAGGGTCGGCCCCAGTATACTTCCCTGGGGCACACCGTAATAAATAGGAAGTTCATTACTATTGTTATTATTTATACTGACATACTGCGATCGGTTTGTTAGGTAGCTTTTGAACAAATCCAATTGAACACCCCTGACACCCACTCCTTCAAGTTTTGATAAGAGAGTAGAGACGGGGACCGTGTCGAACGCTTTTGCGAGGTCTAAGAATATGGTTAGGACTTTTTTATTATTATTAATACTTTGTATCACATGGTTGGTTAATTCGTGGACTGCGTCACATGTTGATAAGTTTCTGCGAAAGCCGAATTGATGAGAAGATATTAGCTTATAGTGTTCCAAGTAATTAACCAGTCTTTTGTTAATTAAGCGTTCGAGCACCTTAGATGACGCACTTAGGACTGCTATAGGTCGGTAATTATTAGGTAAAGTACCGTCCCCTCCCTTGAAAATTGGATGAATAATTGCCTTTTTAAACGAAGTAGGGAAGACACCAGTGTCGAAACAAAGATTGAATATATGGCATAGGATGGGTGCTAGTAGGGTAGAGTATTTTTTTTAGGAAATAGGGCGATATACCATCCCATCCAGTAGCAGCGTTGGTCCGTAGGGAGTTTATAGTTGAGATGATTTCGTCAACGTCGGTATGTTCTAAGACGAAGGATGAGGTGGGTGTAATTTTGTGTACCGTATAGGAAGTTGCAGTTCGTTGTAGAGGAGTTGATCTGACATTATCGGCAAGGTTTTTCCCGACATTGACGAAAAAAGAGTTAACTTTGTCACAGCAATCTATGGGTGAGGATGAGGTGGTTAGTAGCTGTGTAGAAGCATTATTTGGTTTCTTGGTATAGGTGACTCGCTTTATTGTTTCCCAGAGTAACTTAGGGTTATGAACAGCTTTGTCCAGTTCTCCTGTATCATAACGACGTTTCGCTTTCTTTAGAATTCTTGTACAGAAATTTCTGTATCGCTTGTACGTTAATGTTAATATTTCGTTTCCTGGATCTTGCTTTGCTTTTTTATGTAACGCATCCCTATTTCTGATGCAGCGTAAGAGGCCAGGCGTAATCCAGGGTTTCAGGAGTTTCTTTCTCGCAGGTACTTTCTTGGTCAAGGTGTGTTTTGTAATGGCTGTGGTCACTAATTCCAGAAGCTTATTTGTAGCAACATCAGCATTTGTTATGGAGAGAATTGGGTTAAAGTCTAGTTGAGACATTGTGTCATCTAGTTTCTCAAAATCAATATTGGTAACGGTAGGAATTGAGCTACTTCGTATACGTCGATTGTCCAAGCAGAGTAGTGAAGGATAGTGGTCTGTAACCACGGAGTCATAGACGAAGGAAAATGAAGGAGAGTTTGTTCTTAAAATAAGGTGATCCAAACAGTTATCACCTCTAGTTGGAATGGTATGTGCTGCTAAAAGGCCATGAAAAGCCAGGCAATTAAGATATTCGTGGGAGCGGATATCAGAGGTAGTAGGCTTTATGTCTAGGTTTATGTCACCTGTTAAAATTACTGATTTAAATTTTTTGAGAGATGGAAGTATGTTATTAAGAACTGTTAAAAAGTTTTGGATGTTATCAATGGATGGAGAGCGATAGATGCAAATTATAGCCACCTCTTCCTTTATTTTAATAATGAGTCCAGAAGCTGACTGATTTAGATCGGGTTCCTCACATGTAGCCGGTAAATCCGCGTTTACATATACCACTACACCGTCGCTTTGGTTTAGATGTTTCGTGGTTTTGAATGTGGTGTAGTTCTTCAATTGCGGAATAGTGACATTGCTAGAACAAGGTAGCCAGCACTCCGTTAAAATCACTAGATCACACTCAAATGAAAGACGTTGCAAGAGAATCTGTAGGTTTAAAAAGTTACAGTTAATTGAACGTATATTTTGTGACAGCAGTTTTAGGTAGGTGTTAGGATGGTTAATAAGAGATTGCGTCTGCTCTGGGGTGCACGTGTGAGAGACTGATAGGGAAAACTGGTCAATATTTTGTATGAGATTGCTAATATTATTAGTCATTTTTCAATTAAAGTAAACTGAGTGAGGAGGAGCGTCGCGGTCGGTAGGTAGTAAAAAAAAGAGTAAAAATAAAATAAAATAAATTTACAGTTTAGAAACAGGCTTACGTGTAACATTTGGATAATTGGTAACTGTGTATAATTAGTAAGATAAGTGTATATTGGTAGGTGGTAGGAAGGTTTACAGGGTTCTTGTTCTTGATTATGTAAGTGTGAATAGTTTGCTAGACATTTATGTGGTGAGAGTAAAGTGTGTGTAGGTAAGTTGTAATGAGTTAGTGTTGTGCGGTTCATTTTGTACGAGTGGATGTTACATTGTTGTTTTATGTGGTGATAGTAGTAACTCGTATTTGATGTATTTGTGTTTGTTATGAGTATTTGATTTGAGTAGTAGTAACTATCGAGCTTAAAATTATAATTATGTAGGTTAAAGGTTATAACAAAATAAGGAATAGAGTAAAATAATATCAAAAGGTTATACATGCTTAGTCATGCAGAGATGGTTTGAGCCAGTTGTTTCAGCTGTTGTTCGTTTTTCACCAGGATCGCTTGGCTATCTGTATGTTTCTTTAGAAAAACTCGCCCATTTGATGTCCAACAATAGTTATATTGATTGGACTTGGCATAACTTCTTGCAAGATAAAACAATCTCTTGGTGAGTGTTGTCAGTTGTTCAGCAACGTATATAGGAATTTGGGGTGTAACTGTTATGCCTAGATGAGTTGAGCATACTTTATTATTTGAATTTTTATTATTGTGTTCTTTAACAGCCGCTAGGAAATTTGCTTTTATTAATGTGTTTGAGAATTCAACCGTAACACTTGATGTCTTGTTTTCTTTTTTCGACGGTTGTCGTATTATATCGCGAACGTAGGTGGGCTCTGCAGAGACATCTAGACGCTTTGACAAGCACTGTATCATGTCATACAACATCGTTTTAGTTTCCTTCTCTTGCTTAGGTACATTCCTAATTTCGATAGAGGTTTTGATGCTGTTTCGGTCGTACATTTCAAGTTTTTCTTCTAGTGCTGACAACTTGAGCGCCATGCCATTTCGCTCCTTTTCCAGAGATGTTATTTTACTCTCAAGGGACGACAGTTGATCGGAAACAAAGGTCATAGACTTTTCTAAGTGGCTTGTAGTAGCTTTTATATCAGTATTGTGTTTTTTTATTTCCATCATATGTCCTTCCAACTTATCAAGTCGAGAATTATGGGCGGACATCATTTCTCTCATCATTTCTTTAATCTCACTTTTAAAGGTCTGCAATTCATCGCTGGAGACCTCACTTGATAAGTGTTTACGTTTGTTTCGTTGAGTAATATTTAACTGCAGGGCTTCATCTGCATAAAGTCTTCGAAGGTCGGACTCGGAACGTGATGGCACACTTTGATTTGGCGGTGTCTTCATTAGGTTGCTTGACACTGTTTCAGTTTGAGGAGATTTAGGCGGTGTTTTAAACATTGTGTATGTCTTAACACACTTACTAGAATTAATGTATTACCCCAAAAAAAAGAAGATCTTGTTAAAAATGCACTTAGGCCAAACACAAAAGTTAACCGCTAATCGCTGTCGCTCGTATATTGTGGCAAGCGGCGAGAATGACGTGTGTGAGTCACTGAGGTGCATGCGCTGCGTAGCTGCGTTAGCTAATGCCGTTTCCACTGTTGCTGTCTTGCTTCCACAGGTATTCCGCGTTCACCACAAGGTTATGCGAGCCTAGTACTTCGCGCAATTTATTTTTGTTATTTTTGCCGAATTAAACTTATTTATTTAACTATTTGAAGTAAAAATTGTACGGGTTACACGTCTGTTCGCTTTCGCCGTCCAGTATTTCTCAATTAGATTTCTCAATTAGAATTAAATTAGAGCATTATATTGCCAATTTTTTTCGAGATCTACCGAAAATGCTGTCCCTACTTGGTCAAATACATGCGAGCAAGCGGTCCACAATGTTAGTAACAAAACCCATATCTGTCGTGTTTAGTTGCCGAATAAATTACTATGAAAACTCATTACTGATCTTATAAACACCTTATAACATTCTATACAACTGTCGTGTAATTAATTAAAAATGGAATAAACTTTCTACTTCGACTCAGTCAAGGCAACCTAGGATGTAACTTATCAATGATTTTATTTAAATTTCGAACTGGTTTAGCAAATAGAGCTGTCTAAAGTAAAAAAAGAAACAAATGCAAGGCGCGTGAATAATGTTATTATTGTTGTCCGTCAATGATTCTAGAATTTATATTTAATTTACTTACTTAGTTTGAATTTCCGCGCAATATTTGAGAAAAGTACTATACAAACCTTGGCTGCAACCAGGCATTGATGGACTCGGCCCATTGTCCATCAGTGTCCCTTTTTGCAGGCCGCGACAGTAATGCACTATAGTTATAGGTAACTATAGTATAAATAAAATCTCGCTGCAGACTCGGTCATAAATCATTCGAGTGTTTCGCTCTCTTTCCCACTCACGGGCCCTATGGGCAGGCCACGCCCACACGTAGTCCTGTGCATTACTGCAGTCGATGAGTGATATCGATAGTTTTATATATTTATAAATGGGTGATAGAAATAAATACACATTTTTTTTTATTTTATTACCAAATTTACTACAAAGCATATTAAATATATAAACAAAAGAACGTATATATAAAACTAAAAATAGAAAATTAAAATTCTTCGTCTGAGTCATCGTCATCATCATCATAGCCGTAGAGGGGTATTCGCCAGCTGAGTAAAACGATGTCACGATTTGTTTGATCACACTTTTGTCAAAGTCATCTAATGCAGTTACTGGAGAAGGCTTGCAGATTGATTCTGTTATCGATAATGGCCTTGAGCGCGCGCAACGAGCGCACATCCCTACTCCGATTATGATTTATGACCAAGTCTGCAGCGAGATTTTAACTATACTATATAGTGCAGGTTGCATGCAGCTGAGGTGAGAATGATAAGAAAGAGGTAAGTATGTGTATTCCATTGCTTCATATGTTCGAAAAATTTGTCTGCTCGACAACGTAAGTAACGCAATGAATGTTGTTGAATTGTCAAAATGAAACCGATTACGATTGGTAGTGTTTACGCAATTGCCCCATGGATTGCCTGTTTACATTTTTTTTCAATCTTAAACAACTGTTTAGCCAGCGCATGCAAATAATTCTGTTTTCCGAGCCCAACTACCTCAGCTTTTTATCTCGCTCGCACGATAGGTACAGCCTACTGCTCGCGGACTGAGTGAGAGCGAGACTGAGTGCGGTGCTGGCCGATAGTTTAGGTAAGTAATTGCTTTTACGGTGAAAATAATCGTAAGTAATTTGAAAAAAACATAAGACCTGCTTTATAGTTAGTTCAGTTTGTATGCAAAGTTTCATGATCTAATTTGAAGCATTTTTTGAATACCAGCGGTTGATTGTTCGGTTTGGAGGTCACTTTTGATTTTTTTTCATACAACGTGTCGTTTTACAACCTCGTCAAATTTCAGGGTGTGGTACAGAACATCAAACTGAATAACTTTCTCCATGGGTCCAACATCGTATTCGCGAAAAAATTTTCAACTGTCCCATAGAAAACTTCAATACATACTCGACGCAAATGTATGGGGCGGCTGCTTATTTTTTCACGATTACGATGTTGGTGTCATGGAAAAAGTTGTTCGGTTTAATGGTCTGTCTATACCACACCCTTAAAAACGAGGATGCAAAACGACACGTTAGCGAGAAAATTTTATGGAATCGTGTTTTCGTAAAACAAAAAAAAAAAAACCGGCTAAGTGCGTGTCGGACCACGCACAATGAAGGGTTCCGTAGTTAAAAAGAATTTATCCCAAAAACAAACATAAGAGGCCGTACACGAAATTTGATTCTGACAATCTGATTCTCGCAATTATAAACTCGACGCAAAATAAGCTCATTCATTAAATCATAATTGTAACTCCCAAAAAAAGTTTTTTTATGGGATAGAATTACAAATTAACAATTTTCTGACGTTTTC
Source organism: Cosmia pyralina (assembly GCA_946251885.1). Taxonomy (NCBI): domain Eukaryota; kingdom Metazoa; phylum Arthropoda; class Insecta; order Lepidoptera; family Noctuidae; genus Cosmia; species Cosmia pyralina. Next base: position 25,550,642 of record OX276359.1, read on the forward strand.
CTCTATTTGTGCTTTGAGACCTTACTTCTTGACAAATTTCATTATTCTAGGTCAACGGGAAGTACCCCATACGTTTTGATTTACTTGCGAGTATCGCATAAATGGTTGTATTTTTATATTGCGTTGACTTAGAAGATTAATTTTTTTAGAACTTTAAAGGACCATAGACCTACGTATTTGATATTAATTTCAACTTGATACCTCCACGCGTTCCTGAGAAAAAGGGTCTTGACAGACTGACAGACAGATAGACAGACAGACGGACAACGAAGTGATCCTATAAGGGTTCCGTTTTTTCCTTTTGAGGTACGGAACACTAAAAATGCAAATGATTTCAAAATTAATGCTGCGGTATTTTTAACATAACGGAGGATCATTTGACCATTTGAGGTAGTACGAGTACCTACAGGCTCTCCGCCTTGCTGTACACACATTGTGATAGCTCGGCTATTAAGGATTGTACCTACAGGGTATAACTATTTAAATATGTATATAATATTTTATCAGGTTTATTTTAATGGTAGTTTTCCTCTTAAACGGACATTGTATTGTCATCATTATGAACAACTTTTATTTAGGGACCAAGCTTGAAATTGTGAAAAAAAAATGTGCTGTTCAGTACATTTATCTAAGTATATCAAACTCGTCAAAATGTAGCGAGCAGCCGATTTTTTTTTTCACGATTGTTGGTTAGGTCCCATAGTAAAAAAGTTGTTCATAATGATGAGTACCCTTTTACCCTTTAAGAGGAAAACAACCATTAAAATGTCACCCTGTATAAATATGTATAATTTATAGCCCTCAGCACTCAGCACTCAGGAATAATGCAGCTTTGTACCAGTGAAAACATTTTTAGAATTGGATTTTTAGTTCCGGAGATTACCCCAACATACAAACTTACTAACTTTTACCTACTTTATAATATTAGTATAGTATATAGATAAGAATGCTCAAACATGCTCGTACTGCTCCATATCACAATCTAGATCATGATCAAACAAACGTTCAAACCCTAACACATGTCCCGGTGCACCGGGTACTTATGTATGGCAGCCCTACTAGAACCAATTCTATTTTTTAGGGCTCCGTACCTCAAAAGGAAAAAACGGATCGCTTATAGGATCATGTCGTTGTCCGTCTGTCAATCCAGCCTGTCAAGACCCTTTTTCTCAGGAACGCGTGGAGGTTGAAATTAATATCAAATACGTAGATTTATGAACCCGAGTTCTTAAAAAAATCAAGCTTTTAAGTCAACGCAATAAAAAAAATACGGCCATTTATGCCACTTATTTTGATACTCGCAAGTAAATCAAAACCTATAGAGTACTTCCCGTAGATCCATGAAATTTGGTAAGAAGCAAGGTCTCACAGCACAAGTAAAGGAAAAAGTCCAAAAATTGGAGTCATTCCCGCTCGTCCACACCCCGTCGTCCACACTGCGGACGACTGGGAATGTTGCGTTCTGTTCGTCTACACTGTGGACGAACAGAACGCATTATTCCCAGTCGTCCACACCCCGTCATCTCACGTCTAGTCTAAGAGTTACCTAATAAAGAACATTTATGATGATAGTATTTCCTTATATAATAAACATACTTTTAAAATATTATGTACTTAGCTTTATTACTTTAGTAAGGAAAAACAATAAAAATTACATAAAAATTATCAACACACTTTTAATATACAGGGTTACAGGTTAAGTCGACCTATTCCCTTTAAGGGCATGTTCTTTACATTGTTTCTGATTGATTTGGCTATGAAACACCCTATCCTAAATCTAACCGTTTTCGAGATATTTGAAATTAATTGTTTTTTATAAAAAATACCCGATTTTTGTCTATCAGCTCAGATATTGTGAAACGTGTAAGTTTTATTATTACTGTTATTTATTTTTTACATGTAAAATAAGATGCTTTATGACCTAAATAACCAAGATTGTCCATAAAATTAATAAATAAGTCGTTGTAGATGATTAAACTTTCAAAAAAGTAATTAAAATTTAGAAACCTTAATTTTTGTTTAAGGATATCTAAAAAAAAAATTATGGCACTTGTTTTGCAGATGAGCTTAAAAATATCTACGTTTCATCAGCTATCCAACGAGGTATGATAATCTGGGGTTTTATCAAAAATGCAGAGCAAAACTTAATTTCATTGGCTACAGGGGAGGTAAAAAAAATACTAAATAAAACAATCGCTTAGTACAAGATGCTTTTAATAAACTATTAAAACTGTTAAATTTCTAAATTTCGTGTTCGACATGTCCGCCTCTATTTTGCACACATCTTCGCATTCTTTTTCGAAGTCCACTTTTAACAACACCAGTAGTTAAAGTTCTTCTTATTTCATTCGCCGCATTAATTATTTTTTCTCTCAATACCTCAACGGATGAAACTGGGTTGGGGTCACTGTATACAAGACTCTTCATGTGCCCCCATACGTAAAAATCCATGGGGGTTATGTCAGGACTTCTAGCTGGCCAGGGTAAAGGCCCACCTCGTCCAATCCACTTATTTGGATAATTTGTATCCAGCCATTCTCTGACACTTCTCCTGAAATGGGCGGGGCAGCCATCATGCTGATACCACATGTCTCTTATTAGATTTAGTGGTAAATCATCTAGTAAATCACTTAAGTCTCCTCGTAAGAAATTTTCATAGTGTTCTCCATTTAAATTATCAGGGAGAAAATAAGGCCCAATCAAATTATTTGAAATAATACCCATCCACACGTTGAGGCTAAATCTTCGTTGTGACCCCTTTACTCTCTTTTTGTTTGGATTTCTCTGTTCTTTCGGGGCCCAATAATGAGCGTTATGGTAATTGGTAATCCCATCTTTATCAAACTTAGACTCATCTGTCCACAAGATTTTTTTAAGGAAAGTCGGGTCTTCGAAATCAGCATTTAACATAAATCTGCAGAAATCCAATCTTCTCGCAGGATCTCCCTCTTCGATAGCATGTACCGGCGTATAATGGTAAGGGTATAGGCCCGCTGTGTGAACGGTAAACCATACCTTCCATTGCGAGAGTCCCAGAGCACGGGCAACAATATTAGTGGAAGTGGTTGGATCCAATCGAAATTGTTCCACTATCTCATTATTTTGTTCTTCGTCGTCATCAATCACACGTGGTCTTCCCAAGTCTGTACGTCGTCTTGAAACGGAGCCAGTTTCTCGAAGTCTTCGATAAACTCCGTTGAACACGCTCACATCCGGCACTCGACGGTCGGGATAGCGTATTATGTACTCATTGCGAGCATGCGCAGACACACAATTGCAGTATCCATAGCAAATTAGCATGTCAGCATATTCCTCATTCGTGTAGGCTGCCATCTTGAACAGTTCCGTATCACAAGCACAATCAGAATCCAGTTAACACGCACAGTAAGTCAGGAATCAGAAGAAACAGTCCAGAAACACAGCCAAGTCGAATAGAAAACAGAGAACAAAATAATATCGCATCTACCACGGACGAATCACATAAGCAGACTAACAGATTATTGTTGGATAATGATAACCAAACACAAAGCGCATTGTATTACCAAACCGGTTTCTTCACGTTATGTTTCCCACTCACACCTGCACAAAGCGTATAGTAAGGTATCTCGCTCACACTCACCGCATTAACCTTAAAGGACAATAGGCTAGGGTCTACTACCTGGGGGCTCGCAACTAAGTTTTTTCTATGACTGTTTTTTTTAACCCTAGATTATCATACCTCGTTGGATAGCTGATGAAACGTAGATATTTTTAAGCTCATCTGCAAAACAAGTGCCATAATTTTTTTTTTAGATATCCTTAAACAAAAATTAAGGTTTCTAAATTTTAATTACTTTTTTGAAAGTTTAATCATCTACAACGACTTATTTATTAATTTTATGGACAATCTTGGTTATTTAGGTCATAAAGCATCTTATTTTACATGTAAAAAATAAATAACAGTAATAATAAGACTTACACGTTTCACAATATCTGAGCTGATAGACAAAAATCGGGTATTTTTTATAAAAAACAATTAATTTCAAATATCTCGAAAACGGTTAGATTTAGGATAGGGTGTTTCATAGCCAAATCAATCAGAAACAATGTAAAGAACATGCCCTTAAAGGGAATAGGTCGACTTAACCTGTAACCCTGTATATAGACTAAGAATATAGGTAACAGAAACAAAGTCTTGAAAATGTTTGTAAAGTCACACAGTGGGCCACTCAGCCCCGGCCAGCTCGCTGTGGCAGGCCGTTATGCACACATTCACATATGTCGGCCATTAAGTCACACAGTGGGCCACTCAGCCCCGGCCAGCTCGCTGTGGCAGGCCGTTATGCACACATTCACTTATGTCGGCCATTAAGATGATACTAAAATAAATTAGGGGCTTCATCGTAACTATTTATTTCACTAATTAAATTTTTGGTTAAACATAATTATGTTTATTGACTATTTGATTAATACTCTGACTGAAGGAAAACGCAATTGGGTTAGATTTCCTCCATAGAATTTATCTCCGAACAGACCTCTACCTTTTTAAATGGGTTTCTGTAATTTTAAAATCCTAAGTAATTTCATTGCAAAATTGCATTCAAAATGTGCTTAATAGGTAATTGAAAACTGGCTGAAAATATTTTTGGTAGATAGCTTAACTTATTTTTAAACAAATTTTATTTGGTGGCGCTTTCATTTTGGTTCCAGCGCATCGTTGCGTTCTCTTTTTTCGCATGTGGAAAAAAATAACTCTATAACTTTCTTACTGTCCGGCTTTTACATGAGTATCAACACACACATAAAATATTTTCACACATAATACGGGACTTAGTTGTCTTAACGGGAGTTCCGTCCGACTTTTTTTGTTCGTCCATGATTAAAGAAGGAACATGGTCGTTTACAGTTTTACCCACAGAGCAGATCTGTTCTGTGGTTTTACCTACAGATCTTTTACTACAAAATACTTTCTGCAGTCTTCCGTATTTTTTTCATATTCGTTATTGTTGTAGTTTAATATCAAATTAAATCTGTATCTCATGTACAAGCATTTTACGTAATCTAAAGGGAAGCACTCACAGGGCATTGCGAACGTAACATTTTCTGATAACAGATGTTCCATAAGTCCCGTTAGTACGTTTCGCTGAAATTCTGTTTCAAAATATAATTTCAGTGTCATTTCCATTGATTCAATGAATTCTACAAATTCCGTGGGGACCATGACCACTACAGTGTTATCGTTTTGGTTTTTATGTTTAATAGTTAGTATAACAGTGATACTGTTTGCATTCTCGAACGCGTAGCTCTTGGTGCGCTCGCAGTCACTGTGTCGCTGGTAGCTTTGGTACAGCAGGTACGCAGCCAGGTGCTGCAACGGATAGTCCTGGAACAGTTCCACAGCATGTAAATCCATGTCCGCAGTGGAGTGTAAACAAGTATTTATACCTTTTGGCTGCACTCGTTCATACACCATGACAATTGCACTGAATTCTATTGCGTCTTTCAGAAATAACTCTAGACAATCTGTTCCTTTGTTTTTATTGCTTTGAAAAGTGTTGAATATCGGAGTCTTTCTAATTATTGATAATTGTACTTGCCTGCAGGTAGGCAGTCGGCCATGCACTTTATGAACTGTGTCAAAGAACGAGTCCAGACAATCCCGGCTCAACAATCCCGGGAACTTCTTTGGATATATTTTATCTAAATCCCTGTGCAATGACACGATGACTTTAAGGGTTGCTCTTAATCTACTTGCGATTTTGGCGTTATTCGTGGTGTTGGAACCTCTGTGTGCGTCAACCAAACGCAAGTCTCCTAACATTGTTGATATTTCTTCTATGAACTCAAGCTGCGCATCCTCGCCGGTGAACGGAGCGGTCGCCTCATCATTACGAATGTATGACGTGAAGTTGAGCATGTTAAACAATTTGTTCATGAGGAGGATCCACTCGACGGTGCCATCGACTGGCTCGTCTATGACCTTCAGCTCTGCGTACGTGGACACAGCAGCAGCTGTCTGCTTGCTGAACACTTCCGCCGCTAAATGAACTTTATCTTTTTCGGATTGCAGATGCGTATGTATGATGTGGTAAATAGTGAGTTGAGGTGCAAGTCTTAAAGGTTTCTGACATTCATGGTCGTAGCTTTCAGTTATGTGTTCCCATTTAGCGATCTTTCCGTTGAAGTAAAAATTATTAGTAGTTAAGAATTCACGCACGTTCTTCATTAAATGCGCTGGATCATACATGTAATAAATTTTATAAATACTTATGTGGAAGAAGGGGGCCTTAGAATTGATTTTTTTTGCTTTCGTTAAACCAATAAAATCCGTCTCGACATCAGATATCAGCACTCGTACCGTAAGACCTATAATAAACATTTTGGTTATGATCTTAAAAATATACGCTCTCACATCTTCATAGTCCTGGTGTTGCGCCAGAAATGAATAAGAAATCGCTTGCTTCCAGTTGTCATATATGCCGCGCACCATAACTACAAGAGCTTTCTTAGCTGGCTCTAGCCTCTGAGTGCCATCGACGTCATGAAAACCGATCAATTGGTCTTTTTTGGCTTCATAATGGAGATATTCCTTGACGTCCAGAGTTCCGATGCAAACGGCACATTCTTTCTGTTGGGCAGTCATGGAGTCAACTTTGATCTTTAAAGCTATCATTAAATTCTCACAAACATTGGTCGATGATGGAATGTAGTATCGATACAGCGTAGAAATCGTGGGTAGACATAAAAGTGATTGCATAGCTCTGTAAGTGTTCGGACTTGAACAATACAGTTTTAAGGCAAAAAACTTGAACTCATCTGTAAATTTCCCGCCGTCCCTTCTCGTGCTAAATCGTTTATGTAGTGCTATAATTTCTGCGATATGTCTGTTGGAATTACCAGGTTGTTGTTGATTTCTATTTACAAAGGCTTCGATGCGTTGTATAGCCTTCGTCGTTGAAACCCGCGCACGCGACTTCTGTTTTGGTTTAGCTTTGACCGGCCTCGTCGCTTCGCGGCTGCTTGCGCCGGCGTCGCCTGAGAGCGCGGCGTGACCACCTGCCTGTACGGCGCGGCCGCCTGCGCCGGCGTCGTCGGCGACATCGGGCGTGCAAGTGAGCGCTTCGGCGACGGGCAGGAACAGCGTGGGCACCGCGTGCATCAACAGACGCGTGCGTTCCGCGTTGTTCCTGTTCACATAGCGGGCCTCGAAGTGTCTCTCACAAACGAGTACCTTCTTTGATTTGGTCTTGTAAGTATGGCGTATTTTCTCTAGCCATATTGCAGCCCTTGAACAAAGGACGTAAGTACATTAATATACAGGTCAGTTTTTGAGATACTTGTCTAAGGAGCCATGGTTGGCAAGAAGTCTTGCACCCTGAAAACGAAAATGGCTCAATTCAAAATTCATGTTTTTTGGGAAATTAAATAAATGAGTTTGAAGAGGGGTTTTTTATTACAAATCGTCTGCGATAAAGATGCGATTCTCCACAAGTAAAGATTTGTAGAAAAAAATTGTGGGTCGTTATTCAACATTACTGAATTGAATGCGGTGCTCGTGGTCTTTTATACAGGGTGTAATTTTAATCATCTTTATCCTCTTAAGGGGACATTGTACTCATCATTATGAACGACTTTTACTATGGAACCAAGCCTAAAATCGCGAAAAAAAATTAGTTGTTCCCTACATTTATGTTCCCACATAACTAGTCAAAATATAGGGAACATCTGATTTTTTTTCGCGATAAGCCGACGTACGCACGGACGTAAAAATATCGCGGCGAGATTTTATCGCGCACTGGATTTTCAATTCTCGGTGTTGAGCCGAACAACAACAGCGTGCATCCCAGCGCGTCGAAAAAAATTCAACTCTCGGCGCTAAGCAGCGTAGAAACTCCAGTGCGCGAAAAAAAAATCGCCGCGATATTTTTACGTCCATGAGAACGTCGGCTAAAAGTTGTTCATAATGATAAGTACAATGACCCCTTAAGAGGATAAAGATGATTAAAATGACACCCTTTATATTATGGTTCCTAACGAATTTACTAAACAAATATAGTCATAAGTACTGTCCCACTGCAGGGCACGGCCTCTTCTCACACAGAGCAGGCGCGAGCAGTGAGCACCACGCGCGCTCAGCAAGAGTTGGCGATGTCAGACATATTACTAATACTACTACAGGTAACTCCAGCCGTTGTATTCTGTAAAATTGTCACCTTGCGTGAACACTCAGAGCTGAAGTGAGCTGTCAGCAGCAGCGGTGTCAATCCCTAGCATCAGCCGATCAGTTCTCCAGGAGAAATGACAGCTCATCAGCAACTCACTTTACCTATCGGCAATTATTGAAATTGAGGTAGAAGCGGACAGGCTACGAAATCCTTAAGGCTCCTTCAAACAGGCGCGATACGCCATATAACCACACGCGACACAAAACGCGCGACGAGCGGTGCCTTTGTGTCGCGCGCGATTATATCGCGTGTTGCGCCTGTTTGTAGGAGCCTTTATTTGCTAAAATGTGCTAAAAACGAACTTATAAAAACTGATCAATTTACAATAAACTTGGTAGGTAGGCCTGTAGGTACTGTAGAGACTTGAACCCTTGAACCTTAAGACTCCTACAAACAGGCGCGACACGCGACGCGAATCGCGTGCGGCACAAAAGCACCGCTCCTCGCGCGACACGCGCTGCCTTTATGTCGCGTGCGATTCGCGTCGCGTGTCGCGCCTGTTTGTAGGAGCCTTTATGCGTTTTAGCATGCAACCTGGCTCCACTGTACTTTAGCAACCGCGCGTCCGAAACTTCACAATTTTATAGCGTGTTGAATAGTGTTGATGTCTTCGAGTAAAACACTGTCGCGAAACAACTACTTTTTGAGAAAAAAAAAATCTAAAGTTTATGTCAACCTATTACACAGTACACTACACACTAAATACTTAGGATGCAAGAGCGAGCGAAGCGAGCTCGGGACTTGGGGCACCCCGACTCGGACAGGTTAGGTTCGGAGCTTCGTGGTAATTTTTTTTAAACCACCCAGAGATAGGAGCCCCGCTTCGCGGGAGGGGCTCCGTCGACCACGCCTTACTACAAAAATTTTATATTTATTTGACCTTGACCTTCGAGATGTTTGACAATGACCTTAAAAATTTTTTTTTTTCTCGACTATTTTTTTGCGCAATTTGAGATTTTCAAAAATACAAAAGGGTACATTCTACAAAAAAAAAAAAAATAGCTACTATACAAAAGCGACAGGTACAGTGGTTCCTGCCACCTCCGCGGCTTGTCTCACAGTTTATGAGACAAACTCAGATGTTGAGCTGCTGTCAGTCAGGCGGGCTCGGCCGAAATGATAAGAAAAGATTATGTATTGAATATATTAACGATTTTAACAAAGTTATTTAAAATATTTTTGATTTTCTAAAACGTTATCAATTCAAATTCATCATCAATTAATGACCCAGTGATGGCGTGGCGCGTAGGGCGCGTAGGGCGCGTAGGGCGCGTAGGGCGCGTAGGGTGGGTACCTAGGTACAATATGTGCGTGCGTAACTTTTCGAACTCATACGTGTAAATATTATGTTTATATTGGAATTGAGAACTTCCTTTTTGATATTAGTTAAAATCTAACTAACACGCTGTCAGTACTACTGTTGCTTTTGATTTACTTACCATGAACACATTCATATTAATTAAAGCAGATCATAAGACAGCGTGTTTGTTTTCGAACGGTACTTATTAGTAGGTAGGTAGAGGTACCTGTAAATCTTACCGATTATGAAGTTAGTTTGACAGCTAAAAGAAAAAGTTACAAGTCGAATTCTTAATTTGATTGCAATTGTGTATTTGCATTCGATGTAGAATCTCAATAAACGAAAATTTTTATTTCTCATTCAGATAATGCGATAACACCGGCAATAGTGCCGGCTGTGCAACACAGATGGCGTTGTCAGTCTCAAATATTTACCTCTCACTATTGCTTGGAATCCTAAAATATCCCAAATCAGGATTATGAACAGAATTGTTGTGGCAGTTCATCACGTTGCAGTAACTAGCCTTTTTCAGTTTCTCGATAGAAACCTGCGCGGTGAAGGCAGCGCAGGTACCGAGCGGCTGCGAGCACACCGAGCTGTCGTCGTCGCGTTCCATGTCGCTGCAAGTGGCTCGAGCGCACGCGTCGCGTGCTGCTCAACGATAACAAGATGCGGCCGAGCGGTTGTTGATAATCTTCAAAAAGTTCGTAGTCTTCAAACAACTTATTTGCAAACAAAATCTAACGTTTTGTTGTAGTAAGAAATGTGACGTAAGTACGTCCGCGACCCGACAGCGGCGCGGCAGCGGCCAGACTGCGGAGGTCTGTAGCCGGCTTATAGCCGCTGTGTGTGTGCGCTGTGCGCGCCGGGCTCTGTGTGTGAGTGCGGCCGTGGCGTCGCGCGCGTTCCGTTCTTTACGTAATATTATTGTTATCCATCCGACTGAGTTCCTTATCGTTAGGTAGCTATGCTGTGCAATTATGCCTACTTATTTAGGTATACAGTACGATCTGTTTTGTTATCGAATAGTTAATGGTAAAACATTAGTACCTACTTCTATGACATCCCCAAAAACTTGTAAACATTTGAGTTTTAGATTAAAATCCCTAAAATACCTACTTTAGGGTACATACAGGTGGTTGGCAACCCTAAAGTAGGTACTTTCCTACTGTTAAAAAATTACTTTAGAAAAAGTAAAAAACCGACTTTAAAATCCTAAAACGAATAGGTATCTACTTAAAAAAAACTTTCTTAAAAAACTTAACAGCTTCTGAAGTCGGTGCCAAGCTAGGGTGCATTGATGAATTGAAGACACCGACTTTAGAACCTGTGTAGAGCTGCCAACCAGCGCCACTACTGAGAAAAAATTAATAAGTCTGGAGATATGGAACATTTTCAAATTTCCTATGCTCATATTTTTAATCAGATGAGGTAGAATTTTTTGACCTCAACTGACTAAAAATGTGAACTTAGAGAAGTATCAAAATGTTCCATATCTCCAGACTTATGATTTTTTTCTCAATGGTGGCGCTCTTGGCCGCACTACTCGCCATGAGTAAGTTTTTTAATTAAGAAAGTTATTTTATGCATTTTAGGCTTTTGAAGTCGGTTTTTAAAAGTAGTAAGTAAGTAGGAATGCCTACTCTACATAGTGTCCTAGGCCCAAGATGGACATCAAATATTACTACTTATAAACATGTTCAAATTGACGCCACTATATTAGAAATATTAAAAAAAAAAACGTTTTGAGGTTGCGGTGTAGGTATGGTTTCCATTTTCTACAATTAAGCTATCCAGCTATACAGTTTCTAAGGTGAAAGTTACAGATACGGCAGTTTTGGGGAACATAAAAAGATAAATCACATAAAAATCTCACACGAATTGATGTGCATTCTTTCAGTTCCGTGGCAGTCCGGAAATTCACAACATCTTTCTGTATTTGCAGCCCTTGTGTAACTTGGTAGAATTTTATCATAATTTGTAAAGTAGGTATTTTAAAATCTTGTCTTTCGAGGTTGAATCCAATCCATAATCATATTTCTAAATTCTAATGAGACTTTCCCTATCTGTATCCGTTCATAATAAGTGACTTCTTATCAAGCAACAAGCAAAGTCACAGAGCATGAGCGAAGTGTCAGATTCAGTTCAGTGTTGTCACTATCACAAAAAAATAATAACATTAAATCGATATATCGATTACTGTTTTTTAAATAACCAATAATTGATTTATTTTTCTTATTTTTTTTTTACGAGAATAAATAGTTTATTAAGTACTTAATATGATTTTAATGCCGTCAATATTTTTTTAGAGTTATTTTTATAACGAATTGTTGTAGATTGTAGTGGCTCATTTGGAAGAAAGTAAATACTTACATATTTTTATGGTAAAATTAATGCATAAAGTATTTTTTCTCTAGTCTACTGTCCACTGTGGTCATTTCCCTTTCTTTTTCCATTTTTAGTTGAATAGGTTACCTACCTAATACTTACTTGGGCTTATAATTACATAAGCCCAAGACGAAAGAAAAGAAGAATCATCAAAAAATTCGCTTAGAAAAGCTGGAGATACAGTAGGTACATTAATATGCATATAATATTGTACATAAGAATGATTAACAACGTGTATTATATACTTAAACCTTCCTGAAAGTGTGTAGGCCACGTTAGTCGGAAAAGTCATCAAAATTGGTTTCTTAGTTTTTGGAAAATCACGGACATGCAATCATGTATCATACATACTTACTTACCGGTTTTCGAAATCGGTTAAAATTTACTTAAAAATAAGTAAAAACCGACTTCAAAACCTAAAACGAATAAAATAAATTTTATAAAAAACTTATCGGCTTCTGAAGTCGGTGCCAAGCTAAGGTGCATTGAAAAATTGAAGTCATCGACTTCAGAAGCTGTTAATTTTTTTATGAAAGTTATTTTATTCGTTTTAGGTTTTGAAGTCGGTTTTTAATTTTTTTAAAGTAAATTTATTTTTCCATTTTTAGTTGAATATACAATTACCTACAAGCCCAAGACGAACGAAAAGAAGAATCATCAAAGTCCGTTTAGAAATGCCGGAGATGCAGTACATTTATGCATAATAACTTCGTAGATAAGAATAATTAGGTACTTGATGTACATGGTGTAAAATCGACGTCCGCACGGACGTAAACATATCGCGGCAATTTTGTTTTGCGCACTGGATTTTCAACTACCTACCGCCGTTTCATAGAATTCTGATAGGTACTTAATTATTTTCAGAATTCTCTAGTTTTGTGATGAAAAGGTGGTTCCCAGGTGCTCAGTAGTTAAGGGGCATCCACAGTAGTAGCCGCGATATTCTAATTTTCTTACGTTTTTTGCAATTTGCAGGTCAGTATCAGGTATGTTGATAAAAATATGTCTCGCGGCTAAAACAAATATGTATAGGTATACCTAGATTACTACCCGTTTACTTCAAGCAAGTTAGCAACGTTATAGGCACAGTTATAGGGCTATACAACGCATTGTATAGTTGACTAGCTGACCCGCCAGACGTTGTCCTGTTACAATTTCAATTTTCTTTTTTTTTGCTATTTTTTTTTCCTTTTAAACCACCCCAGTAAAGAGGACAATAAAAAAAAATATATATTCAAATCGGTCCAGCCATTCTCGAGTTTTAGCGAGACGAACAGCAAATGATTTTTATATTATATAGATTTAGGCTAACCAACAATTGTTTACACTAAACATTTAAACATCTTTGCTAACAATACTTACATTTATAAGTGCAACAATTACTTATCGGCTAGCACAACATGCACCATTTATGGTTTTACATAATATTGAAAAAGTGAAAAAGGATATAAATTACAATTATTAAAGCTATTAATATTTTTCGATAATTAATGCTGAACAATAATAAAAACAAACATTTCATTGTAAATAATAAATAAATTAACTTAAAAACAAATCAGTTTGTTAACATTAATAAATTAAATTAAAATAATAATAAAAATCTCATAAAATCACATCATCTAATAATTCTACTTACATTGAATCCTATCATCATTACAAAGCTAACATTAACTAGCGAGATCATTGGTGTGAGTGTGTGCTCAATAATTATTTTATAATATTCTCCCATACTGTCATGCATGACTTATATCGGTAAGATCACTGCAGCTGTTTATAGTTTTACACAGGCGTGAAATCGGCGAGTTAGCACCCAGAACCGTTCTGCGCAAGGGTGGGCATAGCGGTGTGATAGGATTTCGCGGATATCGGGCTGGGGCACGAAACTTTAGAAGGGTCAAAAGGATTGGGCAGTCAATTTTATTTTTAAGCAACATAGAGAAACAAGGCATCAATAACTTCTCTTCGAGTTGATAAAGATTTTCATTTTAAAATATTTGAGACGGGTACTATAGGAGAGCAGCTGTTTACTTTTTCCTCTAGAAAATGCGAGGTGCCACAGAAACCGTTTTTGTACTCTTTCCAAAAGTAACTTATGTGTGGCGTAGTGTGGTCTCCATACAACACTGCAATACTCCAATGTGTGGCGTAGTGTGGTCTCCAAACAACACTGCAATACTCCAATGTGTGGCGTAGTGTGGTCTCCATACAACACTGCAATACTCCAATGTGTGGCGTAGTGTGGTCTCCATACAACACTGCAATACTCCAATGTGTGGCGTAGTGTGGTCTCCATACAACACTGCAATACTCCAATGTGTGGCGTAGTGTGGTCTCCATACAACACTGCAATACTCCAATGTGTGGCGTAGTGTGGTCTCCATACAACACTGCAATACTCCAATGTGTGGCGTAGTGTGGTCTCCATACAACACTGCAATACTCCAGGATGCTTCGCACAAGGCCTTGTTGTGGTACCAACCTGTTGGTACTTCTTAGCACAAACCCTAACATTTTCGATGCTTTCTTAATAATATTCTCGATGTTGGGGACAAAAGTATTTTTTTTATCAAACAGTACTCCCAGATCCCTGACTGCATCCACTTCTTGTATTTTTTGATTGCCTATGAAGTACTCCGAGCGTGTAGGGTGAGACTTTCTTGACAATGACAAATGGTAACATTTTTTTAACAATTTTGGTAACAATTTTCGAACAGTAATGATGTGGACTGTACGTTCAAAGGTGTTCTATGAAGTGTTAAGCACTGCAATAAATACATTTGTCCCAAATTGTAAATCAATGACTTGACGTTACCCCCCTTGGTTTAATAAATCAATTATACGAACCCTCAAAGAGAAAAATAAGGTAAGATTGCGCTTTAGGAAATATAAAAACCCATTAGATGAATTAGAACTAAGATTAATTAAGTACGTAAGTAGGTATAATAAATTCTCGGAGGTTCTGTAGTAAGCCCTCAGGAGGCTAAACCATGTTATTGTACAGCTGCTACACTACACTACCAGTAACCTACACAAACAAAATAATAAACGTGGTTCAACCTCAGTGTGCGCCGCGGCCGTCTGCGTCCGTCGCGTCTCATTCTCATTCAGGGTCGCGTTCACTCCATGTATCGCTATAGCCACGGCGCACACCGAGCGCGATGAGCGATGCGGCTGTTTAACTTTAGCAGAGCGGCAACGTCGCATATCGCTTTCTCTCTCGCAGTATAGCTTTGGCGTCGCTTGGGGTGGCCGCGTTTATCGCTCGGAGAAAACATATTTTTAGATGAATTCGAGAAACTATAGGGAGCGTTTAATAGACGAAGTGAAGAAATATCCAGTGTTGTACGACACGCAGCATGAGAACCACCGAGACATCGACGTGCGCGACCGCTGCTGGCTCGAGATATCCGAGCGCCTCGGGGCCAACAGTACGTACACTACTCGATACTCACCGACGCGGACGAAGGTATTGTGACACTTGTGACGTTGCGCCGCGCGCCGCCGCGGCCGCGCAACATACGCGTGTGAGACAACTGTTCACGATGAACTGTTTGCGTTTCTTGCTTCGATGGGAAGGGTTAATCCACGGTTTATTTTTTTTTTTAACTTTTGCCTTATGATCGTAATATCGCTACCTACTAATAAAACTACCTACTAATAAAAAACTTAAGTGGGTAAGGGTATACTTACTTACACTTTATTTATACACCTAAGCAGAATTAAGTAAACAATGTTTGACTTGACTAGCGCTTCTAAGTCTAATAATAACATATTTTTCTATGAATTATTTGTAAAAAACGATTGATCCAGAACCTCAGCAGGGCACATTTTTTTTAACTTACACGTTAAAAAAAGAGCCTGAGCCCTGCTGAGGCCCTGGTGAGCCTATTCCTATATTTTAATCATTTTTAGGGTTCCTTACTAAAAAAACTTAACCCTAGGATCACTTTGTACTTAATCCGTCCATCAAAATCCTTTTCGATCAAGTTGTTGATCGAATAGTATCATGTTAAAATTTACTATATAAATCGGATAAGTACATAATAATCAATCTGCCTAGGTTTTCCCAACTATATGGTGGGGTCGGCTTCCAGTCTAACCGGATGCAGCTGAATACCAGTATTTTATGGAGCGACTGCCTATCTGACCTCCACAACCCAGTAACTGGCCTGGCCCTGGTCTCCCCTTGGTAAGACTGGTTGTCAGACTTTCGGGCTTCTGACGACCGGTAACGACTGTTAAAGATCTTCGAATGACAGCCGGGACCAACGGCTTAACGTGCTTTCCGAGGCACGGAGGAGTCTCGGTATGTAAAGATGGTCAGCCATCCACGGACCGACTGCGGCAAGCGTAGCTTAACCTGATGGATCGACCCGTGCGGCTGGTATTACTAAGCCACGAGCTCCTCTTCGGATATAATAGGTCTTTACCTATGAAATTGCCGTTTTGTATGAAAAATTTAAACGAATTTTTTTCATGCATTTTTTATTTGTTTTAATCGAAATACTCACCCATGCAATCAATGCATCTTTGCCAACGCAGTGGCAGTTTATTGATGCCCTTCTTAAAGAAATCAGCTGGACGGGAGGCAACAAATTCTTCAAAGGCATTTTGTACTGCCTCTTGGGTATTGAATTTTTTTCCCGCCAAGAAGTTATCCAAATTCTGGAAAAAGTAGTAGGCGCAAGGTCTGGTGAGTAGGGCGGATGACGGAGAGCTTCCAACCCCAGTTCTTGCAACTTGGAGACCGTCTGCTGTGCAGTATGAGGTCGCGCGTTGTCGTGCAGGAGCAGCGGAGACGAGTGATTGACCAATGCTGGTTGGAGATGTGCCAGCTTCTCCATCATTGTGTTCAGTTCTTCACAGTACACATCTGAAGTAATGCTCACCCCGTTTGGTAAGAAGCTGTGATGAATGACACCGGCGCTAGACCACCAAACAGTGACCATCACTGTTGGGGTTTTGCTTTGGCTTCCACTATAAATCCCACCAAACCGCCAATGGCACATCTCGGAGCCAATCAACGCGCGCTATTTGGAAAAAATAAGTTCTTACGCGCTCACGCACGCGCGCGTGGCGCTAATGTCAGTCGCACCAACGAACGAACCGAGCCTGCAGCAATCGTCATTGCGTGCGCTCAAAGTAACTAAAATCATCAAAACCTGAGTGCCTGAACCATATAACTTCCCAATAGCACGGCCTAAACCTTGTGAAACCCGTAAACCATCAGCCCGTCCCGGGACGGATACGAGCAGCATCATCTCACCATCCAGGGCGCAGCGCGGTGACCACGGCGGGTAAGTGAGGCCATTTTATCGAGAAATCTATTAAAATCATTACATTTTTTGATCCGTCGAGCCGGATAACCCGGTTATATGGTCATTTAAACTCAGAAAACTCTTTACAATAACACATTTTCACATAAAATTATTTTTTAGCCGCCATTTTACCTACTACCTACTAGTACTAGAATAATTATCGAAGTTTTTTATTGTATTTTTGCCATAAGTTGTAATATTTCTGTGTTCTACAAAGAAATCACTTTATTTAATTACATTGTGTGGTTAGTAATCAATAGAAACCTATTTCATTACGTAAATAAGTCAAATAAAGTGGTTTGTTGCAAAATCATTTCTGCAGTAAGTAGGTAGGTTTGTAGGTATTATGATATTGACTTATTTCTGGAAAGTTTTAATTTGTAGATGTTTTTATGCATATTTGTGTTGTATTTACAGGCAAATCTGTTGTCATTAACGTTTACTAGTGTTAAACAGTGTTTTAGTGCATAAGTGTTGTGATTTGCGTTCGCGTAGTATCAGTGTTTTTGTCGCGAAGCCGGCCGGTCGGGCGTGGATGGTTTGCGTTCGTTTAATCGTTCATCGCTCAATCGCTGTGATAATAGTCAGCCGCGCGACGTTCGTAACATTCGTCAAATATAATTATACCTAGGTATCTACCTATGCGTAATATTTACGTACTTAAAGTGTTATTTCGTTTGTTTTTAATTTAACGGGGGTCAATTATTAGTCAAGTGAGCTTGTTATTTTTAATACGTTTTGTACATTTTAGTACTTATTCAAAATGGAGGACGCGGAATTCGACAGTTTAATGCAACCACTTCTGACCTCAAAGGAGATGTGTTTTATTCGCTTGCAGAATTTATTCGAAATGTCGAAAACGGTATCAACAGAACCAAAAAGCGAAGGGTTGTTCATTGCTAGAGTGCAAGATTTGTCTAAGATTCGGGATGAATTCGATAGGTCTGTCGCGGGAATTAACTCGATAAATAGACAATACAATCCGAAGTTTAAGCCAACTTATAAGGAAATCGAAGCATTCGATGATATTTATTACATGATTCGTACTGTTGCGAATACACTCACGACCAAGAACGTTTCGATTGAAACCGAACGAAATACGAACGAGAATGGTGACGGTGACTTCCGGCGGGTTAAGTTACCCGAATTGCAACTTTTTAAATTTGATGGCAAAATAGAGAACTGGCCCACTTTTCGTGATACATTTTTAAGTCTCATCCATAATAATTCCCGTGTAACTAAAATCGAGAAATTTTATTATTTGCTGTCGTGCGTTAGTGGTCCAGCATTGCCAATCGTGAAGTCGATGCCGGTCAGCGCGGATAATTACGCGATTGTATGGAAATCGCTAGAGAAACGCTACGAAAATAAGCGCGTCCTAGCCACAGCATATTTAGACAAGCTGTTTTGTTTCAAACCGATTACCAGCGAGTCCGCATCGAATCTAAATACATTTATGAATACCTATCAAGAGAATATTAGTGCACTAGAGCTTCTTAAAATACCAGATTTAGCCAGTTTCATATTATTTTACGTATCGTTGCGTAATTTGGATGCGGTTACTAGGCGTGAGTTCGAACAAACTGTAGCCCCGGGGCATATCCCTACCGTTACAGAATTATTGACGTTTGTTGAGAGTCAGGCGCGCGTACTTGAGATGTCGGAGTGCAAACCAGTGACCGTCAAACCGGCGGTACCAGGCAAGCAAAATTCATCTAAGTCGCCCCCTCCCTCGGCGTCAAAAGTGCCAAACTCAAATAAATCGCGTACTCAAGCGCATACATTAGCATCTGGTGTGGCCAGTACTGATAAGAGTGAGTCAAAATCTTCCATCTCGTGTCTGTATTGTCAAAAGCCACAACATTCCATTTACCGATGCACCGAATACAACGAGCTCACACCTGAACGACGCAACGATAAAGTTGCGGAACTCAAGCTGTGTGCTAACTGTTTGCGGAACAATCACGCCACGGAGGATTGTACGTCCAAATATTGTTGTACGGTATGCAAAAAGAGACACCACGTCACTCTCCACCTAGATTCGACTAAGTCCGAGGAGAAAGTGGTAGCTCTTACGTGCTCAACTGAAGAAACCGTGTTGCTTGGCACCGCTGTCATACACGTCGCAGATGCGTGGTCACAGTATCACCCCGTACGTGTTCTGATTGACAGTGGCGCTATGTCAAGTTACATTACTAAGGATTGTGTTAGGAAATTGGGCCTAGCCCGTCGTAAGTGCGATTTCGAACCTACAGGTTTAGGCGGAAATAGGGTTCAGCATTTCGGCTTGACAACTTGCACCATCAAGCCACGTGGCACCAGTGTTCCAGTGCTTGCCACTGATGCTGTTGTTGTGGCTAATATTGCTGGCAACTTGCCAACAGTACCTATGCCAGACAAGATATTTAATCAATATCAATATCTTGCCTTGGCAGATCCAGCCTTTAACAAACCGGCACCGGTCGAAATGCTGATTGCTAGTGATCTTTTCCCATATATTTACGGCGGTGACAAGATCTTACCTTCTCAGGCTGGGATGCCTGTCGCTATCGAATCCATCTTCGGATACGTAATTACCGGTCAAGTCGTTCTCGACCAACGGAATCCGCGGCAAACGATAACGTCAGCTACCACTGCCAGCTCGGACAATTCTTTCTGCGGTCTCACAAGTTCAACTAACCTCGATCAGATAATGAACGCGTTCTGGGATACTGAGAACATACCGTCAGAAAAATCCATGAAACCGGACGACGCCTTAGCTGAAGAGCTGTTCGCCAGAGATTGTCGTCGCGACGAGACGGGTAGGTTCGTGGTGAAATACCCGCTTCGACCTGACCATGATCTCGGCGAATCCAGCCAAGTCGCAATACGTCGCCTGGTCAATTTAGAGGCAAGACTGAATCGGGAACCTCAACTCAAGTCCGAGTATCATAAGTTCATGGCTGAATACGAGGCTTTAAGGCACATGACATGTTTAGGAGACATGCAAGACGTGGATTCCAAATATTTGATCCCGCATTTTTGCATCCACAAGCCATCCAGCACCACAACAAAATTGGGAACGGTGTTTGACGCGTCATATAAAACCACCAATCAAAAATCTCTTAACGATGTAGTATTGGCGGGCCCAAAACTTCAAGCAGACATTAATAACATCTTAATCAATTTTCGACTTTACGAAGTATGTCTATCAGCCGACATCTGTAAAATGTATAGACAGATCCTCATTCACCAAGAGCAACGGCCGTATCAGCACATTTTGTGGCGAGTCTCAACAGATCAACCCATGCAGGTTTACGAGCTCAACACAGTCACATACGGTGTAGCCAGCAGTCCGTACTTGGCCATCAAAGTGTTGCACACGTTAGCAGCTGCTGAGGCGGACACGTATCCGGCAGCCGCGCGTGTCTTGAAGACAGCATTTTTTATGGATGATTTGTTATGGTCAGAGCCTAGCGTCGACGCTGCACTACAGCTGCAGACGGATCTTCGAACTATACTAGAACGTGCAGGGTTCATACTTCGAAAATGGTCGAGTAATTGCCCTCAACTATTAGCAGCCGTACCAGAAGACCACCGTGAGACACCTATCGAATTTAATGATGAGGAGAATCTGTCACTTAAAGTACTCGGTCTCCAGTGGCAGCCGTCTACCGACTGTTTCTCGTTTCGGACTGCGCCATTAGACCAAGAGGTCACAAAGCGATCTATTCTATCGCAGATAGGACGCTTGTTTGATCCACTAGGATTTGTAGCTCCTTGTGTGTTCTATGCCAAGTGCTTCATGCAGAAACTTTGGGCTCTACAGCTTCACTGGGACCAACGTTTGCCTGCGAATCTTGAAGCAGAGTGGCTTGCATACAACGACCATATAGCACATAGACGCCTAATGCTTGATTTAACGCATCAAAACAATTCTGTCAACTAGCTGAGGTATGAGGAAGCGGGGTACTGCGTTCTTATTGGCCCTTCCAAGGTCATTACGTATCACTAGGGATGGGACAGGTTTAAATAAAACACGAAGGTATCGATATTTTTTTGATAATAATTGTACTTTATAAAATGTTTAATGGGCTTTTTCACCTTCCCATTTATTAATACTCCATCCATTCATCCATTTATTTTTTTTCGAGTACTTCGTAATTGGCGTAATGTTTGGTATAATAATTTGTGTTTGCTTACTGTCAGCTGTGAAGTTACCTTATATAATAAATAATAAATAAATAATAATAATTAATATTATTTTAACATGTAATTACTTAAACATAAAATGTAAAAAATAAAAACAACATACGAGTATCAAAATTCTTTCCGTATTTATTTAAAAAGATATCATACAGTCATACTTTTTTCGGAGGTTGGTAATAGTTAAACAAATGTCTTAATTAATAAAACAAAACTAAATTTTGTAAGTTTAAGACTTAAGACTTTAATTTTTCACTTTTTAGTGGGTCAGTCTGTAATTTATCTAAGTTACAATAGCCTAATGTCAACTGCTCATCACCTTTTACAAAATACATATTGCTTTCCCGATACAAGGACCTTAATTGTTGAGGAGTTCTCCCAGTAAGGAACTAAGAGAACTGGAACTGGTCTCTTTATCATGGTACCACCCTTGGGAAATCTCCTTTCCAATAAAAAAATAATCATCAAAATCGGTTCTTAAACGACGAAGTTATCTGCGAACACACATAAAAAAAGACGAATTGAGAAACTTCCTTTTTTGAAGTCAAAAAGATTTTCAAATTTCGTTTAGATAGTATAGGTTTTTGCTTTCTCGATAACTTTGGTCATATGATTTGGTGCATCACTATTATTCGTTAGGTATGTTTACCAAATAATAGAGGAAAAGAGATAGCTAAAAAAATACTTTCAGAAGAAAGGGACGCAAACATGAAAGACATCAACGAGAGACCTTGCACCTTTCGTCCACCTACAAGTTTGACCAGTGTAGGATGAACTCCGATAAATAATAACGGAACATAAATCTAATCTAATTATGAATATATAACTATTTACTTACCGATGAAATGTTATGCCATCTTTTCGGAAACTCGAAGTCTGGCTGTTGTTACCACACCAACGTATTGTGCAAGGGGCCATTATATTATTTTGAACAATTTTTAATCGACTAACGCGGAAGTGTTTACAGCTCACAGAAGTGGTTGAAACTGAATCGAAATTGTTGAGTGGCGACCTATATCAGATCTATAAGTCTGATGTGTTGACAGACATCGGTCGCCTGTTATTAGGCGTCTATGGGCTATATGGTCGTTGCTTGCATACGTGCGGGAACTGCCTCTGCTTTCAGAATTTAAACATGATAGACATGCCATGGTTAGGCAAAATACCTTCTGTCGGATTCTAGGATTTTGCGATGCATCGACCCTTGGTTATGGCGCTGTAATATACTTACAAACCACAAATAAAGAAAATGAACAGAAGGTCAGCCTTCTGATAGCTAAATCTAAGGTCGCGCCCTTAAAAACACTGTCGATACCTCGCCTAGAGTTGATGGCGGCACATTTATTATCTAAATTAGTTAAATACGTCAAAAACATTTTAACAGAACGCAAGTTAACAATTGACGAGATTCTGTTATTCACAGACTCGTCAGTTGTTCTAGCATGGCTGAACACTCCTGCCTATAAATTAAAAATATTTGTTGCGACTCGCGTGACCAAGATACTGGACACAGTTCCCAGTAGCTGTTGGTTCCACGTTAGTGGAGTGAGTAATCCAGCCGATGTGTGTTCTCGTGGCGCGTTACCTTCGACCCTTCTCACAATGCCAGAGTGGCTCAATGGTCCACAGTGGCTCTCTGAAGACAACTGGCCTATTCGTTCGATGGATGAGTTCAGGGACGAACATCCACTGGAGCTTAAGTCTTCTATCGAGTCAAAGAATTTGGTGTCCATTGAAGCTCCAACCGACGTAATATACGAATTAACCGAGCGTTATTCTAGTTTCAACAAACTGTTGCACGTGGTCGCACGTATTCACCAGTTCATCCGTAACTGTCGACTACCCAGAGATAAACGTACTGGGCTCATGATAATCGATCTGCGCAAGGCACACGACAGTTTGATAAAATCGGTACAGCAACAGCACTTTGCTGAGGATATCACAGCGCTGTCAAAAGGCTTGAAACCTCATCAGAGTTTGCGAAAGCTCAGCCCCTTCTTAGACGCGAATAAATTCCTCAGGGTGGGGGGCAGACTTTCACAATCTAGGATAACGTATGATAAGAAGCATCCACTGCTGCTTCCTAAAAAATCTAATTTCACGTATAGTCTCATCGATTATTACCATATTCTTTACTTACATTCAGGAGCGTGTTAGATTTAATATAATATATAACTATAAGCGTATCTATAGCTACTACGCTAATAGCAAGCCTTAAATGTCAGAATGGTTATTGGTTATTTATTGTGTATGAAAGTATTATGAATATGGTGTAAGGGAAGGATTTCATAAAGAAAAGCACAGAAAGACAAGACTAGATATTTATTATTTCAATTAGGCTTGTCAATAATTATTCATCTTTAATGAGAAAGCTATTGTCCGTTCGCAAAACTAGGTCTTCATGGAGAAGAAGGACAAGAAACTCCATGGAAACAGTATTATAGTATTCTATCAACACATTTCTTATATTTCCACAAATTATAGTTATCTCAAACAGTTAATTCTATCACTCAGAATAATAGCAACATAATAACAATATTTAAGGTATAATATGAAATTACGTAACTTACATGACACCTGGTAGATATATTTCACATTACAACGGCACTAGCACTAGCCACTTGAACATCCACTGAGCAACTGCCTCAAGAATGTCATTACAATCCTTTTTATATCCTTCCACCCCTTCCATTTATCCCTTCCCATCAAACATCAACTGACAGTATTGTATCAATCGTTTCAAACAACCTGTTATATTAAAATAGCAATATAAATTCTAAGATATACTACAGTTACTATCAAATATTGTTTAATTATTTATAGTAATAACATCTGTACGATTATGACAATATATTTGTAAACACAATAACTAATCAAATTAGATACTTCTAAATTGGTATCAAGCTTCGTAAATGTGACAGATGTCAATATCCAACAAACAGTTATATTCTAATAATCTAAAGGTTGTTTTACAATGATTCGATGATTTTAATCACAACCGAACCAACTTCCGGAATCAAGGTAATCTCAAGTATTATTTTTAATTATCAGACACATAATAATTACATTTATCTAACACGGCCATACTGACAAGTACTTCGCTCTCGAAGTACATTAGATACCGTTTTTCTACAATTGTAATTTACTTTGGTTTTGTCATCGTCATTGTCATTTTTGTTTTGTGTTGCCAATTGCCTAGACGTGTCAAGTCCCCTCCACCCGCTGCCAGTGGGATAGACTTGCACCAAGCAAATGACCGACTAGCGGAAACAGTCATAGTCATAGTCACAGTGAGCTAATTATAATTATCTAATACGGCCAAACTGACAAGTACTTCGCACACGAAGTACATTAGTTACCATCTTTCTACAATTGTAATTTACTCTTTTGCCAATTGCCTAGACGTGTCAAGTCCCCTCCACCCGCTGCTAGTGGGATAGACTTGCACCAAGCAAATGACCGACCAGCGGAAACTTATCGGTTACCTCGTCATGCTGGTCCCATTCACCCGCTGCTGGTGAGATAGACAAGCACCAAGTAAACGATCGCCCAGCGGTCAATAAACATAAGTCAACTACATAGACATGTTAAGACACATTCATCCGCTGTCTGAGAGCCGACTCGACACCAAATAGGAGGCTACCAGCGGCATAGTCATAGTCAACTAATTGTAATTATCTAATACGGCCATAGTGTGAAACTTAATCACATCTTACTGTATGCGGCCAAACACCCGCCGTCGGTGAAGCTCAATCACCCGCAGTCAGTGAATGCCAGACAACAGTCAAGACAAGCTCTTTTTGTATTAATTAAATAAGTAATCAAAACAATATACCGCTCGGTCAACCTGACAATATCATTGCAAATTGTATTGATCATCCTTATTACATTTTCTATTAAATAATTGCAAATATTTAATATGGTCACTCTGTTGGTACCTTACTTTTTAGTAAAAGGTTATAATAATAAGCCGAATCAAAATTATCAAGAAACAGAGATCAGTTCCGACAAAACTATAAGTTTATTTTAACAATATTATTAGTAAGTATTTTGAACGTGAAAAATAATAAAATAAAGCTAATTATTAATAACCTTCAACCTTGTCATATTTTTTTATCAGCAAGTTATGTGATATTCGCTATTTCTTTCGCTTTTCTTTTCTTTTTTGTTTTTAAACAAATAAATATTATTCTTATTCTTCTTATTCTTCTTCTTCTTAATATAAAAATACGATTATGTTTCATTTACTTTATGACATTACCAACTTCAATAATTTGTGACCAACAGAGCAATAATATTAACAATTTTAAATTAACTTTCCGTGAACACTTGCATTTTTTTTTTTCGACCATATAATTCTCAGCACGTTTTCATCGTTATGATGAGGGTTGAGTCAACGACCCGCCGTTACCAATGGTTTCCAGCAGAACACGATTGCTCCAACGTTGATCATGAAAATAGCAAAATAAAATTCATTAGAAATATGTTATGTGAGACTGAGCACTATCCCACTTCTGATGTTAGATTTAATATAATATATAACTATAAGCGTATCTATAGCTACTACGCTAATAGCAAGCCTTAAATGTCAGAATGGTTATTGGTTATTTATTGTGTATGAAAGTATTATGAATATGGTGTAAGGGAAGGATTTCATAAAGAAAAGCACAGAAAGACAAGACTAGATATTTATTATTTCAATTAGGCTTGTCAATAATTATTCATCTTTAATG
The DNA here is from genome assembly GCA_946251885.1 of Cosmia pyralina. Lineage (NCBI taxonomy): Eukaryota > Metazoa > Arthropoda > Insecta > Lepidoptera > Noctuidae > Cosmia > Cosmia pyralina. The sequence goes on from OX276359.1 coordinate 25,576,770, forward strand.
AGAAAGCTATTGTCCGTTCGCAAAACTAGGTCTTCATGGAGAAGAAGGACAAGAAACTCCATGGAAACAGTATTATAGTATTCTATCAACACATTTCTTATATTTCCACAAATTATAGTTATCTCAAACAGTTAATTCTATCACTCAGAATAATAGCAACATAATAACAATATTTAAGGTATAATATGAAATTACGTAACTTACATGACACCTGGTAGATATATTTCACATTACAACGGCACTAGCACTAGCCACTTGAACATCCACTGAGCAACTGCCTCAAGAATGTCATTACAATCCTTTTTATATCCTTCCACCCCTTCCATTTATCCCTTCCCATCAAACATCAACTGACAGTATTGTATCAATCGTTTCAAACAACCTGTTATATTAAAATAGCAATATAAATTCTAAGATATACTACAGTTACTATCAAATATTGTTTAATTATTTATAGTAATAACATCTGTACGATTATGACAATATATTTGTAAACACAATAACTAATCAAATTAGATACTTCTAAATTGGTATCAAGCTTCGTAAATGTGACAGATGTCAATATCCAACAAACAGTTATATTCTAATAATCTAAAGGTTGTTTTACAATGATTCGATGATTTTAATCACAACCGAACCAACTTCCGGAATCAAGGTAATCTCAAGTATTATTTTTAATTATCAGACACATAATAATTACATTTATCTAACAAGCGCGATCTCTTCAAGGTATATTAAGTCAAAAATACTGGATAGTGTCAGATAGGAGTGTAATAAGAACGCGAACTACTAAATGTATTGCGTGTTTTAAGGTCAGGCCCAAGTCCTGGCAACCTATTATGGGTCAACTGACCAGATTTAGAACTCAAGATATACATACCTTTCACACGGTCGGTGTTGATATCGGTGGCCCTTTCTATACAAAGGAGTCAACTCGTAGGAACGCTCGTACCGTAAAATCATATCTATGCGTATTTGTTTGTTGCGCAACTCGTGCAGTGCACTTGGAGACGCTCTCGTCTCTGAGCACAGAATGCTTCTTCGCGTCATTCGATCGATTCACCGCCAGGCGTGGATTGTGTAGTGCTGTAATATCAGATAACGGCACAAACTTCGTCGCAGCTGGTAAACAGTTAGCAGATGCCTTTAAGTTCTTCGAAGCTAATACTGATGAGATTTCTTGCAACTTTACAACACGCAAAGTGACGTGGAAGCATAATCCACCCACAGGCAGCCATTTTGGAGGCATATACGAGGCAGCAATCAAATCCGCAAAGACGCACCTGAAAAGAACTGTCGGCGAAAGAGCCCTTACATTCGAAGAGCTTGCCACCCTTTTTGCACGCGTCGAAGCAGTGTTAAACTCACGACCGCTGTGTGCAATATCTTCAGATCCCAGTGAGTTCGAAGTGCTCACACCGGCGCACTTTCTGATCGGCAGAGAACTTCTAGAGGCTCCCGAATACGACTTGACGAATCATCCGCCATGGAAGCTGAATCGTTGGCAAGCCGTACAGCAGATGTCGCAGCAATTCTGGCGACTCTGGCGAAAAGACTACCTCCACACGCTCCAACAACGCCAGAAGTGGTTGGATGGTTGTCGCAATCTGAAAGAAGGAGATTTGGTACTCATAAACTCGGAGGCGCCTCCTCTTCGATGGGCATTAGGTCGAGTTATTAAACTATATCCAGGGCCTGATGGCATCGTACGCGTGGTCGGCCTTCGTACCAAGAACACTGTCATTACTCGACCCGTAGTCAAGCTTAGTCCGCTCCCTTTGGAGCAGGAATTATCTTAAATTTATTTCAACATCATTAGGCACTCATTCGGAACACTGAATGAGTCAACTATTTAGTTTAGTAAACTATTTTTAAATGTAGTTATTTAAGTTTATACAGTCCACTACTCACACAATCATATCACACACATATCACATGCTTTCAACAATGCTTACCTAGTTAAACATTGTTATTCAATATCTCAACACTTGACAACTCTGTCAAATGGCCTTATAACCGGGAAATCCTGGCGGATTTCGATGGGGGGAATGTTGGGGTTTTGCTTTGGCTTCCACTATAAATCCCACCAAACCGCCAATGGCACATCTCGGAGCCAATCAACGCGCGCTATTTGGAAAAAATAAGTTCTTACGCGCTCACGCACGCGCGCGTGGCGCTAATGTCAGTCGCACCAACGAACGAACCGAGCCTGCAGCAATCGTCATTGCGTGCGCTCAAAGTAACTAAAATCATCAAAACCTGAGTGCCTGAACCATATAACTTCCCAATAGCACGGCCTAAACCTTGTGAAACCCGTAAACCATCAGCCCGTCCCGGGACGGATACGAGCAGCATCATCTCACCATCCAGGGCGCAGCGCGGTGACCACGGCGGGTAAGTGAGGCCATTTTATCGAGAAATCTATTAAAATCATTACAATCACTTTTCTAGGGGTAAGTTTTCGTTTAGGGCATTGTTTAGGTGCTGAACCAGGATCCAACCAACTTGCTGAGCGCTTGCGGTTATCAAACAGAATCCATTTTTCATCGTAGGTAACAATGCGGTTCAAAATTCCTTCATTTGTGTGTCTGTTGAGCAGTGCAAGGCACGTCTCGACGCGTACTTCGCGCTGGCGATCATTGAGTTCGTGGGGCACCCATTTGTCAAGCTTTTTTACCTTGCCAATTTGACGCAAATGGACCAATATTGTTTTGACGCTAACGTCGAAAGCTGCTGCTAATTCAGCCGTAGATTGTGTATCATCAGCTTCCACAATCGCCTTTAATTCGTCATTGTCGACCAAAGTCTTCGGACGACCGCGAGGTTCATTTTTCAGGTCGAAATTTCCAGAACGGAAGCGAGCAAACCAATAACAAGTGGTGCGTTGGTTTGTAGTGTTAGCTCCGTAAACGTCGTTGATGTTGCGTGCCGCTTGTGCCGCGTTGCTGCCACGACGGTACTCATATTCCATAATTACTCGAATTTTTAACGTATCCATGATGACGAAAAGATTGAAATGCGATGAAAATGTAACACTAATCAATAAACAAATGACTACTTTTGGAAAAAAAAATCCGTTTTTAAAATAAAATTAATTTGAAATTAGAATTCTTAGCCAAACAAAAATTATTTTGATTTGAAATGGCCAGTACTGCAGAACGGCAATTTCATAGGTAAAGACCTAATATAATAATCCGACGGATTAAAAATTCAAGCTTTTAAGTCAACGCATTAGATGGTTAAGGTAAATAAAATGATGTCACATATTTTGATAATTATCAAACTTTTCGACACCTTTAAGGTGCTAGGTCACGGGAAGTACTACCTACCTAGGTAGTACTAGCAGCATGAAATAAAAGTAAGCAAGGTGTCACAGAAGAAGTAGGTACCTACTTAAAGGAAAGTATCCGAAAGTTGTTAATCTGTAGTTCTATGTGTTAGCGCATGGTTAGCGCGCATTGATGACTTGTTGATTTGTTTGACTGATTGACTTCCTGTTAACATGTAATAAATACTGAACCACTGACTTCCGGTTGTCAGAGACATCATCGTCAGAAATAGCCGCAGGAGCGCGCGATGTCGCCTGGACCGATTTGTGAGAGTGATGATTACTGTTGAGTACCTACGTGTACAAGTGTAAAATATAAGCTGAAGTTGATTATTAAATACAGCATTAGCAAAGTGATTTGCCTTTTCTATTTGTAATCTACAAGTATATTACACCTGGAGGAGGAGGAGCTGGTGCCTAAGTAATAACTTCGCACGGGTCGATCCATCAGGTTAAGCTACGCTTGCCGGGGTTGGTCCGAGGATGGGTGACCATCTTCACATACCGAGACTCCTCCGTGCTTCGGAAAGCACGTTAAGCCGTTGTTCCCGGCTGTCATTCGTGGATCTTTGACAGTCGTTACGGGTCGTCAGAAGCCCAAAAGTCTGACAACTAGTCTTACCAAAGGGGTATCGTATTACCCAGTAACTGGGTTGTGGAGGTCAGATAGGCAGTCGCTCCATGTAAAATACTGGTATTCAGCTGCATCCGGTTAGACTGGAAGCCGACCCCAATTACGGCTCGTCTTTTATAAACGGGATGTGCAATAGACTCATTTTTTTTATGCACAGTACTTATTACCTTGAGCAATCTCACGAAGTTTCAAGTTTATGAAATGAATACTTTCGGAAATAAAAAAATATCAAACATTGCTAAAATAACCTCAACTTTTGCACTATTTTATTGATTTTGACGTAGTTTTGACAGCAGGTGTTGCTACTTTAGGGAGTTTTAATAATGCGTTTTATTTGGGTTTAACAATTTTACAGTTATTTGGGTTTTTTTGGGTGGGTTACTACGCAAATGTTGATTTATTGACAATCTAATGTTATTATTTTTATCCTCACGCTAACTGCTAGGGGTGAAACGAAACGCAAAAAAATTGCAGCAAATTTTGGAATTTTTGTCTCCTATCATTAATTTTTTTATTATTCCTAGTAGTGTACCCCACTTCATGGTTAAAATAGGTCGAATTGGTTCCAAAACCGAATCGGGGCACCCCGTCTCCACGTAGTCTTTTGGCTGCTATCCCTAGACTGTATTTAAAAATCCGGAGGCGTGGAGGAAGAGCAGCCCCCGCCCGCTTTAACAAAGCATAGGCACACGTGCGAGCCTCAGCGGCTGAAACTGCAGAGGTGAGCACGGGTGCAGGCATCCTTTGTTACGTAAGGGCGAAAGGGCTGCACTTCCTGCAGCGCCGGAGACGATGCAGAAGCAACTTTTAAGTGTTTTGAGGTTACTTTATAATACATAATTTGTTTTCCTCAAGAAAAGTGTGTTACATTTTCATGGGAATGGTGCCAGGGGAGAGGAGCTCCCCCCCCCCATGCCACCACGCCCTCCCGTCGAACGATACTAAATTTTTACCCAAAAAACTTAACAAAACATAACCTCAAAATAAGATTTTAAAAAATTCATAAAAAAAACTGCCTTTCCTAAACTTTTCCCCTGCGAAGAGGAGGTCTACCCCCTTCCCCCCTCAAATATATACATATAACTACACTTATATAAAAGTATTTCCCTTTAAAAAAAATATTAGTGGTTATAGTGATTTAGATGCTGAATTTATCGAGAAAAGACTTAGTTAAAAACACATAACCCTACTTTTGGGCTTCACCGCAGTCGGATAAAAAAAAAAATGTCGGACCTATAAAGGGTTGCAACGCTCGAAGGTTTGACCTAAAGAACTATTCGTCAATTTGATATGTAAGTCTAGCCAAATTACTAGTTGAGGTGTAACAAATAAATAAAACGGACCGTCAAATTATAAAAAAAAAAATGTTTAAAAAAAAGCGTTAGAAAATGTAACTACTAAATAATAAATAAAATATCTGTAGTAGGTCGTTGGATTCGGGCGAAAGAATTACGTAGCACGCGGATCACGTAGCGGAGAGCTGGCAAGTCAGCTCAAAAGCACGCCACGCAAGAAGTGTCTATCCACTCCTCAGACACCTTTCGTGCAGAATTGTTACTGCCCCGAGGGTGAAACCAGTATTATCTGGCTTGGTAAATCTATTGATAAATGATGGAATTTTAATTTCCAAGAACACAGACCAGACTCAATAATATAATAAAAATGGAAAAGAAAGATCTACATACCATATGGCGCTATGCGCGGTCATATAGAGATTTTTTTTCATAAAATCAGATATCCATAAGGAATCAAGGATCTATGAGGAAAAAAAAAAATAACACCGTTAAACAGAAAATCCAGAAAGGATGAGATGACCACTAAAAAGGCAAATAAAATTGCACACTTAACAAATAAATAATATCCTGGTCGTACAATGAACAAATAGATATCGGACTTCAGTTTCATGGTCCCAGAAAAATAATCTCTTTGAAATCGTGCAGACGTTGAATATCGGAAGGATACAATAAAATTTTGTGTCAAAAACCATCAACTCCAGTTGTTTACGTTTAAAATCTAAAAGAAGAAAATAAAAGCAAAAAAACCCTTTTATAAAAAGCTTTTATTTAAATGCTCTAAAAAGAAGAAAATAAAATTTTCTTATCAACATAAAACCTCATTATACACAATTTATATGATCATAAAAGCTTGTCGCGCGATTTACTTGTGTAAATAAACTAGTACCTATTTAATTGAGTAACTTAATCTGCTAAGTTTAATTTTTTTTAAATTTCAGTTTAATTAAATACTTATAGGTACTTACGCAAACCTCGCGACAAGCTTTTATGTTCATATAAATTGTGTATAATGAGGTTTTAGTTGATAAGTAGTTCAAATTTTAAAAGAAAATTTTATTTTCTTCTTTTTAGATCATTTAAATAAAAGCTTTTTTTAAAAAGGGTTTTTTTTGCTTTTAATTTATTTTTTACTTTTTAGTTATCGCTCGCTAGGTTTCTGAGTCTGTTCATCTCATTCAACGCATCATTGTTGCAAGGTCGTTTGCCGGTTACTATAGGAAAGCATAAAAAACTTCAAAAGTCCGCCATATTGGATTAAGAGTGATGTCAGAACATTTTTCTAATTATTCTCGGCAAGCCCTTTCATTTGATACCCATATTGCAGAAGTGCATAAAAAATAACTATTCCGCTATCTTGGATGTTCCGCCATATTGGATTTAGAATGACGTCAAATTATTTTCGAGTTACTCTCAACAAGCCCTTTCATTTGATACCCATATTGTAGAAGTGCATAAAAAATAACTATTCCGCCATCTTGGATGTTCCGCCATATTGGATTTAGAATGACGTCACATTATTTTTCGAGTTATTGTCAACAAGCCCTTTCATTTGATACCCATATTGTAGAAATGTATTAAAAATAACTATTTTGCCATCATCCAAACTAAACGTGTACGAGTAGGTATACAAAGTTTCAGCTCAATCGGTTGAAGATATCTGCTTCAAAATTGAGTAGCAAGATTCCACCCGAACAAACATACATACATACATACATTGCAAGTTAAATAAAAGCTTTTAAAAAAACAGCCAGTAGACAGCTTCACAAGTTTTAAGGAAGGCTGACTGACCATCAAACTTTTTTAGAAAGCGATGGGCCAGGCCACAACAGTGCGTTGCGGCGTCGCATCGCAAAAATCAACGACGCCGCACAACGCATCGTGGAAATTTCCGATGCGCTGCCGCAACGTACAAATCTGCGATGCGACAACGCTTTGCCGTTTAGTCGGTGTCCATACTTTGAACGACCTGCACGTGTTTTTTAAGCGATATGGCGCAGTACGATGTCGACCACCTGATATCTTTAATTTACGAACGTCCCGTCCTTTGGGACAAAACTATATCACAATTCAAAGACAAATTTTTAAAAACAGAAGCATGGAGGGAAGTGTGTACAAGTTTATATTCAAATTTTGAGGAGTTAAATAGTGTTGAAAAAACAAAACTCGGTAAGTACTTATAAACATTTATATTTTTGTTAACTGCCAACTAAGACCTCCAATGTTACTATTAAAATAATTACAAAATTCGTTTCTGATTATGTTAGCTCCTGTTCTACTTTCATGTGTTGTTTCGTGTAAAATTTGCAAAGAATCGTCAATAATCATTTCTTCAAACGTTTGTGCGCCATCTCGATTCAATACAAAGTTGTGTAATACACAGCATGCTTTTATAATGTCTATTGTGAAATAGGGATCCACTGTGATCCGGGCTCAATATACGAATGTGTTTTCCATCTAGCGCTCCTATACAATTAGGAAAGTTGGTCTTTTTTTCATACTCTTGAGCAATTTGTTCCATCAGCTCTGTTGTAATTTTTGGTAATTCCAACCTTTTAAGAATGTTCCATACAATACGACAAACAAATTTTATTATTCCTGTTATTGTAGATTTTCCACGATAATGGTGCCGATTCTGTTGTGCACAAACTAAACTTAATTTAGGCTGTTGCTAACTTTTTCTCTCTATTATGACAAGAAAGGGACGGAAGTAAATTAGAGCTGTCAAATTAGTTAGAACTAATTTTTCCATAGACATTTAGGCGACACGTAAAAACATGTCGACTAAAAATACGGTGAAGCGCAAGGCGTGAACTAGTTTGACATCTCCAACTTAGTTCATAGCTATAGCCGTCCTTTTCTCGCGCTGCCTGTTAGTAAAAGATAGCGATTCTCTAATTTTAGTTTAGTGCGTTCACAAGAGAATCGGCACCATTATGTGAAATGCATATCTTTAAAAGTATTTCCCGTCGCCAGGTACCTGAAAGAAAACAAAATAAATCATTATTCGTCATATTTTTTTAGGTAACGATGTCATAAAGAAATGGAGAGGAATCAAGGATAATTTTACAAAATACGAAAAAAAATTAAACGAGCAATGTAAATCCGGAGCTGGGGCCAAAAAAATTAAACAATATCATCTATACGACCAGCTCCTATTTCTGAAAAAGAATTCTCAAAATAAAACAACATCAAGTCTTGACGATGAAGAAATAAGACCAAGCACCTCAACCCAACAAAGCCAGCAACCTGTCATGCCACGTTACCAGCCTGCATCGCGTAAAAGAAAAATTGACGAAGACGAATTTGAGAAGAATATTATAGCTGCTTTAGAAACACCTGAAAGTAGACATTTATCTTTTTTTAAAGGAATTTTGCCATCATTGGAAAAATTGAATGATAATCAAACAATAATTTTCCAAAGTCGTGTCCTACAGATATTAAGTGATTTACACCAACCATCATACTATCCCAGCCACTATCAAACTTCACAAACATCCGTCCAAGCAAACTATCAAACATCTCAAACAACTGTTCAGACTGGCTATCAAACAGCTCAAATGTCTATGCAGAGTGGCTACCAATCAGCTCAAATGCCTATGCAGAGTGGCTATCAAACATCCATTCAACGCAGTGCCTTCCAAAGCGGATGCGAAACATCACCGGCACCTATGCAATCGTCTCCACAAACGCCAAGGAATGATGATGTAAATGAGCCAGAACAAATTCATTTCGATGAGGAACTAACAAATTTGACGAATGACACACAATCGGAATACGAGTTTTGAATAACACTAAATTATGAAAATGATTAAACAGTATGATTATAGTAAAAATAGTTTATTTTTTTCTTACCTTACAGTTAATCCCAGCATCTCCAGAGGTTCGATGGGTTTTCTAAATATGTATTTCTTTTGTAAATGAGGCTTTATCAAACTAAGAAGTTCTTCAAAACTTACTACACTCATCCTAAAGTAATCGAAAAATTTAACCTCGTCCACTTTTAACGCCTCACATTTCCTTTTGAAGTGGTTTCCATCTTTATTCATAATTGTCAGTAATGGGTGCACCCAGTACTTTCTTTTCTGTTTCTTTTTCTTAATACGCCTTAACGCAAGCAGAAGTAGAACACGCGCAGTGCGGTCCATGTCTCACTAGAAACTGAACTGACGGTTAGGGTCTTGTCGTACGATGTTGTATCTGATGAAATTTTTGCGTTGCGACATCGCATCGCATAGTTGTGCAATGTTGTTTTTGCGATGCGACGCCGCAACGCACTGTTGTGGCCTGGCCCAAAAAAGGTTTCGCCATATTAGTTTTTGCGATGACAAGCTTGGGTTGTAGTAGTAATAGTGCGATGTAGGATTATGAGATATTTTTTCAAACTCAATCTCAAAGCATTTATTTCAATGAGGGCTACCACAATTGACGTCAAGTGGCGCCACTGACAGGACAGGTATCAAGTGGCGCCACTGACAGGACAGGTATAGAAAAATATCAAATGACCGCTCAACCTATGGCTTTTTGTTACTTATTTGTTTCTGTCGAAATAAACTTATTGTTTTAACTTTATTAAGGACGATTCAAGATACGGTGCAATGAAAGTTGATTAAACATAAAAAAGAGGGACTAAAACCCCTACAAAGGAAAGCTACAAAAAACAAAATAATAAGTGAAAACCAATTCTAAGGAAGCTTGTAAATATGGAATTGCAGGCTTCAAGATTGCAAAACAAAAACATCGAACTTCTATGTGATCAACCTACAAACTTGTTTGATGTTTGAAGATACCTCCGTGCGTGCTGGCCCTTACACCGTACACCTCGTTACATTTTCTCATTTAAGTACTTACAACCATTTTTGAACTATCCCATTACAAAACGTAGATCTCTGGAGAAGAACGGATAAGAAACTCCGAGGACACTCTTTTAAATCAAGATATTACACAATCCTGGCTAGGTACATTATTCTTGTTGCTTCTAAGTAAATGTAATAACAGTGTAAAAAAAAAACAAAATAAGTATAAGAAAGAAAAGCCGGCATTTTTTAACTGCTTTACGTATTATTCCGGAATCTGAAATTCTCAGGCCAAATAATATGGCCTACAAGATCTAAGTTGCAGTAATATACATTTAGTAAGTAGGTATTTATCTAATTCAAAACGGTCCACTTGCTACTTTATCAAAAGCATTTCCACGTTCAAAGTTAACAGCTGTAGGTATTACTAGGTATCCTTCAATCCGGATTTGGAAATTCATCAGTGTCACTTGAACTATTGTATAGGGATAAGTAGGCATTTCTTAAAAATTCCATAGAAAATCACTTAAATGGCGTTTAGCCAATAAGTTGAAACAAAATAAAATGAAAGAGAGAGAGAGAGAAAGAGAGTCAGAGATCACTTATTTGTCCGAATCATGAGTACACACACAAAGCTTGCAAGATATCACAGTCAAAGTATTACTAAGTTATTTATAACACTTCGTAATGTGTGTTACTGTAAAATGTATAAAAATAAAGACTATGAGATGAAAACTACATACAGTGGAATCCGTTTGTTGTGAGTCCGCACTCCACCTATTGTATACAGAGTTACCCTTTACGGGGTAGGCGAGCATCTACGGAACCCTACACAGCGCGTGACCTGACACGCACTTGACTGGATTTTCTTGGAAAATAAATATGAGTACGAACAAAGAACTACGTAACGAACTTGACATACTCAATTTTTAAGTGATTTTTTTAGTTTTCTGCCTCGTTGGAGTAGTGGACGCTAGCGCTACTGCTAAGCATGAGGTCTTGGATTCGATTCCCGTCGGGAAAAGTGTTATTGGATTTTTCCATCAGGAATTTGTCAGTCGCATCCCGGAGTCTGGATTAGTGCGCGGTCGATGGTCAGCTCGCTCCCACATGTTAGCGAAGCGTGAGTGTAGTACCTGTGCCTATCCTGCGCGGAACCAGGCGTGATGTTATGTGACGTTTCTTGCTTACTTGTGCGCGCTTGACACACTACACGCACAGGAGAACCATCCTTACGGGAGAACCCTTCGTTAGAGGTATTCAGGAAAGGAATCAGTATAACATCAACGTGACCTTATGTATGTAGGATTTTGTATTTATATTTATGATGATAATGATATTATACTAGCTTCCGACCACGACTTCGTTCACGTGGAAGTCAGAAGACACCACAATATACTAAAGTAATACTTAACCACATTTTAATAAAACTTCCCTATATAAGTACCTGCTATGTTTGTAGTTTTGGTCTCAGCAGCCAAAATATCACAAACACAATATATAAATAGAGTCAGGACTGGTGACGGCAGTTGTCCGTGTGAGAAGCAGCTCGTCCTGAGGTGGACGCCCGCAGCATCAGCAGCAGCAATAGAGTCAGGACTGGTGACGGCAGTTGTCCGTGTGAGAAGCAGCTCGTCCTGAGGTGGACTCCTGCAGCATCAGCAGCAGCAATAGAGTCAGGACTGGTGACGGCAGTTGTCCGTGTGAGAAGCAGCTCGTCCTGAGGTGGACTCCGCAGCATCAGCAGCAGCAATAGAGTCAGGACTGGTGACGGCAGTTGTCCGTGTGAGAAGCAGCTCGTCCTGAGGTGGACTCCCGCAGCATCAGCAGCAGCAATAGAGTCAGGACTGGTGACGGCAGTTGTCCGTGTGAGAAGCAGCTCGTCCTGAGGTGGACTCCGCAGCATCAGCAGCAGCAATAGAGTCAGGACTGGTGACGGCAGTTGTCCGTGTGAGAAGCAGCTCGTCCTGAGGTGGACTCCGCAGCATTAGCAGCAGCAATAGAATCAGGACTGGTGACGGCAGTTGTCCGTGTGAGAAGCAGCTCGTCCTGAGGTGGACTCCGCAGCATTAGCAGCAGCAATAGAGTCAGGACTGGTGACGGCAGTTGTCCGTGTGAGAAGCAGCTCGTCCTGAGGTGGACTCCTGCAGCATCAGCAGCAGCAATAGAGTCAGGACTGGTGACGGCAGTTGTCCGTGTGAGAAGCAGCTCGTCCTGAGGTGGACTCCGCAGCATCAGCAGCAGCAATAGAGTCAGGACTGGTGACGGCAGTTGTCCGTGTGAGAAGCAGCTCGTCCTGAGGTGGACTCCCGCAGCATCAGCAGCAGCAATAGAGTCAGGACTGGTGACGGCAGTTGTCCGTGTGAGAAGCAGCTCGTCCTGAGGTGGACTCCGCAGCATCAGCAGCAGCAATAGAGTCAGGACTGGTGACGGCAGTTGTCCGTGTGAGAAGCAGCTCGTCCTGAGGTGGACTCCGCAGCATTAGCAGCAGCAATAGAATCAGGACTGGTGACGGCAGTTGTCCGTGTGAGAAGCAGCTCGTCCTGAGGTGGACTCCGCAGCATTAGCAGCAGCAATAGAGTCAGGACTGGTGACGGCAGTTGTCCGTGTGAGAAGCAGCTCGTCCTGAGGTGGACTCCGCAGCATTAGCAGCAGCAATAGAGTCAGGACTGGTGACGGCAGTTGTCCGTGTGAGAAGCAGCTCGTCCTGAGGTGGACTCCGCAGCATCAGCAGCAGCAATAGAGTCAGGACTGGTGACGGCAGTTGTCCGTGTGGGAAGCAGCTCGTCTTGAGGTGGACTCCGCAGCATCAGCAGCAGCAATTTCCCATTGCTTGCGTAGTTTTTCGTTTTTGTGAATTAATGAATGCCTGCATTCCTGCATAAACATACTACCTACTAAAAATAATAAATTAATAAAAATAATGCGATAAATTGTAAATGGTTTGTTGCAATTCACAATTTTTCGATAGATCTAGAATCTCGCGAAATAGATTATGTAAAACTAATGACATTCATAATCATACGGTGACATGTTTTTTTTTGCGATTGCTAACTTTTCTAGTAAGTGCTCAAACCTCAGTTGGCCCAATAGAGTTTTTTGATTATTATAAGAAACAGGATCAAATGGCATTCAAAAAAGCGTTTGTGAAAATTTCCCATTTTCTTGCTGACTGTACATTTTTTTCATTCTGTGAATGTAGATCAAAATTTTTTCAGCCTGCGAATGTAGATCTAAATGTTTCAAAAAGTTAAGGGCAGTCTACCAAGCTTTTCTTGTAGCCACAACGGTTATGGTTCTTCTTGTAGCGACAACGACTAAGGTTCTTCTTATAGCGACAACGGCTAAGGTTCTTCTTGTAGCGACAACGGTTAAGGTTTTTCTTGTAGCGACAACGGCTAAGGTTCTTCTTGTAGCGACAACGGTTAAGGTTCTTCTTGTAGCAACAACGGCTAAGATTCTTCTTGTAGCGACAAAGGCTAAGGTTCTTCTTGTAGCGACAACGGCTAAGGTTCTTCTTGTAGCGACAACGGCTAAGGTTCTTCTTGTAGCGACAACAGCTGAGGTTCTTCTTGTAGCGACAACGGCTAAGGTTTTTCTTGTAGCGGCAACGGCTAAGGTTCTTCTTGTAGCGACAACGGCTAAGGTTCTTCTTGTAGCGACAACGGTTAAGGTTCTTCTTGTAGCGACAACGGCTAAGGTTCTTCTTGTAGCGACAACGGTTAAGGTTCTTCTTGTAGCGACAACGGCTAAGGTTCTTCTTGTGGCGACAACGGCTAAGGTTCTTCTTGTAGCAACAACGATTAAGGTTCTTCTTGTCCCATCTCAAAAATCCACTCTCTTTATGTCATGATTACTCATGATTCACTGCTTAGCTCCATAAAGTTATAGCGTGATGATATTCATTTAAAAGGTTAAATCTGTAACTATCTGCAATATTCTAATTTGTAACCTTTTGGCTCGTCTTTTTACAATTTGCGGTAAACTGTAGAAGAATATGAACATGAAGCAATATTGCTCATCCCGCATACACACCATGAAGATCAAGTTTGTGATGCTTGGCTTTTGAATTTTGTTTTGAATATTGTAGACGCAATTAGAACGACATAATTTGAGGGAAGGGGGTGGATAGCCCCCACCTCCTCTATACCTAGACCCCAGAGTAGAAGCTGTCTGGCACAAACCCATTTAATTAAACGCTGTGTTGTTTATCAGGCGAGGTGCTGAAGCGCGAATGGAAGATCTTGCGCGACTCCATGCGCCAGGCATTGAAGCGCAGCAAGACTGGCGCCACCACCAAGGCAGGCCTGCCCTGCAAGAAGTGGCGCTTCCAGAGCCGGATGGCCTTCGTGCTGCCATATATGACCATCAGGCGGTGAGTTGTGCATGTGCATGTGGATGTGTTTCAATATTCTTGCGATGTTAATGAGCCGACATTTCTTGTATACGAGCAATGTTGACGTAAATCAGGGGCTCAGAGCTAGAATATAGGCGGCTTGGCCTCCTAACGCTTATTTCTTTATTTCTAGAAGTCAACGGTCAGGAAAAAGTGGTCTCAAGATAGACGATACAGAGATTGCGTCGGATCAGGAGCGCGAGCCCGAGGTGTGGGAGCCGGCCCACCAGCCCAGCACCGACCATGACTCTCTAGATCTGTTCTTCGCAAGTGTCTGCCAAAGCACCAAGCGGTTGCCAAGAAAATTCCAGTCTTCCGTCAAGAGACAAGTCTTGGACGCACTCCTTAAAGTTGAAGACGAGTGGGAAACTGAACAAACGGCATCCAAAACTGAAGTCAACAAGGACTTCGACTGAGAAGATGATGAACTCATGTCGAGAAGTTGAGCTTAGTATTTCTACACATTCCTATTTTAATAGTTTTTAAATAATTATGTTTAAAAGTCTCGTGAAGGAACATTACTTGTTGTACACTACGGCCGGTTTATCTTGGCACGTCCGAAGTCCGATCCGAACATAGGCACTAAGAAGTTTCGCGCATGTTCTCTCACTCACACTCGCCTCATATCACCATTTGGTTCCGAGAAAATGATACAGCGCAGCCTTCTGCGTGAAGTTCGGACCTGCCAAGATAAATCGGCCGTACTGTAATTTTGTTCTTGTTGTTAGTTGTATTCATTTATATTCGTCATTTATTTCCATTGCTTATAATAAAAGTGTAAAAACGTTCAAATTCAAGTCGCAATCTCAAGCCAGCGACAATCAAATGTCAAAAATGTAAGCTAAGGCTGTACAATTTTTGAGAGATTGGTTACTGAGACGAGATTGGTTACTGAGACGAGATTGGTTACTGAGACGAGATTGAAAATACGGTAATGGCCCCTCTGATCGCTGTCTGTACATGGAAGATATTTGAGAAAAACTGATATTGGGGTCTTTATTAACGCAACAGAACCCAAAACGTTGATTTTTAGAATGTCTGTTTGTCGATTTGTCTGTGCGTTCGTTCGCGCTAATCTCAGAAATAGCTTAACCGATTTGGGTGCGGTTTTCACTAGTTTATTGTGGTAAGCTTCACTTAACATTTTCCGTATTCTAAGTCAAAACCTCATGATTTCCTTGACTTGACTGAACCTCACCTAAGCAGTTTGATATTCATACGAGTAGTTGCAATTTTACTCCTCATCTCAAACAGTTTCCTCAGTCGAGGTGAGTTTGAGTTGAGGAACCAACTGTCAAACAGGTACGTCGGCATCTACCTTGAGGAAGCGTAATGTCTTTTGAAGAGTTTATTGAATTTTTGTATGATAATCCATACAGGGTCAAATTAAATTAGCGAGCGAAACTCCGCACACGTGATAGGTATCGATATCTGAACACGATATAACAAAAAAAAATAATTTGAAGATGTTTTTTTGTGGTCATCACCCGCCGTTAGGTACTCGCTTAAAATATTTGTTTAAAATCAGTTTTTTTTTTGTGTAAACTTCACAGACGTGATGGGTACCGATATCTCAACACGATAAAACAGACTTTATCAAGTCACTCTTCAAGTAACAACACTACCAGCGGTCACTGACCTCGAAACAACACGGCACTGGTATTTTAGGAAAAGTTTTTTATGTTCCCAAGCCATCCAATTCTCAAGTATCACCTTATTTTTTGTCCAGGACATGTTCAACTCGTTTTAAGTCGACATACATTTGAAGATCCGTCATTGAATCATTGGCTGCTACATGTAAATTTCTTCCTTTAGCTTACCGTTGAGGAATGCTGTTGAAACATCAAACTGCGTCAAATATCATTTTTCTTTGGTTGCGACACTTAAGCCACTTGCTCAATGACCTTGGAGATTCTTGGACCTCTGTACTACTGTTTGTTACTTTGGTCCCGCCTACCGACAAATGACGATCCTATAAAAAAGCAAACTGACGATTATGCAAGAACACAGATGTGTCGCAGAGTTGTCACCGTTATTCCCTACTTTACTCACTGTCTGAGAGAATTAATTTTATCATACATTTTGTTTCTCTAGCTTTTGTAGTCTTAAGGTGTATCCAAACAGATTGCGCAAGATGCGCGGCAGCAACACGTGGCATTCGCAGGACACAATTTCTCCCGCGCTATGTCTAGACGTATGGAGAAATGTACGCGCGGCAGTGCTGTACGGCAAAACCGGGATATGCCGTGCATTGACTATCTCGTCCCAGAGATCTTTTCTAACTTTTGCTCATTATCATCATCGTTTCAGCCGAAAGACGTCCACTGCTGGACATGGGTGTTCCCCAAGCACCGCCACTTCGACCGGTTCTGTGCCTCTTGCATCCAGTGGCTTCCTGCGGCCTTGATAAGGTCATCGATCCACCATGTGGGATACCTTCCAACGCTGTCTTTCAGTACGCTATTGCCACTCCAGAACCTTTCGGCCCCCTCGGCAACTGTGAGCAATGTGCCCAGCAGCCCACTGCCACTTCAATTTGGCAATTCTTCGGGCTATGTCGGTTACGTTGGTTCTCCTACGGATCTTTTCATTTTGATTCGATCACGTAGGAAATCTCCATGCATAGCCCTCTCTGTTATCCTTTAAGTGACTTTCAGCTTTCTAATGAGGCCCATCAGAACAATGGTGGCCCAATAGTAACGGCCCCGACTTATGAGTTGTAGGTCGTGACCCAGGCAGGCGCTTTACTTTGTGTAAATAATTTCATCCCCACTGCTCTCAAAACGGTCAAGGAAAACATCGTGATTATGAGGAAACCGGCATCTCCTAGAACCAAAAATTCGAAGACATAATGACATCTACCAACCCGCACTGGGCCCGCGTGGTGGTTTACGGCCCACTCCCTTTTACCGAGAGGACACCTGTGTCCCAGTATTGGGAATATTATAGGCTGATTATGAATGAGGCCCATTGTAAGCGACCATGTTTCAGTGCCATAGGTTATACCACTGGTATGTGAGACGAGAAGGTATTACGTAGCTTCCCGAAAGCTACCCAGCTGAGTCGCATTCGATGTTTGACCTTTTTCTCGAACTTGGCCTAACCCAACTGGACGGTTGTTTAGTTCATTAACATAATTCATTCATTCATTCATTTCTATGTCTATTCAATGTTTAACTAGGTTTAATTATATTTCAAACATTTGATCTACAATGTAAAGATATGAAGTTTATGTACAGAGTGGAAGGCGCTGACGGCTGTGACACAGTTCATACTACTGCGGTCGTCAACGTATTCTCTTGTTTAATTCACCCATTGTTGTCACATATTATCCTTAGACTAAGAGACATTTGTAACATTTAGTGATGGAAATAAACTATTCTATTCTATTCTATTCTATAATTATCCACAATTACGAGTGTAGATTCTCCGATCTTCATGAGAGTGGATGTTACATATTTGACATGATCTTCGTTTTGTCCATGCTCATTTTAAGACCCACTCATATGCCCCGGCCACACTAACGTAAATGTCAATGCCCATCATCGCCATATAGATCGCGATAGTTAAATTCGGTCAAGATTCGGTTAAATTATCGCGGTAAGTGGTGGCTACACCTACGGCCAACGTCCTTCATCGCGATAATCAACGGAATATCCCGTTAATGTGGCGGCGACATTACGGAAGCTCTACTGACTATATCGTCGGCAAACCGAAGGTGAGTGATGTACTTGCCATTGATGTTGATGCCTAGCCCTTTCCAGTGATCTTGAAGACATCCTACAGTGCAGCAGTAACAGTTTCGGAGAGATAACGTCTCCCTGTCTCACCCTTCGCTGCAGATGAATAAGTTTCGAGGTCATTGCTTATTTTTTTTATTATTTTGACGAGAATCCCACAAATCTTTATAGAATCCATAGATTTCCAATAAGCGAAAATATTGTTCATTATCCATTTCAAGATTACGTCCAGACATGAACAATGACGAATGCTGACTGCTTATGCCGCGCGCGGCACTTGTTTAAACAGAGCGCAGCAAGCCGCCCGCTACAGCCGCGCTGACTGCTTATGCCGCGCGCGGCACTTGTTTAAACAGAGCGCAGCAAGCCGCCCGCTACAGCCGCGCTGACTGCTTATGCCGCGCGCGGCACTTGTTTAAACAGAGCGCAGCAAGCCGCCCGCTACAGCCGCGCTGACTGCTTATGCCGCGCGCGGCACTTGTTTAAACAGAGCGCAGCAAGCCGCCCGCTACAGCCGCGCTGACTGCTTATGCCGCGCGCGGCACTTGTTTAAACAGAGCGCAGCAAGCCGCCCGCTACAGCCGCGCTGACTGCTTATGCCGCGCGCGGCACTTGTCCAACAGAGCGCAGCAAGCCGCTCGCTACAGCCGCGCTGACTGCTTATGCCGCGCGCGGCACTTGTCCAAACAGAGCGCAGCAAGCCGCCCGCTACAGCCGCGCTGACTGCTTATGCCGCGCGCGGCACTTGTCCAAACAGAGCGCAGCAAGCCGCTCGCTACAGCCGCGCTGACTGCTTATGCCGCGCGCGGCACTTGTCCAAACAGAGTGCAGCAAGCCGCTCGCTACAGCCGCGCTGACTGCTTATGCCGCGCGCGGCACTTGTCCAAACAGAGCGCAGCAAGCCGCCCGCTACAGCCGCGCTGACTGCTTATGCCGTGCGCGGCACTTGTCCAAACAGAGCGCAGCAAGCCGCCCGCTACAGCCGCGCTGACTGCTTATGCCGTGCGCGGCACTTGTCCAACAGAGCGCAGCAAGCCGCTCGCTACAGCCGCGCTGACTGCTTATGCCGCGCGCGGCACTTGTCCAAACAGAGCGCAGCAAGCCGCCCGCTACAGCCGCGCTGACTGCTTATGCCGTGCGCGGCACTTGTCCAACAGAGCGCAGCAAGCCGCTCGCTACAGCCGCGCTGACTGCTTATGCCGCGCGCGGCACTTGTCCAAACAGAGCGCAGCAAGCCGCTCGCTACAGCCGCGCTGACTGCTTATGCCGCGCGCGGCACTTGTCCAAACACAGCCCAGCAAGCCGCTCGCTACAGCCGCGCTGACTGCTTATGCCGCGCGCGGCACTTGTCCAAGCAGAGCGCAGCAAGCCGCCCGCTACAGCCGCGCTCATATGCCGGGCTATGTTTAGACACACAATTACGAGTACCTACCTAGTACCTACATTATAATTTATAATTATTTTGAAATAAACGTTTCTCAGAGGCAAGAAATGTATATCAACAAAAACGTAACAGACTCCTGCCACATAAAGCAGAACCCTTGGTGTTTTTGCACCACAACCTGCTCTTGGTAAATTTTAGACTAGTAGGTAAGTAATAATATTTAATTTGACACTTTTATCAAAATAGTGATATTTGGCGATAATAGTTTTAATGTTCAGATGTAAAAATTTTTAAAATGTTTAGAATACATTTAAATATAAATTATGTAACGAGTAACAGCAATAAAATGCTTATGATTATATTTCACTGTTTCCTGGTACACCCTATTCTTTATTTGTAATATCATACATTAGGATGTTTAGATGTATTGGTATATTTGTATGTGAGCAATAAATAATATTATCTGTCTTTAGGCCTCTGCCTCGAATTTTGCGGGTAGCGGGGCGGCAGCGGCGGCGGCGCGTCTCGCATTGTCCCGCCCCGCTTCCGCGCCGCTGTTTTCGAGGTCCGGTCCATTTGTTTTTACGCATAAAATCCGGCCGCTTCCGCGCCGCCGCCGCTGCCGCCCCGCTGCCCGCAAAATTCGAGGCAGAGGCCTTAAGGTGTAAACAAAATAAAAAAAAAACGTGCGGTCGGGGGACCCCCGTCAGAAATGAGGTTCCTTCTCACGTATAATTTGTATCAATTACCAATGTCAATCATGAAGCATGAGATCTTTCAAATGAGTCCTACGACGATGGTGCCACGTAGTGCCGTCCTCACTGAGATCCTATAGGTACCCACCTTTGGAGTTAACCATCAGGTAAGTGACATCATCAGTCACCTAGGTCTCCATCCTCCATCAAACGAAATTATCAAGATGGCTAAAAACGATAAAAAAATAAACACAATAAAAATAATATAATAGGTTGGGGAAAAAGTTTCTTCGCATTTTTTAAGAAAATTCAAAACATTTTTTAATATACATTATTTACATTTATCTAAAGTATGTAGGTACCATTTTGTTCGATAACTTTTTGCCATCTTGTAGGTAGGGAAAAGATCCCATTGCTATAGACATTTTGGGACTTCTGATCAAAATACCGCGACAAGTGGTTTTGGCAGTCCTCTCGTGATGTTAACCTGACACTACCTAAAGAATTCTGAAGAGACCGAAACAGGTGGAAATCTGAAGGTGTAAGGTCAGGACTATACGGCGGATGCATTAACACCTCCCAGCCAAACTCTCTTAATTTTTGCTGAGTGGCTAAAGTTGTGTGAGGTCTAGCGTTATCATGATGAAAAACCACACCCCTTCTGTTGATTAATTCCGGCCGCTTTCTCTCAACTTCTTGCTTTAATCTCATCAGTTGTTTGTAGTAGAGTTCAGAATCGATGGTCCTGCCTGGTGGTAACAGCTCATAATGAATAATGCCCTTCCAATCCCACCACACACACAGCATCACCTTGTTACGAGTTAACCCGGGTTTCGCCACAGTCTGTGAAGCCTGACCGGCCTTTGACCACGACCTTTTTCGCACGTTCTTGTCGTACGTGATCCACTATTTATCACCAGTTATCAGCTTCGTCAAAAATGGTTCGGTTTCATTACGTCGTAATAAAGAATCACAAATGAGTACACGGTTCATTAGGTTTCTTTCAGTGAGCTCGTGAGGTACCCAAATATCGAGCTTTTTTGTGTACCCAGTTTTTTTCAAATACGCCAAAGCTGTTTTGTGGTCAATTCCCAGTTCTTCAGCTACGTCGTAACTACTGATATGCCGATCTTGCTCGACTTTTTCAAAATTGGCATCCATTTTATCCCTAATAGGGCGACCAGAGCGACGTGCATCTTTGACATCAAAATTTCCGGATTGAAAACGCTTAAACCAAATTTGTGCTACTCTCACAGACACTGCACTGGGTCCATAAACATCGCAAATTTTTTTCGCGGCTTGCGTTGCATTTTTACCTTTTTTGTAGTAAAACTTTAAAATGTATCGAATTTCTTCATTAGATTCACTCATCTTGACAGTACGAAAAACAAATGAAAACCACACATTTTCCTAATTTGAATTTGGAATTATGTTCTTTAAAATTTAAACTTTCAATGATACCAAAACCAGCCAGATACAAATAGTATAGCCAAAGAGATTTTATTTTAAGTTCATACATACTATAATGCGAAAAGACTTTTTCCCCAACCTAATATTTACTATGAGGGCAGGTAGGTAGAAACTTAGTTTTGGAGACCTCGGCCACGCTTCACATTTTATTCTTATATTACGCATTGCCAGGCTTACTCTATGACAGGTTCAATAAATAAGATGAAATTACAAACTACTTTATACATATTTACAAACTCAATTTATATTATTATTCTACGAAATATTTATATTTGTACAATTTACAATAAGATTTCATTCAAAAATCATTCAAGACGTTAGCTGTTTTATTTAATTTCGAAAAAATAACGCGCGTACAGTCCACCCGCCACAAGCGTCGCCGCGGCACTGACGTATCGCGTTCTGAGTACGTGTCACAGGCCTTTGCGGGGGTGCTTCAGCGGGGTACTGGTCAAGATTCTTGTTTTTATTTATTATTTAAAAATGTCAAAAGAAATAAGAAAAAAAAATAATACAAATTGTGAAATACGTCATTACATATTTTTTGGTACAAAATTCATGCCGAACTATTCAGCCATTGCAGAGACAATTTACGATTTAGTTTGCAAAAGGGCCTATTTCAAAGATTTTTTCCCAATATTTGGGAAAATTTATTAAAATTTTAAACAAATCAATATATTTGTGATGACCTTAAGTATACCATATTTGTGGCAAACGCACAAAAGGATTCATCAACAATTTTCACTATAGGTACATATGGTGTTTTTGGGATTTGAGCAAGGTAATCCCCTTAATAAGGCTCTGATGGTAACCATTCTAACAGATTATAAGTCTATTCGTAATCGATTACTTCCCGTTGCTTGAAATCTGTTACTACAGGCCTAGCCTTATATTCTGTGCCTACGAAACACGTTGTCTTAGAACTTCTTAGGTCGTGAGAGGCAAGTTCGATCGCGTAAGTTGTATAAAGAATTCGCGTCCGACAACGGTGGTTCGACTATCTTTAACCCTCGTCAGCGTCAACGAACTCTTCGTTAGTCCTCTCAGCTAGGCGACGCCGCGCTTACGTCAAAAACAGATACTTATTGAAAATTTAAAAAAATAAGAGTGTAAAGTTATACGAACTAGAAAAAATAGGTGGAAAAGGTAACAACAGCAAAAAATGTACTCTATGAGAATAGTGTGCTGCAGGCAGGCCGCGGAAGGTGTGAGAGGGGCAAGGGTGGACGAAGAGTTGCAAGCGCGGTGACAGAGAGGCGTAAGCGCGGGGACCGCTGGTTGACCACGCGCCACGCCGCGGTTCGAGAGCTTGTTGAGCTTGTCCCGAGGCGAATCGTTTACGTTACGATTGCGATTAGTGTACTTTTCAGTAGGGAATTTGTTATAAAAGAATACTAAACGACTCGAGTTGATACGGTTACGATCCGTTTCCGAGTTGATATGTGTACCTTTACCCTCAATTCTCGATGGGCCTGTCCTGTTATGCACATACGCGGCAGTATTGACAAGTTCTACCCAGAGTTCTCCTCTTGCATGTATCATAGATCTCGCAGCTTCAACTATAGTACGGCTTTCGTGCTCACTACATCCATTCTGCTCAGTAGTGTAAGGCATTGTCAGCCGTTGTTGAATGCCATATTTCTGTAAAATATTTCGTACTTCCCTGTTATCGAACTCACCTCCGTTATCACTAAGATTCGTCTTGATTTTATATCCAGCGGTCTTGGCTTCTTGCAACATTTGAAAAAGTATATTCTTAACTTCAAACTTGTTTCTGAATAAATGAATGAATGCTTTATTTGCCAGAATATAGGTACATCGTTTATGGTAAAGTGACATTGTAACAATAATCGAAGCATATTAATAAAATTACAGTCTTCTTAAATTATTAAAATACTACATTATTATATTATATAACATTTAATCATGGTTTTATTTAAAAAACAAATGTATGGTAAAATTAAATAGAAAACTAAAACTAAACCTTAAAAATCTAACAAAAGTGGGTGTCCATGAGGCATGGTGCCAAGAACACTGGCTGCATTTCCGCGTTGAATAGCAATAGCTATCCTCTGTGCGAGCAATGAGCCAGCCCTCCTGTCACCTGTACCTGACCAACACTCACTTACTCCGTCAGCATGACCTTTACCTACCGCTTCAGCCGTTTGAGGATAACTCAGCGGACCTCAAGCACCTCGCCTGTGGCCCTCTGACGGGACACTGTAGCCATTTCCTTACCCCTGGCTAATGGGTAGGGCCACCGTTTCGCTTGAAATCCAGACCAAAGGGGGCGTGTTGCCTTACGGGCACATTACAGGCAGAGCCGCTCGGCTCAACCCCCCAGGACTCCTTCATCCCCGCTCACGGCGCTCAACTGCGCAGGTCCTAGCGCAGGTGACTACTTACTCCTACTCGCCATCAGCAGATTTTACGAATAGTGATGATCGAGATCGCCACCACCCAGTCACAGAGGGTCGCGGTTAGGAGTGGAAAATAGGAAAGCTAGAGATGTGAGGGATGTGGGTAGGATGGAGTGGGGAGGGGTTGTGCAAATGCGACAGGAGGTGTAAGACGGGAAGAAAAGGGGTTAAGGGAACGGGGGAAGGGATGTGATGGTGCCTGGTGGTTTTTGTTACGTCTATTTCTTAAGGAATTAGACCAAGAACGGGGTGGCAACCTCGGGAAGGTACATCCGCCAGACTTGCCTTGAGGATCTACACGACTGTAGCGCTCTCCCTCAAGACCTCGCCACCCTACCACCTCTGAAGGAGGCAGCAGAGTAGGCCTGCATCTATACTACCAAGCAAAGCAAAACAAAGCATGTCGTTGTGCAACCGCAAAATCATAAATTCAGACCCCCCTATTAAATAGCATATATAGTATACTGTATTTTTCTAATTTCAAGCCGCTTGGTGTTTACTCATTTTCTTAATAAACTCCACCCATATACCTACATATGTACAGAACTGTTTTAGGATTCCATATTATAGGTAGGTAGGTACCTAATATTGGATTTGGAAACATCGGAGAAAAATAATAAAACAAAAGCAACGGGCAAATATCCGATATCGATATTAACAAAATATCGATATTTGTAAAATAAAGTGAGTATGTATACTGCATACCTACCTACGCTACTTTAACCGGTATCGTCCAATGAAGTCCGCCTAGCCTTTTCCCAAATATGTTGGGATCGGCTTCCAGTCTAACCGGATGCAGCTGAATACCAGTATTTTACTTGGAGCGACTGCCTATCTGACCTCCACAACCCATTAACTGGATAATACATACCCCTTGGTAAGACTGCTTGTCAGAATTTCGGGCTTCTGTTGACCCGTAAAGACTGTCAGCCTGCCAGCAAAGAGCCACGAATGGCAGCCGGGCGGCACCAACGACTTAACGTGCTTTCCGAGGCACGGAGGAGTCTCAGTATGTAAAGATGGTCACCCATGCACTGACTAACCCCGGCAAGCGTAGCTTAACCTGATGGATCGACCCGTGCGACTGTTATTACTTAGCCACGAGCTCCTCAAAAATATAATATACTATATATGCTATTTAATTGATAATTATTAAAAAAATTCAGGATATATTATATTTCCTTAAATCATTGTTAAAATTGGCCTTTTAAATAAGTATTTTATCCCGCCGCGATTTTTTACGTCCGTTCGGACGTACACTAAGCCCCCGTTCCCACGGACGTAATAAAATCGCGGTGGAATAAAAACGCCTAGCGCGATTTTGCCCACCTTAGTAGTAGCATCGTTACTAACTATTTTAGGATTAGGTATATCATATTATAGGTAGTAGATAGGTACCTATATTGGCGTACCTACGCTATCTTTTTGTCGCCCAATGTCGTCCGATAAGTAACTCCAAATAAATGACTGCAACTGCAACTGACTGAATAAATGATTGTTGTGTGCTCGCCCTTATACCCCTGGCAAGCAGCCGGGTGCACCGCGTGCAGGTGAGCTTGACGTCAGGGAGTCTGGTTGTTGTGCGCTCGCCCTTATACCCCTGGCAAGCAGCCGGGTGCACCGCGTGCAGGTGAGCTTGACGTCAGGGAGTCTGGTTGTTGTGCGCTCGCCCTTATACCCCTGGCAAGCAGCCGGGTGCACCGCGTGCAGGTGAGCTTGACGTCAGGGAGTCTGGTTGTTGTGCGCTCGCCCTTATACCCCTGGCAAGCAGCCGGGTGCACCGCGTGCAGGTGAGCTTGACGTCAGGGAGTCTGGTTGTTGTGCGCTCGCCCTTATACCCCTGGCAAGCAGCCGGGTGCACCGCGTGCAGGTGAGCTTGACGTCAGGGAGTCTGGTTGTTGTGCGCTCGCCCTTATACCCCTGGCAAGCAGCCGGGTGCACCGCGTGCACGTAAGCTTGACGTTAGGGGGTCTGGTTGTTGTGCGCTCCCCCTTATACCCCTGGCAAGCAGCCGGGTGCACCGCGTGCACCGCGTGCAGGTAAGCTTGACGTCAGGGAGTCTGGTTGTTGTGCGCTCGCCCTTATACCCCTGGCAAGCAGCCGGGTGCACCGCGTGCACGCAAGCTTGACGTCAGGGAGTCTGTTTGTTGTGCGCTCCCCCTTACAGCCCAATAATTAAATACCATTTTATAATGAAGCTCTTTATTTTTCATAAAGAATGACCGACATACTTCGTTGTCTTATAGTGATTTCTAACCGGAGAAAGAAGGTGGGAGAGTCATCTTGTCTTTCATTACACTTGATTGCTTTTTTTGTTTTATTATCTCCTTAAGCTGCACACGTTGGTTTAGCGGCATGATCACCTCCATTTTTAGCATGTACTCGTGGTGCAGATACACCAGGTGCTCGACGCTGTACGTGATGTCGATGTTGAGGCGCAGCATGTGCTCGTAGTACCAGATGAACCGCTTGACCCGCCACACGTAATACCTCTCCTTCAGCTCGGCGTGCAGCAAGGTGCGCATGTCGTGCAGCCACTCGTCCAGACGGTTGTAGATGTAGGCCATGCGGAACCGAGGGTCGCGCTTGTACAGGTTCACCATGGGTTCTATTTCTGACATTTTACGTTGTGTAGAGTAGATACATTGTTTCATGATGTCCAGCATCTTCTTGTTATTGTCTAGGTCCGAGGGGTCTTCGTGTTTGCGGCGGCCGTCAGGCAGAGCCCTGCCGGTTTCGGGGGCCGGGGCCCTACTGGTTCCGAGAGCCGGGACCCTGTCGGTTCTGGGGGCCGGGGCCCTGCCGGTTCTGGGGGGCGGGGGCCCTCCGGGTCCAAGGGCCGGGGTCTTTCCGGGTTCGGGGACCAAGATCAGCAACGACGCGTTCACTTCACTTGCGTTGATAAGCTCGGCGTAGTCCATGCTCACGTTGACCCTGTATTTGTACCCAATTAGCTATTATATTCCAACGAGACGAAAAGGACACAGTTAGGAAAATAATAAAGAACCGGCCAAGTGTATGTCAGACCACGCATAATGAAGGGTTCCGTAATTGGGATGAATTTATCCCAATTACAAACTTAACTTAGTTGTTGAAAAACATGTTCCCCATACATTCCAACTGAAAATGTAAGTTTATACATCAATACTCAGTGATTTACCTACCATGTTATTTTCAGCCCATCGACTTATTATAGGGTTTCCTGTAATCTATAAGTAGGATATAACTATTCGCAGATTTTTTTTTTTCTAAATTTTAGGCTCATCATCAGTTTCGGAGATGGGGGAATGGTCAATTTTTATCAATTTTCTTTAATAACTTTAAAACTATTTATTTTAAAATAATAAAAAAATATACAGGGTGGATACGACAATACAACAAATAATTAAACTTCGTATACCTAATCACGTACCCAATCTGCGTACAAAAATTCAATTCAATTTAACTAATAGTTTAGTCATAGGACAATATTTCTCATTTTCAAGATTTTCCACATGATGTATCTGCTATTACAGATTAATATCTGTAATAGCAGATAGGTACATACCTTTACTTTTTTAGGTTAAAGACATTGCAATATTCTTCACACACATGTTGCCAGCTACTTCAATATGGGAATTAATGCATGTTGTACCTTATACCAGAGGCATAAGAGCCATAAAGCGTGTCATCAGAATTAGAAAAGAAAATAATGCATAATATGGAAGTTACATCTACTCACTCTTGTCAATCGAACATTTTGAATGTGCGAAAGAGATACGTATGTAGACGATAGTTCCTTTATTTCTACGTCGCTTTCTCGTCGAAACAATAACAACCCAAACTTGCAAAAAATCGTTACAAACAATGGTGTGTTGGGTCGGTCAGTGCCCCAGTCGCCAGCCGTGTTAAAATATTTAAAAATGGTGTTTTATTTTGTTTACATTTTTAAGCTATTTAGTTTGTTAGAAAAAGTCACTTTTTAATTTCAATGTTAGGATTTATTTGATAATTCCTATAAACTGCTATAAGTACATTAGTTCTGCTCGTGTTTTCATTTATTGTCGTATTGTCGTATGCACTCTGTATATTTGAAATCCTCATTAAAAGTATGCAAAAGCTTTTTATTTATTTTCTAACTTTTCCCCCAAAAGTGAACCCCGTGAAAATTTACGTTATACGATCGTGTCTAGGTCACAAATTCATATATGTAGCAAATTTCAACTTAATCGGTCCAGCAGATTCAAATCGGCTGTGACAGATGGACAGACAGGCACACGACGAGTGATCCTTCCGTTTTTCATGCGGACGTACGGAACTCTAAAACGAGGTTAAATGTACAATTCTTTAAAAATAGTGATGTATACTAAGACTATGTATGCCTGGGTAAAAATAGTGATGTATACTAAGACTATGTATGCCTGGGTAAAAATAGTGATGTATACTAAGACTATGTATGCCTGGGTAAAAATAGTGATGTATACTAAGACTATGTATGCCTGGGTAAAAATAGTGATGTATACTAAGACTATGTATGCCTGGGTAAAAATAGTGATGTATACTAAGACTATGTATGCCTGGGTAAAAATAGTGATGTATACTAAGACTATGTATGCCTGGGTAAAAATAGTGATGTATACTAAGACTATGTATGCCTGGGTAAAAATAGTGATGTATACTAAGACTATGTATGCCTGGGTAAAAATAGTGATGTATACTAAGACTATGTATGCCTGGGTAAAAATAGTGATGTATACTAAGACTATGTATGCCTGGGTAAAAATAGTGATGTATACTAAGACTATGTATGCCTGGGTAAAAATAGTGATGTATACTAAGACTATGTATGCCTGGGTAAAAATAGTGATGTATACTAAGACTATGTATGCCTGGGTAAAAATAGTGATGTATACTAAGACTATGTATGCCTGGGTAAAAATAGTGATGTATACTAAGACTATGTATGCCTGGGTAAAAATAGTGATGTATACTAAGACTATGTATGCCTGGGTAAAAATAGTGATGTATACTAAGACTATGTATGCCTGGGTAAAAATAGTGATGTATACTAAGACTATGTATGCCTGGGTAAAAATAGTGATGTATACTAAGACTATGTATGCCTGGGTAAAAATAGTGATGTATACTAAGACTATGTATGCCTGGGTAAAAATAGTGATGTATACTAAGACTATGTATGCCTGGGTAAAAATAGTGATGTATACTAAGACTATGTATGCCTGGGTAAAAATAGTGATGTATACTAAGACTATGTATGCCTGGGTAAAAATAGTGATGTATACTAAGACTATGTATGCCTGGGTAAAAATAGTGATGTATACTAAGACTATGTATGCCTGGGTAAAAATAGTGATGTATACTAAGACTATGTATGCCTGGGTAAAAATAGTGATGTATACTAAGACTATGTATGCCTGGGTAAAAATAGTGATGTATACTAAGACTATGTATGCCTGGGTAAAAATAGTGATGTATACTAAGACTATGTATGCCTGGGTAAAAATAGTGATGTATACTAAGACTATGTATGCCTGGGTAAAAATAGTGATGTATACTAAGACTATGTATGCCTGGGTAAAAATAGTGATGTATACTAAGACTATGTATGCCTGGGTAAAAATAGTGATGTATACTAAGACTATGTATGCCTGGGTAAAAATAGTGATGTATACTAAGACTATGTATGCCTGGGTAAAAATAGTGATGTATACTAAGACTATGTATGCCTGGGTAAAAATAGTGATGTATACTAAGACTATGTATGCCTGGGTAAAAATAGTGATGTATACTAAGACTATGTATGCCTGGGTAAAAATAGTGATGTATACTAAGACTATGTATGCCTGGGTAAAAATAGTGATGTATACTAAGACTATGTATGCCTGGGTAAAAATAGTGATGTATACTAAGACTATGTATGCCTGGGTAAAAATAGTGATGTATACTAAGACTATGTATGCCTGGGTAAAAATAGTGATGTATACTAAGACTATGTATGCCTGGGTAAAAATAGTGATGTATACTAAGACTATGTATGCCTGGGTAAAAATAGTGATGTATACTAAGACTATGTATGCCTGGGTAAAAATAGTGATGTATACTAAGACTATGTATGCCTGGGTAAAAATAGTGATGTATACTAAGACTATGTATGCCTGGGTAAAAATAGTGATGTATACTAAGACTATGTATGCCTGGGTAAAAATAGTGATGTATACTAAGACTATGTATGCCTGGGTAAAAATAGTGATGTATACTAAGACTATGTATGCCTGGGTAAAAATAGTGATGTATACTAAGACTATGTATGCCTGGGTAAAAATAGTGATGTATACTAAGACTATGTATGCCTGGGTAAAAATAGTGATGTATACTAAGACTATGTATGCCTGGGTAAAAATAGTGATGTATACTAAGACTATGTATGCCTGGGTAAAAATAGTGATGTATACTAAGACTATGTATGCCTGGGTAAAAATAGTGATGTATACTAAGACTATGTATGCCTGGGTAAAAATAGTGATGTATACTAAGACTATGTATGCCTGGGTAAAAATAGTGATGTATACTAAGACTATGTATGCCTGGGTAAAAATAGTGATGTATACTAAGACTATGTATGCCTGGGTAAAAATAGTGATGTATACTAAGACTATGTATGCCTGGGTAAAAATAGTGATGTATACTAAGACTATGTATGCCTGGGTAAAAATAGTGATGTATACTAAGACTATGTATGCCTGGGTAAAAATAGTGATGTATACTAAGACTATGTATGCCTGGGTAAAAATAGTGATGTATACTAAGACTATGTATGCCTGGGTAAAAATAGTGATGTATACTAAGACTATGTATGCCTGGGTAAAAATAGTGATGTATACTAAGACTATGTATGCCTGGGTAAAAATAGTGATGTATACTAAGACTATGTATGCCTGGGTAAAAATAGTGATGTATACTAAGACTATGTATGCCTGGGTAAAAATAGTGATGTATACTAAGACTATGTATGCCTGGGTAAAAATAGTGATGTATACTAAGACTATGTATGCCTGGGTAAAAATAGTGATGTATACTAAGACTATGTATGCCTGGGTAAAAATAGTGATGTATACTAAGACTATGTATGCCTGGGTAAAAATAGTGATGTATACTAAGACTATGTATGCCTGGGTAAAAATAGTGATGTATACTAAGACTATGTATGCCTGGGTAAAAATAGTGATGTATACTAAGACTATGTATGCCTGGGTAAAAATAGTGATGTATACTAAGACTATGTATGCCTGGGTAAAAATAGTGATGTATACTAAGACTATGTATGCCTGGGTAAAAATAGTGATGTATACTAAGACTATGTATGCCTGGGTAAAAATAGTGATGTATACTAAGACTATGTATGCCTGGGTAAAAATAGTGATGTATACTAAGACTATGTATGCCTGGGTAAAAATAGTGATGTATACTAAGACTATGTATGCCTGGGTAAAAATAGTGATGTATACTAAGACTATGTATGCCTGGGTAAAAATAGTGATGTATACTAAGACTATGTATGCCTGGGTAAAAATAGTGATGTATACTAAGACTATGTATGCCTGGGTAAAAATAGTGATGTATACTAAGACTATGTATGCCTGGGTAAAAATAGTGATGTATACTAAGACTATGTATGCCTGGGTAAAAATAGTGATGTATACTAAGACTATGTATGCCTGGGTAAAAATAGTGATGTATACTAAGACTATGTATGCCTGGGTAAAAATAGTGATGTATACTAAGACTATGTATGCCTGGGTAAAAATAGTGATGTGTACTAAGACTATGTATGCCTGGGTAAAAATAGTGATGTATACTAAGACTATGTATGCCTGGGTAAAAATAGTGATGTATACTAAGACTATGTATGCCTGGGTAAAAATAGTGATGTATACTAAGACTATGTATGCCTGGGTAAAAATAGTGATGTATACTAAGACTATGTATGCCTGGGTAAAAATAGTGATGTATACTAAGACTATGTATGCCTGGGTAAAAATAGTGATGTATACTAAGACTATGTATGCCTGGGTAAAAATAGTGATGTATACTAAGACTATGTATGCCTGGGTAAAAATAGTGATGTATACTAAGACTATGTATGCCTGGGTAAAAATAGTGATGTATACTAAGACTATGTATGCCTGGGTAAAAATAGTGATGTATACTAAGACTATGTATGGCTGGGTAAAAATAGTGATGTATACTAAGACTATGTATGGCTGGGTAAAAATAGTGATGTATACTAAGACTATGTATGGCTGGGTAAAAATAGTGATGTATACTAAGACTATGTATGGCTGGGTAAAAATAGTGATGTATACTAAGACTATGTATGGCTGGGTAAAAATAGTGATGTATACTAAGACTATGTATGGCTGGGTAAAAATAGTGATGTATACTAAGACTATGTATGCCTGGGTAAAAATAGTGATGTATACTAAGACTATGTATGCCTGGGTAAAAATAGTGATGTATACTAAGACTATGTATGCCTGGGTAAAAATAGTGATGTATACTAAGACTATGTATGGCTGGGTAAAAATAGTGATGTATACTAAGACTATGTATGGCTGGGTAAAAATAGTGATGTATACTAAGACTATGTATGGCTGGGTAAAAATAGTGATGTATACTAAGACTATGTATGGCTGGGTAAAAATAGTGATGTATACTAAGACTATGTATGGCTGGGTAAAAATAGTGATGTATACTAAGACTATGTATGGCTGGGTAAAAATAGTGATGTATACTAAGACTATGTATGGCTGGGTAAAAATAGTGATGTATACTAAGACTATGTATGGCTGGGTAAAAATAGTGATGTATACTAAGACTATGTATGGCTGGGTAAAAATAGTGATGTATACTAAGACTATGTATGCCTGGGTAAAAACAAAGAAATTCTATTTAGTCCGTCAGTCAGATAATAAAATAATAATAGACACGTATTTTATTACATATTTAACACGTATTAATGTTGGGGAGTGGGAGTGGGGGCTCGCTTTGATTACGTAAAAAAATAAAAAATCTGTCTCCAATATTTTTTCAATAATCTAAATGACGGACAAAAGGAATGTTTAGTCATCATCCCTATCATTACTAGCTTCTGCCCGCGACTTCGTCCGCGTGATTTCTTCTTTCTTGCTCCCCCGACGTCGCATCAAATCGCCTGCCCGCGCTATTACAACAGAATAAATATTATTAAGCACCGATGTACTATTACCTACTTAGTTTTTGTTGAACGTACTTTCTGACTTTGTTTCGTTTTGCTCGGCTCCTAAGGGTCACAGCGTGATATTAAATAGCCTTCCTTAAGAAATGGGCTATCAAATACCTATAACACAAGATATGAAGTTAGCTTAGGTATTAGTAGCAACTCCAATATGTAATCATTTTAGCTACCTTTTGGCCTATTTTGTGTAAACCTGTTTCTTTATGTTAATTTTGAAGGTGCAAATAAACATTTTTATTAAAAAAAAAAAAAAAAAAAAAATGCAAAAAGAATTTTTCAAATCCAACTGGTAGTTCCAGAGATTAGCGCGTTCAAACAAACAAAAAAAGTCAATTTAAAAAAATCAGAAACCCGACTGCGTAAAAAGTGAACTTTAAGAAAGATGCAAACAAGATGACGTCGTCTCATGCAGTCGGAGGCATCTTCTTAAATAAAGACCTGCACCCTAATTGCGTAACACTCTATCCATCGGAATTTAAATAATTTTAAAACAAATTGCTAATCTATTGCTTCATATGTTCGAAAACGTGTTTGCTCGACAACGTAAATAACGCAATGAATGTTGTTGAATGAAACTATCAAAATGAAACCAACTCCGATTGATAATGTGTTACGCAACTAGGTTGCTGTTGCCTTCGACTGCATGAAATTACGTCATCTTGTTTCCATCTTTTTAAAGTTCACTTTTTATGCAGTCGAGTTTTTGAATTTTTAAATTTATTATTTTTATTTTACTCTCTTTATTTAGGATTGTTACCCGAATATGGCGAAGCAAAAAGGAGGGATATGATTTTGTGACCGTTATGTACTCGTATGTATGTAAGTATGTATGTATGTATGTTCATCTGTTCCATCATTACTTCTAAACTGCTTATCATAATTTGACAAGTGAGGTATCGTAGGAAGCGTCTTGATTGTCCGCTGATCAAGACGCTGCCTACGATACACACATAGCCTACTATGTGACGTCATATTAAATTGAATATGGCGCCCTCTAGAGGACATAAAGTAGGTACTGAACTAAAAGAAATTGTTTTTAATTATGCCGTGTTTGGTATCAAATGAAAGGGCTTAATTAGCACATTTCAAAAATATATATATTGTTAGCTATTGCTCGCGGCTTTGCTTGCATGCACCCGAAAATTGGGAATAATTTCTAAAATCAAGCCTCATCATAAGAGAGCCAAACATAGTTTCTCTGCAAACCTATCCAAAATACATATGTAATAATTATTCTTCTTTAAAAATGTAAAGTGGTTCTGCAAGAAATTATAACCCCAAAATAATTTAAATAAAAAGTAAGTTTAAAAACTAAAACCCGAATACTGAAAAATCTCGCTCTAAAAAGTATGAAACAAGAAAATATTCTCATCTGAAATTAGAAAAATCATCATTCTCCTGCCCTTATCCCAATCTATTTGGGGTCGGCGCAACATGTCCTTTTTTTCCATACTTCTCTATTATTCGTCATCTCGGTAGTGACCCCCTTTCTAGCCATGTCATCTTTCACACAATCCATCCATCGTTTCTTTGGTCTTCCCCTACCCTTATAGCCATCGACATTCATACCCAAAACTTTCCTTACGACATTTTCCTCACTCCTCCGCATCACATGCCCATACCATGACAGCCGATTTCCGCACAGCTTTTCAGTCACCGGTGCCACTTTTAGACTTCCTCTTATGTACTCATTTCTTATTCTATCCATTCGTGTAACACCACACATCCCTCTTAGCATTCTCATCTCAGCTGCATGCAACTGCTTTTCATTTATCCCTTTTGTGGCCCAACATTCTGATCCATACAAGAAAGCAGGTCTAACCATTGTTTTATATATCTTCCCCTTAAGTTTAAGGGGAATGCGGGAGTCGCAGATTGTCCCCGTGACCTGCCGCCATTTCATCCATCCAGTGTTAATCCTATGCTTAACCGTCCGATCTACTTCGCCATCGCTTTGCACGAGTGAACCGAGATACCGAAAGTCGGAGCAGACTGGGAGAAGCGCGCCATCAAGCGCTATGCCTCCAGAACTGGAGATACCGCCGAAATCGCAGAACATATATTCAGTTTTGGTTCTGCTGATTTTCAAGCCAACATTCTCCAGTTTCTGTTGCCATTTCTCCAATCTGCTCCGAATCTCAGGTAAATCTTCACCGACAAGAACAATGTCATCGGCAAACAGCATGCACCAGGGTGCCTCTTCCTGTAGATTCGACGTCAGAGCATCCATAATCAACAGGAAGAGGTAAGGACTTAAAGCCGACCCTTGGTGCAAGCCAACAGGCACATTGAACTCGTTGGTATTCCCTGCAGCCGACCGGACGTAGGTACGAGATTGACTGTACATAGCACGAATTAACTCTACATACTTCCCGGGCAAACCTTTCTCTTTCAAGGCCCACCACAACACATCATCCCCATCTGAAATTAGAAAAAGACAGACAAATTTAAATTGTTTTAGTTTTTAAACTTTTTTTTTTCTCTCACTGATTAAGTAACACTTTAACAAACAGCTCCAATAGTAATGGTGTAATTCTTCGATCAATACTACGTGCTATTATTGATCGAAGGTGTAATTGAAATAAACGAGTATTACCAAAATGTAAGGGGTCTTCGAACCAAAATGTAAGGGGTCTTCGAACCAAAATGTAAGGGGTCTTCGAACCAAAATGTAAGGGGTCTTCGAACCAAAATGTAAGGGGTCTTCGAACCAAAATGTAAGGGGTCTTCGTACCAAAATGTAAGGGGTCTTCGAACCAAAATGTAAGGGGTCTTCGTACCAAAATGTAAGGAGTCTTCGAACCAAGCTGGACAACTTCAGAAACAACCTAGTGTCGTCCAACTCGGACTTATTCGCTATTACTGAATCAGAGTGCAGTGAGTCAATACAAGACGCGGAAATTGTTCCACTGGGATATAAAATATTAAGATGTGATCGAGCGGACGGTCGGAAGCAAGGCGGCGGCGGCGGCGGCGCGCTGCTCGTGGCCACACACCGGTTAGAGCTGCGACAACTACCTTCGGACGCGTCGATAGACACTTGTGTGTTCGAAATGGTTTGTGCGGCGGTACATTTAAATAAACGATTTTTGTTTGTTTGTTGTGTTATCTATATTCCGCCAGGGAGCTCGGAAAATTATTATTTGTTGTTATTTAGAATTATAGAAAGAATTTGTGATAATTATGGAGAAATTATTGTGATCGGTGATTTTAACTTGTATTCATGTCCTGTTAATATATTATTAGTAACTATTACGAATGTTTTTTGTCATATTGCGAGTTCACTCAAACTGACACAGTACCCAATTGCTTAGGTCGTCAGTTGGATTTGGTTCTGAGTGCGAGCATTACCGGAGGAGTGACGGTGGTGGCGGCGGACGAGGTGCTGGTGCCTGTCGATGCGTACCACCCGCCACTAGCGATTAGCGTGAGCCCCGCTCCCGCTCGACCCTCCCGACGACCCACCGCGCGCGCCTCCCGCGCCGCATACTTTTTTTCAACTACAGTTTAACTTTGTTCGTAATGCCGATACAACCTCACGGCTTTTGGCAAAAATATGCTACACATAACCACCATTCCAAAGAACCTAGAACGCAAGGGGTGGGTCCACACACGAAATTATAAAAAATAAAAAAGTACGAGCTGGAACGCGCGCGCTGTCATCGGTCGTTCAAGCTCAGATTCGTGCCCTCGGACAATCCTCCTTTTTCGTTCAGGCTCACTTTCGTGCATTTGTCGCGTAATTGGATATATTATTTGATAAATTATTTTTTCTTGCATTTAGAAATTAATTTTTGAATGTAACTGATTTTGAAGTTATTTAGGTTATTGGAGCAGAGGGTTTATTGATCACCACACATGCATGAATACGATTCTAGTCACTATTTCAATCTTACCTCTTCGGCATTTCACCTTTCCCCTACATATTTTTTTCTTAAGACTAATTTTAATACATTTTTTAGGGTTCCGTACCTTAAAAGAAAAATACGGAACCCTTATAGGATCACTTGTGTATCTGTATGTCCGTCTGTCACAGCCAATTTGCTCCGAATCTAATGGACCGATTAAGTTGAAATTTGGTACGCTTTTGAATTTCTGTGACCCAAACACTGACGGGTAAAGTAAATAAATTCATTTTGAACATGAGGGTCACTTTTGGGGGGCAATGAAAATTAAAAAAAAAAGTTTTGCAAACTTTACCGTGTGGCATATCAAATGAAAGGGTCTAAAATATTTTTTTTTATAATTTTGAAATAAATTGTTTTTAAGTTATTTAAGAAAATAGTCAAAAATTGACCATTCCCCCCGCCCCCCCCCCCCTTGTCTCTGAAACTATGGAGGCAAAAATTTTGAAAAAAATTCAGAAAATAGATGGTAATATATAATAGGTAAAAAAAGGTCTTTACCTATGAAATTGCCGTTTTGTGTGAAAAAATTTAAACGAATTTTTTTCATGCATTTTTTATTTGTATTAATCGAAGTAATCACCCATGCAATCAATGCATCTTTGCCAACGCAGTGGCAGTTTATTGATGCCCTTCTTAAAGTAATCAGCTGGACGGGAGGCAACAAATTCTTCAAAGGCATTTTGTACTGTCTCTCGGGTATGAATTTTTTTCCCGCCAAGAAGTTATCCAAATTCTGGAAAAAGTAGTAGTCTGTAGGCGCAAGGTCTGGTGAGTAGGGCGGATGACGGAGAGCTTCCAACCCCAGTTCTTGCAACTTGGAGACCGTCTGCTGTGCAGTATGAGGTCGCGCGTTGTCGTGCAGGAGCAGCGGAGACGAGCGATTGACCAATGCTGGTTGGAGATGTGCCAGCTTCTCCATCATTGTGTTCAGTTCTTCACAGTACACATCTGAAGTAATGCTCACCCCGTTTGGTAAGAAGCTGTGATGAATCACACCGGCGCTAGACCACCAAACAGTGACCATCACTTTTCTAGGGGTAAGTTTTCGTTTAGGGCATTGTTTAGGTGCTGAACCAGGATCCAACCAACTTGCTGAGCGCTTGCGGTTATCAAACAGAATCCATTTTTCATCGCAGGTAACATGCGGTTCAAAATTCCTTCATTTGTGTGTCTGTTGAGCAGTGCAAGGCACGTCTCGACGCGTACTTCGCGCTGGCGATCATTGAGTTCGTGCCATTTGTCAAGCTTTTTTACCTTGCCAATTTGACGCAAATGGACCAATATTGTTTTGACGCTAACGTCGAAAGCTGCTGCTAATTCGACCGTAGATTGTGTATCATCAGCTTCCACAATCGCCTTTAATTCGTCATTGTCGACCAAAGTCTTCGGACGACCGCAAGGTTCATTTTTCAGGTCGAAATTTCCAGAACGGAAGCGAGCAAACCAATAACAAGTGGTGCGTTAGTTTGTAGTGTTAGCTCCGTAAACGTCGTTGATGTTGCGTGCCGCTTGTGCCGCGTTGCTGCCACGACGGTACTCATATTCCATAATTACTCGAATTTTTAACGTATCCATGATGACGAAAAAGATTGAAATGCGATGAAAATGTAACACTAATCAATAAACAAATGACTACTTTTGGAAAAAAAATCCATGTTTTTAAAATAAAATTAATTTGAAATTAGAATTCTTAGCCAAACAAAAATTATTTTGATTTGAAACGGCCAGTACTGCAGAACGGCAATTTCATAGGTAAAGACCTAATATTTACCTATAGATTACAGGAAAACCTATAAGAAGTCTGTGGTATTAAAATAAAATGGTTAATCTCTCAATCTCTCTTCAATGAATCAGTGCTATACAAAAAGCAACTTGAAGGTGTAAAGACACTCGTCACCCCCCCTCTCACCCCACCTCTCACCCCTCCCCCTCCCCCTCTAACCCCTCTGACCCTTCTTCCTCTCCCTCTAATGCCCTCTCACCCATTTCTTCTTCCCACCTTTCACCACCCCCTCTCACCCCTTTCAACCCCCTCACCGCCCCCTCTCACCCTTTCACCCTCCCCATCCCCCTCTTCCTCTTACCCCCCTCACCACATCCCCTTCCCGCTACCCTCCTCTTTCACCGGTTTCCCCTGTCTCTCTACCCTCATCACTTCCTCTTCTCCCCCTCTTCGCCCTCTCCACCTCCTTCCCCCTCAGACCCTCCTATCCCTCTCCCCCTGCCTTGATCATCCTCCCCTTCTCCCTCCTCACCACACCCTCGCCTTCCTCCTTGCCCTCGTCATTACCCCTCCCCTTCCCCCTTTTCCTCCTCACCACCCCCTCCCCTGCTCCCCTCACCCTCTACCCTTACCTCTGAAGGAAAAACTATGAATGACAAATTTTATTACTTGCTTAGGCAAGTATTTGTGTCAAGTTTCAAGTTAATTAACTAAATGAATAAGATATTTCATATAAACCATATTCCCTGTTTTCACCCCCACACCCAGTAAAAGGTAGCTTAATATAGATAACTACTAGATAATTATTAGTATAGATAACCTAATCAATATCTTACAATATTCTGAAACCTTCCGAAAGCATAAACATTAGTACGTTAGTGAAAACATACATCAGTTTATAAATACGAGTTACATCTACAGTTACATACAAACAGGTCGAATACAAACTACTTACAATTGGGGGAGCCTGACGTTTGAGTGCAGATAGTCAGGCTTGGACTGGAAGGGGCCGGGGACCCACGGCCGGGACCACAGGGGTTCGGGTGCGGGGCCACTGGCCTCCGGCTCCGACAGGTTCAGCGGCGCCTGCAGCACGGCCATGCGCTCCGCTAGCAGCGCCGACAGCCTCTGGTCCTCGCCCACAAAGTCATAGTCTCTTAATGATATAAGATGCTCATTCGATTTCTTGTTTTCAGAATCCACAATCCCACCTGGAATTAATAAAACCGTAACTGGTAGAGAGAGCTGCTGCCTGCGGAGACACAGTGAGACTCCACTGCACTGTTGGTTACTGGTGGAGAGACCTGCTGCCTGCGGAGACACAGTGAGGCTCCACTGCACTGTTGGTTACTGGTGGAGATAGCTGCTGCCTGCTGAGACACAGTGAGGCTCCACTGCACTGTTGGTTACTGGTGGAGAGCTGCTGCCTGCGGAGACACAGTGAGGCTCCACTGCACTGTTGGTTACTGGTAGAGAGAGCTGCTGCCTGCGGAGACACAGTGAGGCTCCACTGCACTGTTGGTTACTGGTAGAGAGAGCTGCTGCCTGCAGAGACACAGTGAGGCTCCACTGCACTGTTGGTTACTGGTAGAGAGAGCTGCTGCCTGCGGAGACACAGTGAGGCTCCACTGCACTGTTGGTAACTGGTAGAGAGAGCTGCTGCCTGCGGAGACACAGTGAGGCTCCACTGCACTGTTGGTAACTGGTAGAGAGAGCTGCTGCCTGCGGAGACACAGTGAGGCTCCACTGCACTGTTGGTAACTGGTAGAGAGAGCTGCTGCCTGCGGAGACACAGTGAGGCTCCACTGCACTGTTGGTAACTGGTAGAGAGAGCTGCTGCCTGCGGAGACACAGTGAGGCTCCACTGCACTGTTGGTAACTGGTAGAGAGAGCTGCTGCCTGCGGAGACACAGTGAGGCTCCACTGCACTGTTGGTTACTGGTAGAGAGAGCTGCTGCCTGCGGAGACACAGTGAGGCTCCACTGCACTGTTGGTAACTGGTAGAGAGAGCTGCTGCCTGCGGAGACACAGTGAGGCTCCACTGCACTGTTGGTAACTGGTAGAGAGAGCTGCTGCCTGCGGAGACACAGTGAGGCTCCACTGCACTGTTGGTAACTGGTAGAGAGAGCTGCTGCCTGCGGAGATACAGTGAGGCTCCACTGCACTGTTGGTAACTGGTAGAGAGAGCTGCTGCCTGCGGAGACACAGTGAGGCTCCACTGCACTGTTGGTAACTGGTAGAGAGAGCTGCTGCCTGCGGAGTTGTTTATATATTTAATATGCTTTGTAGTAAATTTGGTAATAAAATAAAAAAAAAATGTGTATTTATTTCTATCACCCATTTATAAATATATAAAACTATCGATATCACTCATCGACTACAGTAATGCACAGGACTACGTGTGGGCGTGGCCTGCCCATAAGGCCCGTGAGTGGGAAAGAGAGCGAAACACTCGAATGATTTATGACCGAGTCTGCAGCGAGATTTTAACTATAGTATAGCGAGCCATCGCCTTTATAAGGAGCTGCGCTGTTGAGTCGTTGAGTGAGGGCGTCTCCGGGCCGGACATAAACGCCTACATGCCGGACGTGCTGGACATCGTAGTCCACCGAGGGCTACAATGCCAGATCACCCAACAAGTGATAGACGACGAGTTACAGTCAGACCACCAGCCAGTACTCGTCGTCTTATCGGGTGTGCCGACCCGACTCAAGCCTGTAGCGCCACGTCGATTAACGGACTGGACTACATTCCAAGAGAAGTTAGAGGCCACCACGCCGACTCGGCCTATTGTTACCTCCGCGGACGTAGACCAGACGGCGAGTGACGTCACTGCTTGCATCCAGAGCGCCTTGGAATCGGCGACTACGACGCAGCCGTAGGGGAGAGGGCTATTGCCGCCCCTGCCGACCCACCTAAAAGTGATGATCGCCGTGAAGAGGCGCCTTCGCAAGCAGGGGCAACAATTGAGATGCCCCACCTTACGTACGCAACTCAACCGTCTCGCGGAGAGGGTTAAAGCCGAGCTCAAGGCTCAGGCCGCCGCGGACTGGGAGGAAGGCATTGACGCCACCACTGACAGCTGGCCGTCAGTATTCAAATTATGCCGCCAGCTGACGAATACCCCAGCCCCGGTGCGCCCTCTTCTCAACAGCGACGGGGCGCTTAGATATGTAGCGGAGGACCGGGCGGAGGTCTTCACCGAGCACCTGGAGCGTCAGTTCCAACCGAACCCGACCAGCGACCTCGAGCATGTCGCAGCGGTCGAGCAATACCTTGGAGCCTACTTCGCGACGCCGATAGCTCCCGAAGAAGATCCCGTTTTCTTCTCGCCTGGTGCGGTCAGACGCGCCATCCTCAATACGAAGCCCCGTAAGGCCCCTGGTGCTGACGGTATCACCAACAGTGCTGCGCCACCTGCCGTACCGTATGGTAGCGGCGCTGGCGCGCCTGTTCTGTCGAGGGTACTGCACCTTCTGGCAGCAGCGGCAAACAAAAAGGAGTACGCAGTGTCAGGTGTAAGGTGGTGTAAGGTGGGTGTCGCCACTGTGCCACTGTTACATCGTATCCGTGTTAAGTTGAGTTTTAAAAATAGTAAAAGTGACTAAAAGTACAATAACTTTGCTGAATATTTTGTATAAAACTGAACTAGATATGAACAAGGTGGAGTACAAAGTGATTAGTGCGTAAAATTTAAAATATTCCAAAAAACAAAAAATAACGGCAACATTTCATATAAGTGTTTTTAGACATTGTGCTCTAAAATAAAGAAAAAAACCAAAGTGCGTGGTAAAACTACAACACCTTAATCAGTAAAACAAACGTCACGATTTAAAAACAGTGAAATAAGTGATAATTTTTCCGCTATTATAGATCAATATTGGCTAGTCATCCTGTTAAATATGTGAATACAGCACCATCTATTAGAATATTCTGTTAACTATAACGCCACAGTAACAAAACTAAGGACATCTATTGAATGAAAACAAAAGTACAGGACGTTGGAAGTACTTCGCAATTTGACAACAATTGACAACGTGAACTTATCTGAGTGGTGGACACCTCTGATTCAGAAACATCAGTGCGCCGGTTCGAAACCCGTGGAGACGGAGAGCTCTTTTTGAATTTATAAAATTTACACCTATCATTTATTTCAAACATGGAGGACTATGACAACATCAATACACGACAGCGAGGAAGACTAAATTTCAATGTTAGCGAAATAGACATGGACCTTTCGTACCTAAGTCCGACAGATACGAGTACGTCACAACTACCTCCTAACCAACAACTGTCCAGGAGTATAGACGGTACTTTAATTGACACTGCAACATATTCCGAAATGCAAGAAAAAGTATTGACATTAACTCAAGAACTCACTACTACACAGGGCGAATTAGAGAACGTAATAATAGAAAATAATGATTTGCGAACTCAAAATAAAAAGCTTACTACACAAATCTCCGCTCTAAAGGCACTATGTCACTCCACGCCAACGCCTAATAAACCAAACAGTATGAAAAAGATTGCAAGGCGTTTTGTGTTGCCCCAAAACAGCGACGTATCCTTTACCCCTTCATCACCAACCTCGACACCTAATACTAAAAGTGACCACAACTTTATATTTGCAAATTTACATAGAAAAATAAACGACTTGCAAAAACAATTATATGAAGCAAGCAAGGAGATAACAAGTCTAACAAAACAAATTGAAAGACTACAAGTGAAACTGATAACGCCAAAGAAAACAAGTACTACACATACCCAGAAATTGCAGATAATACCTACCTATGAAATCAAAAAGAAAGAGAAACCTGCAGAGTACAGAAAATTAGTTATCCTCGGTGCTCAACAATGTGTAGGCCTTGCCTCAGCTCTCCTGTACTCAAGAAAAACAACGCAATATGAGAAGTATGCGATTATAAGCGAAACGAAGCCAAATGCGTTGAGCAGTGAGATAGTAAAAAACTATCGAAGTATAAATCTAGCAACCAATGACAAACTTGTAATATCTCTTGGTGAAAACGACTACAACCAAAAATCAGTATTTGCACAAATCCAAAAAATTATAGAGTATTTCAGCTGCAACAAAATTATTGTACTAAATATAACTAAAAACAATTATCTAGATGTAAACAAGCTAAATAATTCCTTAATTAAAATATGTAAAAAATACAAAAATTGCTCCTATATAAATCTTAATAATCTTGAACTAAATGATATTTGTAAAACTATTAACTATGTAATTGACTGTCATGACTATGATAGCAAATTTTTGAAGTTTTACGAAATTAAGAAGAGTATGAAAAATCTAAGTCAACAAAACAATACCCTAAATCTGAATTGCAATTGTATACCTAAAAAGGGTACTATACCATATTACTTTAAATCTCAGACTCTAGAAATGTTGACTAATACTAAGAATAAAACAGTACTAAAACCCTTACCGCAAAAAAGAGGGACTATGCCATACTATTTCCCCGTAATAAAAAAATGTCAAATTAGCCTTTTTTTTTTTTTTTTTTTGTGG
This sequence comes from Cosmia pyralina, assembly GCA_946251885.1. Classification (NCBI taxonomy): domain Eukaryota; kingdom Metazoa; phylum Arthropoda; class Insecta; order Lepidoptera; family Noctuidae; genus Cosmia; species Cosmia pyralina. The sequence goes on from OX276359.1 coordinate 25,621,360, forward strand.
ATGGGAAATCATCAAATGACTTCTCCCGCTCTGGGCAGAGGCGGGAGGGCGTGTCAGACTTTTACTGACTAAAACCCACCCATGTTCCTTCAGCTGCCCGTGCCAGGGCCACGGTATCTCTTTCGAACTACCCGCGACCCCGGCGGCATCGGCCCAATTGACCCCGTCACTGCTGACATCTCTTTGAGGCGCGCGTGGAACACAACGCGCCGTCGACCCGGGCCTGGTCCTTACCGGACGGCGAGTTGCCCATTACTCGTCGTCCGCAAGCCCGCGCCTACGGTGGCCGGGAATCGGCAATCGATTCCCGCCGCCCAGGGCGTCTCCTACGGCGGCTAGGGGCGCGAGGGCGCGGCTGTTGCCTCTCCCTCACGCGTTCCGCTTCCTCCTTCGCGAGCATTACTGCTTCGCAGAAGGAGGTGACGGCTTCCCATGCACTCTCGCTCCGCACCATGGCCTGGACCAGGTTTGGACGCGAGAGATCGCCGCCGCCGATCGCCTCCGTGAGAACACGGCGGTGCTCCGCCCAAGCCGGGCAGACCTCCACTGTATGTCAAATTAGCCTAACTTCTAAGGACAACAATCTTTTTCGTGTACAATAACCTACGTATATTACATCAAAACATAAATGGACTGCTAGCTAAGAGTGAAATAGTAACGGAATTCATAGACACTCTTTCAAACAGTGGCAAATATGTACATATCTTATGTTTTACAGAACACAATATGACGATGAGCGATGTTGATCTTTTGAACATTCCAAATTACACTTTAGCTACCTCCTTTACTAGACAAAAACGGAACGGTGGGTCTTGTATATTAATACACAACCATATTAGATACACAGAGTTAGATTTTGTGAAAATGACAAATGTCTGCAATGTTTTCGAATGCTGTGCGGTTGATCTAACGGATCATAAAACTACAATAGTATGTCTAAGTAGGCGTATTATCAGGATCGGACATTTTAAATAGAAAGTAGGTAGTTTTCCTTATTAATCACTTTTATTTGATTCACTTCACTTAATTAATTAATTATAATAACTGTTAATTAAAATGTTTTAACACAGTAAATAGCAACTCTAGGCGTTATGACAACATGTGCACCGGATCGAAGTCAAGACTAGAATGCCCCGATCGCTCTGACCGGCCTCGTTTTATACCCGAGCACAAACAAGTCGAGTAGTGGGGAGGTGGGGATGGCGACATCGTCTGATCGGTCCGCTGCACGTGCCGTTTACAATAGTACGATGACGTAGCGCCGTCACGGCCATGCTGACGTGCGTACGTCCTCGCACGCGCACCAGAGGTTCCTAGGTATCTGGAAAAGTGAACCACAACTTAGTGTTCGTTCATCCTGATATTAAAATCATATCTTATGGTCTGGTCCGGTCTAATGACCCTCCAGAGTTATACTCCCTTGGTCCGGTCTAAAGACCCTCAGAGTTATAATCCCCTGGTCCGGTCCAATGACCCTTCAGAGTTATAATCCCCTGGTCCGGTTATAACTAACCCTTCAGGATTATTACTGCTTGGTCCGGTCATAGACGACCCTTCAAGATCACTTCAGTTTACACTGGTCCTGAATTTGCTAGTCCGGACTAAAATGGTCCCTGTAGCTTATATAATCAGTTATCTCGTAATTTCTACTTCATTAATTTTCTCTATGTATTAAGGCACTAGTCACAACGTTAATTGATTCAGGCTCCAAAGACTCTACCGATGATGTACGTGATCTACTAAATTGATTATTGCTACTGGCTGTTAAAGTACAAGAGTCGGCAGTCATTGTTTCACTATTAACAGACACGGTGTCACTGCTCCCTAAAATAGTATCATTTAAAACATCATTTTCGTGGGTAGTTTCATGAACAAGCTCATCATTATTATTCGCCGTCACGTCATCATCACTGATATTTTCTGTGATTTCTATTAAACCAGATTGTCCATGAGGCACTTCCCGTAAATTTTCGTGAGAATACTTGTAAATTCTGTTAGATCCATTAATATGTTTCAATTCATAACGGTCATTTTCTAAAACAGAAATGATTTTAAATGGGCCCTTATACTTGCGATCTAATTTGGTTTGGTGTCTTTCTTCGCTTTTTATGAAAACAAAATCACCTATAGAAAAAGGACGTACCCTGGCTTTTCCCTTATTGAACCGTTCGGCATCAGATTGAGACAGTCTTTGAACATTGTCAGATGCGTTTGACCTAGCTGATTCAAGATCAAGTCTATTAGTGTCGTGAGAGCTCACAGATATTCTTGATAATTGTAATGAATTTCCCTGAATTCCAAACATCAGTTCCAATGGGGAGAACCCTGTTACTCTACAGCGTGTACTGTTAAGGGCAAGTTGAATATCTCCCAATTGGTCTTGCCATACAGCAACTGGGTCACTTTCAACAATGGTAAGTAAACTTTTTAAAGTTCGCATGACTCGTTCTACTTGACCATTTGCCCTACTAGTACCAGTCGCAATAAGATGAAGTTCAATATGATTTTCAGTACAAAATTGTTTGAAATCGCTGTTATCATAGGAACGACCTCGGTCAGCTATTATTCGCTTTGGAGCGCCAAATAAAGCTACTGCGTTTTTAACCGCTTTAATGGCATTAACTGAATTCAAATTTATAGTATGTTCCAGGAGAACAAATTTAGCATTTCTGAGACCGAATAGCATAGTTAACCATTCAAACTGACCTGTTGGTGTAACGAATGCAGTTTTTTCAACTGATTCCTCATTTACTTTAATTTGGTGAAACCCAGAGGCCATATCTATACTAGAAAAGAAGTGAGCTCCATATAATTTATCTATTTGATCGTTTATCAGTGGAAGAGGGTAGCTATCCGATTTAGTGTTACTATTCAGCTCTCTGTAATCCACGCACATACGATCAGAACCATCTTTTTTTTTAACTAATAAAATTGGACTTGCAAAAGGTGAAGAGCTTTCCCGAATTATATTAGCATCTAATAATTCCTGAACGATTTTACTCACGATATCGGATTCTGCGGGGGATAACCTATATGGTCGTCTGTGTACGGTTTTATTAGTATCAATCAAGTTAATTTTAAGTTCACCGGTAGATACACGAGAAGTGGGAAGCTTTTGTATGAAATTCGAAGAGTATTTTTTAAGGATCTCAATTAGTTGTTCCTTATTTTTCCCTTCAAGGTCCGTATCAATTGAAGCCATATCAAAGGTCTCCTCGACTCTTAAACAGGCATTGAAAGCCTTTGTTTTAGAAAAAGTTAAACTGTCACTACTAATTTTAACGGAAATTCCTTGGTGCAAAATATCACGACCCAGTAAAACTTTTTCGCTCAGACAGTCATCAGGTAAAACGTGGTAAATAACATCAAACAAGCAACCTTGTACCATGGTTGGACATTTTACTTGTAACGAACAATTTACGCTATTAGGCCCTACACCCTTTAGAACCACTTGTTCATGAAACTTTTCACCATTGAGAATTTCACAATTACTTTGTCTTATAAGACTACATTCGGAACCAGAGTCGAAAATAAAAGGTAGTTGTAAATTATTTATCTGTAACATACCTCGCGTCACCTTGGAGCATAGGTTCACCTGCTTGCTGCTGTTGCCGCCGCTGCTGCTCTTGCTGCTTGATGCTGCATCTTCTTTTTTCGGCCACCGCTTAGGACATGTAGTAGCAGCATGTCCACGCTCGCGGCATATGTAGCAAATGACATTAGACTTGGTTGAATCCATACTGTTTTCTGGAACATTCGATTTTTTAAGCAGGTACCGCTGTTTATCTCTACAGTCTTGACCTCGGTGTCCTCGTTTCTTGCAGAAATGGCAATTTCCATGGAAATCTGTTGAAGGACGAAACCTTTTTGCATCATTGTCAGATGTAGCTGGCTCGTCAATTCTTCTTTTCAATGTGAAGCTTCGCAAGGTACGAAAAAGTTGATGTTTATCGTTAATTACAACTGAGTTAAGTTCTCGACGAATCTTGTCATCGCATTGAGACAAAACAGATATGACAAAACCTGTCACGACTTTGTCTGTCATGTTTGCTTCAGGAATTTTCTCTATTAATTGCCATAGACGCATACCCGCTTCTGCAGGGCTTTCTGTGTTATTAATCTGAAACTTAATAACTTGATCAAAATAATCTTGCATCATCATAGGCTTGCTAAATCTGGAAATCAGAATTTCCCGAATAGAGCTCCAGGTGATATTGTCTGGTTGTATCTTGGTGAGACAGAGGCCAGCACGGCCCTTCAGTGCATGAGAAAGAGCCAAAATCAAATCGACTCCATCTACTTCCTTTTTTTTAATTATAATATCGCTGAGCGAACACCAGTTTACTATATCAGATTCTGGTGCATCAGGATCAAAAGGCATCAACTGTATGTAGACTCTGTACTTTTACAGATAATCTAGTAATAGTTTAAATATGAAGAATTAACTAATATTCAGGTTCATGGCTTTCAAAAATAAGGTTTTAGAAATAATAGAAACATGTTAATGTACTTACTTAGTGTATTTCCCAAACACACAAAATCAAATATACTTTTACAATCACCACTCGGTATCCTTGAAACACAGCTAGAGATTAACACTCGTTTCTCGACGACTTATGCACGACTAAGTTTGCAGGATGGGCACGACAACCAAGATGGCGTTTTCCCCCGCCATTCTTATCCCCGCCTTTTTGCGATACGCTGTGATTGGTTAGTCGTGCCATCTACAAACTCAGTCGGTACTAAAATAGTCAATACAATACTTTTAATATTAGAACAGATATAATTTTAACATAGCTAATTGAATAAAATACGATATTATTTATTATTGATAACAGTCGGCCATCCAAGGTACATTTATACGTCCTCGTGTAAAGAAAGTACAAAAAAAATACCAACAAAACAAATAAAATTATAGCTGAATCATCAATCAATAGCTGATCAACGACAAAAATAATTATAACAAAAACAGTAGCACAATACATCATCACTGTGGAGTACCTGTTACGAAAAGTGTAAAGAAAATAAATGTAGGATTTACTAAACAATTGTTAACAACACTGATTATTAATTGAATTTTGGACATTATTTCATGGCCCTCTATAATTAATAACGAGCGTTGTTTCATGGCTCGATGTACTTATACGGGCATTATTTCATGGCCCATTTTAAGTATCTGGCATTATTTCATAGCCAGAGTTATTTATTTATTTAAATCTCCCTTACAACTATCATTACAGGCATCCACCTAATGTGACAGTGCGGTCATTTTACAAATCTATACCAACTTATTTAAAATTTAAGTTCAATAAGGACTAAAACAATCATCTAAAAAGTAATAGGAACGTTAATATTATTATAATTGACCTCAGTGGACATTATTTCATGGTCTAAGGGTCTGGAAAGGTTGTGTATTAATTTTGGGCATTATTTCATGGCCCACTATAGTTAATAACGAGCGTTGTTTCATGGCTCGATGTACTTAAACGGGCATTATTTCATGGCCCATTTTAAGTATCTGGCATTATTTCATAGCCAGAGTTGACCTCAGTAGACATTATTTCATGGTCTAAGGGTCTGAAAAGGTTGTGTATTAATTTTGGGCATTATTTCATGGCCCACTATAGTTAATAACGAGCGTTGTTTCATGGCTCGATGTACTTAAACGGGCATTATTTCATGGCCCATTTTAAGTATCTGGCATTATTTCATAGCCAGAGTTGACCTTAGTAGACATTATTTCATGGTCTAAGGGTCTGAAAAGGTTGTGTATTAATTTTGGGCATTATTTCATGGCCCACTATAATTAATAACGAGCTTTGTTTCATGGCTCGATGTACTTATACGGGCATTATTTCATGGCCCATTTTAAGTATCTGGCATTATTTCATAGCCAGAGTTGACCTCAGTAGACATTATTTCATGGTCTAAGGGTCTGAAAAGGAAAATCTGTAGGTAAAACTGAAATATATATGAAGATATTTTGTTAAACTCAAATTGAATACTTAATGATATTCACATTTTAGGTTATTCGCTGTTATTGCCAGACGATTTGAGAAAGGATATCAGAAGAGATGTCACAGAAATACTGATAACCCATGTCTCAGTGACGCCATCTAGCATAATATAGCAAAATTAGCAAAGTTTGACCAGGTACACTCTTACCGACATAAACCTTTGATTAACAACTGTCAGATAGTTTGACTTATCTATGAAAGTTATTTTAATTTATCGAAATATTCGGTAATTTATAAAATACTAACGAAATAAGCCAAAGTTAGGTCCAGTCGTTTTACCATAACGAGATTTGGAATATTGCATTGCTCAACTCTGCATTTTTCTTAGAAAATATGTTTTTTTTTTTTTAGTGGATACGAATGCGACTTGACATGCAGACGTACAACACTAGCTCAGAACACTAGTCTGAGCGACTTCTACCCACTAGGACCTATTTATCGGATTACGATTTTGTTCGCTTTATGTAAATAATTTTACGGCTTGCAGTATTAATTAATTAATTAATTATTAAAAAAAAAAAATTATTAAAAATTATTTATTGTCATAAAACAGATGTTACATTAGATATGGAATTCTCTGACTCCTGCACTAGTTAAAACTGTGTTGCAGGAGCCAGTGTCCTCCCGTAATAAAAAAGCACACAAGGCTTAAGGTACAAGGTAGTATTAAAAGTCAACCAGGCCTTAATTTTGTCACAAGTTGAAACAGCTGTCAAATAAGACTGGCTAGCATCCAGGGGAGTATCTTCAATTAATTTCTATTGGGTAAAATTTGTAATTTGTGACAGGTCTTGGCTGTTAGAAAAAAAAACAGAAAAGCCGTCTGTCAGTTCGGATATAGGCTAGTGACAGTAAGAAAAATACGTTATAAATTTTAGTATGTAGAATGGTTGCGAGCTAAGCTAAAAGTATCAAAGTTCAACTTAGTTTTATAAATGATTTTAGGTTAAGTATTAAATATTTTTAAGCAATAATTACATAAAATAAACCAATTGAACTTGAATCGAACAAATGAAATTGAATGCACAACAGAGCGCGATACGTTACGACTAAAGACGATGAAGTCACTCGAGCCGCTATTACTGTGTGCCCCGTTTTGACTAAGTATAAGAATTAAATTGAGTTTTAAATATTCAAAATTATTTTTGTTTTAATAAATGATTTATGTTTTAAGGTAACTAGACTGCAAGGAACTTATTCGGTTTCCTAAAGAATTGTCAACTAGCCTGTTCAGCATTCACTAAGCTTGGACCCGATAGTCTAATACCGAATAGAACCTCTGGTGGTGTTCGATGTATGTCCTTGTTAAACGTGTTGTTCATGCCCCATTGAACATCAGCTACTTGGATACTCATTCCATTTATTTTCAGGGGAGCCAACACACTTCATCTTACAATTTGATTTAACGTCATAAAACTGAGGATCTTTTAGAATAGAATACCCACTCTTTATTATGTACACCATACGAATTATAGATATACCTAAATGTAGAAACGACAATAAATGCTAATTTTGTTGTTGTGTTCATAATATAGAATTCCAACTATCCCGACCATACTATCATGAGCCTGCTGCAGGGATGATGACCTCATACAATCCCATTGCTACAAGCTTACCTTCGGAGCAACAACTACTTGAGTTTAATATTACTAAATAATTTAAGTTTATTTATTTCGTAATCAACAGTTTTTAACACATCCATTTTAGAGGCTTTCTTTAAAATATGGAGATATAGATATACCTGTAACAGAAGACCTCCCTCTTCCATGACTATGTGTATACAAACAAAGCCTGTTTGTTAATGACAGAATCAATAACAAAATAAGTACAAAGAGATTTAATAATTTAATATAGTAGGTACATACATAGTCACATTACAGGTATTTAATCCACCATAAGAAAAACCTTGCAAAAACGCGTTCCTATTCTAACTACGGGATCCTAAGTCGCGAACCCAGTTGTTCTGACGACAACAGTGCCAAGAAGCCGCACATTGTGTGTCAGAAGTGTAGTTCCGATCACACTACTTCGCGCACTCTTCGGTGGCAATCGGAGGTTCCGAAACACTACGTTAGCTACGGTGCATGGTGTATCTTTTTCTTTTTTTTTTTTTTTTTTGAACGAGTTATTACCGGGGCAAAAAGAGAAAAATGCGTAGGCGAGAACTAGATGGAATGAGGTGTTTTTAACCTTTTGCATTTGATTATTTACTCGTATAACATCATTTTAGAATAAATTTTAAATTGGCTGTTTTTCAGAAATAGAACTACATATAATCGATAGTACCTATTATAGTATTATTTCTGTAAAACATTGATAATTTTATTTTCATAGATGATGAATGACTTAGTGAGGTATTAAATTTTGATGTAATCTAGGAGTTTATGAGAACTGAACAATTTTTTTTGGCTTGTCTGCTAGGAAAGTTGTAGCTTCGCTACTGTTGTACTTGAAGATTATTAAGACTAACTCGAGTCTAGAAGTATATTTTGATTGGCACTAAGTATAACTTGAACCTACATTTCGAAATGTTAACAACGTAATTGATGAGCATTGACTTCCAAAATCTTTGAACGTTATGGATAAATCGTTTTTCGACAACGGGGTAGTTTTCAACCGTGCCTACATCACTCCTATCCTTTACTCACGTGACCTTTCTCTCTTCAGTGGTCGGAAGTTTACCATAGCACTGTTCCGCCACATGACCAGCTTGACCTAAGTATTGTAATAAATTGCTAAGTCACGTAAATGATGACGAATATGCCAATTCAATAGATAGCTAACTAAGATCAGTTTTAATAGAAAAATGTTATTACACAGTACCTAGACTGTGTAAACAAGCATATTACAAATTAGAGAAATAATATCCAAGATAAGAATGCTTGGAAACATGCTGGTCCTGCTCCATAGGACAATCTAGATTCTAGAGTCAGACAAAATCAAACTGGTTGCTAATCTAATTTAATCTAATGTTCACCAACTCAACAGCACTAGAGGAGCTCGTGGCTAAGTAATAACAGCCGCACGAGTCAATCCATCAGGCCAAGCTACGCTTGCCCGGGGTTGGTGAGTTATGGGCGATCATCTTTACATACAAAAACTCCTTGGCGCCCCGGAAAGCACGTTTAATCCGTTGGTCCCGGCAGTCATTCGTGGATCTTTTACAGTCGTTACGGGTCGTCAGAAGCCCGAAAGTCTGACAATCAGTCCTACCAAGACGTATTACCCAGTTACTGGGTTGTGGAGGTCAGATAGGCAGTCGCTCCATGTAAAATACTGATATTCAGCTGCATCCGGTTAGACTGGAAGCCGACCCCAACATAGTTGCTATAGGCAGATTAATTAACCGCTTAAGGACGTGGCGGTGAACGGGTACAACAGCAAACCAACTTTGTGCTTTTTAGTGCCCTGACAGGGTTCATGCACATGTGGATATACGCGTATTATTGTATTTGTAAAATGTGTAATGTGCATGACAGCAAATAAATAAATATAATACGCTCGTTGTTGAATTTTGTATTTCGAGCATTTCATAAATACGAAAGGAGTTTGTTATGGTTATCAAACAGCTGGCTCAGCACCTATAATCTAGCCAACCTTTCGTCGATGCCACGGAAAATGCACTCGACTTTATGAAGCCACCTGTCATTGTCTGATCCCGTTTACTTGGGTCAAACTGGGGAATCGTGTTGTTCAGGGAACTTATTTATTTGCACCATCATTCTAAATTTTAAAACAACAAGTTCCGAAAGAGTATAATCCTACTGAAGAAGTCGACTCACCTGTGGTCTTATCTTCAACTGTGGCTTGCACATCTCTCACCATGCTGGCTCGCGGGTGCCGTACTGAGCTACGCGAACGGCAGCTGTTACGACTTCTTGGCGACTTGCAACTCGCACGGCCAGAAGAGACATGTCCTAATGCTCTGCAGGGCAGTCCGCACGACTCGTTGCTCGGCGGCTTGCAGGGCTCGATGCTTGATGGCCCGCAGGGCTCGTTGATCGGTGGCACGACCGGCTTGATGCTCGGCGGTGCGCCGGCTCGATGCTCGACGGTGCGCCAGCTCGATGCTCGACGGTGCGCCGGCTCGATGCTCGAAGGTGCGCCGGCTCGATACTCGACGGTGCGCCGGCTCGATGCTCGACGGTGCGCCGGCTCGATGCTCGACGGTGCGCCGGCTCGATGCTCGACGGTGCGCCGGCTCGATGCTCGACGGTGCGCCGGCTCGATGCTTGACGGTGCGCCAGCTCGATGCTCGACGGTGTTCCGGCTCGATGCTCGACGGTGTGCCGGCTCGATGCTCGGCGGTGCGCCGGCTCGATGTTCGGCGGTCCACTCGGCTCGATGCGCGGCGGTTCGCAGGGTTCGATGCTCGGCGGTCTGCTCGCCTCGATGTTCGGTGATCCACCCGGCTGGATGCTCGGCGGTCTGCTCGCCTCGATGTTCGGTGATCCACCCGGCTCGATGCTCGGCGGTCCGCGGTGGCGTGTATGAAAGTAACATAACAATCGTAATGAGTTAATATTGCAAACACCAAATACCTCCAATGTTGAAACATCCACCTAATATTACACCTCGTGGTTGTACAAAATAAAACTTTAAAGTAGAACAATTGAAACAGACCATTTCCTATTGTATATTTATAGGTCTGTATGCGTTTGCATATGCTTTTCCGGTCGAAGCGTACTGAACGAGACAATAGAAATTTTGTTAATACGTCTGGGGACGTTTAGTGTAGTGTGAAAGTGTTAAGAAAAATTCTAATAGCATAGTTAAGCAGCGTTTTATTACAACACAATAAAAAAAACAGCATTTCAAATTGTTTTTACTTTAAATAAGAATTTCAAATGCAATTTTACAGCCAAGAACCAAAACAATTGTTAACGTAGGTAGCAGTATATATATTACATTTTTCATTATCATTCATCATTATTTTTTTATCAAGAGGACAAATAAAATATCACAATGGTTTAATACTCAGGCATAATAATAGATAATTAATTAAGGATAGGTACAAAAAATATTTAACTGGCCAAAACAGGAATCTTTATCCCACTTCTGAGATGTAGACTCTGTACTTTTACAGATAATCTAGTAATAGTTTAAATATGAAGAATTAACTAATATTCAGGTTCATGGCTTTCAAAAATAAGGTTTTAGAAATAATAGAAACATGTTAATGTACTTACTTAGTGTATTTCCCAAACACACAAAATCAAATATACTTTTACAATCACCACTCGGTATCCTTGAAACACAGCTAGAGATTAACACTCGTTTCTCGACGACTTATGCACGACTAAGTTTGCAGGATGGGCACGACAACCAAGATGGCGTTTTCCCCCGCCATTCTTATCCCCGCCTTTTTGCGATACGCTGTGATTGGTTAGTCGTGCCATCTACAAACTCAGTCGGTACTAAAATAGTCAATACAATACTTTTAATATTAGAACAGATATAATTTTAACATAGCTAATTGAATAAAATACGATATTATTTATTATTGATAACATGTATTTGCATATTTCCCGGAGATGGACGGGAACCCATGCTTTCAGCAATTTTTTGAAGAATTGCTTCCATTCCATTGGAGAACATTGTGAAGAAATTGTTTTCCATACTCGCCGAAGTTCTATGTGGTTCTGTTTCATGTGGACGTGGATCCCGCACTTCTGATGTAGGCGTATTATCAGGATCGGACATTTTAAATAGAAAGTAGGTAGTTTTCCTTATTAATCACTTTTATTTGATTCACTTCACTTAATTAATTAATTATAATAACTGTTAATTAAAATGTTTTAACACAGTAAATAGCAACTCTAGGCGTTATGACAACATGTGCACCGGATCGAAGTCAAGACTAGAATGCCCCGATCGCTCTGACCGGCCTCGTTTTATACCCGAGCACAAACAAGTCGAGTAGTGGGGAGGTGGGGATGGCGACATCGTCTGATCGGTCCGCTGCACGTGCCGTTTACAATAGTACGATGACGTAGCGCCGTCATATATATAGAGTGCCAGGACCAAACAAAATGGAAATATTCTTTGACAATTTAACGTATTTATTAGGACAAATCTGCTATAGAAGTAAACATAAAATTATAATTTGCGGCGACTTTAACATTGATATGATACAAAAAACTAAGTATTCCTCTCTACTTAAACGTCTCTTAAAAGAGTTTAATCTTAAAATTGAAATAGAGAAACCCACTAGGCCTAGTAGTGGTACTTGCCTAGATAATATTTTTCACAATATACGGGGTTGTAATAGTGAGATACTAGAATTAGGGGTATCTGACCATTTAGCGCAATTGATGTAGTTTCCTGTACAACAAACGTGTGCATTGAAATATTATTATGTTCAAAAACGCGATTACAGCAAGGAAAACATGGATCGGTTTAGGCAATGCATAGGCAACTTGAGCTTTTCAGACACTTTTGAAGCAAATAACCCTAATGAAAAGTTTATTGCGTTTTTTGACTTATTCAAACTTTTCTACGACCTTTGTTTCCCAATAGTAAGATGCAAAATATCGACAACTGATAAACCGAAGTGGATCACACCGGGCATTAAAGTCTGCAGCAAAAAGAGACGGTCTTTGCTATGGCAATATAGGCTAAACCCAAATAAAGACACAAAAACTGCTTTATCAACATTTAGCGCCAGATACCGCCGCGTTATCAAACAGACACAAAAAGCACAAAACAGCCACTACATAGAAACCAGTAACAATAAGTCTAAAGCTACCTGGAAAATAATAAACAATTTGAAAAGTAACGTGCCGAAAACACATATTAACGCTATTGAGGTCAACAACAAATGTATTACAAACCCTCAAATTATTGCGCAAAAGTTTAATGATTATTTCGTAGACCTGGTTCAATCCAATGTAGATTCACAAACTTATAATAACACGAATGTTTTAAAATCTCACAAATCTATGTTCATGGAACCAGTAGTCCCAATAGAAATGATAACTATAATAAAGAACCTTAAAAATACAAACAGTACAGGGTATGATGACATCAAGACCAGCGTGATCAAATCAGTAGGACCTATTGTCGCACCAGTGTTATGTGATATAATAAATGCTTGTATACACAATGGAGTTTTCCCAGAAGCTCTAAAAATATCGGTTATCAAGCCACAACACAAAAAAGATGATAAAACAAAAATGTGCAATTATAGACCTGTAGCGTTAATTCCTATATTTTCAAAAATTCTGGAGAAAATAATTTATAATAGACTCAACAATTATTTTGAAAAAAACAAAATTTTTTGTAAGGAACAAATGGGATTCAGGCAAAACAAAACTATTAATATGGCAGTGTACAATTTCCTTAAAAAGATACACCACAACATGGACAACAGAAAACCGGTTGTAGCAATGTACATGGACATGACGCGCGCTTTTGATTATGTTGACCATAATATACTTTTCAAAAAGCTCTATAGCTACGGCATTAGAGGTAATGTGCTTGACCTCATTCAATCGTATTTAGAAGGTAGAAAACAGTTTACTCAGATTAGCCAAGTCAACATTAAGTCAAAAACTGAAACAATATACTCCTCAAGTACGAGAACAATTTCGTATGGTGTTCCACAGGGGTCTGTGGTAGGTCCATTACTTTTTATCTGCTATATAAATGACTTCCCCAATGTAACTAGTCATCAGATGTGCTTATTTGCAGATGATAGCACTATTGTTTTCGACAAGGGAAACTATAAAGAAATTGCATTAGATATAAATGCAGACCTGGTATCAATCATAGAATGGTTAAATGCGAACAACCTTAAAATTAATTTAACTAAAACTAAAACAATGGACTTTAAACTTCGACAAAGACAACCAACTCAATACCAAATCGGGTACAAAGGAGACGCAGTACTAGAAACGAACACTACAAAGTTTTTAGGTTTGCATATTGACAATGATATGACATGGAAAACTCAAATTGATAGTGTTTGTTTGAGACTTCACCGATTTTCTTATGCCCTTTATATGCTAGGTAAAGTTGCAAACAAAACTGCCCTCCTAACAGCATACCACGGGTATGTAGCCTCTACATTAAGGTATGGACTCATATTTTGGGGTAATGCTACAAATATATCTTCCGTACTTTTGGCACAAAAAAGGTGCATCCGAGCCATCTGCAAATTAAGAACAACAGATACATGTAAGCCACACTTTAGGGATTTAAATATTCTGACAGTACCGTCACTGTATATTTATGAGGTTTTGATGTTTGTAAAAACCAATATACACTTGTTTAATCATGTAGAAAGTCAACGTCGCTCAGATAAGTTACAAACAATAGTCACCAGAACTGCGTTTGCTTATAAAAGTGTCTATGCAATGGCACCAAAATTGTATAACAAATTACCTTGTCATATTAGAAATAGTAAGAATAACAACGAATTCAAAAGTAATCTCTTTAAGCTACTAAATGACAAGGTATATTATTCAGTCAAGGAGTTTCTGGATGACAAATTTTGATCAATTTTTATAATTTATATTTTAAATTGTTTAAATTTTTTATTTGTGTTTTTGCAATCTTTTGACAATTATGTATTTTTATTATTTTTTATTTTATTTTCATGACATTTTCCCTATTTTATTATGACAATTTTATAATTTGACATTGCATGCATCTTTGACATTGTAATTTCTTTTATTTTCTATTGTAAAGCTGATTTTATTTTAATATGTTGACTAGGTAATTATCCTTTTTTTTTTTTTTTTTGTTTTTTACAATAACTACGTGAAAGAGTGTACACCTTTAAGGTAGATTTTTGAGGAACGAATTATTTATTATTAAGATCTCATGTAAAATGTACCAAAAATCACACCAATAAATGAATTTGAATTTGAATTTGAATTCAGTATTCCTCGACATGGAGAAGGCCTTCGACCGTGTATGGCACGAAGGCCGTATATACAAGCTGTCCACGTCGGACGCGCCCCGTCGCGTTGTTAGGGTGGTCTCTGACTTTCCCTCCCACAGGACTTTTCGAGTGTTGGTAGAAGGCGCGCTCGTCGATCGTCGATCTAGCGCCCACCCGGTGCTGGCGGGCGTACCACAAGGTAGCTGCGTGTCGCCTGCGTGTTATAGCTGCTGCATGCGTGGACACAGTGACGCGGAAGCTGGTGGCAGCGTGTGACAGTAGCAGCAGATGACATGCCTCTCCCTCTCTTAGGGAGAGCTGGTGCCAATCATAGCTGCTGCATGTGTGGACACAGTGACGCGGCAGCTGGTGGCAGCGTGTGACAGTAGCAGCAGATGACATGCCTCTCCCTCTCTTACAGAGAGCTGGTGCCAATCATAGCTGCTGCATGCGTGGACACAGTGACGTGGCAGCTGGTGGCAGCGTGTGACAGTAGCAGCAGATGACATGCCTTTTCCTCTCTTACAGAGAGCTGGTGCCAATCATAGCTGCTGCATGTGTGGATACAGTGACGCGGCAGCTGGTGGCAGCGTGTGACAGTAGCAGCAGATGACATGCCTCTCCCTCTCTTAGGGAGAGCTGGTGCCAATCATAGCTGCTGCATGTGTGGACGCAGTGACGCGGCAGCTGGTGGCAGCGTGTGACAGTAGCAGCAGATGACATGCCTCTCCCTCTCTTAGGGAGAGCTGGTGCCAATCATAGCTGCTGCATGTGTGGACACAGTGACGTGGCAGCTGGTGGCAGCATGTGACAGTAGCAGCAGATGACATGCCTCTCCCTCTCTTAGGGAGAGCTGGTGCCAATCATAGCTGCTGCATGCGTGGACACAGTGACGCGGCAGCTGGTGGCAGCATGTGACACTAGGAGCAGGTGGTATGCCTCTCCCTTTCTCCCGCAACAAAGAGTTTATGTAACTTACGTGTTTATGTAACTTACGTGGCTTTCTTGCGCCACTCCTACATTTTAGGTTATTAGAAAAAGCTAATATAAATGCCATCCCATCACAGATGCAACTCGTACTCGTATTACTCGTAATATTAATTAATTCTGATCAAAAATACTTACTGTAGGATGGCGAAAAGAATCCAATGAACACTGTAAAAGTAATTTTTATTTTATTTTATTTATTTTCGGAAGGCTTACAGACTAATAACATTATAATAACAATATAAAACAACAACACATAACAACAACATTAACATAACAACATAAAACAACAACAACAACATTAACATTATAAAACTAAATTGCTATTTACAAGCCTCCACAGATAAATACAAAATGATGGCTCCCTCACAGTCTGAGTTACATCTTATCTGTACTTATACCTACATTATAAGCAAAACGGCGATTTATATTCTATTCCGTTCAGTTATTTCCTCAAAGTTGGTAAGTGAAACTAATTAAAAGATTATTAATAGTTGTACCTACCTACTAAAATCCAGTCACACAGTATAATAAATCAAAGATCTAACTATTGACACAACTATTGACACCAACAACGCACATTTGCATCGCATTTCAATCTTTTTCGCCATCATGGAAACGTTAAAAATTCGAGTAATTATGGAATATGAGTACAGTCGTGGCAGCAACGCGGCACAAGCGGCACGCAACATCAACGACGTTTACGGAGCTAACACTACAAACCAACGCACCACTTGTTATTGGTTTGCTCGCTTCCGTTCTGGAAATTTTGACCTGAAAAATGAACCTCGCGGTCGTCCGAAGACTTTGGTCGACAATGACGAATTAAAGGCGATTGTGGAAGCTGATGATACACAATCTACGGCTGAATTAGCAGCAGCTTTCAACGTTAGCGTCAAAACAATATTGGTCCATTTGCGTCAAATTGGCAAAGTAAAAAAGCTTGACAAATGGGTGCCCCACGAACTCAATGATCGCCAGCGCGAAGTACGCGTCGAGACGTGCCTTGTACTGCTCAACAGACACACAAATGAAGGAATTTTGAACCGCATTGTTACCTGCGATGAAAAATGGATTCTGTTTGATAACCGCAAGCGCTCAGCAAGTTGGTTGGATCCTGGTTCAGCACCTAAACAATGCCCTAAACGAAAACTTACCCCTAGAAAAGTGATGGTCACTGTTTGGTGGTCTAGCGCCGGTGTGATTCATCACAGCTTCTTACCAAACGGGGTGAGCATTACTTCAGATGTGTACTGTGAAGAACTGAACACAATGATGGAGAAGCTGGCACATCTCCAACCAGCATTGGTCAATCGCTCGTCTCCGCTGCTCCTGCACGACAACGCGCGACCTCATACTGCACAGCAGACGGTTTCCAAGTTGCAAGAACTGGGGTTGGAAGCTCTCCGTCATCCGCCCTACTCACCAGACCTTGCGCCTACAGACTACTACTTTTTTCCAGAATTTGGATAACTTCTTGGCGGGAAAAAAATTCAATACCCGAGAGGCAGTACAAAATGCCTTTGAAGAATTTGTTGCCTCCCGTCCAGCTGATTTCTTTAAGAAGGGCATCAATAAACTGCCACTGCGTTGGCAAAGGTGCATTGATTGCATGGGTGATTACTTCGATTAATACAATTAAAAAATGCATGAAAAAAATTCGTTTAAATTTTTTCATACAAAACGGCAATTTCATAGGTAAAGACCTCTGAGACCTCTGGGAGAGATCTGAAAGAAGACTAACCATACTTACACAGAGGTGCGATCAGGAAGCACATTGCGCTATGCCCTGAATAGGAAATAAAACGTTATAAGTACACAGAGCGGACTGCGGATTTATTATCAACTACCTAGCTTTTGCCCGCAGCTTCGTTCGCGTGGATGTCGGAAAATATCCCACGGGAACGTAGTACCGGGAAATCCTTCCTTGTTCCTTGTCTACATTATAAAGGGAACCTCTGTGCAGAATTTCAGATTTTTAGGTTCAAGGGTTTGAGCTGATCGTTGATGAGTCGGTCATTCAGTCCGTCAGTCAGTCAGGACTTTGCTTTTTATTTTTAGTATAGATAAAAAATAAGAAAAAAACGTCTGTTTTGTAGCTATGAGATTGATTAAACATTACCAAAAGGGGTAGCTTTGAGATTTTTTTTCTATCCAGCAAAGTAAATCTAATCGTGTTATTAAAAGCGATTGGCTATGCGCCAGATCCTTAATAAGATAAATCTTGTTTTCAAAGTTTTATAAGTAACACTGTTTTTTATGTTTCCCATGGATTCAAAAAACTAGTAAAGGCGGTCTCTGTCGGGTCATAGTGCCTTAATTAATTAGTTAACTGTCTCTGAGGTCAATGAACTACAGAACCGCTGGCGCAGGTTCGGGAGCCCGAGCCAGCTCTCGAATCTTCTATTTTATCTGGAACATAGGTAAGCTGTGAACTGGTGAATGTTCAGCAATGTGCCGCACAGATTGCTGTCACCAGTTCACAGCTTCAACCACAGAACAGATAAAGGAGGTTTTATCTGTTTTGTGGCTTCAACTTAGCAAAAATGTTAGCTGAAGTTTCAACACAAAGCTTGGACTTATCTCCGGAAAAAAAAACAAAGTGTTAAATAGGTACCTGGTTGTGGACTGGCCTCGGCAAGCCGCCGCGTCGTTCACACCGCGCACGCCATGTACCGAGAGAGTCCGATATCATCGGCTATATTTGCGTTTAATTAAAACTGTTTTATTGTGGTTATAAAACACCCGGTACACAAACAAATGTATGTTCACGTGACAAAACTAAGTAGGCATGCATTGACACGGGGCTAGTCTGATCACAATCCAATAGCGGTCCAGCACAGATGGGAACTGGGAAGCCAGGGTGTCTCCAAGAGCATGAATAGCCACAAGTACGGCTTCAGCTTATTGTCAAACAGTTCGACCATCTCTGACATCAATCTGCATGGTCCTCACATCACATTAACACATAGCATGAGCTGCATCATTTGCATCAGCATCACATTTGACTCTTCGCTCTGTGCCTTGTTCGAGAGCGGACGTGTGAATAGTCTAAAATAAAATACTGGAAAGTAACCCATAACAGCCAAACTTCATAATGTTTGCATAATTTTTCGTTGCATTACTTGTTTGTTTAATTACCGTGTGTGTGACCGAGTAAACGCGCGAGATCGCGAGTGCCGCGTGTGCCCTACAGCCCTACGAGTTATAGTCTAGTCAACAAGTACTTTTTTGTTCAACTTTTTCTTTAGTCTCGGAAAAATATGAACAAGATGTCATTCGATTAGGTATAGCATATAGATGGTTTTTGAAAAAAATAAAGTTCCGCTCGCAAAAATTGCAAAAGTTATAAATAATTTACTGAAATTACAAAAGGGGTTTCGTTTTTTGCAAATAGGTACCTCAAAAACTATTTATGATTTTTGAAATCCAAAAAAGATTAGAAAAAACCGGCCAAGTGCGTGTCGGACCACGCACATTGAAGGGTTCCGTAGTTTGGATGAATTTATCCCAAGAACAAACTTAACATTGTAGTTAAAAACATGTTCTCCCATACACTCCAACTGTAAATGTAAGTTTGTACTCACAATATTGAGAGATTTTCCATGTTATTTTTAGACCACTGATTTCTTATAGGTTTTCCTGTAATCTACAGGTAAAGAACTATTTTCTGTATTTTATTCAAAATTTTAGGCTCAATAGTTTCGGAGATAGGGGGGGAATGCCCCATGTTCGTCTATTTACTTACATAACTTTAAAATAATTTATTTTAAAATTATAAAAAAATATATTTGAGACACTCATAGTTATGGCCCTTTCATTTGATATATCACACGGTACAGTTTGCAAAACTTTTTTAGCTAATTTATTTTGGCCTCACAATCACTAAATATAAGACAAATTGACGAAGATGCTGTGATCCTAGTAGGTTCAAAAAACCAGTTAATTAAATTATAAGACCTGAACAGATTGAGAAGTCTAGTACTTTATGGAGTAACATCTAAAATATTAATATTAAAATGTCCACATAAAATTATGATTTTATTACTAAATTGTAACCTATTGAGTGAATCCTCCATTACCGATTCGAAACAAATAAAATACCTTTACAACGTAAACGACACGTAACGCAAACTATAACGTATAGCTCGAGTTCAACACAAGACAAGTCAACAGTGCGCTCGATATAAAGATTAAGTAAATCTAAACGTTGTTTACATTTCAACTTGTTTGAAACAAGAAATAAAAACCAACCGCGAATAGCACTTTTTCTCACAAAATGCACTTTGTACAGTAAAGTAATCATCATTCATAAACACTACTTCATGTTCTTTCAACCAGTGTTCAGTCAAACATAACACCTGAATAGCATAGTTATCCATAAATAAACTTAACGGCTCTTTTCCTGACAGGCCCTGCATATATTGATGTACAGACAACAGCACATCAGGTTATATCAAACTGTCAAATTTCTCCAAATGATTTTAAACTTTAAAATGTTGCTGTTTAAGTTCAAAATCGAATGCGAAAATTTGACAGTTTGTGGTAACTTGACCTGCTGCTGCGTGTACAACATTCAACTTATGTTGCATACCCGCTTCCGCACCTAATAATTTGACTACAAGGTGTATCAAAAGTGGTGCTAATATTACTACTAACAGTAATAACTCAAACTCAAAGCATTTATTCAAATAAACCAATTACAGGCACTTTTGAATTGTCAATGGGTCGGTCAGTCAGAAAGATGAAGCTAGTTGCCCATTCCAAAGCGTAGTAGATCCCTATGGAAAAGAACGGGCAAGAAACTCCACGGACACTCTTTTAAATGAAAATATTTTTACAAAATATTGGTTACATCGTTCATGTTGAAAGTATACATGTGAGAACAATGTAGAAAGACGTGCACGTTAAAAAGCGTCCGTAATAAAAAGATAAAAATTAAAACATCTATATTAAAAATTAAATTAAAAATAAGCCCAGGCAGCTAAGAGACGACTAGTCCCAACTGACGGCGCCTGTTCACGAACATGATGCATGGATCAGCATCAATTAGCTCAATCATTTTGAAGGGAACTTAATGATCCAACACACACGCCACCACCAGCGAGACATTTGAGTGATCAGGACATACTCTCAACCGCCAGGACACATTCAAGTCCGTGAAAGACGTACCCTGTAAAAGGTAGCTTAATAATAGCGTAGAAAAAGTATGCAGCAAATTAAACAAATTCGTTTATGTTCTCTACACACTGCGAAAGACTTCGTCGCAGAGTACGATGTTGACTGCGTATCACGGCTGTGTTGCTTCGACTTTACAAACAGACACAGGTAAAGCCTTTAGGGTACAGAAAAAATGTATTCGAGCCATTTGTGGCATTCCACCATGGGAATCTTGTAAACCATTGTTTCTTAAATTAAAACTCCTTACATTACCCAGTATGTATATTTTAGAATGTGCTAAATTTGTTCGACAGCACTTTGACCTATTTGAAAAGGCTCAAGATCGTTGCCCTCGAAAAGTAAGAGATCCAGATAGAATAGTTCTGCCTAGGGCACCAAGGACTTCTATGTATAAAAAGAACTGTTACCATATGTGTGGACTTATTTATAATAAACTACCAAAGAAATTTAAAGACATGCCTAATAATTTATTTTTTAAACAGTTGAAATTATGGCTACTGGAAAAACGATTTTACTCTATAAATGAATTTATAAATAATGTTAAATATTTTTTTTTTTTTAATTTAATATGACGATAACTGATTTTTTTTTTTTAGCATTAAACACCAAAATTGTAATGTTTTGCATGTCAAATATCTGACTTTGTATTAGGAACTCAACCACTGACTTTAAGACCAAGACTGTACCAATACTTATTGCAAATAAAATGATTATGATTTAGCTACATAGTGCTCACACATGTGCTATGCAATTATATAATACTAAGAGATTTAATTTAAACAATGCAAAGAATGTTTTCTCTCTTCTTAATCTTCAGCAGCTCCAACAATATTTCCGAATGCTAATCAATTAGTTAATGCGTCCTTGTGGAGCAGGACAAGCATTCAGCCAAGCATTTTTGTCAGCGATGTAATCCCCCAACTTAGCTTGGCTGCATAGTGTGCGTTTTATACAAGATTTAAAATTCGTTTCATTCAGCTGGAGTATGTGGGGAGGTATTTTATTATAACATTTTAAACAGTACCCCATGAAGGATGAGTCTACTTTAGCCAGTCTGAAACCTGGTTGAACTAATTGTTCCCTATCTCTAGTCCTATAATTGTGTCTTTCACCTCTTTTACCGAAAAGATTTAGATTTTTCCTTACGTACATGATGTTTTCGTAGATATATTGCCAAGGTACCGTCATGATGTTAATATCTTAGTTAACAGTTCCCTTAGAGAATCGCGCCTGTGGAGGCTATATATCGCTCTGATGGCTCTTTTCTACAGAATAAAAATAGACTCTATATATGCAGCCCGTCCCCATAGTAAAATATCGTAAGACATAATACTATGAAAGTAACTGAAATAGACCAGCCTCGCGATATCATCATTGAATTGACGGATTTTTCTCACCGCATATGCTGCTGAACTTAGCCGTACTGCAAGAGATAATTGCAGCCTTGAGTCGAGCGTGATCCCCAGGAAAACAGTTTTATCGACGAATTCTAGTTTCTCTTTATTCAATACTACAATGATGTTATATAGTACTAGATCAGTAGTGTACGGCGCCGATGCGTCACTACATCGTATATGTCCACAGGCATATCTGAGTTCAGTTGTCAGCTGTACGTCAAATGAGCGATTGCTTAGCGATAAAAATAACAAAATAGTGGAATGTGCGGTTAAAATTTGTATGTCACGGTCTGAAAAGACTAATAAAACAAGGCGTCTTTGTGAGATTTGACAAAGACGCGGTCATGTCACGTAATGGCGGCCGCCTGGCCGGTCGGCATACTATGATGTAAATGTGTGCGTGAGGCGCATGTTTGTACAAACGGTCCCGGCAAACTTACTATGCTTCATTTTCGATATACGTGGCGCGGGGTCCTTCTTTTTTCTTCTAGTCTGTGGTGGCAACATATTGAATTATTGAAGAAATTAAGCGATCTCGAAATCAAAATTACAACAGTCATTGGGGCTCTTCATGCGTGGAATTCAGGAGCATTCTTAATATTAATAATATTATAAATTAATTAATTACTTAATATTAATAATTAATAATATTATAAGGTTCACATTGTCCCTGTCGGGCACAACAATTCAATAAAATATACAAATATGAGTAGTCGCTTGATTAAAAAAAAAAATATCACACACAAATTAAATTCAAAAAGCCATATCACAAATAGAAATTATATTAAATTATATTCCAACGAAAGAAAATGAAACAGTTTCTGATTTGACCACCATTGTTGAAAAAGTAAGTGCTGCGGTAAATGCTCTCAGTGACAAGACAGGCGCAGCCAGACCTATCGAAGCCGAATTCATGACGTAATGATGGCGCATACCAACAACCAGCTCATTACTAATGTCCGTAACTATGATAAAAATCAGAAAAAGGGATATAGGTACTTTACGGTGTACTTACATCAGCACGATACGGAGCATGGAGTGACAGTGATCGTTTAGACGTGCTCGTGAACACATACTGGCCTAGGAACTGCTCAATGTTTAGACGTGCTCGTGAACACACACTGGCCTAGGAACTGCTCAATGTTTAGACGTGCTCGTGAACACACACTGGCCTAGGAACTGCTCAATGTTTAGACGTGCTCGTGAACACATACTGGCCTAGGAACTGCTCAATGTTTAGACGTGCTCGTGAACACACACTGGCCTAGGAACTGCTCAATGTGTAGACGTGCTCGTGAACACACACTGGCCTAGGAACTGCTCAATGTTTAGACGTGCTCGTGAACACATACTGGCCTAGGAACTGCTCAATGTTTAGACGTGCTCGTGAACACATACTGGCCTAGGAACTGCTCAATGTTTAGACGTGCTCGTGAACACATACTGGCCTAGGAACTGCTCAATGTTTCCTTTTAAGTTCAAAGTATTCATTGGTACAGTGTTAGTAACAGAAACTGTAACACTAAACTGTGTAGAAGTTAAAGGAGCTATTTGTCTCGTTTAACTGTATCCCAATTCTGCGCCCACGGATGTATTATACCTGACACTATGTATGTCCCAAGTATGTCGGATCTGAATCGTGTCAAATCGTGTGTACCTTTATTTTTTTTTTTGTGGATAGGAAATCATCAAATGACTTCTCCCGCTCTGGGCAGAGCGGGAGGGCGTGTCAGACTTTTACTGACTAAAACCCACCCGTGTTCCTTCAGTTGCCCATGCCAGGGCCACGGTATCTCTTTCGAACAACCCGCGACCCCGGCGGCAATGGATTCGACATAAATTATTATGACAAGACGTGTAATTTGTACTATATGGTGATCAATAAAAGTTTATAAGTTGGTGATTACACAAAGCTAACGTAATATTAATAGGCTAGTTGACAGTAAGAAAAATACCTTCTGAATTTTATTATGTAGAATGGTTGCGAGCTAAAAGTATCAAAATTTAACTTAGTTTTGTTAATGATTTTAGATTAATTAATATTTTTGAGAAATAATTACGTACAAAGATAGCCATTGGTCACGTGACATTGAACGCCAATCAGAGCGCGACACGTCTCACTTTCAGTCATGTCACTTTGACAAAATAACATTGTTTCAGGGTTCCGTCCCACTTCAGGATATTTTCTCCTAAGTTTAGGGGATTTTTTAGATTCGCATTTTTATTTAAGGAATAGTTAGAAAACATACACTTCTGGACACATCTATTGGCCCACCTTAGAGTTTAGGTTTCGATGGCCCCTACCGAAATATGATTGCTAGATTGAACAAAAACTGTTGATGCAGTTTTAAACCTGATACATTTTACCATCTTTTTCGATCGTATTGTTTTAAATTTGAATTCAGAATACCATACGACATGGAGCTACGCCTAACAAGTCGGATATGCGCCTTGTTAAAGGCAATTGATTTTTGAATGAAAAACATGTTTTATCAAACAAAGGTTTAATTTAATAACGCGTGTTGCCTCCATGGGCATCTACCACAGCTCTCATACGATTAGGCATAGAGTTTATCAACCGCTCTATGAAATTTTGAGGGATCATCTCCCATTCCTCTTCTATGGCAGTTTTCAACTCCTGCATCGTCTGGGCAACTGGCTGACGAGCCCTAACACGTCTTTTTAGCTCGTCCCACATGTGCTCAATGGGGTTCATGTCTGGGCTTCTGGCTGGCCAGTCCATAACTGTGATGTTCACATCCCGAAGATATTCCCTGACGATGCCGGCCGCATGGGCTCTTGCATTATCATGCATAAAAAGGAAATTTGGGCCCACATAGTCCGCGTATGGTATCACGTGAGGTTCTAAGCACTCACGAATGTACCTTTCAGCATTTAATGTTGGCAGCCGTGGTCCTGTAACAACCTCAAGTTGAGTTTTGCCGCTCGCGGATATACCGCCCCAGACAGTCCATGAGCCACCGCCATAAGCCACCCTCTCTTCAAAGCAGCATTGTGCGAAACGCTCTCCTTTACGTCGGTAGACCTTCTTCCTTCCATCATTGCCATGTAACACAATTTTAGACTCATCAGAAAAGAGTACACGGCTCTAATCTTGCTGTGTCCAATTTAAATGACTGCGTGCGAAATGAAGGCGCGCTGTTCGGTGGGCTCGCGTTAGTTTGGGGCCATTAGCTGGCTTGTGTGGTACCATATCGCGTTCTTTTAACCTTCTCCGAACAGTTCGAGCGCTCACAGATACTCCGTGGAAGTCGCGAAGTTGGTTTTGTATCTCAATGGAGGTAAGGTGACGATTTCTCAAGCTGGTCGTCACGATGAATCGATCCTGCCTTTCAGTTGTGACCCGAGATCGTGGCCTTCCTTGGCGACGAACAAAGCCGCCAGTCTCTAGGTACCTCCGATAAACATTTCGGACCGCAGATCGACTTAAATTAAGTTGAGCACTCACGTTTCTTTGGCTGTGTCCGGCCTGAATAAGTGCCACAGCTTGGGCGGCGACTTCAGTTGAAGTATACATAGATTATTGATAGAACCTCACCTTAAAGTTAAGAATAAGTAATGTTTGTTGCAAAACCAAAGATATCAATCACTTTTTCAAGAATTAAATCCAAGTAAACCAATAAAACCAAGTTTTCTTAGTATTCGATTGTTTGATATCAACAAACAGGCTCCAAATTGTCTTTTGTTTCTTTAAATTCTGTGTTCGAAATTCAAAAAAAGACTATTGAATGAAATTGTGAATGTGCCAGGTTCAAAACTGCATAAAAACTTTTTGCTCGACCTAATATAAAATTTTAGCTAGGACCAAACGAAACTGAAAATACAAGGTGGGCCAAAAGATGTGTCCAGAAGTGTATTATAGTATAATGTAGCCTCCATTGTCCGTCCGTCTGTCACAGGTATGGTCACAGGGCTGTACCTATCTCATGAACCGTAATAGGTAGACAGTTGAAATTTTCACAGATTGTGTATTTCTATTACGGCTATAACAACAAATAATAAAAATAAAATAAAGTTAAACATTAAATGGGGTCCCCATACAATACATTTTTAATAAAAAAAAAAAATCCCCTAGCATGTAGGGTATCATCGTCTAGAACTCATCGAGTAAGACCCCGTTCCTACGGACGTATTAAAATCGCGGTGGAATAAAAACGCCTAGCACGGTTTTTTCCCACCTTCAACAGAGTGTTCGAACGAGCGTTAAAAATCCACTGATTCTTCGTACAGTGCGGACGTACGATGGGTTCCGTAAAATTATTAGCGGCAGCTATCTGTGAGGCTAGGAGACCACAACAGAACCAAATATTTGGGATGCATCCCTTGAATGTTTATATAGGTACTTAGGTATTTAAAAGGCCAATTTTAGCAATGATTTATGGAAATAATTATCCTGAAATTTTGTAATAATTATCAATTAAATAGCATATAAAGTATACTATATTTTTGAGGAGCTCGTGGCTAAGTAATAACAGCCGCACGGGTCGAACCATCAGGTTAAGCTACGCTTGCTGGGGTCGGTCCGTGGATGGGTGACCATTTTTTTTCCGCCGTTGGTCCCGGCTGTCATTCGTGGATCTTTGCTGGCAAGCTGACAGTCGTTACGGGTCAACAGAAGCCCGAAAGTCTGCCAACCAGTCTTACCCGGGGGGTATCGTATTACCCAGTTATGGGTTGTGGAGGTCAGATAGGCAGTCGCTCCATGTAAAATATTGGTATTCAGCTGCATCCGGTTAGACTGGAAGCCGACCCCAACATAGTTGGGAAAAGGCTAAGCAGATTGATATACTCGTAGTATACTGTATTTTCCCAAATTAAAGCCGTTTAGTGTTTACTTACTTTCTTTATGATAAACTCGACCCATACACATGTACAGAACTGTTTTAAGATTCCATATTATAGGTAGGTAGGTACCTAATATTAGAATTGGAAACATCGGAGAAAAATAATAAAACAAAAACAACGGGCAAAAAATATCCTTATTTGTAAAATAAAGTGAGTGCGTATACTGCGTACCTACCTACGCTACTTTAACCGATATCGCCCAATGAAGTCCGATAACTAACCAAATAAATTACTTTCATTACGTCGTTAAAGGAATAATCAGTCAATAATCATCAAATAATCAGGTTTATTTACTGCGTTCTTCGTCTCAGCATCGCTGTGCGCCACGGCCTTGAGCATGTAGCCCGTCCGCACTCTACGAGCCGGCGCACCGTACTGAGCAACGCGCGCGATTATTTCGCGTCCGTGGGAACACAAGTACAGAACTTCGTATGTCGCCTTCATTCAACGCTCAACGCCGAGCGTTGAAAATGGAACACCGCGCGATTATAAATCACAGTGTGAACAGAGGGGCAATTCCCGTATTTTTATAACAACGTTCGCAATCTCATCTCAGTCTCAATCTGTCAAAATTGTATAGAGTTTGCCTACATTTTTGACATTTGATTGTCGCTGGCTGACATTGCGACTTGGAATTTGAACGTTTTTAATTACGAGAATTGGCCCTCAGGTGTACAGCTTTCTGTTTGTTCTATTCCAAGCGCGCCACTCGATTTTATCCCGCCGCGATAGTTTACGTCCGTGCGTACGTCGGCTTACTGGCGAGCGCCGCGTAAACCAACA
This sequence comes from Cosmia pyralina, assembly GCA_946251885.1. Classification (NCBI taxonomy): domain Eukaryota; kingdom Metazoa; phylum Arthropoda; class Insecta; order Lepidoptera; family Noctuidae; genus Cosmia; species Cosmia pyralina. Next base: position 25,649,478 of record OX276359.1, read on the forward strand.
GAGTTATATGAAAACAATGTGTTACGGAATTAATACATTGTTTACCTGGATTATTAACATATAGGATACTTTTAATCCATCCCGGTAGTACCTACATTCCATGTGATATTTTCCGACATTCATGCGGGTGAAGCCGCGGGCAAAAGCTAGTTAAAATGAATTTCTTCCCGTCTGCATTCACTTCGGAAATATTCGGAATGGAGGGGCGAGGGGCTGGTGGTGGCTGTACCCCCCTCTGCCCCCTCTGCCGCCGTCCCCGCAGGTGGCATCGATCGCCCCGCCTGGCAACAACTAGCTAGTGGCTCCCATTCGCGTTTCATTTCATATTTCACAGAACACACTGACGATGCCACCGCGCCTATACCCTCACTTCACATCTTTCTAAAGACTAAGTCTCTTAATAAATATCTTGCGTAAGTTCTCTTGCAATAATCAACACAATGCTACTAATATGCCACACATTCCTAATAGTTTCGATGATAGAGCTGTGAAGGTCAGACTCGGAAGTAGACCACATCTCTTCTCTCTATCTCATGCCATACGTGCGCTGTCAAGATGCACTACTAACTACTTAAGTTCTGTAAATAGTTTTTTCAATACACTTCCTCGAAAACTGGTTCATATCGCACTACGATTAGGTTCACAATGCAATATATTTCACACGCGTGCGATTTTTCGTTTTCCAACACGTGTGCGGGAATGAAAATTGCCACAGATAACTTATACATAAAGTTAGTCCAAATTGGTTCAATGCCACACCGTCTCTCAACATTCACCTCGGTCATTCGGAGGTGAATGTTTTTTTTTTAATCTCATTTTTTTTAATAGAACATCATCAAAAACCATGATTATTCCAAAAAAAAAAACGTTTATGAACAAATCAACATTTATTTGTGTTCTAAACTCAAAAATATTTGAATTTTCTATTTTTCATATTAGGCTGTTTATCGGCTTTACCTTTGCTTCTTCTTCAACCTGGCGAAAGCAAAACGCGGAGAAAAAAGAAAATTTAAATCATAGTTTCCTAATAATTCATGACAAAAATATTTTTCGTTATTTTATTTTATTTCTTCATAAGTGTATTGAAAAACGTCGTATTTTTTTTTTTAATTTCGTATTTAGTTTTTTTAATTAGACCAAGTTTTATTTAAATAACAAATGTATGGTAAAATTAAATACAAAACTAAAACTAAACCTTAAAAATCTAACAAAAGTGGGTGTCCATGAGGAATGGTGCCAAGAACACTGGCTGCATTTCCGCGTTGAATAGCAATAGCTATTTAATTAATTAATTCTCTGTGCGAGAAATGAGCCAGCCCTCCTGTCACCAGCGGCGTCGACTAATCGAGGAAACAATTGCTTGAAAAATTTTCAAAAACGTCGTTTGATACACCTGGACAAAAATTCTTCACTTGTATCACAATCTACTATTATACATCCATGATGTAGATAAAATGTAGTCGGTCATCTGAGCAGTAGTGGAGAACAAAGGAAGCTTCCCTCGTCGCGGCAGCTCAGTTACAGCGCCATCGCTCAACACCACGCTGTTATCAACTGAACCCATAAACATTTAATGGTTTAGGTACTAACAGTAAATGTGTGCTGTAAACCTATTTACATAATGTATACATGGCATATAATATTTACTCTTATTCGACTAACAGCATGTAAACTAGAATCTTAATTTTTGTATTAATAATCATCGTCATCATCTCAGCAGAAAGACCCGCTTGCTGGCATAGGTATCTCAGCAGAAAGACCCGCTTGCTGGCATAGGTATCTCAGTCGAAAGACCCGCTTGCTGGCATAGGTATCTCAGCAGAAAGACCCGCTTGCTGGCATAGGTATCTCTGCAGAAAGACCCGCTTGCTGGCATAGGTATCTCAGCCGAAAGCCCCGCTTGCTGGCATAGGTATCTCAGCCGAAAGACCCGCTTGCTGACGTAGGTATCTCAGCCGAATGACCCGCTTGCTGGCATAGGTATCTCAGCCGAAACACCCGCTTGCTGGCATAGGTATCTCAGCCGAAAGACCCGCTTGCTGGCATAGGTATCTCAGCAGAAAGACCTGCTTGCTGGCATAGGTATCTCAGCCGAAAGACCCGCTTGCTGGCATAGGTATCTCAGCAGAAAGACCTGCTTGCTGGCATAGGTATCTCAGCCGAAAGACCCGCTTGCTGGCATAGGTATCTCAGCAGAAAGACCCGCTTGCTGGCATAGGTATCTCCCAAACATAAAACATTAGATGCATACTTAGCATAATTATTGTGTTGCCTAACGTAACTTATTAACATTTAATGTTTTGATATTTTACCATATTTTATTATTTTCTTCACGCACATAATAATATGTGAGTCATCCACGTTTTAGTGATCACTGACAAATCCACTCCTGTGTCCACACAGATTTCGATAGTGGATAAAAATGCTAGAAGCCAATTATGTGTCAACTCGAAAAACGCAAATGAACTAAAAACCCACCCATCTCTATTATCTATCTCTCTACTATCTCGATATTCCCATGATCAATATTGATATTGATGTTTTCATAGTAATTAATGTTAATCAACAGTCATTTTAGTATTTATATTATAATTGTCCGTTTAGTTGAAAAACTGGGCCAGACAAAGTATGGGTGGTTGCCAGTGTCCTTTGGCTCTTTTTAACCGACTTCAAAAAGGAGGAGGTTCTAAATTCGTCGGAACCTTTTTTTTATTTTTTTTTTATGTATTGTCCCCGATTACTCGAAGATGGCTGGACCGATTTGGTTTTTTTTTATTTTATTCGAGAGGGTATACATCACAGTTGGTCCCAAATAAAATTGATTAACTTTGCTTTGGTAGTTTTTGAGTTAGCTTCAATAATACGTATTTTTTCCCCACTTTTATATGGATGATGCTCTAGTTTGTTTTGCAGGTAGGGGTATTAGAATTTGTGTGGGGTAGGTACACAATTAAAAAGTGGAAAATAAAAACTTTTTTACAAAAAAATACAACCGGCTTCCAAAAACAATACTACAAAGTGAAAAATAACTTATTAAAGTTATTTTTCACTTTGTAGTGTTGTTGTTCGTTTTTTGCCACCGACTTCCGAAATTATTCGGAAGTCGGTGGCAAAAAACGAAAATACATTTAACTAGACACCGACTTCCTAAATTAAAGTTATTTTTTACTTTGTAGTGTTGTTTTTGGAATTCGGTTGTATTTTTTTGTAAAAAAGTTTTTTTTAATCTTTTCTTTTTTCTTAGTTGTTCTCTGACGATAATTTCACCCCTGTACATACTCCTAGAACTACATTTATTTTTATTCATTAATACCTTACAAATCCCTTTATATATAAACGTTGCTAGCATCTAGGTAAAAGTATTCTTTATAAATAAACTCCTAAATCTTCAGGTTATGTACTGATTGCACATTTCAATATTTCATCTGATTTCGAAGTTACATCTCGGTCCCACACCGCTGACCCGTTTAACAAAACACTAATCTCACGTGGGCTCATGTCATCGTATGCATACTGTGCAGTTGTGCAGTGTGCATACCATACTTTACTCCCCTTGCCATCCCCCCCCCCCCCTCCACACACTCCTGACGGGGTGCGGGGGTGTAACTGTACGTACGTAGCCGTACAAGTGGGGGTGGTTATAAATAGATGTCCTCCGTCAGTGCCAAGGTCGGTGCGGATCGATAAGACCGGGCGGGGACGCATGCGGGGGCCGGGGGCCAGGGCCGTAGCCCTGGGGCCCGTCGCATTCTACTGCAACAGATTCAAGCACTGCTAGCGGACGCACAGACTACGGTACAATTTTGTTAGAATTAATTACACTAAACATTGTTATAACAGAGCAGTAAATAAAGTGTTTCTTAGTACCTAAATCTTTTACATTTCCCATGCAACTACTATACTATGGAGTACAAGGTTTTAACCACAGAAATCTAAATAATAAGGCACTTGATAGATAAAAAGACAGTAGATAGCATTTCTAGTGCCTTATTATTTAGATTTCTGTGGTTTTAACCGTCCGACAACTTTTTGTCTACCGCGCACTAATCCGCAAACACTCAAACTTGCCACTAAACAGTAATCCTTCCACAGCTAGAAGAAGACTAGAACCCCCATGTCTTACAAAAAGCACGCACACGACTGTTGCTAAACGACACTACCCATTTGTAAGCGGCCGGCGGCGGCGGCGGCACCCTCACTAAATAATAAATTGAACCAGATATTGAATATACATTCCCTTAACACATTTTATTGTAAATCTTTATTGACTCTTGACTACAGTAAAACAGGAGACATAATAAAATCGCAATAGAAGGAGGGGTCCGAGCAATCCTCCGAGCGTCGGAAAGCACGTTAAGTCTTTGATCCCGGCTGTCATTCGTGGATCTTTGACAGTCCTTACGGGTCATATTACCCAGTAACTGGGTTGTGCAGGTCAGATAGGCAGAAGCTCCATGTAAAATACTGGTATCCAGTTGCATCCGGTCAGACTGGAAGCCGACCCCAACACATTTGGGAAAAGGCCAGGCAGATAATGACATGATGGTGACTAATACAATTACCACTCTATAGGTACACACCCTCACTCATACACACACCCCCACCCTCACGTGCACAAACACACCCCCACACACACACACACATTTAGGGCTTGAAATCCGGATATCCAGATATCCGTATTATCCGGATATCCGCCGATTTTCAAATCCGGATTTTACTTGAATGACCATCCGGATTTTTCGGATGTTACGGATAGTTGTATTTTTCTTTTAAATATTAAATAAAAAGCTGTCATCCGTAAAGTACATAACTGTTATTACGTTATTTATTATTTTCATGTAGTTTATCACTCTTGCAATTATTTATTCACTTCACAAATCACAAAAGTCAATTCAGTGACAGAGATCATAACAACATTGACCACTTGTTAACTTTATGTTAAGCTCACATCCATACTGCACGCATTTTCAAGATTGTATTGTATTGTATCATTTGTATAGCCCGCACGGTCGCTTTTCACTTAAGAGCGTTAATGTCGCGCGCGCTGGCAACGTCGCATTTCTAAAGGTTTTTCGTGATTATTTTAATAAACTTATATCAAAGGACAATTTTCCATTTCAATGAAATATTGTCAATTATTTTCTATTTTCTAAGAATAAATATCAAAATAACTGTCAAAAAATAGCATACATACTTATAAATACCAACGATCTAAGAATTTGAGATAGAAAATTGTCCTTTAATTTAAATTTATTAAAAAAAATCACGAAAAACCTTTAGAAATGCGACGTTGCCAGCGCGCGTGACATTAACGCTCTTAAAACCAATTTTTGTTCTAAAATTTTCAACCAAGCTTTGCCCCTCATTGTTATTGTCAACTGGCACCAGTCCGGCCCTTTGCGCACTCATAAACATATTGTATTCCATGTAGAGAGGTGTTGTGAACTGTTGTGTTAAGTTTGTGTAAAAAGCCAAAAAGCCAATGCAGTCAGAATTCAGATGTAAGTAAATTTCATTCTTCACTTTCGCTATGGCTGTTGATAGTAATGCGTACTCGTATTAACTCGTATAGTGTAATCAATATTGTTTAAAAGGTCTAGAATTTTCAAAATTAAAGAGGGCTTTTCTTTGTTTTCAGATTTTTGTGATTAAAAATATTCATATTTACATATAATAGGTCTTTACCTATGAAATTGCCGTTTTGTATGAAAAAATTGAAACGAATTTTTTTCATGCATTTTTATTTGTATTAATCGAAGTAATCACCCATGCAATCAATGCATCTTTGCCAACGCAGTGGCAGTTTATTGATGCCCTTCTTAAAGAAATAAGCTGGACGGGAGGCAACAAATTCTTCAAAGGCATTTTGTACTGCCTCTCGGGTATTGAATTTTTTTCCCGCCAAGAAGTTATCCAAATTCTGGAAAAAGTAGTAGTCTGTAGGCGCAAGGTCTGGTGAGTAGGGCGGATGACGGAGAGCTTCCAACCCCAGTTCTTGCAACTTGGAGACCGTCTGCTGTGCAGTATGAGGTCGCGCGTTGTCGTGCAGGAGCAGCGGAGACGAGCGATTGACCAATGCTGGTTGGAGATGTGCCAGCTTCTCCATCATTGTGTTCAGTTCTTCACAGTACACATCTGAAATAATGCTCACCCCGTTTGATAAGAAGCTGTGAAGAATCACACCGGCGCTAGACCACCAAACAGTGACCATCACTTTTCTAGGGGTAAGTTTTCGTTTAGGGCATTGTTTAGGTGCTGAACCAGGATCCAACCAACTTGCTGAGTACTTGCGGTTATCAAACAGAATCCATTTTTCATCGCAGGTAACAATGCGGTTCAAAATTCCTTCATTTGTGTGTCTGTTGTGCAGTGCAAGGCACGTCTCGACCCGTACTTCGCGCTGGCGATCATTGAGTTCGTGGGGCACCCATTTGTCAAGCTTTTTTACCTTGCCAATTTGACGCAAATGGACCAATATTATTTTGACGCTAACGTCGAAAGCTGCTGCTAATTCAGCCGTAGATTGTGTATCATCAGCTTCCACAATCGCCTTTAATTCGTCATTGTCGACCAAAGTCTTCGGACGACCGCGAGGTTCATTTTTCAGGTCGAAATTTCCAGAACGGAAGCGAGCAAACCAATAACAAGTGGTGCGTTGGTTTGTAGTGTTAGCTCCGTAAACGTCGTTGATGTTGCGTGCCGCTTGTGCCGCGTTGCTGCCACGACGGTACTCATATTCCATAATTACTCGAATTTTTAACGTATCCATGATGATGAAAAAGATTGAAATGCGATGAAAATGTAACACTAATCAATAAACAAATGACTACTTTTGGAAAAAAAAATCCATGTTTTTAAAATAAAATTAATTTGAAATTAGAATTCTTAGCCAAACAAAAATTATTTTGATTTGAAATGGCCAGTACTGCAGAACGGCAATTTCATAGGTAAAGACCTAATATAATACGTAATTCTGTGTACATTGTCTTCCGTTTCAGGTCTACATCTGCCTGAAACGTTTTCTTTCGAATATGACTCGTGAACGTCGTTGTGATATGTGTTTCACAGTTAGGTAACTTGTTGTGGCAGACGAGCAACGGAAGCTTTCCTTCGATTCTAAAGCTCAAAACTAAAACGGAATCATTAGCAAAAAGACGTGATCTATCTTCTGTCTAAATGAAGTGAAGGGATAGCGCTCGGCTCCCTGCGTCGCCGTCGCTCACTCGTGTTCGTTGATTGATTTCACAAAACTTCGTGTACCGCTTATTAATGGGAGCTATTTGTTTTTCCTAACAATGAATCAAAGTCATTCATTTGTTCGCCCGAGCCGAGTCTTGCCGAGCACGTCTTACCGAGCAGAGTCTTGCCGAACAGAGTCTTGCCGAGCAGAGTCTTGCCGAGCCGAGTCTTGCCGAGCCGAGTTTTGCCGAGCATCAGAGCCAATCGCACCCGAACAGAAGTCGTAGCAACCGGCATCAGATGGTGCGACGCTTCGATCAATTATTTGATCGAGGAAGGTGTGACGCAACCAGTCGGAGCGACTCAGGAAGCGATAATTATGATTAAGAGCGTTGGCTCCGTACGGCATTTCATACATACTTTCAAATCCTTTTTTATCGAAATGAATGTTCCGATTTTAATGAAACTCCTTCCTTCCTCCTTCCTTCTATTAATAAATAAAAAATCTTTTACTTTTCCTCGTAACACGACGCGACGTGACCTTGGCATTGGACGTCGGCCCATCATTTCGTTGGTCGGTCGGTGCCAGTACTTACACCATTCGAGGACAAGTTCAAGGTGCGCGTGCGCCGCTACATCACCGCGTGTCCGCTCCCGCCACCTTTGTGTTCACACGTCACATCACAGATACGCGCAGAAGGCATAGTCGCAGTAGATCGCTCTAATGTTTCGATGCTGTGCAGTGTGCTGTTATAATGCAGAATCAAGCATATTTAGATACAGAAAGAAAAATGAATACAAGAGCACGCTGACGAGGGCAGTTAAAGTTAAGGTGGAATTTGTGCTCACGACTCGCGCCCGCGCCGGTAGTTATATTACCCGTCGCGTACTTGCGTCGTATGCCGTGCGGCACTGACGCAAGCCGAGCCTGTAGTTACCCGTCGCATCGTATGCCGTGCGGCGCTGACGCAAGGCGAGCCTGTAGTTACCCGTCGCATCGTATGCCGTGCGACGCTGACGCAAGGCGAGCCTGTAGTTACCCGTTGCATCGTATGCCGTGCGGCGCTGACGCAAGTCGAGCCTATAGTTACCCGTCACATCGTATGCCGTGCGGCGCTGACGCAAGGCAAGCCTGTAGTTACCCGTCGCATCGTATGCCGTGCGGCGCTGACGCAAGGCGAGCCTGTAGTTACCCGTCGCATCGTATGCCGTGCGGCGCTGACGCAAGGCGAGCCTGTAGTTACCCGTCGCATCGTATGCCGTGCGGCGCTGACGCAAAGCGAGCCTGTAGTTACCCGTCGCATCGTATGCCGTGCGGCGCTGACGCAAGGCAAGCCTGTAGTTACCCGTCGCATCGTATGCCGTGTGGCGCTGACGCAAGGCGAGCCTGTAGTTACCCGTCGCATCGTATGCCGTGCGGCGCTGACGCAAGGCGAGCCTGTAGTTACCCGTCGCATCGTATGCCGTGCGGCGCTGACGCAAGACGAGCCTGTAGTTACCCGTCGCATCGTATGCCGTGCGGCGCTGACGCAAGGCGAGCCTGTAGTTACCCGTCGCATCGTATGCCGTGCGGCGCTGACGCAAGGCGAGCCTGTAGTTACCCGTCGCATCGTATGCCGTGCGGCGCTGACGCAAGGCGAGCCTGTAGTTACCCGTCGCATCGTATGCCGTGCGGCGCTGACGCAAGGCGAGCCTGTAGTTACCCGTCGCATCGTATGCCGTGCGGCGCTGACGCAAGGCGAGCCTGTAGTTACCCGTCGCATCGTATGCCGTGCGGCGCTGACGCAAGGCGAGCCTGTAGTTACCCGTCGCATCGTATGCCGTGCGGCGCTGTCCCAAGCTGAGCTAATTCCAGACATTGCCTACTGCGTCCATATGGCTATAACTACTACATGTAGGTAGATATATAAGACACGCTGACAGCTGAGTATAATTATGGAAACAGACGCTAATTAGAATTTCAGGAAAGTGTATTTTAAACGTTTGACAAGTAAAGTGGCTGAGCGCAAATTACTCATTGGATATTTTTTGTAAAGCTCTGATCTGTTTGAACTAGCTCCAATAATATTTTATTAAGAATTTGATGTAACTGAGTGCTCCTTGTATGGAGCATTTACTGACTGGTCCTGTTCGCAGAGCATTTACTGAGTGCTCCTGTACGCAGAGCATTTACTGAGTGCAGGAGCACAGGATACAGGAGTATGCAGAGCATTTACTGACTGGTCCCGTACGCACACCATTTACTGACTCGTCCTGTACGCAGAGCATTTACATATCTTCATTTAAACAGATGCGAAAGCCACACAAAGAAAAGTCGTACAGATAAAAACGATAACGTAGGGATTTTCAGTTTTTTACACTCAACAAAATAGTTCGCTTCCAATTACATAAAACAAGAACATAGAAAGACAAATGTGTGAAAAAAAGAAGAAGACTCTTACTGGGAAGTGTCACAATGTCAGAACGGCGTGTGCCAATAGGGTTGTACACGTCAAACTTCGTCAACACGCAGCTGAAACTGTTTATCCTTTTTAGGGCTCCGTAACAAAATGAAAAAACTTTTTTACAAAAAAATACAACCGACTTCCAAAAACAACACTACAAAGTGAAAAATAACTTTAATTTCGGAAGTCGGTGTCTAGTTAAATGTATTTTCGTTTTTTGCCACCGACTTCCGAAATTAAAGTTATTTTCCACTTTGTAGTGTTGTTTTTGAAAGTCGGTTGTATTTTTTTGTAAAAAAGTTTTTATTTTTCACTTTTTAGTTGTGTACCTACCCCACACAAATTCTAATACCACTATCTGCAAAACAAACTAGAACATCATCCATATAAAAGTGGGGAAAAAATACGTATTATTGAAGCTAACTCAAAAACTACCAAAGCAAAGTTAATCAATTTTATATGGGACCAACTGTGATGTATACCCTCTCAAATAAAACAAAAAAAATCTAATTCGGTCCAGCCATCTTCGAGTAATCGGGGAACATACATAAAAAAAAATAAAAAAAAAAAGGTTCCGACGAATTGAGAACCTCCTCCTTTTTGAAGTCTGTTAAAAAAGGAACCCTTATGGTGCGACTCAGTCTGTCTGTCTGTCTGTCAGAGCTGGACATCTCAAGAACTACGAATGCCATCAACATGAAATTTGGAACAGTTTTAGATGACGTTTGCCTAACTATTTTGCAAATAAGAAAAATATATTTTTTTTTTTTTGCAACAAGGCCTGAAAGGGGGTCTTAAAAATTTGAAGTGAGGCCGCATAGTTTTCGACTTTTGATGAAAAATGTAAAAAAATATATCGTTCGCCCCTTATCTCCGAAGTTTGTATAGATAGAGAAAAAATTTTAATTTTTCTATGTGAAATATCTCGGCCTGTGGGTAGATGACAAACTTACTTGGAAGCTGCACATCGATCATGTCAAAGCAAAATTAACGTCACTATTAGGAGCGTTACGAACAGTTATAAAACTGTATTCCGAAAAAGTACGACTAATTATATACAAGGTTGATATGAGCGAGAGGCATTCAATTAAACCACATATACTTTGAATCATTTTCAGCCTCTTTACTATAAATCAGATAAATAGAAGCAATACTTTAGTCATAGGATTATTTTTTAGTTTTTCTTTGTTGAAACACGACGTATCTGCCCTAACAGCTGACTAAGTATGTTGTTGAAAATTCTGTCGTTTAAAGGTGTATGACCCTAGATAACTATGCGTAGGTACCTACGCATAGTTACCTAGGGTCATACACCATAAAACGACAGAATTTTTGACACGACGTTGCCGTTTTGTTACGCACGTCAGTGGAAATGTCTACAAGGGATGTTTACATTATAATTAGATCATTAAGCTAAGTTTTTTCTTATTTTTCTTCTAAAGTTTTTTTTAATAGTTCCGAGTTAACACTATCTATAGTATTTGTGGTTTAATTTACCCTTTTTCAGGATTCCCTGTTTTCACCCCCACACAGATGGAATTTAAAAAAACCGTTTGAGATATTTCCGTAACTTGACTGAAAGATTACACGTTATTTTTCATTTTTGGTCTCATGTATAAATACTGAATTTCGAGTTTATAGGACCGCGCGTTAAAATTACTGCATACAAACTTTGACACCCCCCAATCCCTCTTTAGGGGGTAGTTTAGGAAAACTAAAAATTAAAAACTTTATATTTTACTTAGATAAATATTCGTGCCAAGTTTCAACTCTATTAACTCAAGGAATAAGATTTTTCATACAAACTTTGGACCCCCGTTTCAACCTCTTAGGAGGTGAATTTTGTAAAATCCTTTCTTAGTGCACCCCTAGATCTCATAAGGAACCTACGTGCAAAATTTGGAATCTCTAAACCCAGCGCTTTGGGCTGTGCGTTGATATATCAGTCAGTCAGTCAGTCAGTCTGTTTCTTCTTTTATGTGTCTTGGATTCTGAACGGAACGTCAAGTTGTACCGACTTGGATGTGTTCGGAAATGGGGTTGGCATCACTGTATAGCTGTCAATATCATTTTGAGTTTTTTTTGAGTTTGCGGGGGAAAATAACAGTGACAGATGACGACTGTCATTCAAGGTTCCTGTACCTGACGAGGACTTCGTGTATAGACACCGAACTGAACGGACTTGCGCTACCAACCTCACCTCGATCTCGCCGCGTTCCAATACGAATCTAGTTCCATCCGATTCGTGTGAGCTGCTTTTTAACTGATTGTTTGTTAAATCGATCTAATTACAACTGTAGAGTGCATATTGAGTCTTATTTCGGCTACAACAATGGACGACAACCAGTCCGGCAACGAAAGCTGACATTCTCCTCCGACATATATATTTAGATTAACCTTCTAATACATTATTTTCTATTTTGTGAATGTGAGAACGTTGCAGGCCTAGTAGACTGTACATTTGTTGACTATTTTCTATTTTGTCAAGTACAGGGTGGCCCAGAGAGAAATGCACTTTTGATTTCGCGCGGATTTCTAAACGACCAAATAGAGGGGCGCGGGGATAGCAGCGGTGCGTAGCGCAGTTTTTGTAATTTTAGTCACCATGAGTCATTACACGGGAGAGCAGCGCGCGTTTTGTGTCCGCGCATTTTACCAGAATGCTCGACCCTATGTTACTGTTCGACGGCTTTACCGTGTTGAATACGAGTTGCGGCGCATCAGTGAGTGTCCAAGCACTAATTTAATAAAACAATGGATTGAAAGGTTCGAAAGGACAGGATCGACGCAAAAAATGCGGCCTCAAGGTCGTCAAAGAATATCACGGACCGATGAAAACATTCAGCGTGTTCGAGAATCTGTACGCGCGAATCCACGAATGTCGGAGCGCAAACGTTTATCGGTTTTGGGAATCTCTAGATCGACCTTGCAGCGAATTTTGCGGCTTGATTTGAAATTACATCTTTATAAGATGCAGCTAGTGCAGGAACTAAAGGCGAATCAGGATTGAGATTTGCAAATGAAATGCGAAATGAATTCAATAATTTCAATAACATTCTTTTCTCGGATGAAGCCCACTTTTACCTTAACGGATTTGTAAATAAGCAGAACTGTAGATATTGGGCAGTAGAAAATCCTCGATTGAAACATCAGAAGCCGCTACACTCACCGAAAGTTACAGTTTGGGCCGCAATTGCAAGATGGGGAATTGTCGGACCGTTTTTTTCGAAAACAATCGTGGCCAAGCTGTGACCGTTAATTCAGAGCGCTATACGGCCATGTTGAGAAGTTTTTTGATTCCAAAGCTGCAAGAATTTCGAGGTTATAACAGGAATACTTGGTTCCAGCAAGATGGGGCTACATGTCACACTTCAAACGAGAGCATCGGCGTGGTAAGAGACATGTTCCCACAAAAGTTAATTTCACGCAGGGGTGACATCTCCTGGCCACCAAAAAGCCCCGATCTCACTCCAGCAGACTTCTTTTTGTGGGGTCACCTAAAGAGCAAAGTGTACTCTAATAATCCAACAACTCTGCAGCAACTAAAACTGACTCACAACAGTAACTTTTGTGAGTTGTTGGAGTGATTGACGTGAAGGACTACAGTTACTTTTGTGAGTTGTTGGAGTGATTGGCGTGAAGGACTACAGTAACTTTTGTAAGTTGTTGGAGTGATGACATGAAGGACTACAGTAACTTTTGTGAGTTGTTGGAGTGATTGACGTGAAGGACTACAGTAACTTACGTGAGTTGTTGGAGTGATTGACGTGAAGGACTACAGTAACTTTTGTGAGTTGTTGGAGTGAAGACATGAAGCTACAGTAACTTTTGTGAGTTGTTGGAGTGATTGACGTGAAGGACTACAGTAACTTACGTGAGTTGTTGGAGTGATTGACGTGAAGGACTAAACTAAAGTAACTCTTATTATGTGCAGGTACAGAAAGATAGATATGTAAGTACAGTTTAAACAAATTGCATCGGATTTATTTTGAAGCTGTCTCTAATGATTTATGGTTTATTTTCAAACTAGCCGTTCAATATATTTTCAGATTGTCTTGGCTACATAGTTAATAAAAACCGGCCAAGTGCGTGTCAGAACACGCACAATGAAGGGTTCCGTAGTTGAAAAGAATTTATCCCAAAAAAAAACTAACGTATACAAGAATTAATGGATGATAAAAACCCTTAGAATATGTGAATTATAATTACTTAATATATTTTATTTTTTGTTCGATGTAAAGCTAGATATAAGTTTAATTAATAATATACAAATTAAATGTTTGTTTGTGAAAGTTCCTAAACTTTATATAATTATGTGATAATAGGTACTACTAGATAATAATAGATTACAGATTATAATTAAACTATAAATGTAATACCTAATAACAGAATATAATGATAATATAATACAATTTAATATAAATATTTAATAATGTAATAAAATTCTAGACTTAATGTAAACATATGTTCTAATTAATAATATTACAGACACAATATTCTAGTTTTAAGTTATTATGCTGCGCCCCAACGGTGTTATGTACTCATTAGTTGTAAGCAAAGCCTGTAACTGTGTGTACATTGCGCAATAAATAAATAAATAAATAAACTTAACAATGGATCACAAAAAAAAAAAAATATGTCAAAAACTACAAATGAATAATTTTCGGAATTTTTCCGTGGAGATATCAAGTTAAAATTAATATCAAATACGTAGTCTGTGGTCCATTAGAGTTCTAAAAAAAAGCTTGATTTTTAGGGTTCTGTACCTCAAAAGGAAAAAACGGAACCTTTATAGGATCACTTTGTTGTCCGTTTGTCTGTCTGTCTGTCTGTCGATCTGTCTATCTGTCTGTCTGTCTGTCTATCAGTTTGTGAGTCTGTCAAGACCCTTTTTCTCAGGAACGCGTGGAGGTATCAAGTTGAAATTAATATCAAATACGTAGGTCTACAGTCCTTTGGAATTCTAAAAAAATCAAGCTTCTAAGTCAACGCAATAAAAAAATACGGCCATAATTTATGCGACATATTTTGATAGTCGCAAGTAAATCAAAACCTATAGGGTACCTACTTCCCGTTGCCCTAGAAACATGAAATTTGGCAAGAAGTAAGGTCTCACAGCACATGTACAGGAAAAAGTCCGAAAATTGTTAATTTGTAATTATAACATATAAAAAATATTTTCAAGTCTGTCAGTCGGTCAAGACCCTTTTCCTCAGGAATGCGTGGAGGTATCAATTTTAAATTAATATTAAATACGTAAGTCTATGGTTCCTTGGAGTTAAAAAAAAATCAAACTTCTATGTCAACGCAATAAAAAAATACGGCCATTTATGCGACATATTTTGATACTTACGAGTAAATCCAAACCTATAGGGTACTTCCCGCTGTTCTAGAATCATGAAATTTGGTAAGAAGCAAGGTCTCGCAGTTCAAGTAAAGGTAAAAGTCCGAAAATTGTTAATTTGCATTTTTATCACATAAAAAATGTTTTTTTTTTGTATCACGATGTTAAGTTTGTTTATGGGATAAATTCTTTTCAATTACGGAACCCTTCATTGTGCGTGGTCCGACACGCACTTGACAGGTTTTTTTAGATCTCTAAGGGACCATTGACATACGTATTCGATATTAATTTCAACTTGATATCTCCACGCGTCCCTGAGGTCATGACAGACTGACAGAGATGAATTTTTTTTTTTATATGATAGAATTACAAATTAACAATTTTCGGACATTTTCTTTTATTTGTGCTGTGAGAGCTTGCTTCTTGCCAAATTTCATGATTCTAGGACAACGGGAAGTACCCTACAGGTTTTGATTTACTTGCGAGTATCAAAATATATGTCGCATAAATGCCCGTAGGTTTTTATTGCGTTGACTTAGAAGCTTGAGTTTTTTAGGACTCCAAGAGACCACAGACTTACGTATTTGATATTAATTTCAACTTGATACCTTCATGCGTGCCTGAGAAAAAGCGTCTTGACAGACTGACACACAGACAGACAGACAGACAGACAGACAGACAGACGGACAACGAAGTGATCCTATAAGGGTTCCGTTTTTTCCTTTTGAGGTACGGAACCCTAAAAACGATATAAGTAATCCCGGCTTCAGTCGCACCACCATGTCTGCACACTACTGCCTACCCCCTCGCCGCTACCGACCTCAGTGTTGTGAATGAGGACATAACACAATAAAAAAAAAGAAAAAAAAAAAAAAAAAGTTTATTGCATATTAAAAAACGTACACGGAAATGAACTCTTGACTTCCAAACTAAGTAGGACTTGTATTATGGAAGTCAAGGCACTCTCTCATTATATATGCTTAATTAATACAATAAAAGTAAGGGATGCATGCAGCAAAGAAAAAAAAAAAAAAAAAAAATAAATAAAATACCAAAAGAAAAATAACCAAAAAAATAAAAAAGTAGGTACAATACACTAGTCACGGGTGGAAGCTGTTAACATTTCGGCAATCTGAATATTAAGTTTCACAATATAGATTTGACAAATCTATACTTTTTAGATACCGAAAGTAGTCTAGCAACAGCATTCCAGGTCTGTAGACCATCTGAGAAATTATTGACTCTAACGTAGTTGGAAAACACGGAGAAGTAAGTAGTGTTGTGTGTTCGTGGTGGTCTTTGTTACGAACAGTTGGACAAACATCCAAGTTGTATGAAACAAACCATTGCCGTCGCAACACAAACTAACGTTCCAATTTATCGCATGAATTAATCCGCCCAATTTAGATCGGTGGATGTTTGCGGGCGTCGTCGGGTAGCAGCGGCATATTAGTGCGGCAGAGAGCACTCTCACCAGATCTCGACGGCATAGTGTGACAGAGAGCACTCTCATCAGATCTCGACGGCATAGTGCGACAGAGAGCACTCTCATCAGATCTCGCCGGCATAGTGCGGCATAGAGCACTCTCATCAGATCTCGACGGCATAGTGTGGCAGAGAGCACTCTTATCAGATCTCGACGGCATAGTGCGACAGAGAGCACTCTCATCAGATCTCGCCGGCATAGTGCGGCATAGAGCACTCTCACCAGATCTCGACGGCATAGTGTGACAGAGAGCACTCTCATCAGATCTCGACGGCATAGTGCGGCAGAGAGCACTCTCATCAGATCTCGACGGCATAGTGCGGCAGAGAGCACTCTCATCAGATCTCGCCGGCATAGTGCGGCATAGAGCACTCTCACCAGATCTCGACGGCATAGTGTGACAGAGAGCACTCTCATCAGATCTCGCCGGCATAGTGCGGCATAGAGCAATCTCATCAGATCTCGAGGGCATAGTGCGGCAGAGACCACTCTTATCAGATCTCAGCGGCATAGTGCAGCAGAGAGCACTCTCATCAGATCTCGACGGCATAGTGCGGCAGAGAGCACTCTCATCAGATCTCGAGGGCATAGTGCGGCAGAGACCACTCTTATCAGATCTCAGCGGCATAAAGCAGCAGAGAGCACTCTCATCAGATCTCGACGGCATAGTGCGGCATAGAGCACTCTCACCAGATCTCGACGGCATAGTGACAGAGAGCACTCTCATCAGATCTCGCCGGCATAGTGCGGCATAGAGCACTCTCATCAGATCTCGAGGGCATAGTGCGGCAGAGACCACTCTTATCAGATCTCAGCGGCATAGTGCAGCAGAGAGCACTCTCATCAGATCTCAGCGGCATAAAGCAGCAGAGAGCACTCTCATCAGATCTCGACGGCATAGTACGGCAGAATGCACTCTCATCAGATCTCAGCGGCATAGTGCGGCAGAGAGCGCATAGTTACTAGTTAGTTTATTGTTACTATATTGTAATTTTTTTTTTTTTTTTATTTATTATTGTTAGTATTAGGTCTTTACCTATGAAATTGCCGTTCTGCAGTACTGGCCATTTCAAATCAAAATAATTTTTGTTTGGCTAAGAATTCTAATTTCAAATTAATTTTATTTTAAAAACATGGATTTTTTTTTCCCAAAAGTAGTCATTTGTTTATTGATTAGTGTTACATTTTCATCGCATTTCAATCTTTTTCGTCATCATGGATACCTACGTTAAAAATTCGAGTAATTATGGAATATGAGTACCTTCGTGGCAGCAACGCGGCACAAGCGGCACGCAACATCAACGACGTTTACGGAGCTAACACTACAAACCAACGCACCACTTGTTATTGGTTTGCTCGCTTCCGTTCTGGAAATTTCGACCTGAAAAATGAACCTCGCGGTCGTCCGAAGACTTTGGTCGACAATGACGAATTAAAGGCGATTGTGGAAGCTGATGATACACAATCTACGGCTGAATTAGCGGCAGCTTTCGACGTTAGCGTCAAAACAATATTGGTCCATTTGCGTCAAATTGGCAAGGTAAAAAAGCTTGACAAATAGGTGCCCCACGAACTCAATGATCGCCAGCGCGAAGTACGCGTCGAGACGTGCCTTGCACTGCTCAACAGACACACAAATGAAGGAATTTTGAAGCGCATTGTTACCTGCGATGAAAAGTGGATTCTGTTTGATAACCGCAAGCGCTCAGCAAGTTGGTTGGATCCTGGTTCAGCACCTAAACAATGCCCTAAACGAAAACTTACCCCTAGAAAAGTGATGGTCACTGTTTGGTGGTCTAGCGCCGGTGTGATTCATCACAGCTTCTTACCAAACGGCGTGAGCATTACTTCAGATGTGTACTGTGAAGAACTGAACACAATGATGGAGAAGCTGGCACATCTCCAACCAGCATTGGTCAATCGCTCGTCTCCGCTGCTCCTGCACGACAACGCGCGACCTCATACTGCACAGCAGACGGTCTCCAAGTTGCAAGAACTGGGGTTGGAAGCTCCCGTCATCCGCCCTACTCACCAGACCTTGCGCCTACAGGCTACTACTTTTTCCAGAATTTGGATAACTTCTTGGCGGGAAAAATATTCAATACCCGAGAGGCAGTACAAAATGCCTTTGAAGAATTTGTTGCCTCCCGTCCAGCTAATTTCTTAAAGAAGGGCATCAATAAACTGCCGCTGCGTTGACAAAGATGCATTGATTGCGTGGGTGATTACTTCGATTAATACAAATGCATGAAAAAAATTCGTTTAAATTTTTTCATACAAAACGGCAATTTTATAGGTAAAGACCTATTATAACCATGGCTTCATGATACATACATAGTTTTGCATCCGGGCAACTCTTCCTCTCTCTTCCGGGCTTGGCGGCTTGCACACAAGAAAGTTTTCTCAGTGTTTTTGTAATTCTAAATTAAATAATAAAAGAATAATTTCAGAACAAAATGATGTTTATTATCAATCGGCCAATTTAAAAACAGTGTATACTTAGGTTAAGGTATGTATCTATGGGTCTTTGTTACCATAACATAAATGGTTGATTTATTTATTTTATTTATAGTGCGGCATAGAGCACTCTCATCAGATCTCGACGGCATAGTGCAGCAGAGAGCACTCTTATCAGATCTCAGCGGCACAGTGCAGCAGAGACCACTCTTATCAGATCTCAGCGGCATAGTGCGACAGGAGAGCACTCTCATCAGATTTCGACGGATAGTGCGGCAGAGAGCACTCTCATCAGATCTCGACGGCATAGTGCGGCAGAATGCACTCTCATCAGATCTCGACGGCATAGTGCGGCAGAGAGCACTCTCATCAGATCTCGACGGCATAGCGCGGCAGAATGCACTCTCATCAGATCTCAGCGGCATAGTGCAGCAGAGAGCACTCTCCTCAGATCTCGACGGTATAGTGCGGCAGAATGCACTCTCATCAGATCTCAGCGGCATAGTGCGGCAGAATGCACTTGTTAGAAAGTGGATTGTACACTATAGGTATATATATATATATATCCACTTAATTAAAAGCTTTGTATGTCAAGATGATTATTAGTTATTTACTGTGTATGAAACTAGTTATGAACATGGTGTGTAAGGAAAGGGTTTCATGAAGAAAAGCACAGAAAGACAAGACTAGGTATTTATTATTTCAATTAGGCTTGTCAATAATTATTTATCTAAGAAAGCTATTTGTCCGTTCGCAAAACTAGGTCATCGTGGAGAAGAAGGGACAAGAAACTCCACGGGAACTCAGTGTTTTATCAATACATATTTACATTAGGATCAGTCATAGTTAGGTATCACATTACCTTATAAATATAGATCAGATCATCATAGATCATTTCTCAAAGTTAGCAACTATAACACTATATAGGAACTGCACAATATCATGAGCAATATTAGTCGTATTATAACACATACCGAACAACATAGTTGCCAACAATAATCAAGATAATATTATCAATCAACTTACATGAACATTGTAGTTAGATCTTTCACAAGATCCAAGAGAATCCATTTTACACAGAACTTCTGCTATGCAGCGTGGTGTTTTACATTGGCTTAGCCAATGACGTATTATAACTTTTAGCAACTTAATAATTACGGACATGGGACACCACTCATGGTCTGTCTGTACCGTTTAACAGTTGTAACCAAAAGACTTGGATGATAGGACTTCCTTAGCAGCTTTATATTTACGGCAGACACCAGAGGGTCTTTACCGTACGACAGCTAGCATAACGAGTCCCCCTAATTCGGGGTAGTCCCGTCTTTTATAGTTTTTAAATATTGCTGGTACCTACCTACTAGGTACAAACTAGCGCCATTTTAGACCAATCACAGATGGTTATACATAATTGCCAAATAACTTCTAAAATAGGTATTACTTAACAAATCATATATTGCGAGACTGTTTTAAAACATTAAAGAATCATTTAGGAATACAGTTATTGTGTATTTATAATCTAGAAGTAAGATCTGATACGATATTAGTTTCAACCAATCAAGGGTCATGATTTATTTCTGCCAATCACAGGTCGTGACTATTGTTACAAGTTATTTAGAAATAACTTGGTGCATAGAAATTGCAATGTAAAATCATGAGAAACATTATTAGTATCATATTAATTATTACTTATTCATTTACAGTATTGTTATTATAATAAAGTCTAAACTTGATTATCAGTAGCCACCATCATTGCCTATTGTGCGACAACTCTACAATCGTTGTTGGTAATACGAGTCTTTTAAGTCACAATATAAGCAATTAATATAAAATACATCTATCTATGAAATATCAATCAAAGAAATGCAAATAACAATATGTACATTTCTACATATAAAACATTAATTTACGTTTAATAAAGTTTATTCAAATGTTATTGAAATGGAACGTTTCCGAACGTCACTGTCATCTGTCATTCTGACAGAGTGACACTGATGTTCGTAATAAGATTATCAATAAACTATTCAATTACTTAATTATTCTCCATAAATACGAACAATCGTTAATAATCCAACACGGCCATACTGATTAGTACTTTGCTCTCAAAGGACTTACAATAACATAGTCTTAAAACTTCGTTTTTGTGCACTAAAATCTAACAAAGTAGTAACAAGAGTTTCATCTTTATAAACACTAGTGTAAAGTTGATAAATATTTATATAAATATGCATAATCCAACACTGCTATTCTGATTATTACTTCGTTAACGAAGTACGTACTTAGCACACAGAAACACTATGTGACTTATCAAGACCAAATATGAATAATAATAATAAGTTTTTAGTGACAGATTCAAAAGTTCCAACTTTTTATGTTAATTTTCTAGTTTAGGTAATTCGATTATACTAAACCAATAACAATTACTATTTATCTAGACACCTTGTCTGCTGCTGGTGTGAAAGAATAGTATCAAGTAAATAGTCAACCAGCGGATAAATTATTATCAAATGAATAATCATTTCAGAGTAATATTTAGTTTACAAAACAAAACAACTGAAAAACAATAATCCATCTATCTAACCATTGAATCAAACACCAACTAGTATTCATTGTATAGCTAATCCAAACAACACATCGCTCGGTCAATCTGACAATATTGGTGCAAACTGTATTGATCATCCATATTACATTTTCTGTTAATTAATTTTAAATTATAACATGGTTACTCAGTTGGCACCTAAGTACTCTACGTTGTAGTAAAAAGTTATAAGCCAAATCAAAATTATAGAGAACCACAGCATCAGTTCCGACAAAATTAAAAGTTTATTTTAACCATACTATCAGTAAGCGCTTTGAAAGTGAAAAACAATTAAATAAAGATAATTAATAATAACCTTTCACTTTGGGTCATATTTGTTTATCAACAAGTTATGTGATGTTTGCTAATTCTTACATATTAGTACAACGGATAAAAGAAAAATATAATTATGATTCATTTACTCTATGACATAGTACAAACTTTAAATTCTGGCTTTACTACTGACCTATGTAATGTTTTTATTCATGTTAATCAGTTCTCCAATTTTCCTCAAAATGTATCATTATGAACACCAGAATCTAAAATCAGTATTTCTGTGACACAGTTCAAATTCTGTTAACTAACAGATTCTCAAAACAATATTAGAATCTTTATTATGCAATGTATCATCATATGTGTATACTTGCATTTTGTTTATGTGATGCTAAGCTCCATCCTATGTGAAAACTTGCATTTTGTTCTCAGCCCCATCTATGTGAGCACTAGAATCTCTTTCTAATGTCAAGCGGCATCCTATGTGAACACTTGCATTTTATTCTTAGCCTCCTTGTGAGCACTAGAATCTCTCCATAATGCCCAGCTTCATCCTATGTGAAAACCTGCATTATAATATTGTCAGCCTCATGTTAGTGAGAACTACAATCTCAAATTATTCTTTCCAAGTTTCATCCATATGTGAACACTTTTATTCCATTGTCAGCCTCATTTTTGTGAGAACTACAATTATAACCTTTCTTGCCAAGTTTCATCCTGTGTGAAAACTTGTATCCTATTCAGTCTCATCTTTGTGAGAACTAGAATTAATTATAATCTAGTAGGTAACTAACATAGTAACCACATATATAGTCTGCTCTTGTATCCTATTCAGTCTCATCTTTGTGAGAACTAGAATTAATTATAATCTAGTAGGTAACTAACATAGTTACCGCATATATAGTCTGCTTACGGATAAAAAGTAATAAGTACAGTTAGTGTCAATTCAAGTAAATGACTTTTCAAAGTTTAAGTTTTAATTTGATCTATTTCAAATTCAATAAATAAAAAAACTTAAAGCAAAATGTTGCACAAGATTTAGGTACTTACTTTTGGATTTTATTGTTGTTATTAGTAAAAACCATAACTATAAAATTTAATTTAGATTGCAAGGTGCTCATTTAATATGTTTTACCTGTTTTTAACAAAAAGTGATATAACTGCTGAATTCAATTATTTTAAAAACTTCATAAGCAAAATATTACAAGGTTCATAACAATAATGAGTTTATGACCTTTCCTCAGAATAATATTTACCATGTTATTATTTAAATTATAAAATGTAAAAAGATTTAACCATATTTTTTTTTTTTTGTTTTGCAACTGATTTAAGCCATAAGATTATTTATTATGTTATACTGGTAGGTATATTTTTTGTGAAATATCACTTTTACAAACTCATTATCTCATTGCATTTACTTGGTTTTAGCAGTAAGCAGATGATATTAATTATTGATTTTATAAGTTAAGCTTCAATTTGAATTTTCACAAGTCAATTTTAGGTAATTAATGTTCTTTCAACTTACTCTTATTTAAGTAGGCAAGTACTTTAGGAATACTTTTATGCAAAATACTGGTCAATTTCATATAACAAAACCTGCTTCTTAAGTCTTTAAAATACCAGTTGAAGCTTAACTTTTATTGACAAACTTTTGTTTTAAAATTCTATTTTATAGACATAGGTTACAAAAACTTAGATTAAATCATAATAAAGCAGAGCCCATAGATATATGAAAGAAGGAGATATGCCCGGTAGTTGAAAATGTATCAGAACCCGATGTCGCTAGGTTGGCCCCACCACCGCGCCACTACTACACATGTAGTTCAATAAAAGCAATAGATACAAAGTCGCGCACACACTTGCAATTCATAAATCAGAACATACTACACAATCAATTATAAACCTTAACTCGTCACACACAGCGTGCATTTACCATGCACCGTACAACTTACTCACACAAAAACATCTGGCGCTATTATTGTGTTGTGCAAAAAGCAATTTATTTTACATATACGCTAGTGATTGACTAAATCGGAAAGTTATCGATACTTCCATTTATTACTGTACAAGAAAAATTTGGGGTCCTGAAAATAAAATAAAAAATGATATGTCCAGAAAGTATTATATATTTTAAATAAAAAAAAATGTATATTAAAAAAAACACGAATCAATAAATTAAAACAATCCGGTTAAGTTGGTTTAGGCTGTGAAACCATAGGAATTGTTGAACCCTGTTATGATGTGTTTACTCAGTGACCTGTAAAGTGGAGGTATTTGTTCAGTACTTGACGTACTCTTAATTTTGGGATTGCCCATTCAAAAAGCCTGCGAGTTTTCTTTAGAGGCTGGAACATTTCTGCCTTAAAGTGAATTGAGCATATGGTGCTATATTTTGTTGGGAACCAGTTACGTAGCCTTCCTGTGGCATCAATCCATTCTTTTTTTGTATTTGTATCTTTTGGGAAGCTAAAAAGGTACTATAAGAACTTATTTATCATTTACATAATAAGTATCTTATGCTATAGTCTATAGTCTAGGAACTAGTTGGCCGCTGAGACAGGGGTGAGGCGGCGGTTCGCAACGCACGTACTGAGTAATGCGCCCCCGCTCCTCCATCCCACCGCTCACATACCTAAGGCGCGGTCAAATAGTTCCGCGCGGTCTATACTTCTTAACCTCACGATGAGTAAGCAGGTAGCAGGCAACAGGCGAATAGGCTTTTGTTATTAAAAAAAAACCCTTAGTTAAGAAATAGTTAAATATATGAAAACAAACACATGCCATGCTCATGCATAACAAATAAATAGCATGAATATGTTGACTTAGTTTAAGCAAAAATCACTAATATTTTATCTGAACCATACCGATTACTACAACGCATTCGAATCTTGTGGTGCATAGTTAAAGACTTTAGCGGATGTAAAATACCAAAACCAAAAATAAGTAAGGAAATAGCACGAAGATGCGATAATTTAAACCCAAAAATACTCGACCTAAACATTAATAAACTTACTTTACGACCGTTGGTTATGCATTTCTCAACTAGGTAAAGTAATCAAAAACAGTAAAAAAGATTATTTAACATTCTCAAAGGTTTTCCAACCGTACTTAAACGTCATCTTTTCAAGTGTTCCAACCGGGCTAAAACGGTTGACAAATTGAAAAATAAACTATAATAGCAATATAATATTCGTTGGGCAATCGACATTATTATCGATAGCCTACTTTAGTGGATCTTAACCTCATCACTATCTCGCCGCAAGACACAGCGGCTGTACTATGCGACGCTCCGCGTAAATAAAGTATCGTTTTGTTATTTTTACATTGCTTGTCCAGTCGCTTAGCGACATACTTAAGGTAGTGGTTAAGGAGCAATGTATTTGCTGCAAAAATAGTACAGCCGCTGCGATATTTGAAAACAAAAATAACGTAGTAAAAGCAAGAAATATTTTACGATTTGTTGTTTTTTATGATTTTAAAGATAAATACAGTAAAATACTTTTACTTACATATGGTAAGTGATTCCGTGAGATACGAAGTTATTAATATCACTTCGGTTTTTGCAGGAAACCACTGAACAACACGGCATTTTTATAATTTATCGTGACCACGGTCGAAAGCGTACTAGTTCGCGGAGACGGCCATTTGGCGAGTAAAGGCGCAGCGTGCGCATAACGCGTGGACACAGACACGCCTCCATGCCACTTCTCCTGTTTTTTATATTTCTATGGCAGAGCCTCTAAAGGCATTACCGACTTTAGTTAATTTGTAGGTACCGCTGCTCCATTGAATTCTTGGGATGTTTTTTGAAGATGTTGTAGCAACTTGCAGCTCCGCAGGGACTGTGCTGGCTCTCAGATGGTAGCACATTGTCATCGTTATGGTGAGGGTTGAGTCAACGACTCGCAGACACCATCGGCTTCCAGCAAAACACGGATTGCTCCAACATTGATCATGAAAATAGCAAAATAATATTCATTAGAAATCTTTTATGTAAGACTGAGCACTATCCCACTTCTGATGTTAGAAAGTGGATTGTACACTATAGGTATATATATATATATATATATCCACTTAATTAAAAGCTTTGTATGTCAAGATGATTATTAGTTATTTACTGTGTATGAAACTAGTTATGAACATGGTGTGTAAGGAAAGGGTTTCATGAAGAAAAGCACAGAAAGACAAGACTAGGTATTTATTATTTCAATTAGGCTTGTCAATAATTATTTATCTAAGAAAGCTATTTGTCCGTTCGCAAAACTAGGTCATCGTGGAGAAGAAGGGACAAGAAACTCCACGGGAACTCAGTGTTTTATCAATACATATTTACATTAGGATCAGTCATAGTTAGGTATCACATTACCTTATAAATATAGATCAGATCATCATAGATCATTTCTCAAAGTTAGCAACTATAACACTATATAGGAACTGCACAATATCATGAGCAATATTAGTCGTATTAACACATACCGAACAACATAGTTACCAACAATAATCAAGATAATATTATCAATCAACTTACATGAACATTGTAGTTAGATCTTTCACAAGATCCAAGAGAATCCATTTTACACAGAACTTCTGCTATGCAGCGTGGTGTTTTACATTGGCTTAGCCAATGACGTATTATAACTTTTAGCAACTTAATAATTACGGACATGGGACACCACTCATGGTCTGTCTGTACCGTTTAACAGTTGTAACCAAAAGACTTGGATGATAGGACTTCCTTAGCAGCTTTCTATTTACGGCAGACACCAGAGGGTCTTTACCGTACGACAGCTAGCATAACGAGTCCCCCTAATTCAATTAGTTAGTTAGTTATTTATATATGGCATCTCGCAGTTGACCACTAAGGGTCGAGACTGCTTAACCGGGCGTTTCCTGTGGGTTCTTTAAGCGAACTTAAAGCCCCCGGCCAGGCCTAAAACTAAGGTAAATTATTAGTCGACTGAGCGTCGCTAATAATAATATGACAGCCAGACGGGGCAGGCTGGATCATGACGGGGGGGACAAGTGCTACAGGCTCAGCTGTGCCCCCAGCTGGCACAGCTTCACCGAGTAGGGGATAGGGGGGGGCGGTTACGATTGCGACCTCGGCGGCGAGGTCGGAATGTATTCCGGGGTGGTCTACGTTTATAAACCGTACTGGTGGCCTTGCTACTCTCCTGAAGGAGGGTTATGGGGTCATCAGGGTCGGTGAGAATATGACGCGGACGGCGAGTCTTACTAATTTGAGAGGGGGTATAACGCGCGGCCTCGACAACCAAAGGGTTGCGATGCTTCGCGGCGGCATCAAAGAAACGCTTCGAGCCGCGCTTCAAAAATTGATGGATCGTGGGGATCCTGAGGTCAAGGTGGAGGTCCGCGTTCCGAACGAACCAAGGGGCGCCCGACCCCCTAATTCGGGGTAGTCCCGTCTTTTATAGTTTTTAAATATTGCTGGTACCTACCTACTAGGTACAAACTATTCCCACCTCTTGGCGCCATTTTAGACCAATCACAGATGGTTATACATAATTGCCAAATAACTTCTAAAATAGGTATTACTTAACAAATCATATATTGCGAGACTGTTTTAAAACATTAAAGAATCATTTAGGAATACAGTTATTGTGTATTTATAATCTAGAAGTAAGATCTGATACGATATTAGTTTCAACCAATCAAGGGTCATGATTTATTTCTGCCAATCACAGGTCGTGACTATTGTTACAAGTTATTTAGAAATAACTTGGTGCATAGAAATTGCAATGTAAAATCATGAGAAACATTATTAGTATCATATTAATTATTACTTATTCATTTACAGTATTGTTATTATAATAAAGTCTAAACTTGATTATCAGTAGCCACCATCATTGCCTATTGTGCGACAACTCTACAATCGTTGTTGGTAATACGAGTCTTTTAAGTCACAATATAAGCAATTAATATAAAATACATCTGTCTATGAAATATCAATCAAAGAAATGCAAATAACAATATGTACATTTCTACATATAAAACATTAATTTACGTTTAATAAAGTTTATTCAAATGTTATTGAAATGGAACGTTTCCGAACGTCACTGTCATCTGTCATTCTGACAGAGTGACACTGATGTTCGTAATAAGATTATCAATAAACTATTCAATTACTTAATTATTCTCCATAAATACGAACAATCGTTAATAATCCAACACACTCTCATCAGATCTCAGCGGCATAGTGTGGCAGAATGCACTCTCATCAGATCTCAGCGGCATAGTGCGGCAGAATGCACTCTCATCAGATCTCGACGGCATAGTGCGGCGAGAGCACTCTCATCAGATATATCTCAGCGGAATGTTGTTTGTAGTTTGGGGATAAGTAATCATTCCTTCTGCCAAGTATTGCGTTATTAATCGACGACTAAGTGAAAAGCAACTATATTTTTATAATGAATATTTATCTGCGAACAGATTGTGTAGGCATCCGAGTTTATTTCTGACATAATGTGCTCTTTGTTTTTAAGAACCTCAGATCAATCAATTCTATGAGGAAAACTGTAAATAGCTGGATGTTTGTGAGAAATACCAATCATTGTTCATTTTATGACAAGTGTGCTTTTACAAATGCGACTGTGTATACTTGCAATAATGCCGCTTGTGCTTACAATAATAGCAGTATACTCGTATATACCGGTATTATTATAAGCACAACGAAATTATCGTTGTTGTAGGTGCAACACTACAACTTGCCATTTAAATCGGAGTTCTCTAGCATATAATGTTAAGTCAATGACAGACTGCCCGAACAGTAAATCAGAGTACTCTTGCACATACTGTTAAGTCATTGACAGACTGCTTGAATAGTTAACACGCTCTAAATCAGAGTTTTCTTGCACATACATATAAGTCAATGACAGACTGCCTGAATAATAAACACGCCCTAAATCAGAGTTCTCTAGCACATACTGTTAAGTCAATGACAGACTGCCTGAACAGTAAATCGGAGTACTCTTGCACATACTGATAAGTCAATGACAGACTGCTTGAACAGTAAACACGCCCTAAATCAGAGTTCTCTAGCACATACTGTTAAGTCAATGACAGACTGCCTGAACAGTAAATCGGAGTACTCTTGCACATACTGATAAGTCAATGACAGACTGCTTGAACAATAAACACGCCCTAAATCAAAGTTCTCTAGCACATACTGTTAAGTCAATGACAGACTGCCTGAACAGTAAATCAGAGTTCTCTTGCACATACTGATCAGTCAATGATAGACTGCTTGAATAGTAAACACGCCCTAAATCAGAGTTCTCTAGCACATACTGTTAAGTCAATGACAGACTGCCTGAACAGTAAATCAGAGTTCTCTTGCACATACTGATCAGTCAATGACAGACTGCCTGAACAGTAAATCGGAGTACTCTTGCACATACTGATAAGTCAATGATAGACTGCTTGAACAGTAAACACGCCCTAAATCAAAGTTCTCTTGCACATACTGTTAAGTCAATGACAGACTGCCTGAACAGTAAACACGCCCTAAATCACGTAATTACTTTGTCACATGGAGTAACTATAGAGGAGTGTATGACATGTGTTCAGCCGGGAGTGTGCCGGTGGGGATCCGTCTCAATCGGCTCGCATTCTCTCCGCCACCGTCCGCGCCTGTTGACAGACTGACACGTCTGGCAGTGATGCGGACGTCAGCAAGTGGAACAACGAGTGACGGCAGCACATCACGCCACGCGCTCGTCGCTGGCCGAGCAGATATGAGTAACACAGGAAACTTTCCATAAATCCACAGGAAATGTTAGCCAGGTATGAAATATGTGCCAAAAAAGATTCTTGGCAAGAACACGGTGGGTCAACTACTATTCATTAATTATTAATGTTTCATTCTACTGTCAAGCTTGCCTCGTTCGCCACCTGGGGTTTGGTCTTGCTGAAAAAGGTGTGATGGTATGTTTAATCTTCACCTGACAGCTGTCAGTTGCCTGTAAACTTAACTCTTTCAGGGAGTTGTGCGAGACTGAGTTGAATGTTAGGTACATACATTCTATTCTATTCGATAGATTCGGTAGCAACTTATCTGTTCAGCGTAGTCCATTTACTGTAATCTGTTAATCTATATGCTAACGTGTATAGAGCACGTTAGTGTGCTGGTAGCAGCACACTAACGTGCTCAGACCCTACGGTCTGAGCCGCTCTCCGAGGCGCCGCGCCGCCCGCGCCGTGCTCTGCCACAGATCGTGACACGGGTCTGAAGTGTCCGCAGCCGGAGAGTGTACGGCACCCCTCGAGACACACACATACAATCTGTGTAGCGTGTGTTGGTATCTATACCACTTTGCGTCTAGACGCTAAGACCCAAATCGATGGATAACTAGAATTCTAATTCTAGTTATCCATCGATTTGGGTTCCACTACCAAGTTTATACTACGACTACAAGAGTCTTGTAGCGAAGCGCTTATAGGCCGCGGTCGTAGCGACTACGAGTGTCGTAGTGAAGTGCGTATAGGCCGCGTTAGTAGCGACTACGAGTCTCGTAGTGAAGTGCGTATAGGCTGCGGTCGTAGCGACTACGAGTGTCGTAGTGAAGTGCGTATAGGCCGCGTTAGTAGCGACTACGAGTCTCGTAGTGAAGTGCGTATAGGCTGCGGTCGTAGCGACTACGAGTCTCGTAGCGAAGTGCGTATAGGCCGCGGTCGTAGCGACTACGAGTCTCGTAGCGAAGCGCTTATAGGCCGCGGTCGTAGCGACTACGAGTGTTGTAGCGAAGTGCGTATAGGCCGCGGTCGTAGCGACTACGAGTGTCGTAGTGAAGTGCGTATAGGCCGCGTTCGTAGCGACTACGAGTCTCGTAGTGAAGTGCGTATAGGCCGCGGTCGTAGCGACTACAAGTCTCGTAGCGAAGTGCGTATAGGCCGCGGTCGTACCGACTACGAGTCTCGTAGTGAAGTGCGTATAGACCGCGGTTGTAGCGACTACGAGTCTCGTAGCGAAGTGCGTATAGGCCGCGGTCGTAGCAACTACCAGTCTCGTAGCGAAGTACGTATCGGCCACGCTCGTAGCGACTACGAGTCTCGTAGGGAAGCGCGTAGCCGCCATTGTGAGAACTTTACCGATGTCGTTGTCACAAGTAGAACTTCTGTACTGTGCCTGCTTATTACTGGCTAATTAATACTAACACGCTCAACTCACGCTCTGCCTGCCTCTGGCGACGTACTCCTACAGCAAGCTTATAGGTACGTTGTAATATTATAAACCGATACCTGTTGCTTAATTAGTGAGTGAGATCATTCCTAATTATTTCTTGACTATCTATGTATATGATCGCAATTGGCAAGGTGACGCGAACATGAGATGACACAGTTGAACAAGTATAGGCTGTCCCGTCAACATTGTCGAGCGATAGAACATCATTTACTACAGAGCAACATTCATTATAATGTTGGCAATCGTATCGTCGTAGCTTGTAGCAAAGTAGCAAACTTGCCAAGTGCTTACAGTGAACATTATACAGGGTGTTTGGTGCATCGTTTGCCAAATTGAATTGGCCGAAAGAAGAGGTCATTTGCTATCGCTTCAGGCTCAAGTACTCATTTTTGGCCACACCGGTTTTTTTATTACAACTTTCTAATTTTTATTTTGAAAAAATCCAAAACTCAGCATTAAAGCTTAAATTAAAAAAAAGTTTTAAGTGTAGTCGTCAAATTTCATTTTTATTTACATATGTACTGTTGTATGGCTCTATCAAATTTAAAATTACTTGCCAGTTACATCTAGTTTTTTTTTAATAAATCACAAAGTTTTTGGAAAAATAAAAAATGAACTTAAAACTCAACTTTAAATAGCTATAAAAAAAAAACTAAAAGCGATCGGGATCTTCGAATTATTTTAAAAAGTTCTCTAGTCTATCCCCTTTCCAACGGTATGTAATGTGTTAAAAAACTCTTTTAATATCTTTAATAATTAGCTAAATGTGTAGTCGAGACACATCAGGCTGATATTGGATATTACGTTTAAAACACTAGTTTTCGCATAAATTACATGCTATTAGTAGATAGATACTGTTATCTCACGTCTTACGTAGTCTCTTATCTCGTTCTTACATAGGGAACTTTCCTCGAAATTGAAAAAAAAATACATTATTACAAAAATAATCATTTATTAATAAGTAATTTAATTACATACTAATCTTACAAGAATTAGAATTTCTGCAAACAGAGTTGCCCTTATTATTAGCTGATTTGCCAATTTTCAGTGAAGACAGGTCTTTTGTTTTCCAACATGACGGTTGTCCCGCTCATTGGAGAATAACCGTCAGGGAGTACTTGAATGATGCATTCCCGGACTCATGGATTGGGAGGGATGGCCCTATTCCTTGGCCTCCACGTTCTCCAGACTTAACTCCGTTGGATTTTTACGTCTGGGGACGGGCCAAAGAACTCGTCTACGCCACGGAAGTTGAGACAAGAGATGATTTAGTCCAACGCATTGAGGCGGCTTTCATGACGATCAAAGCAGAAATGCGTTTACGCACCACTACAGTTGAGATAAGACGAAGATGTCGCGCGTGCATACGCAATAGTGGTAGACAGTTTGAACAAGACTTGTAAGATTAGTATGTAATTAAATTACTTATTAATAAATGATTATTTTTGTAATAATGTATTTTTTTTTCAATTTCGAGGAAAGTTCCCTATGTAAGAACGAGATAAGAGACTACGTAAGACGTGAGATAACAGTATCTATCTACTAATAGCATGTAATTTATGCGAAAACTAGTGTTTTAAACGTAATATCCAATATCAGCCTGATGTGTCTCGACTACACATTTAGCTAATTATTAAAGATATTAAAAGAGTTTTTTAACACATTGCATACCGTTGGAAAGGGGATAGACTAGAGAACTTTTTAAAATAATTCGAAGATCCCGATCGCTTTTAGTTTTTTTTTTATAGCTATTTAAAGTTGAGTTTTAAGTTCATTTTTTATTTTTCCAAAAACTTTGTGATTTATTAAAAAAAACTAGATGTAACTGGCAAGTAATTTTAAATTTGATAGAGCCATACAACAGTACATATGTAAATAAAAATGAAATTTGACGACTACACTTAAAACTTTTTTTTAATTTAAGCTTTAATGCTGAGTTTTGGATTTTTTCAAAATAAAAATTAGAAAGTTGTAATAAAAAAACCGGTGTGGCCAAAAATGAGTACTTGAGCCTGAAGCGATAGCAAATGACCTCTTCTTTCGGCCAATTCAATTTGGCAAACGATGCACCAAACACCCTGTATAATACCTATACCTATACGCTACGCACGGATGTGTTACTACAACATTTAATTACGCGGAGTTTAATGAAGACCGTGTCATGGAAGTTTAATGATTGACAGAGACATTTCTTAGCACACTTTTAGAAACATTTTTATATACAAGGTGTAACTTAAATAACGCACAACCTTTACTCATCGTTATGAACAACTTTTACTATGGGACCAAACATAAATTATGGGACCAAACTTCGAATCGCGAAAAAAAACTGCTGTTTCTTACATGTAGGTATGTTCGCAAATTTGTCAAAATGTAGGGAACAGCAGAATTTTTTTCGCAGTTTCATGTTTGGTCCAATAGTTAAAGTTGTTCGTAATGATAAGTACAATGACCCCTTATGAAGTGGTTTGTTAATTAAGTTACACCTTGTGTCAGCACATCATTCAAGAAGAATCCTATTTATGTATACTCGTACCTACAAAACGGAACTTTTCCACTGACTAAACGGACTGCGACTCAGCGAATCCTCACCATCACATAATGATACGACGTCATGCAGTGGCAAGCTGGCACGTGAACAAAAACCTCAATGTAGGTACCTATTGTGTGCTAATTATGTACTAACTATACAATAGTTAGGTTCAACGTGAATACATGTCGAGATAAGATGCTAATCTTTTGTCGAACAATCGTAAGTAATGGCTTGAATGTTATGAGTTTTTTGTAAAGAAAGCGTGTCCTTGAGAAGTGTCCACAGAAGTAGCGCCTAGCAACAAATCAACTCAACTTGTGGATTGTCGTGGCTCGTGAGGAGCTCGTGGCTTAATAATAACAGCCGCACGGGTCGATTGCCGGGGTTGGTCAGTGGATGGGTGACCATCTTTACACACCGAGACTCCTCCGTGCCTCGGAAAGCACGTTAAGCCGTTGGTCCCGGCTGTCATTCGTGGATCTTTGACAGTCGTTACGGGTCGTCAGAAGCCCGAAAGTCTGACAACCAGTCTTACCAAAGGGGTATCGTATTACCCAGTTACTGGGTTGTGGAGGTCAGATAGGCAGTCGCTCCATGTAAATTAATGGTATTCAGCTGCATCCGGTTAGACTGGAAGCCGACCCCAACATAGTTGGGAAAAGGCTAGGCAGATTGATTGATTGTGGATTCAATACATTACAAACAGCTCTGTTATCGTACCGCCAAAACACTGTAGCACCTACCTCAGTCAGTGTTGTTAGTTTTAGAAAAAAAAACCGGCCAAGTGCGTTTCGGAACACGCACAATGAAGGGTTCCGTAGTTGAAAAGAATTTATCCCAAAAACAAACTAAACAATGGATCCCAAAAAAAAAAAAATAAGTTATAGAACTAAAAGTTAACAATTTTCGGGCTTTTTCTTTTATTTGTGCTGGAAGACCTAGCTTCTTGCCAAATTTCATTATTCTAGGTCAACAGGAAGTACCCTGTAGGTTTTGATTTACTTGCGACAGTTGCGAGTATCAAAATGTGTCGCAAAATGGCCGTATTATTTTATTGCGTTGACTTACAAGCTTCATTTTTTCAGAACTCTAAGGGACCATAGACGTACGTATTCGATATTAATTTCAACTTGATATCTCCACGCCTTCTTAAGAAAAAGGGTCATGACAGATTGACAGATTTGAATTTTTTTTTTATATGATAGAATTACAAATGAACAATTTTTGGACTTTTTCCTTTATTTGCGCTGTGAGAGCTTGCTTCTTGCCAAATTTTATGATTCTAGCACAACGGGAAGTACCTACCCTATAGGTTTTGATTTACTTGCGAGTATCAAAATATGTCGCATAAATGGCCGTATGTTTATAATAGGTCTTTACCTATGAAATTGCCGTTTTGTATGAAAAAATTTAAACGAATTTTTTTCATGCATTTTTTAATTGTATTAATCGAAGTAATCACCCATGCAATCAATGCATCTTAGCCAACGCAGTGGCAGTTTATTGATGCCCTTCTTAAAGAAATCAGCTGGACGGGAGGCAACAAATTCTTCAAAGGCATTTTTTACTGCCTCTCGGGTATTGAATTTTTTTCCCGCCAAGAAGTTATCCAATTTCTGGAAAAAGTAGTAGTCTGTAGGCGCAAGGTCTGGTGAGTAGGGCGGATGACGGAGTGCTTCCAACCCCAGTTCTTGCAACTTGGAGACCGTCTGCTGTGCAGAATGAGGTCGTGCGTTGTCGTGCAGGAGCAGCGGAGACGAGCGATTGACCAATGCTGGTTGGAGATGTGCCAGCTTCTCCATCATTGTGTTCAGTTCTTCACAGTACACATCTGAAGTAATGCTCACCCCGTTTGGTAAGAAGCTGTGATGAATCACACCGGCGCTAGACCACCAAACAGTGACCATCACTTTTCTAGGGGTAAGTTTTCGTTTAGGGCATTGTTTAGGTGCTGAACCAGGATCGAACCGACTTGCTGAGCGCTTGCGGTTATCAAACAGAATCCATTTTTCATCGCAGGTAACAATGCGGTTCAAAATTCCTTCATTTGTGTGTCTGTTGAGCAGTGCAAGGCACGACTCGACGCGTACTTCGCGCTGGCGATCATTGAGTTCGTGGGGCACCCATTTGTCAAGCTTTTTTACCTTGCCAATTTGACGCAAATGGACCAATATTGTTTTGACGCTAACGTCGAAAGCTGCTGCTAATTCAGCCGTAGATTGTGTATCATCAGCTTCCACAATCGCCTTTAATTCGTCATTGTCGACCAAAGTCTTCGGACGACCGCGAGGTTCATTTTTCAGGACGAAATTTCCAGAACGGAAGCGAGCAAACCAATAACAAGTGGTGCGTTGGTTTGTAGTGTTAGCTCTGTAAACGTCGTTGATGTTGCGTGCCGCTTGTGCCGCGTTGCTGCCACGACGGTACTCATATTCCATAATTACTCGAATTTTTAACGTATCCATGATGACGAAAAAGATTGAAATGCGATGAAAATGTAACACTAATCAATAAACAAATGACTACTTTTGGAAAAAAAAATCCATGTTTTTAAAATAAAATTAATTTGAAATTAGAATTCTTAGCCAAACAAAAATTATTTTGATTTGAAATGGCCAGTAGGTACTGCAGAACGGCAATTTCATAGGTAAAGACCTAATATTGCGTTGACTCAGAAACTTGAGTTTTTTAGGACTCCAAGAGACCATAAGCTTACATATTTGATATTAATTTTAACTTGATACCTCCACGCGTTTCTGAGAAAAAGGGTCTTGACAGACTGACAGACAGACAGACAGACAACGAAGTGATCCTATAAGAGTTCCGTTTTTTCCTTTTGAGGTACGGAACCCTAAAAATACAACCGAATTGAGAACCTCCTCCTTTTTTTGAATATTGAAGCAGCTGCAATACATTTGAAACTAGATTCGATCGTAAACCACCCGATGCGGAATATTCCGCCAATCGTTGCAGAATACAAAAAGATCGCAGCCACTAAACTTGCGCGTCGCGCGGCGATCGCGCACGCGCTGCCGACATCAACAGTCAGGTAAAGCGTCGTGTGTCGCTCGCGCACGCGCTGCCGACATCAACAGTCAGGTAAAGCGTCGTGCGTCGCTCGCGCACGCACTGCCGACATCAACAGTCAGGTAAAGCGTCGTGCGTCGCTCGCGCACGCGCTGCCGACATCAACAGTCAGGTAAAGCGTCGTGCGTCGCTCGCGCACGCGCTGCCGACATCAACAGTCAGGTAAAGCGTCGTGCGTCGCTCGCGCACGCGCTGCCGACATCAACAGTCAGCTAAATAGCAATGCTTTCAAACGGATTGCTTTACTGGATTTTCAACTCTCGGTGATGAGCCGAGCTTCGAGAATCCAACCTAACAACAACAGAGTGCATCCCAGCGCGTCAAAAAAACACACTGTTGGAATTTCAACTCTCGGCGCTGAGTAGAGCGTTGAAAATCCAGTGCGCGATAGAAAATCGCCGCGATATTTTTACGTCCGTGCGGACGTCGGCTTATGCTAAATATTTTGGCATCCTTAATTTGCTGCTTGCGTCATATTTTATTTATGGTTCGGACGTACACGAGCATTTTCATCATTATTGTTGGAAAGTCAACCTTATTACTTGTGAGTTACGGTTGATATTGAATATTGAGAGCGGTCGTGTCTTGGGCAGACTGTCCGGCGCGGTCGGTTGACGCAAAAGGCACGATTCCAATTACCGTACGAGCATTAGTGGCATCAGTCGCCGCTACGTATCTGCGTGCGAGACCTACCTAGCTACCCACGATTACGGTTTAGTTTACATATGAGTCTCAGGTGTTTGTTGGAGCGAGACTGATTGACGACAATGCTGTTAATGTTGCGTCAAGAAATTCATTAGTACCTCTATGTTAATTTGGTACGTTCATGTATCGTGGACTATTTGTTTTATTTATTTATTGCACTATACTATTCCGTAGTGTAATAGAGGAGTCCTTGCAGCGTCTGCAATCAATTCATTGAACGGTATAAAAATGTACCTGTGTATGAGCTATCTACTTATCTCGCCCGTCACTCACTCCTTACGGTAATGGTATCGTGAGTTATGTACACAACGTACCTGTGTTGTGTACAAGCTATCTACTTATCTCGTCCGTCACTCACTCCTTACAGCAAGGTATCGTGAGTTATGTACACAACGTACCTGTGTTGTGTACAAGCTATCTACTTATCTCGTCCGTCACTCACTCCTTACAGCAAGGTATCGTGAGTTATGTACACAACGTACCTGTGCTGTGTACGAGCTATCTACTTATCTCGCCCATCACTCACTCTTTACTGTAATGGTATCGTGAGTTATGTACACAACGTACCTGTGTTGTGTACAAGCTATCTACTTATCTCGTCCGTCACTCACTCCTTACAGCAAGGTATCGTGAGTTATGTACACAACGTACCTGTGCTGTGTAGAAGCTATCTACTTATCTCACCCGTCACTAACTCCTTACAGTAATGGTATCGTGAGTTATGTACACAACGTACCTGTGTTGTGTACAAGCTATCTACTTATCTCACCCGTCACTCACTCCTTACAGTAATGGTATCGTGAGTTATGTACACAACGTACCTGTGTTGTGTACAAGCTATCTACTTATCTCGTCCGTCACTCACTCCTTACAGCAAGGTATCGTGAGTTATGTACACAACGTACCTGTGTTGTGTACAAGCTATCTACTTATCTCACCCGTCACTCACTCCTTACAGTAATGGTATCGTGAGTTATGTACACAACGTACCTGTGTTGTGTACAAGCTATCTACTTATCTCACCCGTCACTCACTCCTTACAGTAATGGTATCGTGAGTTATGTACACAACGTACCTGTGTTGTGTACAAGCTATCTACTTATCTCACCCGTCACTCACTCCTTACAGTAATGGTATCGTGAGTTATGTACACAACGTACCTGTGTTGTGTACAAGCTATCTACTTATCTCGTCCGTCACTCACTCCTTACAGCAAGGTATCGTGAGTTATGTACACAACGTACCTGTGCTGTGTACGAGCTATCTACTTATCTCGCCCATCACTCACTCTTTACTGTAATGGTATCGTGAGTTATGTACACAACGTACCTGTGCTGTGTACGAGCTATCTACTTATCTCGCCCATCACTCACTCTTTACTGTAATGGTATCGTGAGTTATGTACACAACGTACCTGTGCTGTGTACGAGCTATCTACTTATCTCGCCCATCACTCACTCTTTACTGTAATGGTATCGTGAGTTATGTACACAACGTACCTGTGCTGTGTACGAGCTATCTACTTATCTACTTATCTTACTTAACCAAGAAACAACTTGCAAAGAAATTCAACCAGTGTCAACAAACTCAATAATGTCACAAATAAAACCTATTTAATAATTTTATAACCTCTTCGTAGTCAACAGTACTTTACTAAATTACGAGCTGATCTGACCAACGGGAAAAAACAAAATCCCGTTGGAAAGACTAGTCGAGTTTTTCCCAGTGGTCAGACTAGTCTTTCCAACGGGATTTTGTTTTTTCCCGTTGGTCAGATCAGCTCGTAATTTCGTAAAGTACTGTTGACTACGAAGAGGTTATAAAATTATTAAATAGGTTTTATTTGTGACATTATTGAGTTTGTTGACACTGGTTGAATTTCTTTGCAAGTTGTTTCTTGGTTTTTAACAAAATTTTCCTGTTTGTCATGAAATGTCAATCACATCATCTACTATAATATTATCACAGAGTACATTTGTATATAGGAGGATAGAGACGTCACTCGAACATTTCATAGCGCCCTCTAGCAAAAAGTAAAAACAACAATCCAAGAAGCTTACTAGGTTTAGTATAGCTAGCTTCAAATCTATTCTGCAGACCTGCAGTAGGCCCTGTCCTATTTTCCTATTAATAAAACATTAGATACACTGCCAAACCCTTTAATTCAATCTTTATTTACATTAAATGAAGACCAACTCCTGAATTTTGTATTCTACATCATAATCTTTACATAATCAACATAATAATTTATTTGTATCTTTACACCGATTATATTATTATATGAATAAATTAATTGCTCGCGTTCATGTTTATAAACAACACAACACAATAGGTATCAACGCGTTTCACAAACAAGTAAACAGTCCAGATTTTCGTGTAAGGGTCAATCACATAAAGGGATGTCGTCGGTATCCAATACTTTTCCGTCAATGTTTAGAAGCAGAATCCAAGTCAAGAAAAATCCACGAAATACATAATATAACGAAGCGCATCCATTCACTCGAAAAGAAAAAAACTGGGTCAACGGAATAATATTTTTAACAACAAATTTGACATTTACGCGAGTTGCGATCCTTTTTTTCCACTTCAATTGAAAACAGTTTTAAAAATTAGCGTTGCGTTATTGGATGATTTTATACATATAAACAAACGTTCTAAGTTAACACAATTAATTAAAAAGATGTCTCAACTCCTTAATTTTTTTATATTTGTAAATATAAATTGTTGTTATTTTAATACAATCTGAGTAAAATGGATCATAATGTTTAAACTAAACCCATGAACAATTTGAGAACAGCGCCATCTATCAATTAGTAAGTTTAACTTTTGATATTATTATACGAGTAAATTAAAAATCTATTGAATTGAGTAGTGTACCTCCAAAAGCAGAAGCCTACCTAAACTGGCCGGTTATGTTACCCTTACTTTTGTTCTAAGCTATGGCACCGTGAATATTATATAATAAGTGGAGTAATATGCTATTAGTTATTATGCTCTTTGTATGTGCTCGGTCTAAATGGATCTTAATTTTATAAATAGAAAGGGTGGGGTTGTCTTGCTACACAATGGGTATCAATTTTATAAAAACAAAACGTACACAAACGGAAAGGAATTTTGGCTTTGCGGCCAGTTCAAAAGAATGCGATGCTTGGGATCTGTGACGATTCAAGTGAGTAAAGTTCTGTTATTTAGTTCGCAGTAACCCGTGTACGCACGAGCGAACAAAACATGGTGAACACGAACATCGAACACGGATTATCTGAAGAAACTCAGGACTCTGTTGAACATTTAAAGTGTTCGATGTTCGTGTTCACCGTGCTTTTGTTCTATCGTGCGTACACGGCTGTACGTTCACGATCCTTGGTCACACCTTGATGACTTTATTGACAAACTCATGTCCATAGAGTATAGTTATAGATTGGGAACTCATGTCCATCTCAATGCCCGAGTATGTGCTAGTAGGTAAGTGTGTACTGCTTGCTGCTAGTAAGTGTCTATGTTTTTCAGAACCGCAATCAACTTATTAAGTCAAAAAATCACACCAAGATGCGTTCAAGATGTTGGCAAGAATGACATAGAAGTTTCATTACATATCATGCGGGAACAAGCTTGCAAGGAGTTTCAACCAGTGCCAACAATTTATAAAGAGTGTGTCACAAAATTAAAAGATTCCGGCTCAAATTTAACGAATATACCGTCTTTTCAATCTATTAAAAATGCGGTGTACCGTCAACGAAATAAAGCCGCTAAAGTTACCAAACTATTTCACAACAACCCTATTGACGTTGAAATCCCTGAAGAATTTCAAAACTTCATTTTGGCGGATTTTACTGACCAAGAAACACGTATAAATGTTTTTTGCACGCCGCAATCGAAAGAATATTTAAAACGAGTAAAACATTTCTTTTGTGACGGAACATTTAAGAGCGTGGCCTTTACATCATTTTCGCAGTTATATAGCATCCATGGTGATATCGGAAGTAGCATTGACACCACTAATATTATACCATTAGTTTATGTAGGTATTGATGTCCCATAAATCGGAACAAAGCTACATCAGTCTTTTAGCATGCTACAATCACAACTGCCTTATATGGAACCAAAACAGTTTACCCTGGATTTTGAAGTTGCTGCTTCTAATGCGTTAAAGAAAGTATACCCTGGTGCGGAAGTAAAAGGTTGCTATTTTCATTTCTCCCATAATGTGTGGAAGCAAGCAAAAAAATTTAAATTGACAAAATCAAAAACATCAAAACGCATAATTGCACTTTCGGGAATTCTGCCGTTACTTCCGCCACATTTAGTGGACGAAGGCTGGCAATATATAATTAACGATGCTCCTGATTCGGCCAATATACAAAAATTTAAAAAATATTTTCAAAAGCAGTGGCTAGAGAAGTCTAATTTTAAGCAAACTTTGTCTGTTTTTGGGCAGAGGCACAGAACTACTAACTGCTTAGAAAGTTGGCATAAAGTACTAAATAAAAAAATGACAAGAAAAGGACCCGGGATAATCAACTTACTCAGAATTTTACTGAAAAGTGATTTTACTAAAATAACAAATAAAGGGACAAGGGAAAATGTCATGAGAGACGAATTCATTATGTATTCACAAATGATGTTAACTAATGGAGAATTGAATGTTGGCCATTTTTTAGAACGCCTAAGATAAAAGCAATGTTATAGGCGTTCTAAAAACGACCAACATTCAATTCTCCATTAGTATCAAGGTTAGTTACAAAGATTAAAACCTAGACCTATTAAAATTCAAAACAGTGTTTACTTTCATTGTACTTTTTTTCTGTTGTTTTCCCAGCTATCAAATAAATCTGACCAACGGGAAAAAAAATTCCCATTGGAAAGACTAGTCTGACCATCAATCTGACCACTGGGAAATACTGGACTAGACCACTGGGAAAAACTCATTACGAGCTGATCTGACCAACGGAAAAAAACAAAATCCCGTTGGAAAGACTAGTCTGACCACTGGGAAAAACTCATTACGAGCTGATCTGACCAACGGGAAAAAACAAAATCCCGTTGGAAAGACTAGTCTGACCACTGGGAAAAACTCCTTATATCATACAGGGTGTCCCGTAAATAAAGGATAACCTTTTAAGGGGTTGTTGTACTCATCATTATAAACAACTTTTACTTTAGGACAAACCTGAAATCGCGAAAAAAATCTGCTGTTCCCTACATTTAGACGAGTTACGCGAACATAAATGTAGGGAACAACTGATTTTTTTTTCGTGATTTCAGGTTTGGTCCCATAGTAAAAGTTGTTCATAATGATGAGTACAATGACCCCTTAAGAGGTTATCCATTATTTACGGGACACCCTGTATATTTCACTCGGATAAAGTGGATAGATTGTACTTTAATAACTATAGAAGGATTTTTGTGTTACTAGTAAGCTAGTGTGATTTTAAAGTAGGGTGTTCTATGTTGAGATAAGGAAGCGGCAACAGTTAACACTTTCGCGGACAGAACGTAATTAGACGTCATGATTGGAGATTTTGATACGGCACAACGTATGATGACGTTCAAAAACAGAATATTATTTACGGCAGGAC
The DNA here is from genome assembly GCA_946251885.1 of Cosmia pyralina. Classification (NCBI taxonomy): domain Eukaryota; kingdom Metazoa; phylum Arthropoda; class Insecta; order Lepidoptera; family Noctuidae; genus Cosmia; species Cosmia pyralina. The sequence continues at coordinate 25,692,342 of OX276359.1, forward strand.
GTTGATACCCGGTGAATTTTAAAGCAAAAATTCGTTATAATGTACCCTGTGTCACAACATATCAAAAACTCAAAACTTTACTGTCACGTGAACTTTGTTTGTAACCGTTTCAAAAATGTGCTGTTGATAATGTGCAGCGACACTGCACACACAAGCACACCGTGTTTATAAAAAAAAAAAAAAAAATGGTAAATGATGATGTCAATATCATGGACAGGATAAATGGGTATCTGGAAAGGTTACAGAAAAGATGGGGACCACTGATTATAAAGTAGTAGATGCTTCAGGTAGAGAATCCCACAAACATGTTGATCAGCTGAAACAACGGATACGGAGTTCATTAATCTGTCCTTCTCCTTCTAGCCCGGTTAGTGAGAGGTCCGCGACGGTTGAGGTAACTCAAGAACAGGGAGCGCCCGATCCGGGCTGTCCGCGGGGCGATAGCTCGGCCGCAGCGACCACACATCAGGATGACGACGAGGAACGAGAGCATTTTGAGGACTGCATAGAACAGCCGGTTCAGAGCACAACTCAGCCTTCTTTGCCTTCTCCTGAGCCGCCCCAGTCTCGTCCCATTCGTCAATGTCGAATTAAGCCAGTTAGGTATAATTTATGGTGAAGGTATAGAAGTCATATTATTAGTTATGTTAAGTTCGAAAAGTCTGGAACATTATCTTTTGGAAGTCATTTTAAGTTTCTTTTAATTGTATAAGTTATGTTAAGTTATATAGGTCTGAAAGTCTATTATTGGAATGAGGAAATGTAAAGGGGTTTAGATTAAGGGTGAAGGTGTAATGTATCTATGGTAACTTAAGATGTTTATGATCTGACTGGTGGGTCTGTCACGGAAATTGTCTGTCATGGCCGTTCCGAATAAACCGCATTACTAGCTACACGTTGTTTTACTCATACATTTCAGTACTGAGAGTATGGTGGCTGACATCCTGACAAAATCCACTTCGCAGATGAAGATTCAAAAATGTTCAACAGCAATGGGTTTGCGCTTAAAGGGAGGATGTTAAATTAAGTTAATCGCAAAACATATGTACTCGGTATGTTACTGCTACATATAATCGATTACTGTATCTGTCATCATATTTTATCTGTGGTCAATACATTCCTTCTTGGTTCTGATGTCATTGTACAACCGGTGTTTTATTTTCTTAAATCTAAAACTAAATAATTAGAGCACTAATTCGTTAAATAATAGCAACAATTAATAAACACAAAAGACCTCGGTTGGGTAGCTTTTCCAGACAATGTGTATTTAATACCTCGGTTTGCTAGATTTTCCGAACAGTGTGTATTCTAGTCCTCGTTTTGACAGTTTTCTTCGTGTGTAGAAGACGAGTTATGTGCTATCATTTAAATAAAATTATGAAGGAGAAGATCGAAGGTAGACTGAATTCTTAAACAAATCGTTAGTAGCTACTACGTGCACGAGGAATAATCAGGCTTCTTCTGCAGTATGTGCTAAGTACCTAGGCCTGTTTAGATTATACAACATTATGATTTGCACCATAAAATATTGTATTGTCATAGGAGTTGAATACGTGTCTACAATTTAAAGTAGATGCCTTCCTAGATGAAATGTCAGCAGCAAGATTTGAAGCAAACAAAAAGTACAAAGAAAGAACATGAATGTACTAAAGAAAACAACATAAACTTCACTGATATAGGTTTATTTTAAAATTAAACAAATATAATAATTTAACATTCTTTTACTACCGCTTTACTTACAGAAATAATCATCAAGTTGCAGCAACATCTTTGTGAAGCATGATTAGAAAATGGCACAAACAAAACGACTTACAGAAACCATAAATACAAGAGATCGACTTAATTTGGGCTAAAAACTTAACTTATCATTACTTTAAGCATCTCTAGCTGCAGCATTAACACAAACTGGTAATTATTTTAGTGTTGCTAGATAAACCTAACGCGTATGCCAAATTTGAAGACGATGCTATCAACTGTTGAGGAGTTCCCTCATAAAAAAACGACCCTGGCTGCAGCATCAACACCAACTGGTAATTATTTTAGTTTTAATACATAAACCTAACGCGTATGCCAAATTTGAAGATGATGCTATTAACTGTTGAGGAGTTTATTTTATTTTATTTTATTTTATTTGGGAAAACAAACAATCGTACATTGTATATTATATCTAGATACACAGTATGCTATAAATAAATGTACAATCCACTACGTTTCCACATGTTACTAGTTTAAAAAAAAAAAAAAAAGATACAGTGTTGGGAAAATTAAGCAGTAATTAATTAGCTATTACATGTCTAAATAAAAGGTACATAATAATTAAAATTTATGAGCAAGGCGCTTAGTAATTTGTTCTTTAGGTCTTTACCTATGAAATTGCCGTTCTGCAGTACTGGCCATTTCAAATCAAAATAATTTTTGTTTAGCTAAGAATTCTAATTTCAAATTAATTTTATTTTAAAAACATGGATTTTTTTTTCCAAAAGTAGTCATTTGTTTATGGATTAGTGTTACATTTTCATCGCTTTTCAATCTTTTTCGTCATCATGGATACGTTAAAAATTCCAGTAATTATGGAATATGAGTACCGTCGTGGCAGCAACGCGGCACAAGCGGCACGCAACATCAACGGCGTTTACGGAGCTAACACTACAAACCAACGCACCACTTGTTATTGGTTTGCTCGCTTCCGTTCTGGAAATTTCGACCTGAAAAATGAACCTCGCGGTCGTCCGAAGACTTTGGTCGACAATGACGAATTAAAGGCGACTGTGGAAGCTGATGATACACAATCTACGGCTGAATTAGCAACAGCTTTCGACGTTAGCGTCAAAACAATATTGGTCCATTTGCGTCAAATTGGCAAGGTAAAGAAGCTTGACAAATGGGTGCCCCACGAACTCAATGATCGCCAGCGCGAAGTACGCGTCGAGACGTGCCTTGCACTGCTCAACAGACGCACAAATGAAGGAATTTTGAACCGCATTGTTACCTGCGATGAAAAATGGATTCTGTTTGATAACCGCAAGCGCTCAGCAAGTTGGTTGGATCCTGGTTCAGCACCTAAACAATAAATAAGAAAAGTGATGGTCACTGTTTGGTGGTCTAGCGCCGGTGTGATTCATCACAGCTTCTTACCAAACGGGGTGAGCATTACTTCAGATGTGTACTGTGAAGAACTGAACACAATGATGGAGAAGCTGGCACATCTCCAACCAGCATTGGTCAATCGCTCGTCTCCGCTGCTCCTGCACGACAACGCGCGACCTCATACTGCACAGCAGACGGTCTCCAAGTTGCAAGAACTGGGGTTGGAAGCTCTCCGTCATCCGCCCTACTCACCAGACCTTGCGCCTACAGACTACTACTTTTTCCAGAATTTGGATAACTTCTTGGCGGGAAAAAAATTCAATACCCGAGAGGCAGTACAAAATGCCTTTGAAGAATTTGTTGCCTCCCGTCCAGCTGATTTCTTTAAAAAGCCCATCAATAAACTGCCACTGCGTTGGCAAAGATGCATTGATTGCATGGGTGATTACTTCGATTAATACAAATAAAAAATGCATGAAAAAAAATTGTTTAAATTTTTTCATACAAAACAGCAATTTCATAGGTAAAGACCTATTATTTTTCTGTTTCCTCGTAGGTGTTATCTTGAAGAAATCTGCGGACAGACTTCTTACAGTTTTGATAAGACAATTTATATATTGGACATTTTTTGTTTATTGTATTGTATAATAACCTTATCGGTAATTATATTTTCGAGCCGTTTGGGGTTGAAACCCTTGGGCCGTGGGTCTGAGTGCTCATGGTTTATTCAACAAAATCTCCAAGCGGCTGGTTGACACTTCCCGTGACCCAAGGGCTGGCTTTTACCTTGGCTTAGCATTGCCATACAACGTGGCAATGCCGCCAGTCTCTTGGGTACTTTACTAGTCGACAACGATGCGGAGGAATTTTTCGATGCCATATTTTAGTTTTTAATAGTTTTAGCTATGTTAGGATATAATTTTGTGATTTTTAGGTAATGTTTACATTATATTTAAAAAAAAAACAATATGCTCTGAACAATGTTATTTTCACATCAGTGGTACAACGAGCAAACCTGCGGGCCATCATATTCGCCCTTACAGACAACGCCCTGCGTTCCCGCTCTATATCAGCATCGTCCTTCAGATCAGAGGACATCATATGCCCAAGATATTTAAAATGTTCCACACTCTTTAGTGGTATTCCACATAGTTTTATGGCAGGTATCGTTGCCGGACATTTTCCTCTGCCCTGAAAGACCATGCATTCACTTTTTTGGACATATTCTAAATCATGGCTGTGAGCGTAGTTTTCACAGATCCCCAACAGTTTTGAAAGGCCACATACAGAAGCACTCAGCAACACCATGTCGCCCGCGTATCTGATATTATTGAGACATGCATCATCAATAAAATGTGGCAACCGACATGGGTGCTGCTGAGCTCCTCTATCAGCGCGTTGACGTACAGGTTGAAAATTTTGGGTGCAGTTAGTCCCCCCTGCCTCACCCCACATTCCAAGCTGTACGGTTCGGAATATGCACTCGACCATCGCACAACATTGACCTGCTTATGATACCAAAAGATCCTGCTGAGTACTGTTGGCAAGGATATATGTTTCAGTTTATGCCACAGGACATCGTAATTGACCAGGTGAAATGCCCTCGATAAGTCGAGAAAACATGCATGTTCGCGACAACGCATCATCAAACATACAAAGTTAGGCGTTTCCATAGTGTCAGCTGCGAGACCCTATCTGGCGCACGCTAGCGCAAGTAGCGGAGGGACCGCCATCGTATAACGTACCGAGTCGCGAGTGAGCTACGTTTTTGTTCGCTACGACGCGTCACCAAACAGTTGTTTATAGCTTAATTTAGTAAAAATAACAGTAAAATCAGTTTAAATAGTGTTTTATAGTTGAAAAACAGTGAAAAATAGTGTTTCCTAAGGAAAACGTGAGTACCACCCCTATAAACTCCAATTAAGTGGGCTACATAGCTGAAATTATAGTTTAATTGGTGCGTCCAGGTACCCTAGACCAAGACCTAGCCCTGGACGTACCATTATAGTCCTGAAAAGCCTACTTGATTGGATTTATAGGGGTCGGAAACTTTAATTTGCTGTTTTTTGGTGACTCGTTCTAGCAATTTAGGTTTTCAGGGCCTGTCACGCCCTGAAAAATATAGTTGTAATCATGAATTTTTCATAGTTTTTTAGGTTATTAGACCAGCTTGAGATACCTGCTTACCCCGTTGAAATATCTTCTTTGGTTATCGAATAAAATAGTTTGAAAAATAGTTTTAAATCAAAACAATTAACATTTTTGTATTTACACGCTGAAATCTTTTCAGCGAATAAAGTTACAGGAAATGCAGGAGTCTCAATCGCTGGACAATTTAATGACGATTGTAAGGTTGTATAATATGATGTAATTATAGCCATTTTTCAGCTGCTAATAAGCACTTTTGTAAAATTTTTGAAATAAAAATAAAATTGAAATCAGGAGACGGTTCGCGGTTCTCGTTAAGGTAAAGTTTCGAGGTACCTTAGCGCGCAAGCGAAAACACAGACTCGTAGCCATGGGCATGGTACCTTATAGTTCATCGTTCTATTCCTGAAGAGTTACGCAAATCGTCTCCTGAAACCTCCTGAAGACTTATCAAAATCGCTGTTATTATTTCATCTTCAAGAAACCCTTCCCCGTCAAGACTTCACACATAGCTACTGGTCGCCAGTCTGCAGTTATCCTGAGCCTATAGGTACAGGACGTCAGTGCCGTCTGGACTAGGAGGCCTAACCTCAAATAGGGATACACCTGGATAGGCATTACACACTCCTTCAACACACCGTGTCCAACGATCACGCCCGTCCATTACAATGCATAAATGGGCGTTCGCCTTTCTGTGTAGTACTATATAGAAAGGCACATAAACAACACACACGCACATCTTGTCTACGACAGATGTATCATCATAATTTACACATACAGGTACCGCTACTTGAACATTTACCCACTGAAGCGGAACTGCGAGCATGCGTGCGGGTGCGCTATACCAGCAAGTAGGAGTGTCGCGGAGGCTTCTTGGGGCGCATCCTGCGGATTCCTGCGCATACGTGTATTATGTCTTCTTGTGTCTTACAAATCAACATGCGGATGTGTTTGCGACATTGCGACTATTGCGAGCCTTGCATTCACACAATCGTAACCGTCACAAGACTGTTGACTGAAGCAGAAACTGACAGTCACGGTTTGCAAACACTCACCAAAGGAATATAGAAATAATGTTCAATACACGCGTCCTTTGAAGTTGTTGCCGTAGCGTCGCCATTAAATTCATATTGCACTGTAAAAATTTCATCGTATCGCTTTGTACCGCGTCAGTCCGCGTCTGTTCTGAACGTCATAGGTATGACGAGCCAAAGCCTTTGTATGCGGCTCCATTTTAAATATAAGCTTATGAGTCGCAGTTGTGAGCATCGAGTACTCATTGTCTATCTATCTATCTAGATTCTAGCTCAATAGTTTTATCCAACGTTTCAAGTGTAGGTAGCATCGAGTAGAAATAAAATGGTGAATAAAAAACATGTATTAATCAATTACCATTTTTTAATTACAAATTATTTCTTATTACAACCACGTCACTTATCCACATAATTAGGTATTAGGAAATAAGAATAGATATTACATTTAGTGTTGGCTAGGATGGGCTGGGACTTCTGTCCCAGCCCATCCTAGCCAACACTTGAAGAGGAACGCTCTTCTGCTTGAAGCACTGCTGATGCAGTCGCTGAGAGTCACCGATATCTTCTGGTGAAAAGTCTGTCTTAACATGAGTCTAGTTTTATAAAACAGTTTCCAGTTTATTCGTGCTCTTCAGATTTATTCCTCTCTAGATCTGCTTTTATCTTTTGATGATACAACATTTCTTCTGCATCAGTTACGATTTTGAAAGCTTCGCGCTTAACATGAATTCTAACACCTTCGGGAAAGTCCTTGACGGATTCTCCGAGCTCAACAAAGAAGTCTACGATGTCGTCATGTTCCAGCTGCGACTGCTGCTGTCCAGTGCGAGGGGACCCCTGAACGTCATCACTAGACGAACTGTCACTAACATCAGTACTATGTTTTTCTGTAGACAAGCAATTATCGGCATCACTTGAATCGTCGTTTTCCGATTCTGGTGCCACTTTGTCCGAATGGAGCTCTTTTTTTGTTTCAAAAGTCGGGTTGAGGAATGACATCAGCTTCTCATGTGCTGGTCTCTTTATCTGATATACCGACTCTTTGGCATCTTTCTTATCCCGCTTCATAGATCGAAAGTAGTTTTCTCGGATTCGTGTCCATCTTTTTCTGCAATCTTCAGCTGCACAAATAAAAGACAATTTAAAATTACATTATGTGGTTTTTGTTCATAAACTAAAACATTGTGCCTCTTGGACTCTTGGTAAATACTTTGCAAATATTCTAGGTAAAAAGCTTATTACATTACTCTGAATTTAGGAATCCTAATTAGGATGTAGGAAAGTATACAGACAGTTATGACGGTTAGGATCCTAACTAGGCAGTCAGGATGGTTCCTGCGTACTGTTATACTTTACATACCACCGCAGACGTTCCCAAAGCGAGAAGCGTTTAAAAAGTCCTAATTCATAATCATCTTCCTTCGCTTGTCCTATGTTACTTTGGTCGGAGCAACACGTTTGTTGTCTTCCATTCTCCCCTGTCAGCCGTCAGCCGTCACCCATCCATACATGTTCAATTTTAATTAGGATTTCTAAATTCACTGTAGTGTATTAAGCTTTTATTTTATCAGTAACTAGCTTTTGCCCGCGGCTTCGCTCGCGCCAAGTTTGATTTTGATTGAGAAGTTTTAGTTTTAGCCTTTTAGTTTCAGCGCTTTGATTTTAGGTACAAAGAATAAAGTAATACTAATAGAAAAGAAATACCTACAAAACTTCTTTATAGACAATATTCTTCACTTCTAATCTATTAGTTGGTGCCAAAATCACCAAACTACTGGGCGAGCTTACGCGTGAGTAAGCTACGTAGAATTTCCCGTGTGAGAAACAGTTGTCTGTCAAGTCTATTCCCGCAAATTTTAGTGTCTGCCCTTGGGACTAGTAGTCATTGCAAAGCAGACTTTGAGGGGAAACCGTAATCGTTTAAATTCGAAAAGAAGATCATTTGGAATTAAAGGAATTCGTGGTACAAATACAGTTTCCCCTTTCGCATACCCACTTAAAATGATGGCTTCAACTATATTGCGTAATCAAGGCGTTACGCCTTGATTTTCAGTCTGGTCCGTTACACAGTTTAGGGGGTTTAAAATTTTGCAACAATATAACAGGAGTCATGCGCAGAATAAGCCTGATATGGAAGACCCGGTGGTTTCAATGAATTTATAAATTCGACGGGATAATTGATAGCGTCATGTGTGTTGACCACCGTGTCTATCGAAGTTTATACCATTTCTTCCCCTTCAAAAGACATATGAAGTGTATCATTGATAGCTTCAGCTAGCTCGTTTTTCGGGGTAAGTATGGCACGTTCACACAACCATTCCATAGACATATCTATATATAAAAGAAGAAACTGACTGACTGACTGACTGACATATCAACGCACAGCCCAAACCGCTAGGTTTAGAGATTCCAAATTTGGCACGTAGGTTCCTTATGAGGTCTAGGGGTGCACTAAGAAAGGATTTTTCATAATTCACCCTCAAAGAGGGTGAAACGGGGGTCCAAAGTTTGTATGAAAAATCTTATTCCTTAAGTTTATAGACTTAAAACTTGGCACAAATATTTATCAAAGTAAATTATAAAGTTTGTCAATTTTAGTTTCCCTAAACTACCCCCTAAAAAGGGATATATTGGGTGCCAAAGTTTGTATGGAGTAATTTTAACGCGCGGTCCGATTAACTCGAAATTCAGTATTTATACTTGAGATCAAAATTGAAGAATAACGTGTATCAGGGTTTTTCGAAAATCTACCCCTAAGGGGGTAAAGAGGGGTAATCAATTTTACAGGGCAAATTTTACGGTGGGGCTTAATTAACTCGAAAATTGGTGGTAATAATCTTTCAGTCCAGTTACGGAAATATCCCAAGCGGTTTTTTTAAATTCCACCCTTGTGGGGGTGAAAACAGGGAATATGGTTTCTAAGAAATATCTTATTCATTTAGTTAATTAAGTTGAAACTTGGCACAAATATTTGCCTAAGCAAGTAATAAAATTTGTCATTCATAGCTTTTCCTCCAGAGAGAAGAATAGAGGGTGAGGGTGTGGTGAGGAGGGAGAAGGGGAGGATGATCAGGGGAAAAGGAGAGAGACAGGAGAGTGTGAGGAGGAAAGATGTGGAGAGGGGGAAGAAGGGGAGAAGAGGAGTTGTTGAGGGTAGAAGGAGAGGGAAAACTGGTGAAGGGGGAGGTTAGCGGGAAGGGGATGTGGTGAGGGGGGTAAGAGGGAAAGGAGGATGGGAATGGGGAGGGTGAGAGGTGAGAGGGGGTGGTGAGAGGTGGGAAGGAGAGATGAGCGAGAGAAGGTTTGAGGGAGAGGAGGAAGGGTAAGAGAGGGGTTAGAGGGAGAGGGGGAGGGGTGAGAGGGGGGATAGACGAGTGCCTTTATACCTTAAAGTTGCTTTTTGTATAGCACTGATTCATTGAAGAGATTGAGTTGAGACTGACTGATTGATTGGAGAGCGGGAAGAGGTGGAGAGGGATAGGAGGTTTTAGTTAGGGGGAGGGTGTAGTGAGTGGAGAGTTTATGGAGAGGGGGTGAGGAGGAGGAGTTGGAGAGGGTAGAGGGGGACGAGAAGCGGTAAAGGGGGTGTGAGGGGGTAAAAGGGGGAGCGGGAGGTTATCGGTAAGGGGATGTAGTGATGGCGTGAGAGGGAGAGGGGATGAGGTGGGTGAGGGGGATGATAGAGTGTGAGAGGGGAGGGGGGTGAGAGGATGATTAGAGCGAGAGGAGGGGTGAGAGGGAGCTTAGAGGGAGCTTAGAGGGAGACGGGGAGGGATGACGAGTGCCTTTATACCTTAAAGTTGATTTTTGTATAGCATTGTTGCATTGAAGAAACCCTGCCTGCCCGACAGAAATTACCGAAAAATAGAAAGTCGGCACAAAAACAGGAGTACACTCCAGTCGGCGTCGGAGCTGACACACACACTATTTTTGTTTGTTTGAACGCGCTAATCTCTGGAACCACCAGATGGACTTTAATATTATAATTATTTTTGCATTTGATAGCCCAATTCTTAAGGAAGGCTATAGGCATATTTAATAATAGGTCTTTACCTATGAAATTGCCGTTTTGTATGAAAAAATTGAAACGAATTTTTTTCATGCATTTTTTATTTGTATTAATCGAAGTAATCACCCATGCAATCAATGCATCTTTGCCAACGCAGTGGCAGTTTATTGATGCCCTTCTTAAAGAAATCAGCTGGACGGGAGGCAACAAATTCTTCAAAGGCATTCTGTACTGCCTCTCGGGTATTGAATTTTTTTCCCGCCAAGAAGTTATCCAAATTCTGGAAAAAGTAGTAGTCTGTAGGCGCAAGGTCTGGTGAGTAGGGCGGATGACGGAGAGCTTCCAACCCCATTTCTTGCAACTTGGAGACCGTCTGCTGTGCAGTATGAGGTCGCGCGTTGTCGTGCAGGAGCAGTGGAGACGAGCGATTGACCAATGCTGGTTGGAGATGTGCCAGCTTCTCCATCATTGTGTTCAGTTCTTCACAGTACACATCTGAAGTAATGCTCACCCCGAATGGTAAGAAGCTGTGATGAATCACACCGGCGCTAGACCACCAAACAGTGACCATCACTTTTCTAGGGGTAAGTTTTCGTTTAGGGCATTGTTTAGGTGCTGAACCAGGATCCAACCAACTTGCTGAGCGCTTGCGGTTATCAAACAGAATCCATTTTTCATCGCAGGTAACAATGCGGTTCAAAATTCCTTCATTTGTGTGTCTGTTGAGCAGTGCAAGGCACGTCTCGACGCGTACTTCGCGCTGGCGATCATTGAGTTCGTGGGGCACTCATTTGTCAAGCTTTTTTACCTTGCCAATTTGACGCAAATGGGCCAATATTGTTTTGACGCTAACGTCGAAAACTGCTGCTAATTCAGCCGTAGATTGTGTATCATCAGCTTCCACAATCGCCTTTAATTCGTCATTGTCGACCAACGCTTCGGACGACCGCGAGGTTCATTTTTCAGGTCTAAATTTCCAGAACGGAAGCGAGCAAACCAATAACAAGTGGTGCGTTGGTTTGTAGTGTTAGCTCCGTAAACGTCGTTGATGTTGCGTGCCGCTTGTGCCGCGTTGCTGCCACGACGGTACTCATATTCCATAATTACTCGAATTTTTAACGTATCCATGATGACGAAAAAGATTGAAATGCGATGAAAATGTAACACTAATCAATAAACAAATGACTAATTTTGGAAAAAAAAATCCATGTTTTTAAAATAAAATTAATTTGAAATTAGAATTCTTAGCCAAACAAAAATTATTTTGATTTGAAATGGCCAGTACTGCAGAACGGCAATTTCATAGGTAAAGACCTAATATCACTCTAGGACTCTTAGGTGCCGGGCAAAATGAAAACAAGTCCGAAAGAACGATAAGCAAAAACGAAATAATAGCGCGGGTAGGCGATGCAGCAACAGCAAGGAATTTCAGAATTTCAGATTGACTGACTCATCAACGCCCAGCCCTAACCCTTGGACCTAGAAAGTTGAAATTTTGAAAACAAGTAGACAATGAATAAGGAGGTAATTCCCAGTAGTACGTTCCCGTGGGATATTTCCCGACAACCACGCGGGCGAAGCCGCGGGCAAAAGCTAGTCGTGTATATTATGAGAAATATCTGGATAATTTTTTGATAAACTCCTGAACCGTAGTTACAATTACAACTGTGCACAAATTATCCGGGATAGTTATCATTCCGTCAACAGTCGGGTAGTCACCGTTGCTGATTTCAAGTAGAAGATTTGCAAATCTACCAGCAGACTCTACCTCCAAAGTGTACCCTCATATTTTTCGAGAGCTTGAGTATATTAACCTGAGGCCATAAAGTGGATCTCTTAAGACATGACTTAACTTTATCGGCTCTAGTTCCTTTTGGCACTACTGGTAGAGTCTGCCTAACATCTCCAGCCAGCAATACCGTTACACCACCCATTAACTTTTCATTTCCCCTTATCTTGAAAAGATCTGGTTAAAGCCTCAATTCCACCCTTATGAGCCATTGTAATGTCGTCCCACAATATCATTTTTGTATTCTTTAATACTTAAATAACCCCCTAAATCCTCTGTGAGGGAAAAAACTAAAAGTGCCTATCATTATTATTTACTGAGGCAAATATAGCCTAGTTTCAACTAGGTATATAAACCAAAGAAATAGGATTTTTGTTATTATTTGATATTTTATACCTAGGTGTATGAAATGAAACAAATGAAAAAACAAACACACCATATCCGTCATCTATTCCAATCAGTACATGTACAGTAAATACAGCCATCATCATCTGAGTCAAGTGTTTTATTAGTCAAGACCACCAGCGGCACACCTAGAGCTTGTAATATATCGTAACCTAAACTTAACTTTTGGATTTCTCATTTTGCAGGTAAATTGGGTTAATTTTTCGCATTTGGAAATAGAAAAATATAGGTAACCCTTTTTTTAAACTATACCTCAACTCATTACAATCTGGCCCAGAGATACCGTCTCCTTTGGCAAGAAGCAAGTTCTCTCACAACACTAGTGAAGGAAAAACTCCGAAAATTGTTAATTTGTCATTTTATCACATAGAAAAACCTTTTTTCGGAATACAAACATAAACTTGCAGTTTGTTTTGTTTTTGGGATAAATTCTTTTCAACTACAGAACCTTTCATTGTGCGTGCTCCGACACGCACTTGGCCGGTTATTTTTTACCTGGGTGCGGTCCTGGAAAATGTTTATTTTTTTATTATTATGTGAAGAGCTAACTTCGAGAACACGGTTCAAAAAAAAAACGCTGTTAAGGTTTTTTGTGCCAGGGTTCAAACATAATTTCCCCGGCCTGTGGTAGACACCATCCGACTCCTCTATAGGTCACGCGTAGGCTAGGTTTTGTTTACCTATATGAAACTAGCTGCGCCCCGCGGTGTACAAGTAGACAATGAATAAGGAGGTAATTCCCAGTAGTACGTTCCCGTGGGATATTTCCCGACAACCACGCGGGCGAAGCCGCGGGCAAAAGCTAGTCGTGTATATTATGAGAAATATCTGGATAATTTTTTGATAAACTCCTGAACCGTAGTTACAATTACAACTGTGCACAAATTATCCGGGATAGTTATCATTCCGTCAACAGTCGGGTAGTCACCGTTGCTGATTTCAAGTAGAAGATTTGCAAATCTACCAGCAGACTCTACCTCCAAAGTGTACCCTCATATTTTTCGAGAGCTTGAGTATATTAACCTGAGGCCATAAAGTGGATCTCTTAAGACATGACTTAACTTTATCGGCTCTAGTTCCTTTTGGCACTACTGGTAGAGTCTGCCTAACATCTCCAGCCAGCAATACCGTTACACCACCCATTAACTTTTCATTTCCCCTTATCTTGAAAAGATCTGGTTAAAGCCTCAATTCCACCCTTATGAGCCATTGTAATGTCGTCCCACAATATCATTTTTGTATTCTTTAATACTTAAATAACCCCCTAAATCCTCTGTGAGGGAAAAAACTAAAAGTGCCTATCATTATTATTTACTGAGGCAAATATAGCCTAGTTTCAACTAGGTATATAAACCAAAGAAATAGGATTTTTGTTATTATTTGATATTTTATACCTAGGTGTATGAAATGAAACAAATGAAAAAACAAACACACCATATCCGTCATCTATTCCAATCAGTACATGTACAGTAAATACAGCCATCATCATCTGAGTCAAGTGTTTTATTAGTCAAGACCACCAGCGGCACACCTAGAGCTTGTAATATATCGTAACCTAAACTTAACTTTTGGATTTCTCATTTTGCAGGTAAATTGGGTTAATTTTTCGCATTTGGAAATAGAAAAATATAGGTAACCCTTTTTTTAAACTATACCTCAACTCATTACAATCTGGCCCAGAGATACCGTCTCCTTTGGCAAGAAGCAAGTTCTCTCACAAAACTAGTGAAGGAAAAACTCCGAAAATTGTTAATTTGTCATTTTATCACATAGAAAAACCTTTTTTCGGAATACAAACATAAACTTGCAGTTTGTTTTGTTTTTGGGATAAATTCTTTTCAACTACAGAACCTTTCATTGTGCGTGCTCCGACACGCACTTGGCCGGTTATTTTTTACCTGGGTGCGGTCCTGGAAAATGTTTATTTTTTTATTATTATGTGAAGAGCTAACTTCGAGAACACGGTTCAAAAAAAAAACGCTGTTAAGGTTTTTTGTGCCAGGGTTCAAACATAATTTCCCCGGCCTGTGGTAGACACCATCCGACTCCTCTATAGGTCACGCGTAGGCTAGGTTTTGTTTACCTATATGAAACTAGCTGCGCCCCGCGGTGTTACCCGCGGTTTATGAGATACACTAAAACGTGTATTATTTAATCGGTGAGTTTTCTCACCGATTTCTGTTTTTGTGAATACTTTTGTATTCACAAAATAATTGTTCATCTCACGGGCATAACACATTTTTTCGGGATGTAGTCTATGTATCAGCTGAAGTAGCCGACACCCTGTATTACACACTCAATTTCATCCAAATCGGGCAGCCGTTTGAGCGTGAAGAAGTAACAAACATATCCACACACACACAAACTTTCGCCTTTGTTATACCTACTAGTGTGATGTGATAGTGTGATGAAAATGGCAGATTGTAGACGTCAATGAGAAATGAATTTAAAAAAATCAATTGTTGCATGAGCATGTGTGGGGTATTCAAATAAAGGGCTTAGGACTGCTGGTTTTTTCAATTTTTTTTTGATAATTCCATTAGATTTTTTGTCAGTTAGATCCGTAATTATTAGAATATCTGACTCACCTGGTTGATTCACGATGGTGCCGATTTCCTCCCACACGCCGCGCCTCCTCTGCCGGTCCGCGTACAGCGGGTGCTCGCACATGTACAGCTCCTCGTAGCCGCGCACGATGCTGACGAAGTGCGCGTCCAGCAGCGCGGGCACTGACACCACATGATACAGTTTAGTTTGCGCGACGACTTCAAACATTTTTATGACTTTTTGAGTAGAATAGACACCATTTACAATAAGATTAGACATTTAAACAAACCTTTTTTACAGTCCATTCAACCGATTTTCACTTCTATTGCGTTGGTGGCATGACAAATGGCAGCTGCAGTAAACAGTTGGTATTAACCACTTTTTTGCCTTTAATGCCATCCTTAAGCCTACGGAATAGAAGTCACAATCGGTTGAACGGACTGTGAAAATGGTTTGTTTAAATATCTAATCTTATTGCAAATAGAGTATAGTCATTTTAAAAACAACTTAATTGTCATTCAAATAAAGTTGACATTCGTTTAAGTGGAAATAATAATATAATAACATGAATTGGAAACAAGGATTTTAATAAAGTCTAGAAACGACAGGCTAGCGGCTCTGTCTGCAACAGCTCACAAGTCACAATACACACCGTCAAGTTCTCCAGCTGCAGACGTGTCGCCCGGGGTTGCGCGCCTCTTCAGCGCCCCCCCCTCGCCGCGACATGGCGTGGCCTCCTCAGCGTCGCTAGATGACATACCTACTACAACAACTGTCATGTAAATTACCTACCTACATCTATCAGAGCGCTACAAGGATGTTTTGACCTGAAACACATTGACAGGGGGGCGTTGTTGGTGAACAAATGTGAAACTTTATTGAAAAATCAAGATGGCGGCATTCGTTCTGATTTTGGTCACGCGACTCACGCGCCAAAAGGTCCTTGTACCGTTACCGTATGTTATTTACTATATAAAATAATAGACAACCTCAAAGCTACAAAGCTCAAGCAAAAGCTACAAAGTACCTAATAATAAAGAGTTATAATAATTATATCGTTTTGACTATTTACCTTCTTTCAAAACTTGACAAGCTTGTAAACGCGTGTGACCGTCACAATGGCTGCGGGCACACTATGTATAGACTGTGGTACTAGCGACTAGCGAGCGTACAGTAGAGAGAGACAGAAGACAGGCGGCAGCGAGCGGCGCGGACGGTGCGGCCGGCGGGTGGCGCGGTGGCAGCCTGGCCACGACCTTGCCGCCTAGCGGACACTAGCGGCACAGAATAAATAATAGTACTAACGTGCGCGCGTAGATAAGCGCGGCGCGGCCGATTATTCCCGATGTCCACCACATGTCTGGCCACCACTGGGGGACAGCGAGACAACTTTAAAACATTATTCTCGTTGTCCACCACTGGGGGACAGCGTCACAATTTTGTAAAGTATTTCCATTCGCCACCACTGGTGGACAGCGACACGGATTTTCTAACATTCCCTATGGCCGCCGTTGGGGGACAATGGCACAACTCTTTTGATCCAATTCCCACTGGCCATCAATTTAAATTATTTTATCTAGAGACCATTTGGTTTTATGCTGAAATTACTTTTATCCAATTCTAATGCTTACGTAATAATAATGACATAATATTTCTTTCCTTGTATAATATAGTTAATTTAATTAATTATAGGTACTTAATTCATTAAAATTAAATTTTATTTTCTTGCTAATGCTTATTATTATTAGCTATACTTACCTATTATTATTACAAACGAAAAAAAAAAAGTATGTTTACAGCGATCAGTTTATTCAAGAAACCCAGATGGAACTTGTAAACGGCCAAATATCTGTAGGCCAATTGCTAGAAATTATGAGAAACTAATAATTACTTATTGTTTTTTGTTTAACTATGTGGTGTTTAAGACTTTTGAGTACCTAGTACCTACATTATGTTTAATTCAAGAAACCCAAATAGAACTTGTAAAGGCCAATTTCTAGATATTGTGATAAATTATTATTGTATTTTTGTTTAACTACATATGTGATTTTTAAAACTGTTGATTAGTTTATAATATTGAATTTTTATTCCTCCGTCGAGGAATAAGATAATAAAACTGTGATTATGATTGTAATGTTCTAGTCGATTTTAAAAATTGTAACCTATCAACCAGCTGTGGAAATTATGTCGGTTAATTACCCACTTCAATAAAAAATAAGTAATCAAAGCTATACTACGAGTAAGTAGTAGGATCATTTTTTAATACTTGAGTGAAACTTATAATAAAAGTTGATTCAAGAATATGACTATTATTTACCTACCATATAATTTAGAAATATTTAAATTAGTCTCACCCTTAGCCCTGCTAAAAATCAAATCCGTAAGTATATTAAGCTATCCTTTACCGGTCTCTAGATAAAATAATTTAAATTGATGGCCAGTGGGAATTGGATCAAAAGAGTTGTGCCATTGTCCCCCAACGGCGGCCATAGGGAATGTTAAAAAATCCGTGTCGCTGTCCACCAGTGGTGGCGAATGGAAATACTTTACAAAATTGTGACGCTGTCCCCCAGTGGTGGACAACGAGAATAATGTTTTAAAGTTGTCTCGCTGTCCCCCAGTGGTGGCCAGACAAGTGGTGGACATCGGGAATAATCGGGCGCGGCGGGCGGTAAGAACAAAATAAGCAAAATAATATAAATGAGTACTAAAATCACAGTATAATAATGTTACAGTAGACTTCTGGGCAGTGACCTTGGATTAATTAGGTACCTACCTACGGCCACTCGGTAGATAAACACTCATCAGGGTTGCCTACTGACTGTGTCTTAGAGGTGACGTAGGTAATAGGTCTTTACCTATGAAATTGCCGTTTTGTATGAAAAAATTTAAACGAATTTTTTTCATGCATTTTTTATTTGTAATCGAAGTAATCACCCATGCAATCAATGCATCTTTGCCAATGCAGTGGCAGTTTATTGATGCCCTTCTTAAAGAAATCAGCTGGACGGGAGGCAACAAATTCTTCAAAGACATTTTGTACTGCCTCTCGGGTATTGAATTTTTTTCCCGCCAAGAAGTTATCCAAATTCTGGAAAAAGTAGTAGTCTGTAGGCGCAAGGTCTGGTGAGTAGGGCGGATGACGGAGAGCTTCCAACCCCAGTTCTTGCAACTTGGAGACCGTCTGCTGTGCAGTATGAGGTCGCGCGTTGTCGTGCAGGAGCAGCGGAGACGAGCGATTGACCAATGCTGGTTGGAGATGTGCCAGCTTCTCCATCATTGTGTTCAGTTCTTCACAGTACACATCTGAAGTAATGCTCACCCCGTTTGGTAAGAAGCTGTGATGAATCACACCGGCGCTAGACCACCAAACAGTGACCATCACTTTTCTAGGGGTAAGTTTTCGTTTAGGGCATTGTTTAGGTGCTGAACCAGGATCCAACCAACTTGCTGAGCGCTTGCGGTTATCAAACAGAATCCATTTTTCATTGCAGGTAACAATGCGGTTCAAAATTCCTTCATTTGTGTGTCTGTTGAGCAGTGCAAGGCACGTCTCGACGCGTCCTTCGCGCTGGCGATCATTGAGTTCGTGGGGCACCCATTTGTCAAGCTTTTTTACCTTGCCAATTTGACGCAAATGGACTAATATTGTTTTAACGCTAACGTCGAAAGCTGCTGCTAATTCAGCCGTAGATTGTGTATCATCAGCTTCCACAATCGCCTTTAATTCGTCATTGTCGACCAAAGTCTTCGGACGACCGCGAGGTTCATTTTTCAGGTCGAAATTTCCAGAACGGAAGCGAGCAAACCAATAACAAGTGGTGCGTTGGTTTGTAGTGTTAGCTCCGTAAACGTCGTTGATGTTGCGTGCCGCTTGTGCCGCGTTGCTGCCACGACGGTACTCATATTCCATAATTACTCGAATTTTTAACGTATCCATGATGATGAAAAAGATTGAAATGCGATGAAAATGTAACACTAATCAATAAACAAATGACTACTTTTGGAAAAAAAAATCCATGTTTTTAAAATAAAATTAATTTGAAATTAGAATTCTTAGCCAAACAAAAATTATTTTGATTTGAAATGGCCAGTACTGCAGAACGGCAATTTCATAGGTAAAGACCTAATATTATACTAATGCTTAATTATAATATGTATACGTACGTGTATGCCTAGATAGTGGACATAGTAAATGAATTTTAAAATTTTATTATTATTGAAAATTAAATGACATTATTAGGTAAGTAGATATTAGATACATGTACTTACTTATTCATTTTTTTCGTGGATATTGTTTTAAATTTTAATATTTTATGAATGTAAATAAATACTTAACATTAATTGAGGTAAGTGATGCTGATGACTGATGGATGAGCTATAGTTTTGAGCTAATTTAATTCTTTGTTTGACTTATTATTTTAATTTTTTGCGTAGGTAGGTTTATTTGTAAAACATTCAGACACAAGGTAAATTGTTATTGAATAAATGAAATGAATGCTATATTAAATTGTCATTAAGTAGGTATTGTCTTCTCATTATTTCTTGAATTTTTTATCTTTTCATTTTGTTTTTTTAGGGTTCCGTACCTCATAAGGATAAAACGGAACCCTTATAGGATCACTCGTGTGTCTGTCTGTCTGTCTGTCTGGCTGGCTGGCTGGCTGTCTGTCTGTCTGTCCGTCTGTCACAGCCAATTTGCTCCGAATCTAATGGACCGATTAAGTTGAAATTTGGTACACATATGAATTTCTGTGACCCAAACACGGACAGGTAAAGTAATGGGGGGCAAATAAGAAAATTAAAAAAAAAAGTATTGCAAACTATGCCGTGTTACGTATCAAATGAAAGGACTTACTATGAGGGTCTCAAATATATTTTTTTTATAATTTTAAAATAAACTGTTTTAAAGTTATTTAAGAAAATATACGAAAATTGACCATTCCCCCCCCCCCTCGCCCTTATCTCCGAAACTACTGAGCCTAAAACTTTGTAGAAAATACAGAAAATAGATCTTTATCTGTAGATTACAGGAAAACCTATAAGAAGTCTGTGGTCTTAAAATAACATGCTAAATCTCTCAATATTTTGAGTACAAACTTACATTTACAGTTGGAATATAGGGAAGAACATGTTTTTCAACTACAATGTTAAGTTTGTTCTTGGAATAATTCATACCAACTACGGAACCCTTCATTGTGCGTGGTCCGACACGCACTTGGCCGGTTTTTTGAAGAAGGAGTTCATCATAAAGAGACCCTTCTTCTCCATAAAACTTGCCAGTAGGTGACCCTGGTGGTTGCGACGTCATCATCGTCTCGTTTGCCCAGTTTCGCGTTGAAGTCTCCCATGACAACGGTAAACTGAGTTTTAGAGCCATGCATGGCTCTGGAAACATCCTTATTCATGGTCTCCACCTCATCATGGGAGTGTGACGAGGTCAAGACGTAAACCTGTATGACCTTCAACAAATATCTTGCACATATTCTGAGTATAAGGTACGCCACCCTGGT